>CP136054.1:248469874-249683803 GCA_032464435.1 Aegilops umbellulata | reverse complement strand
ATTGCACGACATATAGAACATATACACTATAGCAGAAGATTGCATGGTAAAAGTAGATATCACAATACACTAGAATTTGTTAAGGAAAGGCAGTAGCTAGCAAACTGAACATGGGTCCTTATAGTGAGCTAATAAGACAAGCTACTCCTCATTGTCGGAGATATCGATGACGATTGGCTCCTTGGACATGCAAGAGGGCGAGGCCTCCGCATCGTGGGTGCCCTCATTGTAGTGGTGAGTTGCTTGAGCCGCTCCGGGCACCAACCTGCTGGCTCTCGAGATGGGGTAAGCATGTGCACGCTGAGAAAACACCTCGTAGTCTTTGTTAAAGGCACCGACGGTGGCCTCGAGAAAACGCCATGAACTGTCGTTTAAAGTAGCCAACCGCGTCGTGGCGTCGGCGCGCGAGGCGTCAACGGTGGCCTCGACGGCGAGGTGCTCCTCCAAGATCTGGGGGTCGACACGAATGGCAGCCATCGCGACCTCATCCGCGTGTGCGACCGCAATTTGCTTCTCCGCTGCCAAATGCTCCTTGAGGTCCTGGCTATACTACGTGCACCATGGCTTAGGCCGGCGCTTATTTGGTGGAGGGGTCGGTGATTTGGGTGGAAGGTGTCGCGCTCGCGCCGGCGGTCGGGCCATGTGGGATGTGGAAGGAGGAGGAGGATGGGGGTTGGGTGTGGATTACCTGCCTGGATAGGCGAGGCCGAGCAACGTGAAGGAGGGTCGACGGCGAGGAGGCGGCGGCGCTATAAGCAAGGAGTGAATGTTTCAACTTGGAAAGGAAGGCGAAAAGAGGGGAAATGTGGCTTTTGGTAAGGGGGAGGGGACGGGGAGGTAGATATTTCCGCGGAAGCCGAAAATTTGGAATCGCTTCAGCCAAAAAACTGGCGCGCAAAGTGTCATCAGACACGGTCCATTATTCAGACACGGTCCGAAGATATTTCGTGATGCATATCACACAGTTGGTTATAATAAACTGTGTGGGATCTACTTGATTTTTTTGTCTTGATTTGAACTACATAATGGGGTCACAGCGGCCATGGATGGTGTTTGAATTGCTAGCCTTTTATCTGAGGTGATCATAAAAGAATTGGAATTATTCAGGGTTCGTTTGGACATTTTTATGCATTAAGTGAGTTTTCAATGCATTTATGTGCATAATTCAAATTTGAACTACATGCACATGCTCCAGTGCATATAAATTCGTTGAAAAATCAAATCTTTGTCGTTGGGTGCATGCTTAGGTCCCATGCAAGAAATGGGAATGAATTTCAAACACCATGGCACCGTTGATTGCCGGCAAAACAGTGAGATGCCTGGTTTTTAAATTCTAGTAAATCCAAAACTCGTCTGAAATTCATGAAACTTGGCATGCTATCATGGAGTGGCATCAACATGCCGTGGTACAAATTTTGTCCCATTTGGGGCAGGTTTGGGTATATGCTTCTCACAAACCGGAGCTTCTCACAACAAGCATGATGGTTTTCGGTAGGGAACGTCCCACCTTTGGGGAAGAAACGATATCCATTTCCTCTTATTTCTTTCAAGTTTTCTTCTCGTCTCAACATAGAACAACAGAAGTGTTGTGTGATTTTTTGGGGTTCGTTTGGACATTTTTATGCATTAGCTGAGTTTTCAATGCATTTATGTGCATAATTCAAATTTGAACTACATGCGCATGCTCCAGTGCATATAATTCATTGAAAAATCAAATCTTTGTCCTTGGGTGCATGCTTAGGTCCCATGCAAGAAATGGGAATGAATTTCAAACACCATGCCACCGTTGATTGCCGGCAAATCAGTGAGATGCCTGGTTTTTAAATTCTAGTAAATCCAAAACTGGTCTGAAATTCATGAAACTTGGCATGCTATCATGGAGCGGCATCAACATGCCGTGGTACAAATTTTGTCCCATTTGGGGCAGGTTTGGGTATATGCTTCTCACAAACAGGAGCTTCTCACAACAAGCATGATGGTTTTCGGTAGGGAACGTCCCACCTTTGGGGACGAAACGATATCCATTGCCTCTTATTGCTTTCAAGTTTTTTTCTCGTGTCAACATAGAACAACAGGAGTGTTGTGTGAATTTTTGTGATTTTTTGGGGTTCGTTTGGACATTTTTATGCAGTAACTGAGTTTTCAATGCATTTATGTGCATAATTCAAATTTGAACTACATGTGCATGCTCAAGTGCATATAAATTCGTTGAAAAATCAAATCTTTGTAGTTGGGTGCATGCTTAGGTCCCATGCAAGAAATGGGAATGAATTTCAAACACCATGGCACCTTTGATTGCCGGCAAAATAGTGAGATGCCTGGTTTTTAAATTCTAGTAAATTCAAAACTTGTCTAGAATTCATGAAACCTGGCATGCTATCATGGAGCGGCATCAACATGCCGTGGTACAAGTTTTGTCCCATTTGGTGCAGGTTTGGGTATATGCTTCTCACAAACCGGAGCTTCTCACAACAAGCATGACGGTTTTCGGTACGGAACGTCCTACCTTTGGGGACGAAACGATATCCATTGCCTCTTATTGCTTTAAAGTTTTTTTCTCGTGTCAACATAGAACAACAGGGGTGTTGTGTGATTTCTTGTGATTTTTCGGGGTTCGTTTGGACATTTTTATGCATTAACTGAGTTTTCAATGCATTTATGTGCATAATTCAAATTTGAACTACATGCGCATGGTCAAGTGCATATAAATTTGTTGAAAAATCAAATTTGTGTCCTTGGGTGCATGCTTAGGTCCCAGGCAAGAAATGGGAATGAATTTCAAACACCAGGGCATCGTTGATTGCCGGCAAAATAGTGAGATGCCTGGTTTTTAAATTCTAGTAAATCCAAAACTCATCTGAAATTCATGAAACTTGGCATGCTATCATGGTGCGGCATTGACATGTCGTGGTACAAATTTTGTCCCATTTGGGGCAGGTTTGGTTATATGCTTCTCACAAACCGGAGCTTCTCACAACAAGCATGATGGTTTTCGGTAGGGAATGTCCCACCTTTGGGGACGAAACGACATCCATTGCCGCTTATTGCTTTCAAGTTTTTTTCTTGTATCAACATAGAAGAACAGGAGTGTTGTGTGAATTTTTGTGATTTTTCGGGGTTCGTTTGGACATTTTTATGCATGAAGTGAGTTTTCAATGCATTTATGTGCATAATTCAAATTTGAACTACATGTGCATGGTCCAGTGCATATAAATTCGTTGAAAAATCAAATCTGTGTCCTTGGGTGCATGCTTAGGTCCCATGCAAGAAATGGGAACGAATTTCAAACACCAGGGCACCGTTGATTGCCGGCAAAACTGTGAGATGCTTGGTTTTTAAATTCTAGTAAATTCAAAACTCGTCTGAAATTCATGAAACTTGGCAGGCTATCATGGAGCGGCATTAACATGTCATGGTACAAATTTTGTCCCATTTGGGGCAGGTTTGGGTATATGCTTCTCACAACAAGCATGATGGTTTTCAGTAGGGAACGTCCCACCTTTGGGACGAAACAATATCTATCGCCTCTTATTGCTTTCATGTTTTTTTCTCGTGTTAATATAGAACAACATGAGTATTGTGTGATTTTTTGTGATTTTTCGGGGTTCGTTTGGACATTTTTATGCATTAACTGAGTTTTCAATGCATTTATGTGCATAATTCAAATTTGAACTACATGCTCATGCTCCAGTGCATATAAATTCGTTGAGAAATTAAATTTGTGTCCTTGGGTGCATGCTTAGGTCCCATGCAAGAAACGAGAATGAATTTCAAACACTAGGGCACCGTTGATTGCCAGCAAAACAGTGAGATGCCTGGTTTTTAAATTCTAGTAAATCCAAAACTCGTCTGAAATTCAAGAAACTTGACAAGCTATCATGGAAGGGCACCCGACATGTTGTGGTATTTTTTGTGTCCATTTTGAGAGAAAGCACACTCGAATAACAACAGCCAACAAAGGCATTTTGAAAAAATAGCTGCCACTTTAATATTTCAAACGTTTGTATAATTCAAACCGTGTGCGTTCGGTTAACCATTCACGTGACGCCATGTGTCTTGGTTTTAATGGCTATAGGAGGTGCCATGTGGACAGCTGCTTGACTGAACGGGAGGCGTGCGACCACAGTCCGGTGCGCAGGATCACCGGGAAGCGTACAAGCTGTTCAACGTAGGATTTGTGCATCTCTTCGACGCAAACGGTTCAGATTACAGTATGCAAATTAAAGCCAGACTTCGGCGCTAAGCCAAGAGACACTGCGATTTGTCAAAATATGCAGCTAAAAATCAATATCATCATCTATTTTTTGCAACTAAAATTCAGTAATTAAGCATATATTTCATTCGTACTAGAGATTAAGCAGTCATTCTCACCGGGAAGCGAGACAGCCTTCGACCGCCGCCCGCCTCGCTCCCACTGGTCTATATTAATGGCTCCGCCGAGCGGCCGCACCCCCATCCTCGCCACACACACAATTCCTCTCTCTCTGCCCGCATCCTCGACGCCGCTCTGAATCCTCAAAGCCGTAGGTGTGCGAGGATGCCGCTGAAGCGCCCCATCGGAGGGAGTGGCGACGCCAGGGCTGCTGAAGCACCGGAGCATGGCGTGAATATGGAGACAGAGGTTCCCATCCCCGCCGACGAGGTGGAGAACGAGGCTGCCAACAAGCGGAGGCGGGTCGAGAAAGAACCTCAAGCGACCCCAGCAGGCCTAGACTTCATCAACAACCTCCCTGATGATATGTTGATAGTCATCATATCCCTCCTCCCAATCAAAAATCGGGCAAGGACAGCCGCTGTTTCTCGGCGGTGGCGCACCCTATGGCTCCGCACCCCTGTCGACCTCCTCCACGCCCACAAGCTCTGCTATGGCTATCGCCAAAGCTTGGATGCGTTCTCCCAGATCCTCGGCAGTCACCATGGCCCAATCAAAGGCCTTATCGCGGGCAAGTTCCGTTCCAATGGCAGGGAGCGAGGCAAGCTTGACTTGTGGTTCCAATCCCGTGCCATAGATCAGCTCGAGAAGCTAAGTTATAATGATAGGCATATGAGCTTGCTGCCTACGTCCGCGCTCCACTTCACGCCCACGCTGCGCCTTGCCAAGTTCATGAACTGCCATTCCCCCCCCCTTAATGACGCGCCCACTCTTTTTCTACCACGACTGAAGCACCTCGAGCTCGTCGCCGTCCGTATCCCAAAGGATGACATGGAGCATCTTCTCCGCGGCTGTACTGCACTTGAGTTCATTCGTCTTCAGGCGATGAATTGGTCGAGTACCTTGCACATCACCTCCAGGACTCTCCACACTATTTATGTGTGTTGCTGGTGCTGCAACGAGAGATCACAAAAGGTGGACCACAATATGGTCATCCAGGACACACCTTCACTTGAGAGATTACTTGTAGTTGATCAACAAGGTCCAATAAGAATCAATGTCATTTCTGCGCCGAAATTGAAAGTGGTGGGCTACTCGTCTGTCAAATACTACAACTTTCAGGTACAACAGTCGCCTTATATACCTCTCCTTCTTGATATCAATGTTATAACTAGTTTTGAAGATGTATGCTCGTCTGTCATCCAGCGAAGCTTCACCCAGACTCTGGGCACAGTGAAGGTCTTGGCACTAGAATCTGTCGTCCCCAACCTGGACCAAGTTTTCAGTTGCCAGAGATGCTTTCCGTGCCTGAAGAAGCTGTATATCGAGGTGATGTTCCTTTCCTATTAAATGTTAACCATCAGAGAGTTCAATTTTTTGCACCTTTCCCCAAGTTCACAATGAAAATGTACTACTATTTCTGAAGGAATTTTGGAGGATTTTAGGACATACACCCCCACCCCGTATTGGTTGCTTCAATCATATGGTTACAATCGTCCATAAGAATTTCGCCTTTGGATTCATCTGTACTAGTTTTCTTAGGGAATTTTTCATCCAATCCAACCTCTTGTGAAGAAGGCTACATATTTCTAGATTGTAATCAAATGCCCATGTTAATAATGCCAGATCAAAGATGGCACATTGGTGCATTTTACCAATCCTGCAAACCAAATGGGCGTGTAGCAGTGTTCAAAACTGCATGTACGCACTAACACGTTCTATTCTTTTGCAGTGCATACTAGGCCTGTTGGATGATGTTTATAACGACAATCACATCGAATGCCTGGATCTGCATCTCTCAAATATTACTTTGAACTCCTACCAAGGGACCCCACCGGAGATTACACTCGCCAGGTTCTTTCTTGCCAGAGCAGAGGTGCTAGTGTACTGAGGTTGAACACACATTTAATTAGGAAAGATCTATGGTATGATCAGCAGAGCTGGCTGGTACTGTTGAATGGAAGTGCCTCTAAAAATGCCAAAGTTCATATGGGAAGAACATATGGCAAATCAATTGGAAATCATTGTGTCAAACCCATACATGACTTGTCAGCGGCTGATCCCTTTTCAGAAATGACACAGGTAGCAATGTTTGAATTTGGGCGTTGTAATCTTTGAATTTGAACCTTGCAATACTTATGGTATTTGTTATATTGAACCGTTTATGTTCTCTTGTCTCAACGTAAACAGTTCATCCGGGTCAACTGCATGTCATACATCGCACACACCTTGATCTGGCTGACCGTTTCTTTTGTGTTGCCTAATCACAAACAGTTCATCCTAGAGAACTGTATGCTGTACATCGCACACACCTTGATCTGGCTGACCGTTTCTTTTGTGTTGCCTAATCACAAACAGTTCATCCGAGTGAACCGTATGTTGTACATCACACACACCTTCATCTGGTTGCCTGTTTCTTTTGTTCCTACTCATCGAAAACGGTTAATTGAACTGAACCATATGCCCTGAATTGCACACGCAACTAAAATCTGAACCGTGTTTGATGCATCCATCATCGCAAACGTTTTGCGCCTTTTTTGACGGTTTTTAACACCACCGTTTGTGATTATTGCATCGCACACAGTTTCGTCGAAGGGTCTCTGATCATAGTGTCGCGTTAGCAGCATCCTGCAGTAGTGACCTTCTTCGTGTCTATCATGTTGGCGCACATCTGGTTCTCCTGACGACGAATGTGTTGATTCAACTCCTGTATGTAGGCTGCAATTGACTTATCCTTCCTGGTGCAAATCATCTCCCATTGCTCATCTCGGCGTCCACATATCTGGTAGATGGTGTCCTTAAGATCCTTGTTGTACACCTCGCTGATGCGTCCAATGCCGATGTGGGCGGCCATGCTCTTTCCTAGACTTCAGGTTGGTGCATCAAAGGAAAACTCGATGGGCTCGGTAACTAGCGCGAACGTCCTTCCTGGAACACGAACTTGAATCATCCAGCGCTCCTCTTCTGTCAAGGTTGTAGTGAAAGTTCCGGTGAAGCTTGGTATGCCGATGTTCGGGTACCTAGTGACTTCCTTCAAGTGTCGTCCGAAAGGGGTGTCGTCATCCGGTTGAGTGAACTTGTTCCTTGGGTCCACCATCTATAGAGTAGAAATGCAGAGGAGTTAGAAATGAGTAGAGAAGAATATCCTGTGGCTTTTAGTAGTGGCCGCGTCCTACAGTCAGCGTGTGCTCTGATACCATCTTGTAGCGACCCGATCCCAATGGTCCATAGTCTCTGTGCTTAAGTGTCATCCCTGGATCGGTATTGCTGATACACACAATACTCGAGGATTTATTGCAGAGTTCAATCTTATTGCAACGAGTGTCTCAAATAGAGTACTTATTACAATAATAAGGCTGAAGGCCATCTAAATAAGATAACTGCGAAGGTCGAAGATAAATGAGTCCATCCAACTCCATGGCAATACTGAGTGCATGACAACAACCTATCGCACCTTACTCTTCGTCTGAAAACTCTACAACATGATACGTTGCAGCCGTGTAGGTCAGCACATGGAATATGCTGGGAAGATAACACCGTAGAGCAATGAACAAATAACAGCTATCACTACATGCATATTTGGCTGGTGGAGGCTCTACGGTTTTCATTTGCATAAAGCTAATTTTTTCCTACAACAAAGGAATATATTTTATTTAACTACAAAGTTTGATGACAATATTGAGAAGGTACCCCCAACTCAATCCAAAAATAATATTAATAACCCAACAAATTATTAATTAAAGTGATGGGATCAACATAATAATTCAAGTACCAGATACTCAAGATGTCCATAACCGGGGACACGGCTAACCATGATTAGTTTATACACTCTGCAGAGGTTTGCGCACTTTTCCTCACAAGACTCAATCTCCTCCGTTGTATTTCTCGCACTGCATGATGTTTGAGAAACGAATGAACGAGACATAGTCTTTCTGAAGAGGTCCCCTTAACCGATAGATAAGCCGGTACACCTACAATCCCCTACATCTGCTAGCCCATCATGGAAAGGATTCCCACAACTTACTCAACTATGCAAGAGCCCATAATGGTTTGTGGCTACACACGGAAGTTTCTAGCATGAATAATCTTATGATCCCTTTGAGCCTGGGTGGCATTCCATAGGATGATCACACAGGTACCCTAGGATCTCCTAGGACAACACTGGATTTCCCAGGTGCCCACAACCAATCCACCTAGATGTGTGTTAAAGTAGCCACCTTAAGTTTCCCTTCGTTATACATAACTCTCACATCTTTCATGAGTCTCACAAACCAATCCACGTCTACGAGCATAGCAAAGTAGTGCAAACATAACGCAGTGACACCGTGGGTTTGAATATAAGACAATAGGTTCCTACCTCATCATCTACTTCCCAATACCCACATGTTATCAAATCCTACTCATGCAATGTTTGAGGGTTAAAACTAATGCATAAAAACTGGGTAATAAAGGGATATGATCAAAGTGTTACTTGCCTTGCTGACGATCGGAAAACCCTAGAGATTTGTAGTAGCAAGCCTCGCACTCCGGAAACTCTATCAAACAAACAATAGCATACATACACTCAAGCATAATATGCAAAGATAAAACCCAGAAGAAAAGATTTAAACAGAAAGTTCAATTGAAGAGCTTCAATTTGCAAAAGGAATCAACTGAATCGAAGTTACGAAACTCAAACTACGATCAAAAGAAGTTTGAAACCAAATCAGCTTGAAACCAAATTTTAAGTTTGCAAAATCATGTTCAAGTTCATTATCCGGACATAGGGGAACAAGACGAAGAATTTGGCGTTGGTTTCACTGGATTTGGATAAACGAGCAAAAAGTAGTGAGGGTTTGAAGATCATGGACTAATCTGCAATGAAAATAATTACGGATGGGTCCCTGGCCGAAAAATAAACTAAAAAGAAAAATCAAACGAATGAATGTTCGCTAACAGAAAGTAACGAACGAATTCATTCATTAACAGAACTAATCGGGTGAACGTTCACTAAATAGCATAACCTAGTAATAAACCGATCTAATACGCGAAACCGAAAAAAACCGGGCCGAGTTTTTGCGGTTTTATCGGTTCGAGGAAAAAGACCGGCGGCGGCGGCTCGGCTACTCCGACGAGGTGAGACGAGGCGGCGCGACATCGGCGGTGGTGCGGCGCGGCACGACGACAGCAGCAGCAGGCGGCCGCGGCTTGGGCGGTGACGACTTGGGAGCGAGGGGGGCGGCGGCGGTATTTAAAGGGCCTGGGGGGTCCTGCCTGGGCGAGGGGGCGGCGGTGAGGTAGCTCCTGGTCGGACTCTTAGCCGGAGTCCGACTCGGTCACAGCCGCACGCGGCGGGGAAGGCGGCGGCGGCCTGGGCCGGCTGGGCCTTTGGCACAGTTCGGTCCGAAAGGATATTTTTTTATACAAATTTCACCGTGAAAAAAATCAAAATAAAATAAAAATTATAAAATCCCAAAAATAATTTCCACGGTCATCTCCTAATATTTAGGACAACGTAAACATTTTTCTGGGCTAAAATGCAATTTTTAAAAATGCAATTTTTCCCTAATTTAACCAAATAAAATCTTAAATAAAATTCCAATAAATATATATATTTTTATTCAAAATTAAATTTCCATTATTTCCTCTATTTTGAAGAAGTCATATTATCTTCTCTCATTATTTTATTTATTTTTAAATAACTGAAAAAATAACTTCAAATAAAAATCACCTTGATCCAATTTACCAATTTTGAAAAAATTCAAAATGGAATTTTATGAAGACCTCCAACTCTCTCAAATGGTCCTTGAGTTTCTTAAGGTCTGTAAGATCGAAATGTCCAAATAAACCAAATTCAAAATGCAAGAATCAGGGATGCATATGATGACCTAATGATTAACATCCAAATTGAAAATTGGGATGTTACAGCAACCCAGTTGCTGCTCAAGGGAAGACGCCCAAGTCTGGACCTAAGTCTGAGACTGAGTGCTTCTACTGCAAAGGGACTGGTCACTGGAAGCGGAACTGCCCCAAGTATTTGGTGGATAAGAAGGATGGCAAAGTGAAAGGTATATTTGATATACATGTTATTGATGTGTACCTTACTAATGCTCGTATTAGTGCCTGGGTATTTGATACTGGTTCTGTTTCTCATATTTGCAACTCGAAATAGGGGCTATGGATTAAACAAAGATTGGCTAAGGTCAAGGTGACGATGCGTGTGGGAAATGGTTCCAAAGTCGATGGGATCACCGTCGGCACACCACCTCTACATCTACCGTCGGGATTAGTTTTAGACCTGAATAATTGTTATTTGGTGCTAGCGTTAAGCATGAACATTATATCTGGATCTTGTTTGATGCGAGATGGTTATTCATTTAAATAAGAGAATAATGGTTCTTCCTTTTATATGAGTAATATCTATTATGGTCATGCACCCTTGAAGAGTGGTCTATTTTTTGTTGAATCTCGATTGTAGTGATACACATGTTCATAATATTGAAGCCAAAAGATGCAAAGTTGATAATGATAGTGCAACTTATTTGTGGCATGCCGTTTAGGTCATATTGCTGTAAAGCGCATGAAGAAACTCCATGCTGATGGGCTTTTGGAATCACTTGATGCTTGGGAACCATGCCTCATGGGCAAGATGACTAAGACTTCGTTCTCCGGAACAATGGAGCGAGCAACTGACTTATTGGAAATAATACATACTGACGTATGCGGTCCGATGAGTGTTGAGGCTCGCGGCGGGTATCATTATTTTCTGGAATTCACAAATGATTTGAGCAGATATGGGTATATCTACTTGATGAAACATAAGTTGGAAACATTTGAAAGTTCAAAGAATTTCAGAGTGAAGTGGAAAATCATCGAAACAAGAAAATAAAGTTTCTACGATCTGATCGTGGAGGTGAATATTTGAGTTATGAGTTTGGTCTTCATTTGAAACAATGTGGAATAGTTTCACAACTCATGCCACCTGGAACACCACAGCGTAATGGTGTGTCCGAACATTGTAACCGTACTTTATTATACATGGTGCGATCTATGATGTCTCTTATTGATTTAACGCTATCGTTTTGGGGTTATACTTCAGAGACGACTGCATTCACGTTAAATAGGGCACCATCTAAATTCGCTGAGACGACACCATATGAACTGTGGTTTGGCAAGAAACCTAAGCTGTCGTTTCTTTAAGTTTGGGGCTGCGATGCTTATGTGAAAAAGCTTTAACCTGATAAGCTTGAACCCAAATCGGAGAAATGTGTCTTCATTCGATACCCAAAAGAGACTGTTGGGTACACCTTCTATCACAGATCCGAAATGATATAAAATTTCTAGATAGCATAAAAGGATACTTGAATAAGAATTTTTCAGTGAAAGACCTCAGTGAAGCTGCTTATATATTGGGCATCAAGATGTACAGAGATAGATCAAGATGCTTAATTGGACTTTCAAGAAGCACATACCTTGATAAAGTTTTGAAGAAGTTCAAAATGGATCAGTCAAAGAAAGGGTTCTTGCCTGTGTTATGATACGTCTCCAACGTATCTATAATTTTTTATTGTTCCATGCTATTATATATTCTGTTTTGGAGGTTTAATGGGCTTTATTATACACTTTTATATTATTTTTGGGACTAACCTACTAACCCAAGGCCCAGTGCAAATTGCTGTTTTTTTGCCTATTTGAGTGTTTCGCAGAAAAGGAATATCAAACGGAATAAAACCTTCGGGAACGTGATTTTTGGAACAAACGTGACCCAGAGGACTTGGAGTGGATGTCAAGAAACAACCGAGGAGGCCACGAGGCAGGGAGGCGCGCCTGCCCCCCTGGGCGTGCCCCCACCCTCGTGGCTCCACCGACCTACTTCTTCCTCATATATATACCTACGTACCCCGAAACCATCCAGGAGCACCACGAAACCCTATTTCCACCACCGCAACCTTCTGTACCCGTGAGATCCCATCTTGGGGCCTTTTCTGGCGCTCCGCCGGAGGGTGCATCGATCATGGAGGGCTTCTACAACAACACCATAGCCTCTCCGATGATGTGTGAGTAGTTTACCACAGACCTTCGGGTCCATAGTTATTAGCTAGCTGGCTTCTTCTCTCTCTTTGGATCTCAATACAAAGTTCTCCTCGATCTTCTTGGAGATCTATTCGATGTAACTCTTTTTGCGGTGTGTTTGTCGAGATCCGATGAATTGTGGGTTTATGATCAATATTATCTATGAACAATTTTTGAATCTTCTCTGAATTCTTTTATGTATGATTGGTTATCTTTGCAAGTCTCTTTGAATTATCAGTTTGGTTTGGCCTACTAGATTGATCTTTCTTGCAATGGGAGAAGTGCTTAACTTTGGGTTCAATCTTGCGTTGTTCGATCCCAGTGACAGAAAGGGAAACGACACGTATTGTATTGTTGCCATCGAGGATAAAAAGATGGGGTTTATATCATATTGCTTGAGTTTATCCCTCTACATCATGTCATCTTGCCTATTGTGTTACTCTGTTCTTATGAACTTAATACTCTAGATGCATGCTAGATAGCGGTCGATGTGTGGAGTAATAGTAGTAGATGCAGGCAGGAATCGGTCTACTTGTCACGGACGTGATGCCTATATACATGATCATGCCTAAATATTCTCATAATTATGCACTTTTCTATCAATTGCTCGACGGACGCGATGCCTATATACATGATCATGCCTAAATATTCTCATGATACATGAAGATGCCTAAATACTTATGCTATCTTGAGAGAAGCCACTAGTGAAACCTATGGCCCCCGGGTCTATTTTCCATCATATTTATCTCCCGTCAACTAGCTACTTCTGTCGCCGTTTATTGTGCAATCTTTACTTTTAATCTTTATCATAAAAATACCAAAAATATTATCTTATCATCTCTATCAGATCTCACTTTTGCAAGTGGCCGTGAAGGGATTGACAACCCCTTTATCGCGTTGGTTGCAAGGTTCTTATTTGTTTATGTCGGTACGAGGGACTTGCGTGTGGCCTCCTACTCGATTGATACCTTGGTTCTCAAAAACTGAGGGAAATACTTACGCTACTTTGTTGCATCACCCTTTCCTCTTCGAGGGAAAACCAACACATGCTCAAGAGGTAGCATGTTACAAGGTGTGAAGTTGAGTCAGACTCAATGCCTAACCACTACAGAAGATAGAGAGAAAATGAAAGTCATTCCCTATGCTTCCGCCATAGGTTCTATCATGTATGCAATGTTGTGTACCAGACCTGATGTGTGCCTTGCTATAAGTTTAGCAGGGAGGTACCAGAGTAATCCTAGAGTGGATCATTGGACAACGGTCAAGAACATCCTGAAATACCTGAAAAGGACTAAGGATATGTTTCTCGTTTATGGAGGTGACAAAGAGCTTGTCCTAAATGGTTACGTCGATGAAAGCTTCTACACTGATCCGGATGACTCTCAGTCACAAACCGGATACGTATTTATATTGAATGGTGGAGCTGTCAATTGGTGTAGTTCCAAGCAGAGCGTCGTGGCGGGATCTACGTGTGAAGTGGAGTACATAGCTGCTTCAGAAGCAGCAAATGAAGGAGTCTGGATTAAGGAGTTCATATCTGATCTAGGTGTAATACCTAGTGCATCGGGTCCAATGAAAATCTTTTAAGACAATACTGGAGCAATAGCCTTGGCGAAGGAATCCAGATTTCACAAGAGAACCAAACACATCAAGAAACACTTCAATTCCATCTGCGATCAAGTCAAGGAGGGAGACATAGAGATTTGCAAGATACATACGGATCTGAATGTTGCAGACCCGTTAACTAAGCCTCTCTCACGAGCAAAACATGATCAACACCAAGACTCCACGGGTGTTAGAATCATTACTGTGTAATCTAGATTATTGACTCTAGTGCAAGTGGAGACTGAAGGAAATATGCCCTAGAGGCAATAATAAAGTTGTTATTTATATTTCCTTATATCACGACAAATGTTTATTATTAATGCTAGATATATTAACCGGAAACTTAGTACATGTGTGAATACATAGACAAAGAGAGTGTCACTAGTATGCCTCTACTTGACTAGCTCGTTGAATCGAAGATGGTTAAGTTTCCTAGCCATTGACATGAGTTGTCATTTGATTAACAGGATCACATCATTAGAGAATGATGTGATTGACCTGACCCATTTCGTTAGCTTAGCATTTGATCGTTTAGTATATTGCTATTGCTTTCTTTCTATGCTAGTTATTTCATGTTCCCATAAATTGTTCTCTCACAAAATCTCTATGCATAGGAAGTGGGTTAGACTTAAAGTTGCTAGTCATATTCTTCATGATGCTCCCATTCTGTTTCAATTCTTATCTTTTATGTGAGCATCATTGAAATTATCATGCCTAGCTAGGGGCGTTAAACGTTAGCGCTTGTTGGGAGGCAACCCAATTTTATTTTTGTTTTTTGCCTTTTGCTTATGTTTAGTAATAAATAATTCTTCTAGCATCTGGTTAGATGTGGTTTTATGTTGTAATTAGTGTTTGTGCCAAGTAGAACCTTTGGGAAGACTTGGGTGAAGTCTATGCGATCTTGCTGTAAAAAAAGAAACGTTTGCGCTCACGAGATTAGCAGCCATTTTTTACTGGAGAGTGATTTTAGGTTGATTCTTTCTACAGATGATTAATATACAAATCTTTTGTGACAATACTGGTGCAATTGCCTTGGCAAAGGAATCCAGAATTCACAAGAGAACCAAGCACATCAAGAGACGCTTCAATTCCATCCGCGATCAAGTCAAGGAGGGAGACATAGAGATTTGCAATATGCATGCGGATCTGAATATTGCAGACCCGTTGACTAAGCCTCTCTCACGAGCAAAACATGATCAGCACCAAGACTCCATGGGTGTTAGAATCATTACTATGTAATCTAGATTATTGACTCTAGTGCAAGTGGGAGACTGAACGAAATATGCCCTAGAGGCAATAATAAAGTTGTTATTTATATTTCCTTATATCATGATAAATGTTTATTATTCATGCTAGAATTGTATTAACCGAAAACTTAGTACATGTGTGAATACATAGATAAACAGAGTGTCACTAGTATGCCTCTACTTGACTAGCTCGTTGAATCAAAGATGGTTAAATTTCCTAGCCATAGACATGAGTTGTCATTTGATTAACGGGATCACATCATTAGAGAATGATGTGATTGACTTGACCCATTTCGTTAGCTTAGCACTTGATCGTTTAGTATGTTTCTATTGCTTTCTTCATGACTTATACATGTTCCTATGACTATGAGATTATGCAACTCCTGAATACCGGAGGAACACTTAGTGTGCTACCAAACGTCACAACATAACTGGGTGATTATAAAGGTGCTCTACAGGTGTCTACGATGGTACTTGTTGAGTTGGCATAGATCGAGATTAGGATTTGTCACTCCGATTGTCGGAGAGGTATCTCTAGGCCCTCTCGGTAATGCACATCACTATAAGCCTTGCAAGCAATGTGACTAATGAGTTAGTTGCGAGATGATGCATTACGGAACGAGTAAAGAGACTTGCCGGTAACGATATTGAACTAAGTATTGAGATACCGACGATCGAATCTCGGGCAAGTAACATACCGATGACAAAGGGAACAACGTATATCGTTATGCAGTTTACCCGATAAGGATCTTCGTAGAATATGTGGGAACCAATATGAACATCCAGGTTCCGCAATTGGTTATTGACCGGAGATGAGTCTCGGTCATTTCTACATAGTTCTCGAACCCGTAGGGTCCGCATGCTTAACGTTCGGTGACGATCGATATTACGAGTTTATGTGTTTTGATGAACTAAAGGTTGTTCGGAGTCCCAGATGTGATCACGGGCATAACGAGGAGTCTCAAACTGGCCGAGACATAAATATTGATATATTGGAAGCCTATGTTTGGACATTGGAATGGTTCCGAGTGAGTTCGGACATATACTGGAGTACTGGGGGGTTACCGGAACCCCCCGGGGTGTATATGGGCCCTAATGGGCCTTAGTGGAGAGAGAGAGGGGCAGCCAGGGCAGGCCGCGCGACCCCGCCCCCTCTGGTCCGAATTGTACTAGGAAAGGGGGGCGCCCCCCTTTCCTTCCTCCCTCTCTCCCCTTCCTTCTCTTCTAGTCCAACTAGGGAAGGGGGGGGGAATTCTACTCCCGGTGGGAGTAGGACTCCTCCAGGGTGCGCCATAGAGGGCCGGCCCTCCCCCCTCCACTCCTTTATATACGGGGAAGGGGGGCACCCCATAGACACAAGTTGATCATTGATCTCTTAGCCATCTGCGGTGCCCCCTCCACCATAATCCACCTCGGTCATATCATTGCAGTGTTTAGCTGAAGCCCTGCGCTGGTAGCTTCATCATCACCGTCATCACACCGTCGTGCCGACGAAGCTCTCCCTCGACACTCAGCTGGATCGATAGTTCATGGACATCACCGATCCGAACGTGTGCAGATCGCGGAGGTGCCGTACTTTCGGTACTAGGATCGGTCGGATCGTGAAGACGTACAACTACATCAACAGCGTTGTCATAACGCTTCCGCTTTCGGTCTACGAGGGTACGTGGACAACACTCTCCCCCCTCGTTGCTATGCATCACGATGATCTTGCGTGTGCGTAGGATTTTTTTTGAAATTACTGCGTTCCCCAACAGTGGCATCCGAGCCAGGTCTATGCGTAGATGTTATATGCACGAGTAGAACACAAGTGAGTTGTGGGCGATAATAGTCATACTGCTTACCAGCATGTCATACTTTGATTCGGTGGTATTGTTGGATGAAGCGGCCCGGACCGACATTACGCGTAGGCTTACGCGAGACTGGTTCTACCGACGTGCTTCGCACACAGGTGGCTGGCGAGTGTCAGTTTCTCCAACTTTAGTTGAATCGAGTGTGGCTACGCCCGGTCCTTGTTGAAGGTTAAAACAACACATACTTGATGAAAAATCGTTGTGGTTTTGATGCGTAGGTAAGAACGGTTCTTGCTCAGCCCGTACCAACCACGTAAAACTTGCAACAACAAAGTAGAGGTCGTCTAACTTGTTTTTGTAGGGCATGTTGTGATGTGATATGGTCAAGACATGATGCTAAATTATATGAGCTGATCATGTTTTGTAACAGAGTTATCGACAACTGGCAGGAGCCATATGGTTGTCGCTTTATTGTATGAAATTCAATCACCATGTAATTGCTTTACTATATCACTAAGCGGTAGTGATAGTCGTAGAAGCAATTTTTGGCAAGACGACAACGATGCTACGATGGATATCAAGGTGTTGCGCCGGTGACGATGGTGATCATGATGGTGCTTTGAAGATGGAGATCAAAGGCACAAGATGATGATGGCCATATCATATCACTTATATTGATTGCATGTGATACTTATAATTTATGCATCTTATTTTGCTTAGTTCGACGGTAGCATTATAAGATGATCTCTCACTAAATTTCAAGGTACAAGTGTTCTCCCTGAGTATGCACCGTTGCGAAAGTTCGTCGTGCCGAGACACCACGTGATGATCGGGTGTGATAAGCACTACGTTCACATACAACGGGTGCAAGTCAGTTTTGCACATGCAGAACACTCGGGTTAAACTTGACGAGCCTAGCATATGCAGATATGGCCTCGGAACACTGAGACCGAAAGGTCGAGCGTGAATCATATAGTAGATATGATCAACATAGTGATGTTCACCATTGAAAACTATTCCATCTCACGTGATGATCGGACATGGTTTAGTTGATTTGGATCACGTGATCACTTAGATGATTAGAGGGATGTCTATTTAAGTGGGAGTTCTTAAGTAATTTGATTAATTGAACTTTAATTTATCATGAACTTAGTACCTGATAGTATTTTGCATGTCTATGTTGTTGTAGATAGATGGCCCATGTTGTTGTTCTGTTGAATTTTAATGCGTTCCTAGAGAAATCTAAGTTGAAAGATGATAGTGCAACTACACGGACCGGGTCCGTAACTTGAGGATTATCCTCATTTCTGCATAGAAGAATTACGTCCTGGAAGCACCGCTAGATGCCACACCCGTGATACGTCTCCAACGTATCTAAAAATTTTGATTGCTCCATGCTATATTATCTACTGTTTTGGACTATATTGGGCTTTATTTTCCACTTTTATATTATTTTTGGGACTAACCTATTAACCGGAGGCCCAGCCCAGAATTGCTGTTATTTTGCCGATTTCAGTGTTTCGGAGAAACATAATATCAAACGGAGTCCAAACGGAATAAAATCTTCGGGAACGTGATTTTCTCACCGAACGTGATCCAGGGGACTTGGACCCTACGCCAATGCATCAGAGAGGCGGTCACGAGGGTGGGGGCGCCCCCCTATGGCACGCCCCCTGCCTCGTGGGCCCCTCGAAGCTCCACCGACGTACTCCTTCCTCCTATATATACCTACGTACCCCCAAACGATCAGACAGGAGCCAAAAACCTAATTCCACCGCCGCAACCTTCTGTATCCATGAGATCCCATCTTGGGGCCTGTTCCGGAGCTCCGCCGGAGAGGGCCGTCATCACGGAGGGCTTCTAAATCATCATAGCCTCTCCAATGAAGTGTGAGTAGTTTACCTCAGACCTTCGGGTCCATACTTAGTAGCTAGATGGCTTCTTCTCTCTTTTTGGATCTCAATACAAAGTTCTCCCCCTCTCTTGTGGAGATCTATTCGATGTAATCTTCTTTTTGCGGTGTGTTTGTTGAGACCGATGAATTGTTGGTTTATGATCAAGTCTATCTTTGAATAATATTTGAATCTTCTCTGAATTATTTTATGCATGATTGGTTATCTTTGCAAGTCTCTTCGAATTATCGGTTTAGTTTGGCCTACTAGATTGGTTTTTCTTGCCATGGGAGAAGTGCTTAGCTTTGGGTTCGATCTTGCGATGTCCTTTCCGAGTGACAGAAAGGGCAGCATGGCACGTATTGCATCATTGCCATCGAGGATAACAAGATGGGGTTTATTTCATATTGCATGAATTTATCTCTCTACATCATGTCATCTTGCTTAAAGCGTTACTCTGTTTGTAACTTAATACTCTAGATGCATGCTGGATAGTGGTCGATGAGTGGAGTAATAGTAGTAGATGCAGGCAGGAGTCGGTCTACTTGTCACGGACGTGATGCCTATATACATGATCATACCTTAGATATTCTCATAACTATGCTCAATTCTATGAATTGCTCAATAGTAATTTGTTCACCCACCGTAGAATACTTATGCTCTTGAGAGAAGCCACTAGTGAAACCTATGGCCCCCGGGTCTATTCTCATCATATCAATCTCAATCACTTTAATCTTGCTTTGCTTTTTTACTTTTCCTTTTACTTTTCACTTTGCATCTCTATACCAAAAATACCAAAAACATTATCTATCAGTTCTCACTCTCGTAAGTGACCGTGAAGGGATTGACAACCCCTAATCGCGTTGGTTGTGAGTTGTTATCGTTTTGTGCAGGTACGAGGGACTTGAGCGTGGCCTCCTACTGGATTGATACCTTGGTTCTCAAAAACTGAGGGAAATACTTACGCTACTCTGCTGCATCATCCTCTCCTCTTCGGGGAAAACCAACGCAAGCTCAAGAGGTAGCAAGAAGAATTTCTGGCGCCGTTGCCGGGGAGGCTTACCCGAAAGTCAAGTCAAGATTTGGACTCCCGACAACGAGCCATTTCTGGCGCCGTTGCCAGGGAGTCTACGCAAAAAGTCAACATACCAAGTACCCATCACAATCCCTATCTCTCGCATTACATTAGTTGCCATTTGCCTCTCCCCCACTTCACCCTTGCCGTTTTATTTTCCTTCTCCTTCTCTTTCTCCTTCTCCTTCTCCTTCTCTTTTTCCGCTTGCCTTTTGTTTGCTCGTGTGTTGGATTGCTTGTTTGTCGCGATGGATCAAGATACTACCAAATTGTGTGACTTCACCAATACCAATATTGATTTCCTTAGCACTCCGATTGCTCCTCTTGCCAATACTGAATCTTGTGAAATCAATACTGCTTTGTTGAACCTTGTTATGAAAGATCAATTCGCTGGCCTTCCCAGTGAAAATGCTGCTACTCATCTTAATAGCTTCATTGATTTATGTGATATGCAAAAGAAAAAAGATGTCGATAATGATGTCGTTAAATTGAAGCTATTTCCTTTGTCGCTTAGAGATCGTGCTAAAGCTTGGTTTTCGTCTTTGCCTAAAAATAGTATTGATTCTTGGAACAAGTGCAAAGATGCTTTTATCTCTAAGTATTTTCCTCCCGCTAAGATTATCGCTCTTAAAAACGATATTATGAATTTTAAGCAACTTGATCATGAACATGTTGCACAAGATTGGGAGAGAATGAAATTAATGCTACGTAATTGTCCTACTCATGGTTTGAATTTGTGGATGATTATATAAAAATTTTATGCCGGATTGAATTTTGCTTCTAGAAATCTTTTAGATTCAGCCACGGGAGGCACTTTTATGGAAATAACTTTAGGAGATGCTACTAAACTCCTAGATAATATTATGGTTAATTATTCTCAATGGCACACTAAAAGATCTACTAATAAAAAGTGCATGCGATAGAAGAAATCAATGTTTTGAGTGGAAAGATGGATGAACTTATGAAATTATTTGCTACTAAAAGTGTTTCTTCTGATCCTAATGATATGCCTTTGTCTACTTTGATTGAGAATAATAATGAATCTACGGATGTGAATTTTGTTGGTAGGAATAATTTTGGCAACAACGCGTATAGAGGGAATTTTAATCCTAGGCCTTATCCAAGTAATCCTTCTAATAATTATGGAAATTCCTACAACAACTCTTATGGAATTTTTAATAAGATGCCCTCTGAATTTGATAATAGTGTTAAAGAGTTTATGAATTCACAAAAGAATTTTAATGCTTCGCTTGAAGAGAAATTGCTTAAGGCTGATGATTTGGCTAGGAATGTTGATAGAATTTCTCTTGAGGTTGATTCTTTAAAGCTTAGATCTATTCCTCCTAAGCATGATATCAATGAGTCTCTCAAAGCCATGATAATTTCCATTGATGAGTGCAAGGAAAGAACCACTAGGATGCGTGCTACGAAAGATGCCTTTATTAAAGCGTGTTCTTCCAATTCCTATGAAAATCAAGATGAAGATCTAAAAGTTATTGATGTGTCACCTATCAAATCTTTTTTTTGCAATATGAATCTTGATGAAACTGAATATGATCTTCCTTTACCTAGAAGACGTTCTAAAAATTCGGAGTATTTAGACCTTTATGATGAAATTGACGAAAGTGGGATTGAAAGAAATAAAACCCTAGATGTTGCTAAACCCACTATATTGGATTTCAAGGAATTTAATTATGAAAGTTGCTCTTTAATTGATTGTATTTCCTTGTTGCAATCTGTGCTAAATTCTCCTCATGCTTATAGTCAAAAGAAAGCCTTTACCGAACACATTGTTGATGCCTTGATGCAATCCTATGAAGAAAAACTTGAGTTGAAAGTTTCTATCCCTAGAAAACTCTATGATGAGTGGGAACCAACTATTAAAATTAAAATTAAAGATCATGAGTTTTATGCTTTGTGTGATTTGGGTGCTAGTGTCTCCACTATCCCCAAAACTTTGTGTGATTTGCTAGATTTCCATGACTTTGATGATTGCTCTCTAAATTTGCATCTTGCGGATTCCACTATTAAAAAACCTATGGGTAGAATTAATGATGTTCTTATTGTTGCAAATAGGAATTATGTGCCCGTAGATTTTATCGTTCTTGATATAGATTGCAATCCTTCTTGCCATATTATTCTTGGTAGACCTTTCCTTAGAACGGTTGGTGCGATTATTGATATGAAGGAAGGGAATATTAGATTTCAATTTCCATTAAAGAAGGTCATGGAACACTTTCCTAGAAAGAAAATAAGATTGCCATATGAAACTATCATGAGAGCTACCTACGGATTGCCTACCAAAGATGGCAATACCTAAATCTATCCTCGCTTTTATGCCTAGCTAGGGGCGTTAAACGATAGCGCTTGTTGGGAGGCAACCCAATTTTATTTTGAGTTTTTTGTTTTTGCTTCTGTTTAGGAATAAATAATCCATCTACCTTCTGTTTAGATGTGGTTTTATGTTTTAATTAGTGTTTGTGCCAAGCTAGACCTATTGGATCTTCTTGGATGATAGTTATTCGATCTTGCTGTAATTTCCAGAAACTTTGCGCTTAGTGCCCGAATTATTAAAAATCATCAGAACGTGATAAAATTCTGATTCCAATTTCTGCTGATCAATAAACAAATTTTGTAGGTCTTCTAATTTTGGTAGATTTTTTGGTGTTCCATAAGTTTGCGTTAGTTACATATTACTACAGACTGTTCTGTTTTTGACAGATTCTGTTTTTCATGTGTTGTTTGCTTATTTTGATGAATCTATGGTTAGTAAAATAGTTTATAATCCATAGAGAAGTTGGAATACAGTAGGTTTAACACCAATATAAATAAATAATGAGTTCATTTCTGTACCTTGAAGTGGTTTTATGTTTTATTTCTCTAACGGAGCTCACGAGATTTCTATTGAGTTTTGTGTTGTGAAGTTTTCAAGTTTTGGGTGAAATCTTTTGATGGATTATGGAACAAGGAGTGGAAAGAGCCTAAGCTTGGGTATGCCCATGGCACCCCCAAGATAATCCAAGGACACCAAAAAGTCAAAGCTTGGGGATGCCCCGGAAGGCATCCCCTCCTTCGTCTACTTCCATCGGTATTTTACTTGGAGCTATATTTTTATTCACCAACATGATATGTGTTTTGCTTGGAGCGTCTTGTATTATTTGTGTATTTGTTTGTTAGTGTGCCACAATCATTCTTTCTGTACACACCTTTGAGAGAGCCATCTATGAATTAAAATTTGTTAGAATACTCTTTGTGCTTCACTTATATCTTTTGAGCTAGGCAGTTTTGCTCCATGTGCTTCACTTATATCTTTTGAGCGTGATAATTTTGCTCTATGTGCTTCACTTAGATCTTTTAGAGCACAGTGGTGGATTTGTTTTAAAGAAACTATTGATCTCTCATGCTTCACTTAGATCATTTTGAGAGTCTTAATAGCATGGTAAATTGCTTAATATTAATATGCTTGGTATTCATGATTTGTGATATTTTCTTTTGAGTGCGTTGAATACTAAGAATAGATTGAAGCATGATAATTGTTTTGAGATATGGAGGTGATAATATTAGAGTCATACTAGTGGAAGTAGTTGTGAATTTAAAAAATACTTGCGTTGAAGTTTGTGATTCCCGTAACATGCACGTATGGTGAACCGTTATGTAACGAAGTCGCAGCATGGGTGTTTATTGATTGTGCTCCTTATGAGTGGCGGTCGGGGACGAGCGCTGGTCTTTTCCTACCAATCTATCCCCTAGGAGCATGCGCGTAATACTTTGCTTTGATAACTTCTAGATTTTTGCAATAAGAATATGAGTTCTTTATGACTAATGTTGAGTCCATGGATTATACGCACTTTTTCCCATCCTTCCACCATTGCTAGCCTCTCTAATGACGCGCACTTTTCACCCGTATCATACACCTACCATATATCTTCCTCAAAACAGCCACCATACCTACCTATCATGGCATTTCCATAGCCATTCCGAGATATATTGCCATGCAACTTTCCACCGTTCCGTTTATTACGACACACTCCATCATTGTCATATTGCTAGCATGATCATGTAGTTGACATCGTATTTGTGGCAAAGCCACCATTCATAATTCTTTCATACATGTCACTCTTGATTCATTGCATATCCCAGTACACCGCCGGAGGCATTCATATAGAGTCATATCTTGTTCTAAGTATCGAGTTGTAATTGTTGAGTTGTAAGAAAAATAAAAGTGTGATGATCATCATTTTTAGAGCATTGTCCCAAGTGAGGAAAGAATGATGGAGACTATGATTCCTCCACAAGTCGGGATGAGACTCCGGACAAAAAATAAAAAAGAGAGAAAAAGAAAGAGCCATAAAAAAGGCCCAAATAAAAAAATGAGAGAAAAAGAGAGAAGGGACAATGCTACTATCCTTTTACCACACTTGTGCTTCAAAGTAGCACCAAGATCTTCATGATAGAGAGTCTCCTATGTTGTCACTTTCATATACTAGTGGGAATTTTTCATTATAGAACTTGGCTTGTATACTCCAATGATGGGCTTCCTCAAAATGCCTTAGGTCTTCGTGAGCAAGCGAGTTGGATGCACACCCACTTAGTTTCTTTTGTTGAGCTTTCATATACTTATAGCTCTAGTGCATCCGTTGCATGGCAATCCCTACTCACTCACATTGATATCTATTAATGGGCATCTCCATAGCCCGTTGATACGCCTAGTTGACGTGAGACTATCTTCCCCTCTTTTTGTCTTCTCCACAACCACCGTTCTATTCCACATATAGTGCTATATCCATGGCTCACGCTCATGTATTGCGTGAAGGTTGAAAAAGTTTTGAAAATGTTAAAGTATGAAACAATTGCTTGGCTTGTCATCGGGGTTGTGCATGATTTAAATACTTTGTGTGGTGAAAATGGAGCATAGCCAGACTATATGATTTTGTAGGGATAAATTTCTTTGGCCATGTTATTTTGAGAAGACATAACTGCTTTATTAGTATGCTTGAAGTATTATTATTTTTATGTCAATATGAACTTTTGTCTTGAATCTTTTGAATCTGAATATTCATACCACAATTAAGAAGTTTTACATTGAAATTATGCCAAGTAGCACTCCGCATCAAAAATTCTCTTTTTATCATTTACCTACTTGAGGACGAGCAGGAATTAAGCTTGGGGATGCCTGATACGTCTCCAACGTATCTATAATTTTTGATTGCTCCATGCTATATTATCTACTGTTTTGGACTATATTGGGCTTTATTTTCCACTTTTATATTATTTTTGGGATTAACCTATTAACCGGAGGCCCAGCCCAGAATTGCTGTTTTTTCCCTATTTCAGTGTTTCGGAGAAACAGAACATCAAACGGAGTCCAAACGGAATAAAATCTTTGGGAACGTGATTTTCTCACCGAACGTGATCCAGGGGACTTGGACCCTACGCCAATGCATCAGAGAGGCGGTCACGAGGGAGGGGGGCGCCCCCCCTAGGGCACGCCCCCTGCCTCGTGGGCCCCTCGAAGCTCCACCGACGTACTCCTTCCTCCTATATATACCTACGTACCCCCAAACGATCAGACATGAGCCAAAAACCGCAACCTTCTGTATCCATGAGATCCCATCTTGGGGCCTGTTTCGGAGCTCCGCCGGAGAGGGCCGGCATCACGGAGGGCTTCTACATCATCATAGCCTCTCCGATGAAGTGTGAGTACTTTACCTCAGACCTTCGGGTCCATAGTTAGTAGCTAGATGGCTTCTTCTCTCTTTTTGGATCTCAATACAAAGTTCTCCCCCTCTCTTGTGGATATCTATTTGATCTAATCTTCTTTTTGTGGTGTGTTTGTTGAGAACGATGAATTGTGGGTTTATGATCAAGTCTATCTTGGAATAATATTTGAATCTTCTCTGAATTCTTTTATGTATGATTGGTTATCTTTGCAAGTCTCTTCGAATTATCAGTTTAGTTTGGCCTACTAGATTGGTTTTTCTTGCCATGGGAGAAGTGCTTAGCTTTGGGTTCGATCTTGCGGTGTCCTTTCCGAGTGACAGAAGGGGCAGCAAGGCACGTATTGCATCATTGCCATCGAGGATAACAAGATGGGGTTTATTTCATATTGCATGAATTTATCTCTCTACATCATGTCATCTTGCTTAAAGTGTTACTCTGTTTCTAACTTAATACTCTAGATGCATGCTGGATAGCGGTCGATGAGTGGAGTAATAGTAGTAGATGCAGGCAGGAGTCGGTCTACTTGTCACGGACGTGATGCCTATATACATGATCATACCTTAGATATTCTCATAACTATGCTCAATTCTTTCAATTGCTCAACAGTAATTTGTTCACCCACCGTAGAATACTTATGCTCTTGAGAGAAGCCACTAGTGAAACCTATGGCCCCCGGGTCTATTCTCATCATATCAATCTCAATCACTTTAATCTTGCTTTGCTTTTTACCTTACATTTTATTTTTCACTTTGCATCTCTATACCAAAAATACCAAAAACACTATCTATCAGTTCTCACTCTCGTAAGTGATCGTGAAGGGATTGACAACCCCTAATCGCATTGGCTGCGAGTTGCTATCGTTTTGTGCAGGTACGAGGGACTTGAGCGTGGCCTCCACTAGATTGATACCTTGGTTCTGAAAAACTGAGGGAAATACTTACGCTACTCTTCTGCATCATCCTCTCCTCTTCGGCGAAAACCAACGCAAGATCAAGAGGTAGCAACCCGCTGCAGGAGCAACGCCAGATGTTATGAATGTTTGGCAGAGAAAAGCTGATGACTACTCGATAGTACAGTGTGCCATGCTTTACGGCTTAGAACCGGGACTTCAACGATGTTTTGAACATCATGGAGCATATGAGCTGTTCTAGGAGTTGAAGTTAATATTTCAAGCAAATGCCCGGATTGAGAGATATGAAGTCTCCAATAAGTTCTACAGCTGCAAAATGGAGGAGAATAGTTCTGTCAGTGAGCATATACTCAAAATGTCTAGGTATAATAATCACTTGATTCAACTGGGAGTTAATCTTCCTGATGATAGTGTCATTGACAGGATTCTTCAATCACTACCACCAAGCTACAAGAGCTTCGTGATGAACTATAACATGCAAGGAATGGATATGACAATTCCCGAGATCTTCGCAATGTTGAAGGCTGCGGAGGTAGAAATCAAGAAAAAGCAACAAGTGTTGATGGTCAACAAGACCACCAGTTTCAAGAAAAAGGGTAAAGGGAAGAAGGGGAACTTCAAGAAGAATGGCAAGCAAGTTGCTACTCAAGGGAAGAAGCCCAAGTCTTGACCTAAGCCTGAGACTGAGTGCTTCTACTGCAAAGGGACTGGTCACTGGAAGCGGAACTGCCCCTAGTATTTGGCGGATGAGAAGGATGGCAAGGTGAACAAAGGTATATGTGATGTACATGTTATTGATGTGTACCTTACTAATGCTCACAGCAGTACCTGGGTACTTGATACTGGTTCTATTGCTAATATTTGCAACTCGAAACAGGAACTACAAATTAAGCGAAGATTGGCTAAGGACGAGGTGACGATGCGCGTGGGAAATGGTTCCAAAGTTGATGTGATCGCAGTCGGCACGCTACCTCTACATCTACCTTCGGGATTAGTTTTAGACCTGAATAATTGTTATTTGGTGTCAGCGTTAAGCATGAACATTATATCTGGTTCTTGTTTGATGCGAGATGGTTATTCATTTAAATCAGAGAATAATGGTTGTTCTATTTATATGAGTAATAACTTTTATGGTCATGCACCCTTGAAGAGTGGTCTATTTTTATTGAATCTCGATAGTAGTGATACACATATTAATAATATTGAAGCCAAAAGATGCAGAGTTCATAATGATAGTGCAACTTATTTGTGGCACTGACGTTTTGGTCATATTGGTGTAAAGCGCATGAAGAAACTCCATTCTTATGGACTTTTGGAATCACTCGATTATGAATCACTTGGTACTTGCGAACCATGCCTCATGGGCAAGATGACTAAAACTCCATTCTCCGGAACAATGGAGCGAGGAACAAATTTGTTGGAAATCATACATACTGATGTATGTGGTCCGATGAATGTTGAGGCTCGCGGTGGGTATCATTATTTTCTCACCTTTCACAGATGATTTGAGCAGATATGGGTATATCTACTTGATGAAACATAAGTCTAAAACATTTGAAAAGTTCAAAGAATTTCAGAGTGAAGTGGAAAATCATCGTAACAAGAAAATAAAGTTTCTACGATCTGATCGTAAAGGAGAATATTTGAGTTACGAGTTTGGTCTTCATTTGAAACAATGCGGAATAGTTTCGCAACTCACGCCACCCGGAACACCACAGCGTAATGGTGTGTCCGAATGTCGTAACCGCACTTTATTAGATATGGTGTGATCTATGATGTCTCTTACTGATTTACCGCTATCGTTTTGGGGTTATGCTTTAGAGACGGCTGCATTCACGTTAAATAGGGCTCCATCTAAATCCGTTGAGATGACGCCTTATGAACTGTGGTTTGGCAAGAAACCTAAGTTGTCGTTTCTTAAAGTTTGGGGCTGCGATGCTTATGTGAAAAAGCTTCAAGTTGATAAGCTCGAACCCAAATCGGAGAAATGTGTCTTCATAGGATACCCAAAGGAGACAGTTGGGACACCTTCTATCACAGTTCCGAAGGCAAGACATTCGTTGCTAAGAAAGGATCCTTTCTAGAGAAGGAGTTTCTCTCGAAAGAAGTGAGTGGGAGGAAAGTAGAACTTGATGGGGCAACTGTACCTGCTCCCTTCTTGGAAAGTAGTTCATCACAGAAATCTGTTCCTGGGATTCCTACATCAATTAGTGAGGAAGCTAATGATGATGGTCATGTAACTTCAGATCAAGTTACTACCGAACCTCGTAGGTCAACCAGAGTGGTACGGTAATCCTGTTCCGGAGGTCATGTTACTTGACCATGACGAACCTACAAACTATGAGGAAGCGGCGATGAGGCCAGATTCCGCGAAATGGCTTGTGGCCATGAAATCTGAGACGGGATCCATGTATGAGAACAAAGTGTGGACTTGATTGACTTGCCCGTTGATCGGCAAGCCATCGAGAATAAATGGATCTTCAAGAAGAAGACTGACGCTAACAGTAATGTTACTGTCTACAAAGTTTGAATTGTTGCGAAAGGTTTTCAACAAGTTCAAGGAGTTGACTACGATGAGACATTCTCACCAGTAGCGATGCTTAAGTCCGTCCGAATCATGCTAGCAATTGCTGCATTTTATGATTATTGAATTTGGCAAATGGATGTAAAGATTGCATTCCTGAATGGATTTCTGGAAGAAGAGTTGTATATGATACAACCCGAAGGTTTTATAGATCCAAAGGATGCTAACAAAGTGTGCAAGCTCCAGCGATCCATTTATGGACTGGTGCAAGCATCTCGGATTTGGAATAAACGTTTTGATAGTGTGATCAAAGCATATGGTTTTATATAGACTTGCGGAGAAGCCTGTATTTACAAGAAAGTGAGTGGGAGCTCTGTAGCATTTCTAATATTATATGTGGATGACTTATTGTTGATTGGAAATTATATAGAATTTCTGGATAGCATAAAAGGATACTTGAATAAGAGTTTTTCAATGAAAGACCTCAGTGAAGCTGCTTATATATTGGGCATTAAGATCTATAGAGATAGATCAAGACGCTTCATTGGACTTTCATAGAGCACATACCTTGACAAAGTTTTGAAGAAGTTCAAAATGGATCAACCAAACAAAGGTTTCTTGCCTGTGTTACAAGGTGTGAAGTTGAGTCAGACTCAATGCCCGACCACTGCAGAAGATAGAGAGAAAATGAAAGTCATTCCCTATGCTTCAGCCATAGGTTCTATCATGTATGCAATGTTGTGTTAGCAGGGAGGTACCAAAGTACTCCAGGAGTGGATCACTGGACAGCGGTTAAGAACATCCTAAAATACCTGAAAAGGACTAAGGATATGTTTCTCGTTTATGGAGGTGACAAAGGGCTCGTCGTAAATTGTTACGTGGATGCAAGCTTTGGCACTGATCGGCATGACTCCAAGTCACAAACCAGATACGTATTTATATTGAACGGTGGGGCTGTCAGTTGGTGCAGTTCTAAGCAAAGCATTGTGGCGGGATCTACGTGTGAAGGGGAGTACATAGTTGCTTCAGAAGCAACAAATGAAGGAGTCTGGATGAAGGAGTTCATATCCGATCTAGGTGTCATACCTAGTGCATCGGGTCCACTGAAAATCTTGTGTGACAATACTGGTGCAATTGCCTTGGGAAAGGAATCCAGATTTCACAAGAGAACCAAGCACATCCAGAGACGCTTCAATTCCATCCGCGATCAAGTCAAGGAGGGAGACATAGAGATTTGCAAGATACATACGGATCTGAATGTTGCAGACCCTACTTCCGCGGCGAACTTGCTATGGCGGCAACGGCGGGGCAGATTGCCGTTGACGGTGGCGGAGACCAGCGGTGGAAGGTCGCTAGCAACGAGGGGACGATCCGCAGACCCGAGGAGGCAGAGCAGGTTACGCGCGGGCGAGGAGGTTCAAAAAATTTTCCAATATTTGGCCCGTCAGTATATATAACCTGACCCTGTCGGCGTGACCGACTGGAATGACTCGGTGGCACTGAGATGTAAAACTGCAAGCAGTTTCTGCAACTCGGTGTGACCGAAAGGTTCTAATCGGTTGCACTGAGATTGAAAACCCTAGATCAACTTAGTGACTCAGTAGGACCGAAAGGGATGAATCGGTCAGACCGAGATGCATAAAGAGGTTTTGGAGGTTTAAGTCTACGACGAATCGAGAACTCCAAGTGCTCCTCACATAGAGTGGTTCGAATCTGACTTGATCAAACTTTGTGATGTAGCATGAATAGAGTTTGAGACGAGAAAAGCATAGATAACTAGAGGGAGTTCTTAGGCATTCTTGTCCATCCATTTGGCAAAAGAGAAAAAGCCAAACAATCAAAGCAACAAATGGATGGCCTTGAATGAGTAAAATATGCATCCAACATGCTCACACAATTAAAATGGCAAATGAAATATGTGACAAAGCATGCACAAACACTCTAGCATCTATCAACCAATTGGCAATGACTAGGTCATCTATATATGAGTATATTGACTTAGGAGTCAAATGAGAACATTTGATCAAAGGTCATACTCATCGTTTAAGCACAAGTGGGATTACCACTTTTACATAAAGCATTGTTGTGTTCACACCATTAGAGTTGCTTTAGCTCAATTGATTAGAGTAAAGCTCCCCCTAGATGTGATATCCCCCTTAAGAGGGATGAACTAACCTTGGGTTTTGTCGATGATGACTTCATGTAGGTGTTGACGATGTGGATGCTCAATGTTGATGTAGATCATTCGGAGCAATACTTTGGAGTGAGTTGCACTTTCAATACCTACACGGGTTAGTCCCACAAGGAACAAACAAGGATATCCATAGACATAGAGTGATGTATACACAAGATGATGTCCATGAAAGCATTAGGTTACCTTGTCCTTGTCTTACCAACAAGAGGGTTTGTGACTCCTTGAACAAGTGCAAGATGTGGAAGTGTTTGCACTTGTCATTGCCAAAATTATAAGAGTGAAGTATGTTGGCGGAGTCACCCTCAAGAACTCTCTAGTTCTTCTTCTTCTGGATCCACACCATCTTGATGGGAATCCTTGGAGTTGTAGTTGTACTTGATGAAGTAGAACTTGATGTAGTCTTGGGAACCCACTTGACCAAGGCCTTAGGTGCTTCTTCAAATTAATCAATTTCCTCTTGAAGCCTGTCCTTGACTTTTTGCTTGTGGTCTTGTGGTGGAAGATCATCTTGAGCTTGTGTCCCTTTGAAAGAAGTAGGATCATACTTCTATTTCTGAGGAACAAACTTTGTCTGGGGGTATTGATCTTATTCCCACTCAACTCCATTGGCATTGAACTTTCGTTCAAAACCAACACCTTGATTCTTCCGGTGTCTTCCTTGCTTGCGTCAATTTCCTCAAATTGCTTACTTTCGGCAAGGCTCTTGTAAATACCTTTCTTTATAATTCCCTTCAATAAGCTATTTTCTTGCTCAAGTGTAACTTGGCTAAGATAATCATTAGTGGAATCAAGATAACTACTAGATGCAACAACATTGGATTTAGCATGATTGTTGTTACTACTAGATGAATAATATTTCTTGCTCTTGTTGCTAGATTTAACTTGTGGCATGTAAGTAGACAAGAGTAAATGCTTGGCAATGTAAGAAGAACTTTTCTTGCGAAGATCATCATTGATTGCCTTTAAAAACTCATGTTCTTGCTCAAGGTTGAGTTTTTCAAAGTGTAGCTTATCATGAGTCTTTAAAAGTTCTCGTTGATCTTCCAAGGTAGTTTCATGAGCTAACCTAAGAGTGTTTAGTTCCTTAGTTAGATGCTCAATCTCCTTCTTATCATCGTCATTCGTTTTATCTTGATTAGCATGATTAATTGACGTTTCATCATAGTTTTCATCACTAGAGTTGTCAATAAGTAAATCATCATCAGCTAGCAAATCATCTTCATCACTATTGAAATCAACATACTTGGGGTGTGTTACCTTTGGACCTTTAGCCAAGAAGACTCTTCCAATTCCTTCATTTGGTGAGTCAAATATGTCGTAGGAGTTGGTTGTCACAAGTGCTAGTCCGACAACACCTTCATCTTGAGTATATTCGGAGTTGGAGTGATAACTTCTTTCAGAGTGATGGTCGGAGTCGGAACCGGATACCCATTCACCAACATGAGCTTGATGTCTTCTTTTGTGTAGCTCCTTGATGACTTGTCCTTCCTTTCTGAATCTTTGCTTCTCCGAGAGGGTCTTTGTTCATAACGATCATCTCTACTCCTTCTTTCTCTTGGTGGTGATTCTTCTCTTCTACTTCTTCTTTTGGGAGAATCTTCTCTTCTTTTGTAGGGAGTCGTACACTCATTGGAGTAGTGTTCGGATCTTCCACAATTGTAGCAATTACGCTCACAACTAGAAGATCTTTTGTCATTGTAGGACCTTGACTTGGAACTTCTTTCCTTGCTTCTACTCTTGTAGAACTTGTTGAAGTTCTTAACCATTAGACTCAGTTCTTCATTGAAGGTTTGCTTCTCACTTGATGATGTGGGAGCACCACATGAGGCTTTGTAAGCACCACTTGACTTGTTGTGAAGCTCTTCCTTATCCTTGAGTGACATCTCATGAGCAACAATTCTTCCAATGACTTCCGTTGGCCTGAGATCTTTGTAGTTGGGCATCATTTGGATCAATGTGCACACGGTATCATATTTTCCATCCAAGGCTCTTAGGATCTTCTTGATGATGAATTTATCGGTCATCTCTTCACTTCCTAAGCCGACAATCTCATTTCTGATGAGAGCAAGCCTAGAGTACATTACAGTGACACCTTCACCATGCTTCATTTTGAACTTGTCAAGTTGACTTTGAAGCACATCCAATTTGGATTCCTTGACGGAGTCGGTACCTTCATGTATATCAATCAAGGTATCCCAAATTTCCTTTGCATTCTCAAGACGGTTGATTTTGTTGAATTCTTCGGGGCACAATCCATTGAAGAGAATATCACAAGCTTGAGCGTTGTATTGCGGTATCTTCAACTCGTCCGCGGTAGCTTCACGGTTTGGTTCTTTCCCTTCGAAGAAGTCACCTTGCAAACCAACACACACAATCGCCCAAACGGCAGGGTTATGTCCAAGAATATGCATTTTCATTTTATGCTTCCAACTAGCAAAGTTAGTGCCATCAAAGTAAGGACCTCTACGGTGATAATTTCCCTCACTAGACGCCATACTCTCCTAGGTTGTGAAACCAAGGCTATGACCACCAAAAGCTATGGGAATCAAAGCAAATGGAGACCAAAGCTCTGATACCACTTGTAGGATCGAAAGTATGTCTAGAGGGGGGTGATTAGACTACTTGACCAAATAAAAATCTAGCCTTTTCCCAATTTTAGTTCTTGGCAGATTTTAGCAACTTAGCACAAGTCAAGCAATCAACCTACTCATGCAATTCTAAGAGTATAGCAGCGGAATGTAAAACAATTGCATATGAAGGTAAAGGGAGGAGTTTGAGGGAGCAAACGCAATGTTGACACAGAGATTTTTTATCCGTGGTTCCGATAGGTGGTGCCATCGTACATCCACGTTGATGGAGACTTCAACCCACGAAGGGTAACGGTTGCGCGAGTCCACGGAGGGCTCCACCCACGAAGGGTCCACGAAGAAGCAACCTTGTCTATCCCACCATGGCCGTCGCCCACGAAGGACTTGCCTCGCTAGGGTAGATCTTAACGAAGTAGGCAATCTCCTTGCCCTTACAAACTCCTTGGTTCAACTCCACAATCTTGACGGAGGCTCCCAAGTGACACCTAGCCAATCTAGGAGACACCACTCTCCAAGAAGTAACAAATGGTGTGTTGATGATGAACTCCTTGTTCTTGTGCTTCAAATGATAGTCTCCCCAACACTCAACTCTGTCTCACAGGATTTGGATTTGGTGGAAAGATGATTTGAGTGGAAAGCAACTTGGGGAAGGCTAGAGATCAAGATTTATGTGGTTGGAATGGGATATCTTGACCTCAACACAAGTGTAGGTGGTTCTCTCTCAGAAAATATGTGTTGGAAGTGTAGGTATGTACTGATGGCTCTCTCCATGAATGAAGAGTGGGTGGAGGGGTATATATAGCCTCCATAGAAAATCTAACCGTTACACACAAATCACCAAACTCGATGGGACCGATTCAGAGAACTCAGTCAGACCGATTTGGTTCATAGTGTGACCGTTAGGCATTTCGGTGGGGCCGACATGTCAACTCGGTGGGACCGATTTCATTAGGGTTAGGGCATAACGTAATCTCGGTGAGACCGATTACACAAACTCGGTGGGACCGATTTTGGTAATAGACAAACAGAGATTTGGTCACACAAACAGTGTACATTCCAACTCCGAGATGCTTACTCCAGTCCTTAGAAGGATTGCTGGGGCTTTGCATACTTGTTAGCATCTTTCAGGATCGACAAAATCTTCTGGTTGTATCACATACAACCTTTCCTCAAGAACAAGGAAACAATATTTTGACATCCTATCTGCAAGATTTCATAAATAATGCAGTACCTGCTAATTCCAACAGATTCTTAGCATCGCTACGAGTGAGAAAGTCTCATCTTAGTCAACTCTTTGAACTTGTCGGGAAACATCTTAACGACAAGTCGAGCTTTCTTAATGGTGACATTTACCATCATTGTCCGTCTTCCTTTTAAAATCCATCTGTACTCAACAGCCTCACGACCATCGAGCCATTCTGCCAAAGTCTACACTTTGTTTTCATACATGGATTCTCTCTCGGATTTTATGGCCTCGAGTCATTCATCGGAATCCGGGCCCACCATCGCTTCTCCATAGCTCGTAGGTTCATTGTTGTCTAGCAACATGACTTCCAAGACAGGATTACGTACCACTCTGAAGCAGTACGCATCCTTGTCGTCCTACGAGGTTTGGGAGTGACTTGATCCGAAGTCTCATGATCACTATCATAAGCTTCCACTTCAATTGGTGTAGGTGCCATAGGAACAACTCCTGTGCCCTGCTACACACTAGTTGAAGTGACGGTTCCATAACCTCATCAAGTCTCCACCATCCTCCCACTCAATTCTTTCGAGAGTAACTTTTCCTTGAGAAAGGACCCGATTTGAGAAACAATCCCTATTGCTTTCGGATCTGAGACAGGAGATATACCCAACTGTTTTGGGTGTCCTATGAAGATGCAGTTATCCGCTTTGGGTTCGAGTTTATCAGCCTGAAACTTTTTCATATAAGCGTCGCAGCCCCAAACTTTTAAGAAATGACAGCTTAGGTTTCTCTAAACCATAGTTCATACGGTGTCATCTCATCGGAATTACGTCGTGCCCTATTTAAAGTGAGTGCGGTTGTCTCTAATGCCTAACCCATGAACGATAGTGGTAATTCAATAAGAGACATCATGGTATGCATCATATCCAATAGGGTGCAGTTATGATGTTCGGACACACCATCACACTATGGTGTTCCAGGCGGTACTAGTCGTGAAACAATTTCCACAATGTCTCAATTGTGTACCAAACTCGCAACTCAGATATTCATCTCTATGATCATATCATAGATATTTTATCCTCTTGTCACGACGATATTCAACTTCATTCTGAAATTACTTGAACCATTCAATAATTCAGACTTGTGTTTCATCAAGTAAATATGCTCAGTATCTACTCAAATCATCTGTGAAGTAAGAGCACAACGATATCCACTGCGTGCCTCAGCACTCATTGGACTGCACACATCAAAATGTGTTACTTCCAACAAGTTGCTTTCTTGTTCCATTTTACTGAAACCGAAGCTTTCAGTCATCTTGCCCATGTGGTATGATCTGCATGTCTCAAGCGATTCAAAATCAAGTGAGTCCAAACGGTCCATCTGCATGGAGTTTCTTCATGCGTATATACCAATAGACATGGTTCACATGTCTCAATCCTTTTCAAAATAAGTGAGTCCAAAGATCCATCAACATGGAGCTTCTTCATGCATTTTATACCAATATGACTTACATGGCAGTGCCACAAGTAGGTGGTACTATCATTACTATCTTATATCTTTTGGCATGAACATGTGTATCACTATGATCGAGATTCAATAAACCATTCATTTTAGGTGCAAGACCAATGAAGGTATTATTCAAATAAATAGAGTAACCATTATTCTCCTTAAATGAATAACCGTATTGCGATAGACATAACCCAATCATGTCTATGCTCAACGCAAACACCAAATTTAGGTTTAACACCAATCTCGATGGTAGAGGGAGCGTGCGATGCTTGATCACATCAACCCTGGAAACACTTCCAACACATCTCGTCAGCTCACCTTTAGCTAGTCTCCGTTTATTCCGTAGCTTTTATTTCGAGTTACTAACACTTAGCAACCGAACCGGTATCTAATACCCTGATGCTACTAGGAGTACTAGTAAAGTACACATTCACATAATGTATATCCAATATACTTCTATCGACAGCCTTCTCATCTACCAAGTATCTAAGGTAATTCTGCTCCAGTGGTTGTTCCCCTTATTACAGAAGCACTCAGTCTCGGGTTTGGGTTTAACCTTGGGTTTCTTCACTAGAGCAGCAGCTGATTTGCCGTTTCATGAAGTATCCCTTCTTGCCCTTTCCCTTCTTGAAACTAGTGGTTTCACTAACCATCAACAATTGATGCTCCTTCTTGATTTCTACTTTCGCGGTGTCAAACATCGCGAATATTTCAAGGATCATCATATCTATCCCTGATATGTTATAGTTCATCACGAAGCTCTAGTAGCTTGGTGGCAATAACTTTGGAAAAACATCACTATCTTATTTGGAAGATTAACTCCCACTCGATTCAAGTGATTGTTGTACTCAGACATTCTGAGCACAAGCTCAACGATTGAGCTTTTTCTCCCTTAGTTTGCAGGCTAAGAAAATCGTCGGAGGTCTTATACCTCTTGACGTGGGCACGAGCCTGAAATCCCAATTTCAGCCCTCGAAACATCTCATACGTTCCGCGACATTTCAAAAAATGTCTTCGGTGCCTCAATTCTAAACCATTTAACATTACCGAACTATCATGTAGTCATCAAATCATGTATGTCAGATGTTCGCAACATCCACAAACCACGTTCGAGGTCCAGCACACCGAGCGTTGCATTAAGGACATAAGCCTTCTATTGTCTGCATAATTGCTACTATCAACTTTCAACTATATTTTCTCTAGGAACATATCTAAAACAGTAGAACTAAAGCGCGAGCTTACGACATAATTTGCAAAGATCTTTTGACTATGTTCAGGATAATTAAGTTCATCTTATGAACTCCCACTCAGATAGACATCCCTCTCGTCATCTAAGTGATTACATGATCCGAGTCAACTAGGCCGTGTCCGATCATCACGTGAGACGGACTAGTCATCATCGGTGAACATCTTCATGTTGATCGTATCTACCATACGACTCATGCTCAACCTTTCGGTCTCTTGTGTTCCGAGGCCATGTCTGTACATGCTAGGATCGTCAAGTTAACCTAAGTGTTTCGCATGTGTTCCGAGGCCATGTCTGTACATGCTAGGCTCGTCAACACTCATTGTATTCGAACGTAAGAATCTATCACACCCGATCATCACGTGGTGCTTCGAAACGACGAACTTTCGCAACGGTGCACAATTAGGGGGAACATTTTCTTGAAATTTTAATGAGGGATCATCTTATTTACTACCGTCGTTCTAAGCAAATAAGATGTATAAACATGATAAACATCACATGCAATCAAATAGTGACATGATATGGCCATCATCACTTTGCTCCTTTTGATCTCCATCTTCGGGGCTCCATGATCATCGTCGTCACCGGCATGACACCATGATCTCCATCATCATGATCTCCATCATCGTGTCTTCATGAAGTTGTCTCTCCAACTATTACTTCTACTACTACAGCTAACGGTTAGCAATAAAGTAAAGTAATTACATGACGTTTACGTTTGACACGCAGGTCATAAATAAATTAAAGACAACTCCTATGGCTCCTGTCGGTTGTCATACTCATCGACATGCAAGTCGTGATTCCTATTACAAGAACATGATCAATCTCATACATAACATATATCATCCATCACATCCTTTTGGCCATATCACATCACATGGCATACTCTGCAAAAACAAGTTAGACGTCCTCTAATTGTTGTTTGCATGTTTTACGTGGTTGCTATGGGTTTCTAGCAAGAACATTTCTTACCTACGCAAAACCACAACGTGATATGTCAATTGCTATTTACCCTTCATAAGGACCCTTTTCATTGAATCCGATCCGACTAAAGTGGGAGAGACTGACACCCGCTAGCCACCTTATGCAACTAGTGCATGTCAGTCGGTGGAACCTGTCTCACGTAAGTGTACGTGTAAGGTCGGTCCGGGCCGCTTCATCCCGCAATGCCGCCGAATCAAGATTGGACTAGTAACGGTAAGCATATTGAACAAACTCAACGCCCACAAACTACTTTGTGTTCTACTCGTGCAAAGAATCTACGTAATAGACCTAGCTCTGATACCACTGTTGGGGAACGTAGCAGAAATTCAAAATTTTCCTACGTGTCACCAAGAGCTATCTATGGAGAAACCAGCAACGAGGGGAAAGAGAGTGCATCTACATACCCTTGTAGATCGCTAGCGGAAGCGTTCAAGTGAATGGGGTTGATGGAGTCGTACTCGCCGTGATCCAAATCACCGATGATCCTAGTGCCGAACGGACGGCACCTCTGCGTTCAACAAACGTACAGCCCGGGGACGTCTCCCATGCCTTGATCCAGCAAGGAGAGAGGGAGAGGTTGAGGAAGACTCCATCCAGCAGCAGCATAACAGCGTGGTGGTGGTGGAGGAGCGTGGCAATCCTGCAGGGCTTCGCCAAGCACCGCGGGAGAGGAGGAGGGAGAGAAGCAGGGCTGCGCCAAGAGGGGGATCGAAACACGTGTATTGGGCAGCCCAAACCTCAAGTATATATAGGGGGAGGGGAGGGGCTGCACCCCCACCTAGGGTTCCCTCCCCAAGGGTGGCGGCAGCCCCAGATCCCATCTGGGGTGGCGGCCACAAGGGGGGAAGGGGGAGGCGCACCTGGGGTGGGCCTTAGGGCCCATCTGCCCTAGGGTTTGCCCCCTCCCCTCTTGGAGGCGCCTTGGGCCATGGTGGGAGGCTCCCCAGCCCACCTAGGGGCTGGTCCCTTCCCACTATTGGCCCATGTAGGCCTCCGGGGCTGGTGGCCCCTCCCGGTGGACCCCCGGACCCCTCCGGTGGTCCCGGTACACTATCGGTGACGCCCAGAACACTTCCGGTGGCCAAAACCATACTTCCTATATATAAATCTTTACCTCCGGACCATTCTGGAACTCCTCGTGACGTCTGGGGTCTCATCCGGGACTCCGAACAACATTCGGTAACCACATATGAACTTCCTTTATAACCCTAGCATCATCGAACCTTAAGTGTGTAGACCCTACGGGTTCGGGAAGCATGCAGACATGACCGAGATGTACTCCGGTCAATAACCAACAGCGGGATCTGGATACCCATGTTGGCTCCCACATGTTCCACGATGATTTCATCGGATGAACCACGATGTCAAGGATTCGATCAATCCCGTATACCATTCCCTTTGTCTAGCGGTATTGTACTTGCCTGAGATTCGATCGTCGGTATCCCGATACCTTGTTCAATCTCGTTACCGGCAAGTCTCTTTACTCGTTCCGTAACACATCATCCCGTGATCAACTCCTTGATCACTTTGTGCACATTATGATGATGTCCAACCGAGTGGGCCCAGAGATACCTCTTCGTCACACGGAGTGACAAATCCCAGTCTCGATTCGTGCCAACCCAACAGACACTTTCAGAGATACCTGTAGTGTACCTTTATAGCCACCCAGTTACGTTGTGACGTTTGGCACACCCAAAGTATTCCTACGGTATCCGGGAGTTGCACAATCTCATGGTCTAAGGAAATGATACTTGACATTAGAAAAGCTTTAGCATACGAACTACACGATCTTTGTGCTAGGCTTAGGATTGGGTCTTGTCCATCACATGATTCTCCTAATGATGTGATCCCGTTATCAACGACATCCAATGTCCATGGTCAGGAAACCGTAACCATCTATTGATCAACGAGCTAGTCAACTAGAGGCTTACTAGGGACATGGTGTTGCCTATGTATCCACACATGTATCTGAGTTTCCTATCAATACAATTCTAGCATGGATAATAAACGATTATCATGAACAAGGAAATATAATAATAATCAATTTATTATTGCCTCTAGGGCATATTTCCAACAGCCGCCCCTTTAGGGACTCCACACAGGAGCCATCGAACCAGAGGACGTTGGCCATCTTGCCAACCATAGCGCCTCTGCACTCCGCCTGGGTGTCGGACACCACCTTGGGCTTGACACTGAAGGTCTCGAGCCAGAGGCCGAAGTGGGGGCGGACGCGGAGAAAGGCCTCACACATGATGATAAACGTCGAGATGTTGAGGACGAAGTTCGGGGCCAGATCATGGAAATCCAGGCCGTAGTAGAACATGAGCCCCCGGACAAATGGGTGAAGTGGAAAGCCCAGTCCGCGGAGGAAGTGGGGAAGAAAAACTACCCTCTCATGGGGCCCTGGGGTAGGAAGAAGCTGCCCCTTCTCAGGAAGCCGATGCGGAATGTCCTTGGACAAGTATCCGACTTTCCTTAGCTTTTTTACTTGGGCCTCCGTAACGGAGGAGGCCATCCACTTTCCTCCCGCTCCGGACATTGTTGGAGAAGGTTGAGGAAGGAAGAGCGGACTTGGGCGCTGGAGCTTGAGTGCGCGAGAGATGGATTGGCAAAGGAGGAAGAAGGCGTAGGTCAAAAAGGTGGGTCATTATCCCTTTATACAAGCGGGTGCGGTTAGGCGTCCCCACCTACCTAATAAAACTCACTTGCCTCCCAAGCGCCGTGGTAAATAGCGCGGTTGGGTTACCCACGTCCGTATTGATGAGAATCCCGTTAAAAGGGGCACACGATCTCTGCTTTGACAAGACGTGCCAAGGAAACCGCCTCGCTAAACACGCTGAGGTGGAACAATGAAAACAATTTACATAAAGAGCTTGGCCGCAGTGTTATGACGCACTGCGGAATACGTCTGCAGATTTGATTTGTGTTAATATTATTCTCTATATGGCAATATGTGGAAACTTATTTTGCAGAGCCGGACACTATTTTTGGTGTTTGTAATCTTCTTGAAGAACTTGGAGGAGGAACCCGCCTTGCAATGCCGAAGACAATCTGCGCGCCGGACTCGTCGTCATTGAAGCCTAGTTCAGGGGCTACTGAGGGAGTCCTGGATTAGGGGGTGTTCGGATAGCCGGACTATACCTTCAGCCGGACTCCAAGACTATGAAGATACAAGATTGAAGACTTCGTCCCGTGTCCGGAAGGATCTTTTCTTGGCGTGGAGGGCAAGCTAGGCGTGCGGATATTCAAGATCTCCTACCATTGTAACCGACTCTGTGTAACCCTAACCCTATCCGGTGTCTATATAAACCGGAGGGTTGTAGTCCGTAGGACAACCATACAACCATCATCATACACAATCATACCATAGGCTAGCTTCTAGGGTTTAGCCTCCTTTGATCTCGTGGTAGATCTACTCTTGTACTACCCTTATCATCAATATTAATCTAGCAGGAGTAGGGTTTTACCTCCATCGAGAGGGCCCGAACCTGGGTAAAATAAAGTGTCCCTTGTCTCCTGTTACCATCCGACCTTGACGCACAGTTCGGGACCCCCTACCCGAGATCCGCCGGTTTTGACACCGACAGTGGGACCGAGATCCCTATCGGTGAGACTGAAAAGACTATTGTTTTTGGCAGTGGCTATGTCAACTGAACTTGGTGGCTCCGGATATGAAATTTTGGTGGGGCCGAGTTGGACTTTTTGGTTTGGGACATATGTGGATATGAGAAAGTAGTGGAGGGTTTTGGAGCATATCACTAAGCATTTTGAGCAAGAACCTCATTAAGCAACACCTCACCCATTCTTAATAGTATTGGCTTTTCCTATAGACTCAATGTGATCTTGGATCACTGAAATAGAAAATGTATAGTCTTGTGCTTTGAGCATGAGCCAATCTTTTGTCCTTAGCATTTTAAAGGATCGACTTTCTAATCCATGCCATGCCAATCATTGAGCTTTCTTGAAATATTTATCTTGAAATAGTATTAGCTCAATGAGTTGTATGTTGTTAGGAATTACCAAAACCACCCAGGGATAGTTGCACTTTCAACAACGCATATCGTTATGCGGTTTGACCGATAAAGATCTTCATAGAATATGTGAGAACCAATATGAACATCCAGGTTACGCTATTGGTTATTGACCAAAGACGTGTCTCGGTCATGTCTACATAGTTCTCGAACCCGTAGGGTCCGCACGCTTAACGTTCGGTGACGATCGGTATTATGAGTTTATGTGTTTTGATGAACCAAAGGTTGTTCGGAGTCCCGGATGTGATCACGGGCATGACGAGGAGTCTCAAAAAGGTCGAGACATAAAGATCGATATATTGAAAGCCTATGTTTGGACATCGGAATGGTTCTGAGTGAGTTTGGACATACCGGAGTACCGGGGGGTTACCGGAACCCCCCAAGGAGTATATGGGCCCTAATGGGCCTTAGTGGAGAGAGAGAGAAGGGCAGCCAGGGCAGGCCACACGCCCCCTCACCCTCTGATCCGAAGTGGACTAGGAAAGGGGGGGTGGCGCCCCCCTTTCCTTCCTCCCTCCCTCTCTCCCCCTTCCTTCTCTCCTAGTCCAACTAGGGAAGGGGGGATCCAACTCCCGATGGGAGTAGGACTCCTCCAGGGCGCGCCATAGAGGGCCGGCCCTCCCCCCTCCTCCACTCCTTTATATACGGGGGAGGGGGCGCCACATAGACACACAAGTTGATCATTGATCTCTTAGCCGTATGCGGTGCCCCCATCCACCATAATCCACCTCGGTCATATCGTTGCAGTGCTTAGGCGAAGCCCTGCGCCAGTAGCTTCATCATCACCGTCATCACGCTGTCGTGCTGACGAAGCTCTCCCTCGACACTTAGCTGGATCAAGATTTCGTGGGACGTCATCGAGCCGAAAGTGTGCAGATCGCGGAGGTTCCGTACTTTCGGTACTAGGATCGGTCAGATCGTGAAGACGTACGACTACATCAACCGCGTTGACATAACGCTTCCGCTTTCAGTCTACGAGGGTACGTGGACAACACTCTTCCCTCTCGTTGCTATGCATCACCATGGTCTTGCGTGTGCGTTGGAATTTTTTTGAAATTACTGCGTTCCCTAACATCTTTCCCATGAGGCATGGTTCACAAGCATCAAGTGATTCGTAATCAAGTGATTCCAAAAGCCCACCAGCATGGAGTTTCTTCATGCGCTTTACACCAATATGACCTAAACAACAGTGCCACAAATATGTTGCACTATCATTATCAACTTTGCATCTTTTGGCATCAATATTATGAATATGTGTATTACTACGATCGAGATTCAATAACCCATTCACCTTGGGTGTATGACCACAGAAGGTTTTATTCATGTAAACAGAATAACAATTATTCTTTGACTTAAATGAATAACCGTATTGCAATAAACATGATCCAATCATATCATGCTCAAGGCAAACACCAAATAACATTTATTTTAGGTTCAACACTAATCCTGAAGGTAAAGGGAGTGTGCGATGGTGATCTTATCAACCTTGGAATCACTTCCAACACACATCATCACCTTGCCCTCAACTAGTGTCTGTTCATTTTGTAACTCCTGTTTCTAGTTACTAATCATAGCAACCTAACCAGTATCAAAAACCCAGGGGCTACTATGAATACTAGTAAAGTACACATCAATAACATGTATATCATATATACTTTTGTTCACTTTTCCATCCTTCTTATCCGCCAAGTATTTGGGGCAGTTCCGCTTCTAGTGACCATTTCCATTGCAGTAGAAGCACTCAGTTTCAGGCTTGGGTCTAGTTTTGGGCTTCTTCATGGGAGTGGCAACTTGCTTGTCATTCTTCTTGAAGTTCCCTTTCTTTCCCTTGCGCTTTTACTTGAAACTAGTGGTCTTGTTGACCATCAACACTTGATGCTCCTTCTTGATTTCTACCTCCGCAGCCTTAAGCATCGCGAATAGCTCGGGAATTGTCTTATCCATCCCTTGCATGTTATAGTTCATCACGAAGCTTTTGTAGCTTGGTGGCAGTGATTGAAGAACTTTGTCAATGACACTATCATCAGGAAGATTAACTCCTAGTTGAGTCAAGTGGTTGTGGTACCCAGACATTCTGAGTATATGTTCACTGACAGAACTATTCTCCTCCATTTTGCAGCTGTAGAGCTTATTGGAGACTTCATATCTCTCAATCCGGGCATTTGCTTGAAATATTAACCTCAACTCCTGGAACATCTCATATGCTCCATGACGTTCAAAACGTCGTTGAAGTCCCGGTCCCAAGCCGTAAAGCATGACACACTGAACTATCGGGTAGTCATCAACACGCGACTGCCAGGCATTCACAATGTCTGCAGTTGCCGGCGCTGGTGGTACACCTAGCGGTGCTTCCAGGACGTAATTCTTCTATGCAGCAATGAAGATAATCCTCAAGTTACGGACCCAGTCCGTGTAGTTGCTACCATCATCTTTCAACTTAGCTTTCTCTAGGAACGCATTAAAATTCAACGAAACAGTAGCACGGACCATTTATCTACAACAACATAGACATGCAAAAAATACTATCACGTACTAAGTTTATGATAAAATAAAGTTCAATTAATCATATTAACTAAAAAAATCCTAAATCCCGTACCGGACGACCACCTCGTATGTGTGGCCACCCTGCGCTGCCGCATTGTCGTTGATGTCTGTGTCGTCGTCGCCGTCCCTCCAGCGGCGGAAAGGGCCGTGGCATTCTTATCGGGCGGTTGCCTGCCACTCATGGAGGAGCCGCTCCGTCTCCTGTTGCGCGATGCAGAGGGCCGCCACGACCAATGCCGATAGCGCCGGCGGGGCCCTGGCGTTGACCTTGCCCCTACCGGCATTTGCGGAGTAGTCGCTGAGCACCACTCCTTGACGATCTTGGCTAGCTTGCTGTCAAGATGGTGACGCCTGGCGTCCGTCTCCGCATTGATGACAAAGCGGTCGCGGTCCCACGCCGCAACGAGGTCTGGATCGTTGCAGACCCATTCTGACTTCGCGCCAAACTTCGCGAATGCGGAGCGGCGTCGCGCCGTTTTGCATCGCGCTTGCTGCCTCGCCGTTCGCTCCTCTCGAAAACGACGGCCCTCGAACCCGAGGGACCGCCGACACCGCCGCCTCCGGGGTAGCGGAGGATGCGGCCCCGCGTCTTCGTGATCGCGGGCGGCAACTCCTCCTTGACGGGATGACGATTGCGATGGGTCGACAACACCGCCCCGTCAATGCGGGCGCACTGGCTGTGCGCCGGCGGTGACGCGGGCTCGTCGTTGACGCGGCGTCCGATCTAGACGCCGCAGTTGCGTGGGGGCGATGCCATCTCCTCCTTTATGCGACGCCCAATCTGGATGCCGTGGTTGCGCGGGGCAACACCAGTTCCTCCTTCACTTGTGTCGGCGATGGTGGCACCGGGTCCATTTCATGGAGCGAACACTTTGTCATGATCTCCATTCGACGGACGAATTCTTCAACTGTTAAAGCGGCCTCCACGAGGAGGCGGGGCTGATGCCCGGCTGCTGCGGCGGCATCTGGGCCTCATCGTCGCCGAAGGAGATGACGATCTCCTCCTTGCCAGAGGAGACGGGCGCCGTGGATGCCGAGGGGCCCGGGGGGCGAGAGTGGCAGCGCCAAGATCCGTCCTATGAAGAACTGTCGCCGCCATCGCCTCTGCCTGTCAGCACACATAACCAAAACTTTGGCATCGCCACTGGAGTTTTTGCGGCTCGGAGAGGAGTAGGTGCTCGGAGAGGAGGAGTGGCTCGGAGAGGAGGAGATGTGGATGTGCATCGCTGGGGCACGTCTTAAATAGTCACAACCACAACCAAGCGAAGGGGTGGTCAGCCCACTTCAATGCGGCGCAGCGGCCGAAGTTGGTTGCTCCGGACGCGGCGTCCGCATTGAAGCGGCGAGGCCCAAGAGGCCGCGTCCGTCAACGTCTCCCTCACGTTCGGTCACGTCAAGCGGCATCAATGTCGGTCGCTGCATACTCTGGGTCAACATGAATGATACGAGGCAAGCGGTGGAGGCTTTCGTTGGAAAGCATGGGAGAGATGAGTGGATTTTTTTATGGGCGACAGGAGGAGGTGTGGCAACGGTCCGAACGACCGCAAAGCCCTCCACTATGTTTCCGGTTTGTGAGAAAAACATGTCCAAACTGATCTGTAGACCAATACAAGACCGTATTTGAAGACAAAACATGTCGGGACTGTGCGGTCCGAACAATTACGGGTGGTTTACGAATCGGCATTGGAGATGCCATAAAGTAGTTTGGAAAGCAAAATAGTGAGAGGCCGGCACCAAGGAAGCCCAGGACCCGCGGCACGCACGGTTGGTAGCATATCAAGCTCATCCTCCCTGCAGCCGGGTACACGGGACACTCGCGTTGATCCCCACGGAACCGCCGAGAAATAGGCCCGGCCGGCCATAGTTGGTACCCCATCAGGCATCAGCGCAGCGGGGCGTCGAGTCCATCCATCCATCACGCGCGTACGTTGTACTACGGCACGCACAGCACCGTGGTCCACGCACCGTGGTCCGTTCACTGCACGCAGCGACGCATCCATCCACCAACAGAGCCGGCCACTCAATCCGGCGGCCCACGCCGCCCACAGTTTCTCACGCTTGTCGCCGTGCGCGCCTGCATGCGCGCATGGACGAATTCAATTCACTCGGCCGTGCAGTGCAGTGCAGTGCATGCATCAATCGGATGGCGTAGTGTGGGTAGCGTGGGCATGTGCTAGATTCTTCTCCTCGTCTCACGTCCAAAACTAGCCCCGGGCCTGCCGGCGGCTGGGCGACGCCTTCGGTCTGAGAGCGGCCTGGGTTCCATGCACGTAGTGTACTTCAATTCAACGTTCGAGGGATGATCTACCGATATAGTATATCGTCTCTCTTTAATGCCCGCCCGGTGTCTCGTTTGTAGTACGTGCATGCATACGATCCATGGGCGGGGCAGTGTGCTTGCTGCTTCAGTCCCACTGGCAAAACAATGGGCAGGATAGGTGAAAATCAGTCGGCTCATCAGCCGTCCAATCGGTCAGTCGCAGCATTCCATCCTCCCCGCTTCCTCCGCATCTACCAAAGTGAAAATTTTGTTTTTGACACTACAGTTTTTGGCGATTTTACTTAGACCAACGCCAATGGAGCGACCCATTTCGTCCGTTCGCATTCGTTTGGGTTGGCGCGGACAAAAGTGGCGGACCAACGCGCCGACCCAAACTTAAATCGTGTCCGCCTGGCATCTGCACCGATCCATTTTCGGCCCAAAATTGCGTCTGGAATGCGTCGCGGGGACGCGCCGCACGTCTCCTAGCCGTCCGCCGCGTCCCCACCTGGCGGCCACCCAACCGAAACCGGTCGTCTTATTTATGACGACCATCGACAGCGGGCCCATGCGTCAGCCAGTGCGCGCGTCCTTTTTTAACCACGCGTGCGGCGGGGTCGGCCTCATCCACTCCTCCCGTCCACATCTGGCCCCCCATCACTCCCTTTGCTTCCTCGCCGGTGACCGCAAACCCTAGTGCGTGCCATGGGCCTCTTCGGCAGCAGCAATGACAAGGGCAAGGGCACCCCCGATGCCTCGTCATCCCGTGCTCCCCCTCCCCCTCCACCGCCGGCGCCTGCACATCCCGGTGCACCAAGTGCGGTGGCACTGGGAGTACAGGCAGCCCCTCCCCTACCCCGACGTGACGCTGCCGCACCGTTGGCATTTGGATCCAAACCGGATCCCGGTGTCGGCGGTTCCGCGGACCCAGCGGGCGCAGGACGACAAGGTGCGCCGGCGCCGCACGCCGCTCATGCCGGAGCAGCGTCGGCTGCCCGAGTACGCCGCCGACTCTCCTAACTGGGAGGCTTGGTTCGCCCTCGAACACAAGGAGCAACGGCGCTCGGGTGTCGACGCCGTCCCGCCGCCGTTCCCACCGCCGCCCCCGGAGGTAGAGCCGGAGGACATGGAGGCAGAGGTGGAGTACCAAGCCTCCCTCGAGGAGGCCCTGCAGCACGCGCTGGAGGCTAGCCGCATCGAGGAGGACACACACTGGGATGGGTTGGAGCAAACCCTTGCCCTGTCGGCGGCGGGGGACTCCGTCCACTTCCCGCTCTTCGTGCCGCCGCCTCCACCGTTGCCGCCCGTACAGCCCAAGCCGGAGCCAGAGCCGGAGCATAAGCGCTCCCCGCCTCCACCCACTTGGCCGGAGGAGGCCTACTCGTGGACGGGCCAGTATCGCGAGTGGGTGAGCGCCCCTCCCGTCCACTTCACCGCGACGCCGGAGGAGGAGGCGGCCCACCTCGAGCGATGAAAGGAGCACTGGCTCTGCCAGGAGCACGCCGACGGCGAGGAGCATATGCGCTACGAGGCCATGCTCCAACGCGACGCGGAGGCGCCCCGGCTGGAGGAGGAGGAGGAGGAGCGCGCGCGGCTTGCCGCAATGCCGCCACCCCAGCAGACGCCGGAGGAGGCTGCCCTGGCAGCGTACCAGGCGGCGTTCGGGTGGGCTGGCCCTGCTCCGGTCTTCATCGACCTCACCGACAATGGCGGCGTCGAGGGCAAGGGCAAATGCAAGGCCGACGACGTCTAGGGCAGCGTGCGGGGCGGCAGCAGGCGGGCGCAGACTTTTTTTAATGTTTTATTTAATGTTTATTAGATTTAGGTGGACTTCGGCCGGCGTTTGACCGGCCACTTTATGTTTAATTATGTTTATTTCGTGCAATTTGTTTTTTTCATGCCGGCACATTTGGGTCGGCCTCCCGTTGGGCGGTCAAGCCGACCCATTTTAAAATGCGGACGCGCACGTCCGCCTGGCCGACCCAAACGGACAAAGCGTGCGTCTGTTTGAGTCGCCCCGTTGGAGTTGCTCTTATGCTACTTTAGAATTTGACATTTCACTTTTGTCACTCTCAACTCTTGACAATACATCACAATTGTCATTTCATGATAAAAGCAAAATTTTTAGATTGACAATTATGATCCATCATCAAAAGTCAAGAGTGGCAAAAGTGTAATGAAAAATTATTGCTTTTGCTATAGAATGACATTTGTGATATATTATCAAAGTTAAAAATGACGAAAGTGAGAGGCCAAATTCTAAAATGACATAAGCAAAGTGGGCAAAAACTAGAGTGGCAATAGCAAAAAAAAAAAACTATGCCAAAACCGCAGCACCATCGGGCACCCCCGCCCCGCAGCGCCCGCAGCATCGTCGAAAGCCGCCACAACATTGGCGGTCGCCTCATTCTCATCGCCGTTGCAGCACTGTGACACGTCATTGCAGCATGGCCACCAGCCCAAGTCACAATTGTTACTGTGTAGTCTATACTGTACATGCTTCTGTATAACTCCCGTACGATAGCATTTGACTATGCTACCTGCCAGTATAGTTAGGCTATCTCCAAAGCCCTTCATCAAAATAGACACTCTAAGTCTCTAAATGTCCATGCGTAAGCCAGCCATTCAACCCTATATATCAAATGTCCGTTTCGATTTGACCTCTTTTATTTGACATGCATATATAGATCAATATTAATTTATATAAAGTGTTAACATATGCAACCACACTCAAAATGCACTAGATGTCGGATATTCATAAAGTTTTATACATGCGGCTGATCCCAAAAGTTGTTAATCCAGATGTCTGTGCAAAAAACCTTTTGTTTGCCTCCTAGACCGGCTGTTCGTACCAAATTCTTCACTGTGCGACCAACTCCTTCTCGCCGGACGGCTCCTCCAAATCGGTCGCTAAGTACTTCAACATCCAAGCATGGTAGGCTTACACGATCTTCATCGCACCAGGATCCAAGTCTGACATCTTCATGATCAACATCTTGGTGTCCTCCGAAGCGGCCATGAGCTCAACTTTCTTCTCTTGGAGTTCGATCAACTTCTCTTGCACCACGATGAACTTGTCAAACTGCTCAGCCTACTTTTCCTCTTGGAATTTATTGCACTTTACGCGTGTCTCCTTCTTCGCCATGAGTCCTCAAACCTTTGCACCATTTTAGTCGCGACACCTTATTGCTCCTCCTCTCACTTCCTCCCGGGTTCCTAGTCATCCTTGCCGGAGCAAGACCTTTTGTTGGATCACCATCTTCTCATACATTTGACATGGTGGTGGTTTTGACGGAATTAGCAACGACAATGAGCTACTTGTGGTGCGCATTCAACTTCAACCAACAACGCATGAAGATGAAGTTCTTCTCCACATTTAGGAACAATGTGACCGCATGACCGGGCTACAAAGAAAAGGCATGATCAACTAGTAGCATATCTGGCCAAATGACCAACACATAGAGCATATCCGGTCAAATGCTCAACACACATAGAGCAAAAAAGGCCTACGGTGTCATGGAAGCCGCACCATTTGGCCACCAAACTTGCAATTGTTTGTAATAGCCACAATTCTTACTCATGGCCTCCTGAATGGTGTACCATCGATTGGTGAGCGACTTTGAATTACGCTCACGGATCATCATCATAGTGTGATACGAATCAAAGTCTTGTGCTCATGGAACCAAGCATGCAAATTTGTCTAAAAAGTAGTGCCCCGTTGCTCTGTGCCATGAATTCTCAGTGCCAATGCATGAACCAACAATTCATCCTCCGTAAAGTTCATTTTTCTCCCCTTTCTTCTTTGCATCTGCACCCACCGCCCACACATCGTCCGGATCACCTTTTAGCTAGTCAGTGTCCAGCTGTCGAATCTAAGTGGGAGTTCTTAAGCAATATGATTAATTGAACTTAAATTTATTATGAACTTAGTACCTGGTAGTATTTTGTTTGTCTATGTTGTCGTAGATAGATGGCCCGTGCTATTGTTCCGTTGAATTTTGATGCGTTCCTTGAGAATGCAAAGTTGAAAGATGATGGTAGCAATTACACGGACTAGGTCCGTAACTTGAGGATTGTCCTCATTGCTGCACAGAAGAATTACGTCCTGGAAGCACCGCTACGTGCCAGACCTGCTACAGGAGCACCACCAGATGTTATGAATGTCTGGCAGAGCAAAGCTGATGACTACTCGATAGTTCAGTGTGCCATGCTTTACGGCTTAGAACAGGGACTTCAACGACGTTTTGAACGTCATGGAGCATATGAGATGTTCCAGGAGTTGAAGTTAATATTTCAAGCAAATGTCCGGATTGAGAGATATGAAGTCTCCAATAAGTTCTGCAGCTGCAAGATGGAGGAGAATAGTTCTGTCAGTGAACATATACTCAGAATGTCTGGGTATAACAGCCACTTGATTTAACTGGGAGTTAATCTTCCGGATGATAGTGTCATTGACAGAATTCTTCAATCACTGCCACCAAGCTACAAGAGCTTCGTGATGAATTATAATATGCAAGGGATGGATAATACAATTCCCGAGCTCTTCGCAATGCTAAAGGCAGCGGAGGTAGAAATCAAGAAGGAGCATCAAGTGTTGATGGTCAACAAGACCACCAGTTTCAAGAAAAAGGGCAAAGGGAAGAAGAAGGGGAACTTCAAGAAGAACAGCAAACAAGTTGCTGCTCAAGAGAAGAAACCCAAGTCTGGACCTAAGCCTGAGACTGAGTGCTTCTACTGCAAACAGACTGGTCACTGGAAACGGAACTGTCCCAAGTATTTAGCGGATAAGAAGGATGGCAAGGTGAACAAAGGTATATGTGATATACATGTTATTGATGTGTACCTTACTAGAGCTCGCAGTAGCACCTGGGTATTTGATACTGGTTCTGTTGCTAATATTTGCAACTCGAAATAGGGACTACGGATTAAGCGGAGACTGGCTAAGGACGAGGTGACGATGCGCGTGGGAAATGGTTCCAAAGTCGATGTGATCGCCGTCGGCGCGCTACCTCTCCATCTACCTTCGGGATTAGTTTTAGACCTGAATAATTGTTATTTGGTGCCAGCGTTAAGCATGAACATTATATCTGGATCTTGTTTGATGCGAGACGGTTATTCATTTAAATCAGAGAATAATGGTTGCTCTATTTATATGAGTAATATCTTTTATGGTCATGCACCCTTGAAGAGTGGTCTATTTTTATTGAATCTCGATAGTAGTGATACACATATTCATAATATTGAAGCCAAAAGATGCAAAGTTAATAATGATAGTGCAACTTATTTGTGGCACTGCCGTTTGGGTCATATTGGTGTAAAGCGCATGAAGAAACTCCATTCTGAAGGACTTTTGGAATCACTTGGTACTTTCGAACCATGCCTCATGCGCAAGATGACTAAAACTCCGTTCTCCAGAACAATGGTGCGAGCAACAGATTTATTGGAAATCGTACATACTGATGTATGTGGTCCGATGAATGTTGAGGCTCGCTGTGGGTATCATTATTTTCTCACCTTCACAAATGATTTGAGCAGATATGGGTATATCTACTTAATGAAACATAAGTCTAAAACATTTGAAAAGTTCAAAGAATTTCAGAGTGAAGTGGAAAATCATCGTAATAAGAAAATAAAGTCTCTACGATCTGATCGTGGAGGAGAATATTTGAGTTATGAGTTTGGTCTTCATTTAAAACAATGCAAAATAGTTTCGCAACTCACGCTATCCGGAACACCACAGCGTAATGGTGTGTCCGAACGTCGTAATCGTACTTTACTACATATGGTGTGATCTATGATGTCTCTTACTGATTTACTGCTATCGTTTTGGGGTTCTGCTTTAGAGACGGCTGCATTCACGTTAAATAGGGCACCATCTAAATCCGTTGAGACGACACCTTATGAACTGTGGTTTGGCAAGAAACCAAAGTTGTCGCTTCTTAAAGTTTGGGGTTGCGATGCTTATGTGAAAAAGCTTCAACCTGATAAGCTCGAATCCAAATCAGAGAAATGTGTCTTCATAGGATACCCAAAGGAGACTGTTGGGTACACCTCCTATCACAGATCTGAAGGCAAGACAATCATTGCTAAGAATGGATTCTTTCTAGAGAAGGAGTTTCTCTCGAAAGAAGTGAGTGGGAGGAAAGTTGAACTTGATGAGGTAACTATACCTGCTCCCTTATTGGAAAGTAGTTCATCACAGAAATCTGTTCTTGTGGCTCCTACACCAATTAGTGAGGAATCTAATAATGATGATCATTTAACTTTAGATCAAGTTAATACGGAACCTCTAGGTCAACCAGAGTAAGATCAGCACCAGAGTGGTACGGTATTCGTGTTCTGGAGGTCATGTTACTTGACCATGACGAACCTATGAACTATGAGGAAGAGATGATGAGCCCATTTTCCGCAAAATGGCTTGAGGCCATGAAATCTGAGATGGGATCCATGTATGAGGAGAAAATGTGGACTTTGGTTGACTTGCCCGATGATCGGCAAGCCATCAAGAATAAATGGATCTTCAAGAAGAAGACTGACACTGACGGTAATGTTACTATCTACAAAGCTCGACTTGTTGTAAAAGGTTTTCGACAAGTTCAAGGAGTTGACTACGATCAGACCTTCTCACCCGTAGCGAGCTTAAGTCCGTCTGAATCATGTTAGCAATTGCCGCATTTTATGATTATGAAATTTGGCAAATGGATGTAAAGACTGCACTCCTGAATGGATTTCTGGAAGAAGAGTTGTATGTGATGCAACCTGAAGGTTTTATCGATCCAAAGGATGCTAACAAAGTGTGCAAGCTCCAACGATCCATTTATGGACTGGTGCAAGCATCTCGAAGTTGGAATAAACGTTTTGAAAGTGTGATCAAAGCATATGGTTTTATACAGACTTTTGGAGAAGCCTGTATTACAAGAAAGTGAGTGGGAGCTCTGTAGCATTTCTAATATTAAATGTGGATGACATATTGTTGATTGGAAATGATATAGAATTTCTGGATAGGATAAAAGGATACTTGAATAAGAGTTTTTCAGTGAAAGACCTCGGTGAAGCTGCATATATATTAGGCATCATGATCTACAGAGATAGATCAAGACGCTTAATTGGACTTTCACAAAGCACATACCGTGATAAAGTTTTGAAGAAGTTCAAAATGGATCAAGCAAAGAAAGGGTTCTTGCCCGTGTTACAAGGTGTGAAGTTGAGTCAGACTCAATGCCTGACCACTGCAGAAGATAGAGAGAAAATGAAAGGTGTTCCCTATGCTTCAGCCATTGGCTCTATCATGTATGCGATTTACCAGACCTGATGTGTGCCTTGCTATAAGTTTAGCAGGGAGGTACCAAAGTAATCCAGGAGTGGATCACTGGACAGCGGTCAAGAACATCCTGAAATACCTGAAAAGGACTATGGGTATGTTTCTCGTTTATGGAGGTGACAAAGAGCTTGTCGTAAATGGTTACGTTGATGCAAGCTTTGACACTGATCCGGATGACTCTAAGTCACAAACCGGATACGTATTTATATTGAACATGGAGCTGTCAGTTGGTGCAGTTCTAAGCAAAGCGTCGTGGCGGGATCTACCCGTGAAGCAGAGTACATAGCTGCTTCAGAAGCAGCAAATGAAGGAGTCTGGATGAAGGAGTTCATATCCGATCTAGGTGTCATACCTAGTGCATCAGGTCCAATGAAAATCTTTTGTGACAATACTAGTGCAATTGCCTTGGCAAAGGAATCCAGATTTCACAAGAGAACCAAGCACATCAAGAGACGCTTCAATTCCATACGCGATCAAGTCAAGGAGGGAGACATAGAGATTTGCAATACACATACGGATCTGAATGTTGCAGACCCATTGACTAAGCCTCTCTCACGAGCAAAACATGATCAACACCAAGACTCCACGGGTGTTAGAATCATTACTGTGTAATCTAGATTATTGACTCTAGTGCAAGTGGAGACTGAAGGAAATATGCCCTAGAGGCAATAATAAAGTTGTTATTTATATTTCCTTATATCACGACAAATGTTTATTATTAATGCTAGATATATTAACCGGAAACTTAGTACATGTGTGAATACATAGACAAAGAGAGTGTCACTAGTATGCCTCTACTTGACTAGCTCGTTGAATCGAAGATGGTTAAGTTTCCTAGCCATTGACATGAGTTGTCATTTGATTAACAGGATCACATCATTAGAGAATGATGTGATTGACCTGACCCATTTCGTTAGCTTAGCATTTGATCGTTTAGTATATTGCTATTGCTTTTTTCTATGCTAGTTATTTCATGTTCCCATAAATTGTTCTCTCACAAAATCTCTATGCATAGGAAGTGGGTTAGACTTAAAGTTGCTAGTCATATTCTTCATGATGCTCCCATTCTGTTTCAATTCTTATCTTTTATGTGAGCATCATTGAAATTATCATGCCTAGCTAGGGGCGTTAAACGTTAGCGCTTGTTGGGAGGCAACCCAATTTTATTTTTGTTTTTTGCCTTTTGCTTATGTTTAGTAATAAATAATTCTTCTAGAATCTGGTTAGATGTGGTTTTATGTTGTAATTAGTGTTTGTGCCAAGTAGAACCTTTGGGAAGACTTGGGTGAAGTCTATGCGATCTTGCTGTAAAAAAAGAAACGTTTGCGCTCACGAGATTAGCAGCCATTTTTTACTGGAGAGTGATTTTAGGTTGATTCTTTCTACAGATGATTAATAGACAAAGCCCTCAGGTCCACCAATTTATTTGAGAATTTTTGGAGTTACAGAAGTATTCGAACGTTACAGATTACTACAGACTGTTCTGTTTTTGACAGATTCTGTTTTCTATGTGTTGTTTGCTTATTTTGATGAATCTATGAGTAGTATCGGAGGGTATGAACCATAGATAAGTTGGAATACACAAGATATTACACCAATATGAATTTAGAATGAGTTTACAACATTACCAAAAATGGTGATTTATTTTCTTATACTAACGAAGCTTACGAGTTTCCTGTTGAGTTTTGTGTTGTGAAGTTTTCAAGTTTTGGGTAAATATTTGATGGATTTTGGAATAAGGAGTGGCAAGAGCCTAAGCTTGGGGATGCCCAAGGCACCCCAAGGTAATATTCAAGGACAACCAAGAGCCTAATCTTGGGGATGCCCCGGAAGGCATCCCCTCTTTCGTCTTCGTTCATCGGTAACTTTACTTGGAGCTATATTTTTATTCACCACATGATATGTGTTCTGCTTGGAGCATCATTTTATTTTATTTTGTTTTGCTTGTTGTCTGAATAAAATACCAAGATCTGAAATTCTTAAATGTTAGAGAGTCTTCACATAGTTACATAATTATTCAACTACTCATTGATCTTCACTTATATCTTTTGGAGTAGTTTGTCATTTACTCTAGTGCTTCACTTATATCTTCTTAGAGCACGGTGGTGGTTTTATTTTATAGAAATTATTGATCTCTCATGCTTCACTTATATTATTTTGAGAGTCTTTTAGAATAGCATGGTAATTTGCTTTGGTTATAAAATTAGTTCTAATATGATGGGCATCCAAGATGGGTATAATAAAAACTTCCATATAGAGTGCATTGAATACTATGAGAAGTTTGATACTTGATGATTGTTTTGAGATATGAAGATGGTGATATTAGAGTCGTGCTAGTTGAGTAATTGTGAAATTGAGAAATACTCATGTTGAGGTTTGCAAGTCCCGTAGCATGCACGTATGGTAACCGTTGTATGACAAATTTGAAGCATGAGGTGTTTCTTTGATTGTCCTCCTTATGAGTGGCGGTCTGGGATGAGCGATGGTATTTTCCTACCAATCTATCCCCCTAGGAACATGCGCGTAATGCTTGGTTTTTGATGACTTGTAGATTTTTGCAATAAGTATGTGAGTTCATTATGACTAATGTTGAGTCCATGGATTATACGCACTCTCACCCTTCCATAATTGCTAGCCTCTTCGGTACCGTGCATTGCCCTTTCTCACCTCGAGAGTTGGTTCAAACTTCGCCAGTGCATCCAAACCCCGTGATACGATACGCTCTATCACACATAAGCCTCCTTATATCTTCCTCAAAACAGCCACCATACCTACCTATTATGGCATTTCCATAGCCATTCCGAGATATATTGCCATGCAACTTTCCACCGTTCCATTTATTATGACACGCTTCATCATTGTCATATTGCCTTGCATGATCATGTAGTTGACATCGTATTTGTGGCAAGGCCACCATGCATAATTTCATACATGTCACTCTTGTTTCATTGCCCATCCCAGTACACCGCCGGATGCACCATATAGAGTCATACTTTGTTCTAGTATCGAGTTGTAATCTTTGAGTTGTAAGTAAATAAAAGTGTGATTATCTTCATTATTCGAGCATTGTCCCATGTGAGGAAAGGATGATGGAGACTATGATTCCCCCACAAGTCGGGATGAGACTCCGGATGAAGAAAAAAATAAAAAAAAGGAAGAGAAAGGCCAAATAAAAAAAAGTAAGGCCCAAAAAAACAAAAAACAAAAAAATGAGAGAAAAAGAGAGAAGGGACAATGCTACTATCCTTTTACCACACTTGTGCTTCAAATTAGCACCATGATCTGCATGATAGAGAGTCTCCTATGTTGTCACTTTCATATACTAGTGGGAATTTTCATTATAGAACTTGGCTTGTATATTCCAACAATGGTCTTCCTCAAATGCCCTAGGTCTTTGTGAGCAACAAAGTTGGATGCACACCCACTTAGTTTCTTTTATTGAGCTTTCATACATTTATAGCTCTAGTGCATTCGTTGCATGGCAATACCTACTCCTCGCATTGACATCAATTGATGGGCATCTCCCTAGCCCGTTGATTAGCTGCGTCAATGTGAGACTTTCTTTTTTTTGTCTTCTCCACACAACCCCCATCGTTATATTATATTCTGTTCCACCCAAAGTGCTATGTCCATGGCTCACGCTCATGTATTGCGTGAAAGTTGAAAAAGTTTGAGAATACTAAAGTATGAAACAATTGCTTGGCTTGTCATCGTGCTTGTGCATGATGAGAGCATTTTGTGTGACAAAAATGAAGCATGGCCAAACTATATGATTTTGTAGGGATGAGCTTTCTTTGGCTATGTTATTTTGATAAGACATAATTGCTTGGTTAGTATGCTTGAAGTATTATTATTTTTATGTCAATATTAAACTTTTGTCTTGAATCTTATGGATCTGAATATTCTTTCCATAATAAAGAAGATTACATTGATAAATATGTTAGGTAGCATTCCACATCAAAAATTCCGTTTTTATCATTTACCTACTCGAGGACGACTAGGAATTAAGCTTGGGGATGCTTGATACGTCTCCAACGTATCTATAATTTTTTATTGTTCCATGCTATTATATTATCAATCTAGGATGTTTTATATGCATTTATATGTTATTCTATATGATTTTTGGGACTAACCTATTAACCTAGAGCCCAGTGCCAGTTTCTGTTTTTTCCTTGTTTTTGAGTATCGCAGAAATGGAAAACCAAACGGAATCCAATTGACCTGAAATTTCACGGAGATTATTTTTGGACCAGAAGAAGCCCACGGAGCATCGGAGATGAGCCAAAAGAGTCCCGAGGCACCCACGAGGGTGGGGGCGCGCCCCCCTACCTCATGGCCGCCTCGGAGACCCCCCTGACTTGTTCCCGACGCCAAAACCTCTTATATATACAGAAACCCCCCGAACATAACCTAGATCGGGGTTCCACCGCCGCAAGCCTCTGTAGCCACCAAAAACCAATCGGGACCCTATTCCGGCACCCTTCCGAAGGGGGGAACCCTCACCAGTGGCCATCTTCATCATCCCGGCGCTCTCCATGACGAGGAGGGAGTAGTTCACCCTCGGGGCTGAGGGTATGTACTAGTAGCTATGTGTTTGATCTCTCACTCTCGTGTTCTTGATTCGGCACGATCTTGATGTATCGCGAGCTTTGCTATTATAGTTGGATCTTATGATATTTCTTCCTCTCTACTCTATTGTCATGGATTGAGTTTTCCCTTTGAAGTTATCTTATCGGATTGAGTCTTTAAGGATTTGAGAACACTTGATGTATGTCTTGCATGTGCTTATCTGTGGTGAAAATGGGATATTCACGTGATCTACTTGATGTATGTTTTGGTGATCAACTTGCGGGTTCTGTGACCTCGTGAACTTATGCATAGGGGTTGGCACACGTTTTCGTCTTGACTCTCCGGTAGAAACTTTGGGGCACTCTTTGAAGTTCTTTGTGTTGGTTGAATAGATGAATCTGAGATTGTGTCATGCATATTGTATAATCATACCCACGGATACTTGAGGTGACATTGGAGTATCTAGGTGACATTAGGGTTTTGGTTGATTTGTGTCTTAAGGTGTTATTCTAGTACGAACTCTATGATAGATCGAACGGAAAGAATAGCTTTCATGTTATTTTACTACGGACTCTTGAATAGATCGATCAGAAAGAATAACTTTGAGGTGGTTTCGTACCCTACCATAATCTCTTCGTTTGTTCTCCGCTATTGGTGACTTTGGAGTGACTCTTTTTTGCATGTTGAGGGATATTTATATGATCCAATTATGTTATTATTGTTGAGAGAACTTGCACTAGTGAAAGTATGAACTCTAGGCCTTGTTTAAACACATTGCAATATCGTTTTCGCTCACTTTTATCATTAGTTACCTTGCTGTTTTTATATTTTCAGATTACAATTACCCATATCTACCATCCATAATGCACTTGTATCATCATCTCTTCGCCGAACTAGTGCACCTATACAATTTACCATTGTATTGGGTGTGTTGGGGACACAAGAGACTCTTTGTTATTTGGTTGCAGGGTTGCTTGAGAGAGACCATCTTCATCCTACGCCTCCCACGGATCTATAAACCTTAGGTCATGCACTTGAGGAAAATTTGCTACTGTCCTACAAACCTCTGCACTTGGAGGCCCAACAACATCTACAAGAAGAAGGTTGCGTAGTAGACATCAATGCACTAAAATTTGCAATGGTTCATAAAGAAATAATTTCCATGGTCAAAATACTAGAATTACCATGTTCAACATACTAAAATTGTCATGATCTATAAACTAAAATTGCCATGATGAATTATTAAAAATTGCGATGATCCATGAATTAAATTTGACATGGTTAATTACTAAAAATTTCCACAGTTTATTAATTAAATTTGACGTGAAAAGTAGTTGAAATACAATGGTACCTTTAAATCTAGAAGAAAAAAATGGATGAAACATATCATGGCAACTTTAGTGTAAACACTAGGGCAACTTCAGTGTAACATCATGGCAACTTTTGGCCCCCCCAAAAAGTCATCGAAACATATCAATATGGGGTCTAGTTTTGAAAATCTCGTCGAGACATTTTTAATGATGAAAACAAATTTTTCATCGGATTTTTTATTTAACAAATATAACATTTTGAAGTCCAAAAAACCAAAAAGATTCCGCTGTTGTCATCTGTTTGATATGGCAAAATGGACGGTAATGAAGGCTTTTGGACCATGTTGCTTCGTGCCACACGTGCGACATCTATCATTTGGGTAGATTTTTTATAAAAAAAAGGCAGAGCCTGACTTTATGAATAAAGCCATCACGGCAGAAGTCTAGTACAGAAAACAAAAAACCAAATTTAGAGTCTCAAAGCACATAAAAGGCAACTCATCTATAAACCAGTGGGGGAGGGGATAGGGCATCTTGGCAACCATCATGGTAATAGCTTGAACATCAGCAACCTTAGCGAGAGGGTTCCACTCTTGTACAAAGGCAACCAATTTAAACAAATATGTTAGCCTTATTAGAAAATAATTGTTTAATGGTAAATTTGTTGCACACATTCCACAAAGACCAAGATAGGTCACCTAGCTTCATCGGTCAGTCCCGCCCTAGACCGTCCTTCTCTTTGCCTACCATTTCGGCAGCTGGCAAGAAAGGAATCTCGGTGCCTCGGTCTGGCTACTAGTTTAGGTTATATTTTTAGTCCTTGCTCCTTGCAGGGGCAGCAACCAGTTAGGTGATGATGCTTCATTTCACGTTTTTTTTCGAGCTTCAATCCTCCTCGAATTCGTCCACCAGGATGGAATAGATGAAGTTGCAACATAGATTCCTGCTGTCTCCTTGAGGCAGTGAGGTTAGTGTTTCTCGTCTTGCATGCGCGACAACGATATCTAATGTTACGCGCTTCAGAATGATCCAAGGGTTCAAAAACGACGGCGACGACTCCAGGGTACTGGTCCTTAGGCGAACTCCAATGCACGACCACAAACATACGTCCAATTTGTCCGGTTTCTGTCCGTTGCATCGGGAAAATGGATATGAGTGTCCATTTGCAGTCATCCGCCCGTTGGTGCGCCCAACAGGCCGATCCAAACCAAATTTGTCCTTCCGTCGGGTCGTTAAATTTAATCAAAAATAGACATAAAAACAACTTTAAAATGATTATATATTACATTAAAAAGAAAACCCTTGAAACCGGCGTTGTCGCCGTCTCAGTTCATGTCGTCGCCACCGCCCGCATCTTTGTCATCCATGGTGAAGTCAACGTACTGCGGTGGCAGCCAGAGGTGGGTGGGTGGCCCCTGCGGCGGCTTCCAGAGATTGGCGGGCGGTCCCTGCGGCATTGGTGGCCATGATGGTGAGGGTGGCGCTGAGAGTGAACATGCCTCGATGCTGATTACTTCCATTGGTGATCCGGAAATAGAGCAGAAGTGATTCTCGCCTTTTTGCCAAGAGGTGACCCCGAGTTATCGAACCCATAGGAGGATCATGCCCTTTAAGCTATGGTCTCGGACAAGCTTTTGCTAACAGAATGATTCTAGATTTTGACCGAATCATAAATCAAACTTGGCACTGCAAACACTTACAACAAAAATAGGTCCGGATATGAGTTCTTAATGCTTACAACCATATATTTGTGAAGGGACGAGATATGATCTTAATTTGTGCGCCAGAAGTCACCGATCGATATGTGCTTGTTATGAACTAAAGTAGGGGATGCGTCCAAATTACGTCTTGACCAACATGCGTCCTGCATCAAGAGTCAATTGTCCAACCGAAGGCTCTATGCGTCTCGCGGGGTTGCCTCCGTTTCATGACTACACCTCTTGAATCTCCAGAGATAGGATCTGTGTTATTGTACTAATCCTTTCTGTCACTGGTGTTCAGAGTAACACTTCATGGTCTCCCTACCCTTAGCCTCTCTGTGGCTCGCTCTCCATGATCCTGGGTACCTGCGGGGATGAAGAATGCGAACGAGACCAGAGACAATGACAGAATATTTTTTATTCACACATACGGGCGTTAATTCAAAGCACTTCCATTGATCCCTCCAACAAATACATTGGGTCGAAAAGCTCTTGCCTGAACCCATACCTTACCGGACTACTCACACATAGAAATTAGATCACACAAAGAACACATCATAGAACACAACATGAAGGTAGACTGATTGGTAATATGTCTTACAGTGGATGCATTATGCGATACACGATTACATGTATGACCAGAGGAGGAAGAACTATGGTGGAGATGAAGATGGTGGCTATGGAGATGGGAATTGGTGCCAGCTAGGGTTGATGAAGATGGGGATGAAGATGGCTCTCTGTTTTGCGGTTCCCTGGCTCCTATATTGACATTTTGGCCTCAACCCCTTTATAAATTTTATTCAGGTGGACGAGAGGCATCGATTTCCATGCCATACGACCACTCATTCGAGCGGGCGCGGTCGCATGTAACATCGTCTTCTACTTTGTTTCTTTTGGTGCGCCTCCACTTGATTTCTTCTATCTCCTGCTTTACTCATTTTCTTATTCTGACTAGATTTTGTCCATAAATAACCCATTTCCCATGGAAACAAAATAAAGAAATGATTTTTGAAATCATATGCATTCATTAGTCATTAGTGGAAATATCAGAGTGATTAACTCGGTTTTAATTAAATATATCTGTTTAAACGCAGGTAAGAGTGTAAAAATATCACTCATCAGGCGCCGACCGACGAGGCCAGGAAAGACACGATTTCCGGTGTGTAGGGCACCTGGATGTCCACGTCCGGGACTACCCCACCAACGCGGGGGGGGGATTCAAAATAATAATAAATAGGACTATCATGTTTGGGTGCAATAGCAACAATTTCGTGTTTAATATAAGAAATAATAGAAAGTTCATCTCCATAAGCATAATTCATATTGGCATCTTGTCCACAAGCATATCAAGCATCAATTTCTTCAAAACAGAATATTTCAAATGAATCCAAGGGTTCATAGCAATCATCATAGAATTCATCCTTCGGTAAGCACGAAGAGGAATTAAACAATGTATGGGATAAAGAGTTACTCTCACTAGAAGGTGGGCACGCGTAGCTAATCCACTCTTTCTCCTTTTGTTCTTCGCTCCCCTCATCATCTTTTTCATCCAATGAGCTCACAGTTTTAGCAATTTCTTTATCTATAGGTTCCTACAAAATATAAATCTCTTCCTGGACAGCGGAGACTTTCTCAATAAATGCATCAATATCGGCATTTAATTTATAACTCTCATAGCAAAATTTCAGGTCTATAAACAGCATCATCAAAATCTTCATACTTTTCAAACAAAGATTCAATTTCATAAGCACCCTTAAATGCAACAAATTCTTCTATTCGTTCCACATCATAGTAATCATATATACCATTAACATAAGAAGCCAAGGTTTCACTATCATTAAATTCACATAAAAAGGGAAGGTGTGGAGCCTACATCTTAGAGCAGCAAGTATAATCATATATCAAGCATAAATCCCAAGCATACCATTGCAAATAATTAATTTTATCCCATAAGAGTTTCCCTTTTTGAAAGTATTCACGTTGATCCAACGTGTCTCCCGTTATCAAGTTGAATGGGGTTTTCTCAGGATTATCAATGTACTGTTTAATATTTTCCACATAACGAGCATCGAGTATTTTAGGAGGTTTCCCATCTCTATGAGTAGCAAGTACAACTATTTTTTTTGGTATTTCGTGTTCCATATCCATAACTAAAGATAGAGAAAAATTTAGAATAGAAAATAAAAACTACTTAGTGATAAAGCAAACAAGCAAACAGAGAATATTCACCCCAAACTATTGCTCCCCGGCAACAGCGCCGGAAAAAGGTCTTGATAACCCACAAGTATAGGGGATTAATTGTAGCTTTTTTTTAAATAAGAGTGTCAAACCAAACGAGGAGCTATAGGTAGGATTTATATTCCCTTCAAGTTCTATCGACCACCGATAAAACTCTACGCACACTTAACGTTCGCTTTACCTAGAACAAGTGTAAAAAACTATTTTGTAGGTGTGATGCTAAAACTACTTTGCACGAATAAAACTAGGAGTACTTTGTGAGATAATAATAGTTAGTTGTTTAGTAGAAAGATGTAGCGACCCGACCTCAAACGGTCAAGTCTCTGTGCTTCTGTGTCATCCCTGGATCGGTAATGCTGACACACACAGTAATCGAAGGATTTATAACAGAGTAGCAATCACACACTTATTACATCAAATGTCTCAAAAGAGAACTTATTACAATAAATACTAGATCTTTGATGGCGTGCGTTGCCGCGCCCGGCAATTGTTACTATAGAATATTAGAATTTTACATAAATAAAGTGCCACAAGATATATTTAAAATTTATATGGTACAAATAATGGAAATCTATTGCAATGCTGGGCCATACTAAGTAATGCATCGAACTGGAAGAACAGCATTAGTATTGGTGAAGTAGCAATACCCTATTTATTGAGGATATCTGACATATCATGCATCAATTTTTGGTTCGTTGCATATCAAAATTAAGTTGTAATACCCTAGTATGACATGCCATATAAAAGGATAGCAATATGTGCAGACTTGGTGAAATGAGTCATACAACTTCTAGTTCATACGCCAGACATCAACAACTCTAGCATAACATACAACATACTGAGCCTAGGTAACCAAGATAATAAGCCGTGCATAAGCATGTAAGCTCGTAACTAGTTGGTGTTGTCTACTATCGAGGAATAGCAAGAATGATCTTGTTCATGGAGCATATGCTAAATGTTTTCAGCTAGTTAAAACCTTGTCCACATCCAAGCATTTCCAGTTCAATCAAAGGTAAGATAAATGACAAGGAAGCAAGATGTACCCGCAAAAAAACATGCCTATTGGTGATTACTAAAAGGAAAATAAGGCACCGTAAGAAATGAACGAGTAGACAATTAAGCAAAAAATAATATCATCCAAAAACATATAGACAGTAACTCGGGACAACCGTACCAAGTCAATTTACAGCGTAAAAAACTAAGAATTTCAAAATTATAGTTGTGCATAATCTTGATGCACAGTAATTTGTTAGGCTAGAAAACTATACTGTAATATCCGTGTGAGCTTCAAGATTCTTTTCTTCATAAAAGTAGATCCTGCGGGCCTGAGTTGACTCTGTTGTCAAACTGAGTTCCTTGATTTTTATTCTGTAGCGGATATTCTTCTAGAATGAAGACCTCCACAAACTAAACACCCAATACTTTGAAGGCAAAGAAGAAACACAAAACAGTTTCACAAAACCTAGATAACTGTTTTTGAATAAACAGAAATAAGATTTATGAAAATTGAAAATAACTTTATTCTAAATTAGAGCTTACCTTGATCGCAGTTAAGAACATCAGATTGATACAGCAGCTACTTATAGACTGGGCATAACTCGTCCTCTGACTTGTGGATGAATTCTCGCTGATTAATTGTTATTAACAGAATTGTCCTGAAGGTCCCATTTTTCCATCTCCAAGCTTTGTTGCCCGTGTCCACTTTCTTTAGAAGAAAAAACGCCATAGGTCATCTATAGGACTGTACCACAGATACCACAGACGCACATATCACTGGAAGAACATAATATTGTCAGATACATTATCCTCTATAGCTGCACCATCTGATCATGTAAATTTATACTCAACATTTTTAGACGGAAATGAGGATAGCTCGTTTCGCCTGCTACACCATATCGAACAAAGTTATAACTGAACATGTATTAAATCAAGAAAATCATGAAGAATTAGGGGGGAAGGAGTGTCAGCTTGCACCTGAACATGTATACCTGATACAACAGATCAATCCAAGTGATGGCAGCAACAACACTGAATGTTCCTTGTGGTGGCACTCCCGAGGGAAAGGCCACGACTCTTGAACGGAGAGTGCAGCCATGGCACCGCGCGCCGAGAAAACATCTGTGTGTTGCCCCCGGTCTGCATTCTTGTGAGGGTGTGGACGGAGGGCAGACAGGAACCTCGAGCTCATCGCCGCCACTGCTATCATTCGTGTGGCGCGGACGGCGGAGTGGCAAGATGGAAGGTGGATGGAGGAGGTATGGTGGAGGTGGAGATAGTGGCAGCGGCTGCTCTGCACCTAGTTTTGCATGTACTCCCTTCATTTTTGTATACAAGGCCACAAACTCATATTACAGGTACCAAGATAAAAATCAATGCCAATGTTGCAAGCTAGCTTGTCACCTTGCTTGTCGTGTTAATTAATGTGGTTTTTCTCTCCCACGCACAACAAGCCAACCCTCTTACTCCTCATTGGTTGATTAATGTTGGGAATGCAAGCTAACCTTCTCACTCCCGCATGCACACAAGGGATATTAATGTCCTCGGGTGCTAGTACGAGGCAAACGCCATCAATTTTGCCTCAGTTAATGTTAGTGCCCTTGTATAGTTGCAAATTGTAATTTTGATAGTGTCCTTGTATACAAAAATGGAGACAGTACGTATAGATCATGAAGCCTCGCAACCTGCCGGGATAAGAAGGGGAACGGGTAGAGCTTGAGGCGACAAATCATATGCGGATGAAGGTGTAGGGAGCAAACAGTAACGTACCTCCATTAGTAGCCGTGAAGGGGCCACCTCAGCTGCCATTAGTGGCATCCAGGAACTGATGCTTTACTGCTTGCTTCAATGCTACCGGATTGCTTGAATCGCCTACGACGCGTCACTCAACAGCCGCAGCACCCGTTCACATCTCCCTGCCGCATCAGCTACAGAGCCGCGCTGGCGAGCGAGAACGTACGGCTGGTTGAATTTTTTCTCTCGCCGAGCGTAGGCCTGGGTGAGCGTGGGTCCCTTGTCTCCCTTCCAGGTCAGAAGTTTCTTTTTGAGGGGTGATTCTTTTTGCACGAGCCAGAGGGAACACCTATAGGCCTTCTTCTGGCTTCACGGGGGTGGTGATTGAAGCCCAGTAGGCCCAAGTTTACCGCAGGTGCTCAAAAATGCCACCGGAGCAGCAGCCCAGCGCGGAAATTGCTCGATCGCAGCGAATGGAGCGGGTGGACGAGTGATTAAGGGCAATCGGACGGCAGAAAATGCTTAAATCTGAAGATCCAATGGCCCCGAACGCTAATAGTCTGAGAGGGCTGGAAAGGTGTGCAGTTTTAATGTATCTAAATGGCTTAAGGCCATCTAATACGATAACAGTGGAAGTCTTGGAAAATAAAGTTAGTCCATCAACTCCAACGGCATAGCTGAGCTTCACGGCAACGACCCAACGAATCTTACTCCTCGTCTGAAAAGTCTGCAACATAATACGTTGCAGCCCGAAAACGGGTCAGCACATGGAATATGCTGGCAATATAACACAGTAGAGCAAGAATAGAATAATGCTATCACTACATGCATATTTGGCTGGTGGAAAGCTCTATGGTTACAGTTTTTGCAAAAAGCCAATTTTTTTCCTACAACAAAGGAATAGATTTTAACTTAACTATCATGGTAGTTGAAACATCATCGAGAAGGTTCCTCCAACTCAATCCCAATTAAAGTAATTATCAACCCAACAATATTAATTAAGAGTGATGAGATACTTAAGATACTCCAAGTACTAGATACTCAAGATTGTCAATAACCGGGGACACGGCAAACCATGATTAGATTATACACTCTGCAGAGGTTTGTGCACTTTTCCCCACAAGACTCGGTCGCCTCCGTTGGATTTCTCGCACTACATGGTGTTTGAGAAACGGATGACCGAGACACAATCTTTCAGAAACATTAACTCTCTACTCTGGGCAGACCATACCAAACCTATAAACCCACTACCTGCTGATCCACCTCTTCAAGAGCTTCACATAACTTACTCAACTATGCTAGAGCCCATAATAGCTTGTGGCTGCACATGGAAGTTTCTAGCATGAATAATCTCAGTTCCCTTTGAGCCTGGGTGGCGGTCCATAAGAAAATCACACGGAACCCCGGGATTTCCAAAAATACAGGCAACACTGGATTCCCCAGGTGCCTCAATCCACCCAGATGTTTATTTAAGTTGCCACCTTAAGTTGATCCATTAATTAACAATCTCACATCTATCATGGATTTCACTCAAACCAACCCACGTCTACGAGCATAGCATGGCACTATAAGCATAACATAATAGTAACTCCCAAGGTTTGAATGAAACAGGGCAATAGGTTCTACGTCATCAACTACTTCCCAACCCACATGTTAATGACACCCTAATCATGCAATGTTTGAGGATTGGATCTAATGCATAAAAACTGGGTATGAAACGAGTATGATCAATGTGTTACTTGCCTTGCTGACGATCCGCGAAACCTAGGGACTCGTAGTAGCACACTTCGCACTCCGGGAATTCTATCGCAAACAAACAATAGCATACATAAGCAATCAAGCAAAGATGCACGGTCAAAACTCAAATAAAAGAGATTGACCAGAAAGTTCAACTTAAGAATGCCGGTTTGCAAAAAGAATCAAATCGAACGGAGCAACGAAACTCAAACGGCGAAAGAAACAAGATCCGTTTACTAGTTTGAACTAAAGTCAAAATTTACAGTACCAAAATCTTTTTCAAGTTGATTAAAAAGAAAGAGGGTCTCGAGACGAAGATCTAGGCGCTTGAATCGCCAGGTTCCGATAAACGAGCGAAAAGATAAACTGAAACGAAAATCAGATCAGAAATCACGATCGAAAATAATCGCGGGATAATCCGAGAAAAAGAAAACTGACGAACAGGCTAACAAACGAGCGTTCGTTGTCTGTAACTAACGAGTGAAAACCGTCCGTTAAAACGAACGTACGGACGAACGTCCGCTAAACAGAAGAACCGAGAAAAATCGGCGAACCGATCTAAAAAAACGAACTAGGGTTTTTCTTTAAAAAACCGAATCAGTTTTTCTTTAAAAAACCGAATCGGTTTTTCTTAAAACAACCGGCAGCGACGACGCGTTACCTCGTCGGATCCGGCGGGGCGCGGCTCCGGCGGGGCTGGCGGGCGATGGGGCTCAGGCGGCGGCAGCGCGGGGCAGCAGCGGCGCGGGTGGCGGCAGGCGGCGGCGCGAGCGGCGGGGCTGGCGGGCGGTGCTGGTGGCGAGATGGGGTGGGGACGGCGCTATTTAAAGGGGGCGAGGGGGCGGCGTGGCTTGGGCGAGGGGGCGCCCGGGGAGGAGTCCGGCTCGGACTCCCCTCGGCGTCCGTGCTGCGCACGGCGGCGCTCGCGAGGGAGACGGCGGCGGAACGGGCCGGCTGGGCTTCGGCCCAGTTTGGTCCGGAAACTTCAAAAAAAAGCAATTCCGCCGAGCAGAAAATAAATCCTAGAAAATAAAATAAAAATATAAAAATGCCAAAACAAACTTTCACCGTCTAAATAAAATATTTAGGACGAGATGAACATTTTCTTGGCCCTAAAATGCAATTTTGAAAACGTGCAATTTTTCTAATGCAAATAAAATCTAAATAAAATCGAATATTTGATTTTAATATTTTTCCTCCAATATTTCAATTATTTTGGAGAAGTCATATTATCTCCTCTCATATACTTAAATATGAAATATTTTTTGGAGAGAAAAATAATTAAAACCAAAATCCTCGTTTCATCATTTGATAAAAATCAAATATGAAAACTGGGAAATCCCCAACTCTCTTTGAGGGTCCTTGAGTTGCTTAGGATTTGTGAGGATTGCGAAACGAAAATGAAATAAAATATGATATGCATGAATGATCTATGTATAACATTCCAAATTGAAAATTTGGGATGTTACAAACCTACCCCCCTTAAGATGAATCTCGCCCTCGAGATTCGGGTTGGCTAGAAAATAGGTGTGGGTGGTCTTTGCGAAGATCATCCTCTCGTTCCCAGGTGGCTTCTTCCTCGGTATGGTGGCTCCACTGAACTTTGCAAAACTTGATAACCTTGCTGCGGGTGACTCGACTGGCAAACTCAAGAATCCTAACTGGCTTCTCCCTATAAGTCAAATCACTATCCAACTGAATCGCCTCCAAGGGTACTGTATCTCTTAACGGTATATCGGCCATCTCAGCATGACACTTCTTCAACTGTGAAACAGGAAACACATCGTGAACTCCTGACAGTCCTTCAGGTAACTCCAACTTGTAGGCAACTTCTCCCATCCGTTCCAAAACATGATACGGTCTTACAAATCTCGGGGCTAACTTTCCCTTAACTCCAAAACGTTTCACTCCTCGCAAGGGCGATACTCGCAGATATGCTCTATCTCCAATTTCATAAGTTACCTCCTTGCGTTTTGAATCTGCATAACTCTTCTGCCTGGACTGAGCTATCTTCAATCTATCTCGAATCAGCTTTACCTTCTCTTCAGACTCCTTGATTAAGTCTGGTCCAAACAACTGTCGGTCTCCTACTTCATCCCACATCAACGGTGTTCTACACCTTCGTCCATACATGGCTTCGAATGGTGCCATCTTCAAACTGGCTTGGTAACTATTGTTGTATGAGAACTCTGCGTAAGGCAAATGGTCATCCCAACTAGATCCATAATCTAGCGCACAGGCTCTCAACATGTCCTCCAGAATCTGGTTGACTCTCTCGGTCTGTCCATCCGAATGTGGTGAAACGTTGTACTGAACTCCAATCTCGTTCCCAAAGTCTGATGCAGCTGATGCCAAAACTTTGAGGTAAACTGTGTTCCTCTATCTGATACGATGGTCCTCGGAACTCCATGCAGACATACGATCCTGGACATATATATCTTGGCCAACTTCGCACTTGTATAAGTAGTCTTTACTCGGATAAAGTGTGCCACTTTGGTCAAGTGATCAACTACTACCCATATAGAATCATATCCTGATTAGGTCCTGGGTAATCCGGTGATAAAATCCACGCCAAGCTTATCCCACTTCCATTCGGGTATCGGCATAGGTTGTAACAATCCTGCTGGCTTTTGATGCTCTGCCTTCACTCTCTGGCATACATCACATACAGCTACATACTCGGCGATATCCTTCTTCATCCATGTCCACCAGAAACGTTCCTTCAAATCCAAATACATCTTGGTGTTTCCGGGGTGTATCGAGTATGGTGAGTCATGAGCCTCCTGAAGTATTAACTTTCTGATCTCTGGGTCATTGGGCACATAAACTCGGTCCTCAAACCATAAGGTGTCGTGCTCATCCTCATGAAAACCTTTGGCCTTTCCTTTGCTCATTTTCTCCTTTATCTCGGCAATCTCTTTGTCATTCTTCTGAGCTTCTCGAATCTTGCCCAACAATGTAGACTAAACCTCCATTGTTGCAACAAAACCTCTAGGAACAATCTCCAATCGAAGTTCCCTGATATCCTCTGCTAACTCCTTTGGTAATCCCGTAATCTCTAGGATATTAGCATAACTCTTCCGGCTCAAAGCATCTGCTACGACATTGGCCTTTCCTGGATGATAGTGTAGTTTCATGTCATAATCCTTTATAAGCTCCAACCATCTCCTATGCCTAAGGTTCAGCTCCTTTTGGGTGAAAATGTACTTCAAACTCTTATGATCCGTGTACACATCACAACGGTTTCCAATGAGGTAATGTCTCCAAGTCTTCAACGCATGCACTACGGCTGCTAGCTCCAAATCATGTGTGGCATAATTCAATTCGTGAGGCTTTAGTTGTCGTGAGGCATACGAAACAACTCTTCCGTCCTGCATAAGCACACTTCCAAGTCCTAAGCGAGAGGCGTCACAATACACTTGGAAATCCTTATGTATATCTGGCAGTGTCAGCACTGGGGCTGTAGTCAAACGTTTCTTCAAGTCCTGGAAGCTTGCCTTGTTGGAAATATGCCCTAGAGGCAATAACAAATTAGTTATTATTATATTTCCTTGTTCATGATAATCGTTTATTATCCATGCTAGAATTGTATTGATAGGAAACTCAGATACATGTGTGGATACATAGACAGCACCATGTCCCTAGTAAGCCTCTAGTTGACTAGCTCGTTGATCAATAGATGGTTACGGTTTGCTGACCATGGACATTGGATGTCGTTGATAACGGGATCACATCATTGGGATAATGATGTGATGGACAAGACCCAATCCTAAGCCTAGCACAAAGATCGTGTAGTTCGTATGCTAAAGCTTTTCTAATGTCAAGTATCATTTTCTTAGACCATGAGATTGTGCAACTCCCGGATACCGTAGGAATGCTTTGGGTGTACCAAACGTCACAACGTAACTGGGTGGCTATAAAAGTGCACTACGGGTATCTCCGAAAGTGTCTGTTGGGTTGGCACGAATCGAGACTGGGATTTGTCACTCCGTGTGACGGAGAGGTATCTCTGGGCCCACTCGGTAGGACATCATCATAATGTGCACAATGTGACCAAGGAGTTGATCACGGGATGATGTGTTACGGAACAAGTAAAGAGACTTGCCGGTAACGAGATTGAACAAGGTATCGGATACCGATGATCGAATCTCGGGCAAGTACAATACCGTTGGACAAAGGGAATTGAATACGGGATTGATTGAATCCTCGACATCGTGGTTCATCCGATAAGATCATCGTGGAACATGTGAGCCAACATGGGTATCTAGATCCCATTGTTGGTTATTGGCCGGAGAGGTGTCTCGGTCATGTCTACATGGTTCCCGAACCCGTAGGGTCTACACACTTAAGGGTCGGTGACGCTAGGGTTATAGGGAATAGATGTACGTGGTTAACGAATGTTGTTTGTTGTCCCGGATGAGAACCCGAACATCACGAGGAGTTCCGGAATGGTCCGGAGGTAAAGATTTATATATAGGAAGTATGGTTTTGGCCACCGGAAGTGTTCCGGGCATTACCGGTAGTGTACCGGGACCACTGGAGGGGTCCGGGGGTCCACCGGGAGGGGCCACGAGCCCCGGAGGCATACATGGGCCAAGTGTGAGAAGGGACCAGCCCCTAGGTGGGCTGGGGTGCCTCTCCACCAAGGCCCATGCGCCTGGAGAGAAGAGGGGGCAAACCCTAGGGCAGATGGGCCCTAAAGGCCCATGCCTGGTGCGCCTCCCTCTCCCCCCCCCCCACTTGGCCGCCACCCCAGATGGGGATTGGGGCTGCCGCCGCCCCTAGGGTGGGAACCCTAGGTGGGGGCGCAGCCCTCCCTCTCCCCCTATACATAGTGGAGGCAAAGGGGCAGCCCAACACACGAAGTTCTTCTCCTATTGGCGCAGCCCTACCCCTCTCCCTCCTCCTCTCCCGCGGTGCTTGGCGAAGCCCTACAGGATTGCCACGCTCCTCCTTCACCACCACGTCGTTGTGCTGCTGCTGGATGGAGTCTTCCCCAACCTCTCCCTCTCTCCTTGCTGGATCAAGGCATGGGAGACGTCACCGGGTTGCACGTGTGTTGAACGCGGATGCGCCGTTGTTCGGCGCTTAGATCGGAATCAACCGTGATCTGAATCGCTACGAGTACGACTCCTTCAACCGCATTCTTGCAACGCTTCCGCTTAGCGATCTACAAGGGTATGTAGATGCACTCTCCTTCCCCTCGTTGCTAGATTACTCCATAGATTGATCTTGGTGATGCGTAGAAAATTTTAAATTTCTGCTACGTTCCCCAACATGCCTCGCAATCTTCCATCCATTTAAACTTTGTATCCTTCTTCAATAACTCCGTCATTGGCTTCGCAATCTTGGAAAAATTCTCAATGAATCTCCGGTAGTATCCTGCGAGTCCAAGAAAACTGCGGATCTCGCTAACCGAAGTGGGTGCCAACCATTCAGTGACTGACTGAACCTTGCTGGGGTCTACTGCTATACCTTCTCCTGATATAACATGTCCAAGGAATCCGACCTCCTTCAACCAAAACTCGCATTTGCTGAACTTGGCATACAACTAATGTTCCCTAAGTATCTCGAGAACTAAACGCAAATGCTCCTTGTGCTCTTCTTCATTCTTCAAGTATACCATTATATCATCAATAAGCACCACAACAAACTTGTCCAAATATTCCATAAATACTTTGTTCATCATGCTCATGAAATAGGCAGGGCGTTAGTCAGTCCAAACGACATGACCGTATACTCGTATAACCCGTACCGTGTGGTGAATGCTGTCTTTGGTATATCTTTCTCTCGAATCTTCAACTGATGGTATCCCGATCGCAGATCAATCTTCGAAAACACCTTAGCTCCTTGCAGCTGGTCAAAAAAATCATTGATCATCGACAGTGGGTACTTGTTCTTGATCGTCACTTCATTCAAGGCCCGATAATCAACAACCATTCTTAGGGACTTATCCTTCTTCTCAACCAAAAGCACTGGGGCTCCCCAAGATGATGAACTCCTTCGAATGTAGCCTTTCTCCAATAACTCCTTGATCTGTTTCTTATTCTCTTCCAGATCATTCGCGGGCATCCGATAGGGTCTCTTGGATATTGGCCCTATACCTGGCAATAGCTCTATCAAAAACTCGATGTCTCGATCCGGTGGCATGCCTGGTAACTCCTCTAGGAAAACATCCGGGTAATCCTTCACTATAGGCACTTCCTCTTGAACAACTCCCGTGAGGGTATTCACCTAGCTCCTCCTAGGCACATGCCTAGATACATACTTAACCCTTTTTCCCTCCGGGGTGGTGAGATAAATCGACTTACTAGCACAGTCAATGCTTCCTCCATACTTTGACATCTAGTACATACCTAATATCACATCCAATCCTTGTGACTCCAAGATTATTAGGTCGGATGGAAAAACATGGCTTCCAATGGTTAGGCGTATCTAGTCGCACCACCGACTAGCCATATATTCTGCTCCAGGTGAACTCACTAACAGGGGGGTCCTAAGGGTTTGGGTTGGTAGTTTAAACTTATCCATGAATCCCCTTGATATGTATGAATGTGATGCACCAGTATCAAAAAGAACAAGAGCGGTAAATGACTTAACCAAAAACTTACCTATAACCGCGTCTGGCTGCTCTTCAACCTCCTCCACGTTAACGTGGTTCGCTTGTCCTTTGTTGAATGGATTGGGCTTCTTCCCAGCACTCCCATTTCCGTTTCAATTCTTCCCTTCAGGGCACTCCGTGGCATAGTGTCCAGTCTTCCCGCACTTAAAGCAAGTAACGTGACTTAGATCCCTTTTGGCGGGGGTGGCTAGATTGGGGCGATTCTGATTATTGTTAGGTCCGTTCCCATTCCCATTCTTAGAACCATTGTGGTTATGCGAACTTCCTCCGGTGTGGTTATGACCTTCATGGTTATGAACAAGTCCTCCCAAGTTCGGGGTTAGGCGAGGCTTCTGCTGAGCTCCTGAGTTATACCTCCCTTGTCCATACTTCCTCTTACAGCTCTCAATCTGCTGCTGCTTCCCTTCAATCATAAGAGCCTTGTCTACCAACTCCTGGTAGTTGTTCAAGGTTTCTACCATCAACTGCATGCTCATCTCATCATTCAGCCCTTCCATAAACTTCTCCTGCTTCGCGGCATCTGTGGCCACATCATCAGGGGCATAGCGAGATAACTTGCTAAACTGATCCACGTACTGGGCCACAGTACGGTTTCCCTGGCGTAAGTTGCGAAACTCACGCTTCTTCATATTCATGGCTCCAATTGAGACATGGGTTGTACGGAAAGCTTGCTGAAACTGGTCCCAAGTGACATTGGCTATGGGGAAAGTGGCCGTGTAATTCTCCCACCATGAGGCTGCTGGTCCATCCAATTGATGTGCAGCAAAGCGCACCATCTCCGCATCTGTGCAACCTGTGGTGGTCAACTCCCTTCCAATATGGCGTAGCCAATCATCAGCAACTATAGGCTCGGTGCTACTGGAAAACACCGGCGGCTGTAACCTTAGAAAACGGGCTAGGTTGTCAACTGGAGGCGGGTTGTTGTTGTTGTTGTTGTTGTTGTTGTTGTTGTTGTTGTTGTTGTTGTTGTTGTTGTTGTTGTTGTTGTTGTTGTTGTTGTTGTTGTTGTTGTTGTTGTTGTTGTTGTTGTTGTTGTTGTTGTTGTTGCCTTGGTTCTGAACTAGCAATTGCATCAGGGTATTCTGCTACTGGATCCACTAAGTGAGCTCCGGCGGGAAGGCAAATCCGGTGTCACGTCTGGGAGGCATCTGATGGGTTTAGACGGAAGAGATCAGAATAGAAAAGGGGTCTAATGAGAAAGCACTACCCATATGCACATGAGACAAGCACAAACATTTCACTCAATCAATCAAGCAAGGGCATACAAGCGGTCTAGAACTATCGCAAAAGTGCTCTACTGCTACTAGATACATGGGGGAATACTACTAATCATTTGGTGGTCATCTAGAAATTTTGATCGATGGAAGACTCCATGATATCTGCTCTAGCTTCGTCTTCAAAGTCATCATCACTAGGATCGGAGTCGGTGTCGTCGATGATGATGTAGTTGTCCGGGCAAGTGGAATGGTCGTCTTCTCTTCCTGGCGCTGGATCTCCCATGAATACTCCGATCTTCTTTACCAAGTCATCATTCTTATCCAGTAGTGTCTTGATTTCCTCCTCATATCCATCGCGTGTAAACTTGAGTTCTTCCTCCATCTCGATGATCCTAGTCTTCGCCTTCTTCAAGTCCATCATGTCTGCGCACATTTGGTTCTCCTGTCGTCGAATGTGCTAGTTTAACTCATGGACGAAAGCTGCAATGGATCTATCCTTCTTGGTGCTGATCACCTCCCATTGCTCGTCTCGGCGCCCACATATCTGGTAGATAGTGTCCTTAATATCCTTGTTGTAGACTTCTCCAATGTGTCCCATGGTAATGTGGGCTGCCATGCTCTTGCCTAGGCTCCAGGTGGGTGCTTCAAAAGAAAACTCTATGGGTTTAGAGGTTGGCGAGAACGTCCTTCCTGGAACTTGTACTTGAATCATCCAACGGTCCTCTTCTGGTAAGGTGGCGTTATACGTCCCGGTGAAGCTTGGTATTCCAATGTTCAAGTACCTAGTGACTTCCTTCAAGTGGCGTCCAAAGGGGGTGTCTTCATCCGGCTGTGCAAACTTGTTCTTCATCTCCGCCATTTTAAAGAGTAGAAAATGGAGAGAAGTCAGAAATGAGTAGAGAAGAGTGACCTAGGGTTTTATCTTAGTGGTCGTGTGCTACACTCAACGTGTGCTCTAATACCATCTTGTAGCGACCCGACCTCAAATGGTCAAATCTCTGTGCTTCCGTGTCATCCCTGGATCAGTAATGCTAACACACACAGTACTCGAAAGATTTATAACAGAGTAGCAATCACACACTCATTACATCGAATGTCTCAAAAGAGATCTTATTACAATAAATATGGCTTAAGGCCATCTAATACGATAACAGCGGAAGGCTTGGAAGATAAAGTGAGTCCATAAACTCCAACGGAATAGCTGAGCTGCACGGCAACGACCTAACGAACCTTACTCCTCGTCTAAAAAGTCTGCAACATAATACGTTGCAGCCCGAAAACGGGTCAGCACATGGAATATGCTGGCAATATAACACAGTAGAGCAAGAATAGAATAATGCTATCACTACATGCATATTTGGCTGGTGGAAAGCTCTATGGTTACAGTTTTTGCGAAAAGCCAATTTTTTCCTACAACAAAGGAATAGATTTTAATTTAACTATCATGGTAGTTGAAACATCATTGAGAAGGTTCCTCCAACTCAATCCCAATTAAAGTAATTATCAACCCAACTATATTAATTAAGAGTGATGAGATACTTAAGATACTCCAAGTACTAGATACTCAAGATTGTCCATAACCGGGGACACGGCTAACCATGATTAGATTGTACACTGTGTAGAGGTTTGTGCATTTTTTCCCACAAGACTCGATCGCCTCCGTTGGATTTCTCGCACTACATGGTGTTTGAGAAAGGGATGACCGAGACATAGTCTTTCAGAAACATTAACTCTCTACTCCGGGTAGACCATACCAAACCTATAAACCCACTACCTGCTGATCCACCTCTTCAAGAGCTTCACGTGACTTACTCAACTATGCTAGAGCCCATAATAGCTTGTGGCTGCACATGGAAGTTTCTAGCATGAATAATCTCAGTTCCCTTTGAGCCTGGGTGGCGGTCCATAGGAAAATCACACGGAACCCCAGGATTTCCAAAAATACAGGCAACACTGGATTCCCCAGGTGCCTCAATCCACCCAAATGTTTATTTAAGTTGTCACCTTAAGTTGAACCATTAATTAACAATCTCACATCTGTCATGGATTTCACTCAAACCAACCCACGTCTACGAGCATAGCATGGCACTATAAGCATAACGTAATAGTAACTCCCAAGGTTTGAATGAAACAGGGCAATAGGTTATACATCATCAACTACTTCCCAACCCACATGTGAATGACATCCTAATCATGCAAAGTTTGAGGATTGGATCTAATGCATAAAAACTGGGTATGAAAAGAGTATGATCAATGTGTTACTTGCCTTGCTGATGATCCGTGAAACCTAGGGACTCGTAGTAGCACGCTTCGCACTCCGGGAATTCTATCGCAAACAAACAATAGCATACATAAGCAATCAAGCAAAGATGCACGGGCAAAACTCAAATAAGAGAGATTGACCAGAAAGTTCAACTTAAGAACTCCAGTTTGCAAAAAGAATCAAATCGAACGGAGCAACGAAACTCAAATGGTGAAAGAAACAAGATCCGTTTACTAATCTGAACTAAAGTCAAAATTTACAGTACCAAAATCTTGTTCAAGTTGATTAAACAGAAAGAGGGTCTCGAGACGAAGATCTAGGCGCTTGAATCGCCAGATTCCGATAAACAAGCGAAAAGATAAACTGAAACAAAAATCGGATCAGAAATCGCGATCGAAAATAATCGCGGGATAATCCGAGAAAAAGAAAGCTGACGAACAGGCTAACGAACGAGCGTTCGTTGTCTGTAACTAACGAGCGAAAACCTTTCATTAAAATGAACGTACGGACGAACGTCCGCTAAACAGAAGAACCGAGAAAAACCGGCGAACCGATCTAAAAAAACGAACTAGGTTTTTCTTAAAAAAACGGCGGCGACGGCGCGTTACCTCGTCGGACCCGGCGGGGCGCGGCTCCGGCAGGGCTGGCGGGTGGCGGGGCTGAGGCGGCAGTGGCACGGGGCAGCAGTGGCGCGGGAGGCGGCAGGCGGCGGCGCGGGCGGCGGGGCTGGCGGGCGGTGGTGGTGGGAAGACGGGGTGGGGGCGGCGCTATTTAAAGGGGGCGAGGGGGCGACGTGGCTTGGGCGTGGGGGCGCCCAGGGAGGAGTCCGGCTCGGACTCCCCTCGGCGTCCGTGCTACGCACGGCGGCGCGCGCGAGGGAGACGGCGGCGGAACGGGCCGGCTGGGCTTCGGCCCAGTTTGGTCCGGAAACTTAAAAAAACAATTCCGCCGAACAGAAAATAAATCCTAGAAAATAAAATCAAAATATAAAAATGCCAAAACAAATTTTCACCATCTAAATAAAATATTTAGGACGAGATGAACATTTTCTTGGCCCTAAAATGCAATTTTGAAAACGTGCAATTTTTCTAATGCAAAAAATCCAAAAAAATCAAATATTTGATTTTAATATTTTTCCTCCAATATTTCAATTATTTTGGAGAAGTCATATTATATCCTCTCATATACTTTAATATGAAATATTTTTTGGAGATAAAAATAATTAAAACCAAAATCCTCGTTTCATCATTCGATAAAAATCAAATATGAAAACTGGGAAATCCCCAACTCTCTCCGTGGGTCCTTGAGTTGCTTAGGATTTTTGAGGGTTGCGAAACGAAAATGCAATAAAATATGATAAATGATCTATGTATAACATTCCAAATTGAAAATTTGGGATGTTACAAACCTACCCCCCTTAAGATGAATCTCGCCCTCGAGATTCGGGTTGGCTAGAAAATAGGTGTGGGTGGTCTTTGCGAAGATCATCCTCTCGTTCCCAGGTGGCTTCTTCCTCGGTATTGTGGCTCCACTGAACTTTGCAAAACTTAATAACCTTGTTGTGGGTGACTCGACTGGCAAACTCAAGAATCCTAACTGGCTTCTCCTCATAAGTCAAATCACTGTCCAACTGAATCGTCTCCAAGGGTACTGTATCTCTTAACGGTATATCGGCCATCTCAGCATGACACTTCTTCAACTGTGAAACGTGAAACACATCGTGAACTCCTGACAGTCCTTCAGGTAACTCCAACTTGTAGGCAACTTATATATATTATTTATGCTAGAATTGTATTAACCGGAAACTTGATACATGTGTGGATACATAGACAAAACACAGTGTCCCTAGTAAGCCTCTACTAGACTAGCTCCTTAATCAAAGATGGTTAAGTTTCCTAACCATAGGCATGTGTTGTCATTTGATGAACGGGATCACATCGTTAGGAGAATGATGTGATGGACAAGACCCATCCGTTAGCTTAGCATAATGATCGTTAAGTTTTATTGCTATTGCTTTCTTCATGATTTATACATATTCCTTTGACTATGACATTATGCAACTCCTGAATACCGGAGGAATACCTTGTGTGCTATCAAACATCACAACGTAAATGGGTGATTATAAAGATGCTCTACAGGTATCTCCGAAGGTGTTTTGTTGGGTTGGCAAAGATCGATATTAGGATTTGTCACTCCGAGTATTGGGGAGGTATCTCTGGGCCCTCTTGGTAATGTACATCATAATAAGCCCTACAAGCAATGTGACTAATGAGTTAGTTGCGGGATGATGCATTGCGGAACGAGTAAAGAGACTTGCGGGTGACGAGATTGAACTAGGTATGTGGATACCGATGATCGAATCTCGGGCAAGTAACATACCGATGATAAAGGAAATAACGTATGTTGTCATAATGGTTTGACCGATAAACATCTTCGTAGAATATGTGGGAGCCAATCTGAGCATCTAGGTTCCGCTATTGGTTATTGACCGGAGAGGTGTCTCGGTCATGTCTACGTAGTTTTCGAAAACGTAAGGTCCGCACGCTTAATGTTCGATGACGATTTGTATTATGAGTTATGTGTTTTGGTGACCAAAATTTGTTCGGAGTCCCGGATGAGATCACGGACATGACGAGGAGTATCGAAATAGTCGAGAGGTAAAGATTGATATATTGGAAGGTAGTATTCGGAAACCGGAAGGGTTCCGGAGTGTATCGGGTACATACCGGAGTACCGGAGGGGTTACCGGAACCCTCCGGGGAAAGATATGGGCCATAGGAGGGACGCTAACTAGCCCACAAGGGGCTGGCACGCCCCCCACAAAGGAGGAGGCCGAATTGGATTAGGGAAGGGGGCGCCCCCCCTTTCCTTCTCCTACTCCCTCTCCTTTCCCCCTAATACGTCTCCAACGTATCTATAATTTTTTATTATTCCATGCTATTTTATTATCAATCTTGGATATTTAATAATCATTTATAGTCATTTTATATCATTTTTTGGTACTAACCTGTTGACATAGTGCCAAGTGCCAGTTGCTGTTTTTTCCATGTTTTTTACATTGCAGGAAATCAATATCAAACGAAGTCCAAATGCCATGAAACTCCACGATGATTTTTTATGGGCCAGAAGGAAGGCAATGGGCCCTGGTTGCACCTGGGGGGTGCCCCGAGGGGGACAAAACCCACCAGGGCGCGCCAGGAGACCCAGGCGCGCCCTGGTGGGTTGTGCCCACCTCGGGTGGCCCCCGGACCGCCTCTTTGCTCTATAAATACCACAATATTCCAGAAACCCTAGAACAAGCATCGAAATATTAATCCAGCTGCCGCAAAGTCCAGAACCACCAGATCCAATCTAGACACCATCACGGAGGGGTTCACCACTTCCATTGGTGCCTCTCCGTTGATACATGAGTAGTTCTTTGTAGACCTTCGGGTCCGTAGTTAGTAGCTAGATGGCTTTCTCTCTCTCTCTCTCTCGCTGAATTCTCAATACAATGGTCTCTTGGAGATCCATATGATGTAACTCTTTTGCGGTGTGTTTTTTGGGATCTGATTAACTTCGAGTTTATAATCAGTCATATCTTTTTATATCCATGAAAGTTATTTGAGTTTCTTTGATCTCTTATATGCATGGCCTCTTATAGCCTCATATTCCTTCTCCAAAATTTGGGTTTTGTTTGGCCAACTTGATCTATCTATCTTGCAATGGGAAGAGGTGCCCGGTAGTGGGTTCGATCTTACGGTGCTCGATCCCAGTGACAGAAGGGGAAATGACACTTATGTATCATTGCTACTAAGGATAAAAAGACGGGATCTATATCTACCGCCATATAGATAAACGGATCTTGTCTACATCATTTCATCATTCTTATTGCATTCTCCGTTTTTCCATGAATTAATACACTAGATGCATGCTTGACAGCGGTCGGTGTGTGGAGTGATAGTAGTAGATGCAGGCAGGAGTCAGTCTACTAATCTTGGACGTGATGCCTATGTAATGATCATTAACTGGATATCGTCATAATTATTTGAAGTTCTATAAATTGCCCAACAGTAATTTGTTTACCCACCGTTTGCTATATTTCTCGAGAGAAGCCACTAGTGAAACCTACGGCCCCCAGGTCTTCTTTCTCATATATTTGCCTTGCGATCTACTTTTCCTTTGCATTTTTATTCAGATCTATTAAACCAAAAATACAAAAATACCTTGCTGCATTCTATCTTTATTTATTTTATTTGGCGTTCGATCTATCAATCTACTACAATTTACCTCACGTCCGCTTGCCTATCTTGAGGCGCCGTACCCCGGAAGGGATTGACAACCCCTTTAACTCGTCAGGTTGCGAGGTGTTGTTGTTTGTGTGCAGGTGTTGTTTATGTTGTGTTGCTTGGTTCTCCTACTGGTTTGATACCTTGGTTTCATAACTGAGGGAAATACCTACCGTCGCTGTGCTACATCATCCCTCCCTCTCCGGGGAAATACCGACGTAGTTACAGCTGCCATCACCCCCTTTCCCCTTCCGGAAGAAGGAAAAAAAGGGGGTCGAATCCTACTAGGACTGGAGTCCTAGTAGGACTCCCCTCTCCCTGGCGCGCCCCTTGGTGGCCGGCCTCCTCCTCCCCTCCTTTATATACAGGGGCAGGGGGGCACCCAAAGCACAAAAGTTGTTCTCTTAGCCGTGTGCGGTGCCCTCCTCCACAATTTACTCCTCCGGTCATAGCGTCGTAGTGCTTAGGCGAAGCCCTGCGCGGATCACATCACCATCACCGTCGCCACGCCGTCGTGCTGATGAAACTCTCCCTCGACCCTCTGCTGGAACAAAAGTTCGAGGGACATCATCGAGCTGAATGTGTGCTGAACTCGGAGGTGTCGTACGCTCAGTACTAGATCGGTTGGATCGTGAAGACGTACGACTACATCAACTACGTTAACCTAACGCTTCCGCTTTCGGTCTACGAGGGTACGTTGACACACTCTCCCCCTCTCGTTGCTATGCATCTCCTCGATAGATATTGCGTGATCGTAGGATTTTTTTTGAAATTGCATGCTACGTTCCCCAATAGAGGGCACCATAGGACAACACCAAAATAAATCATACAACTCAAACCAATCACGATTATCAATCAATCCATATGACAAAACGAATCTACTCAAATATCATAGGATGATCATACATCATTGGATAATAATATATAGCATTAAGCACCATGTTTAAGTAGAGATTACATCAGGGAGAAGAGGTGTTACACCGCTGCATAGGGAGGGGGAGAGTTGGTGCTGACGGCGGCGAAGTTGTTGGTGTAGATCGTCGTCATGATGATTTCCTGGGCAGCAATCCGGCGCCACCGGGAGAGAGGGGGAGAGAGCCCCGCTTCTTCTTCTTCTTCCTTGGCCTCCCCCTAGATGGGAGGAGAGTTCCCCCTCTGGTCCATAGCCGCCATGGCAGCGGAGGGGAGGGAGCCCCTCCGAGATTGGATCTCTCTCTCTCTCCGCTCTCTTCTGTTTTGCGTTCCTATTTTCTGGCCCTTCACCGTTTCTTAAATTCCCAGAGATCCGTAACTCTGATTGGGATGAAATTTTGAGAGGATTTTTGTCCATAAATTATCTTTCTTGTGACGAAAGAAGAGCAGCAACCACCTTACGAGGTGCCCACTACCCACCTGGCGCGCCTGGCCCCTCCAGGCGCACCCTGATAGGTAGTGGGTCCCTGGAGCACCCTCTTGTGTTGATTCTTCTTCAAAAAATTCACATATATTCCAAAATAAATCTCCGTAAATTTTTATCACGCTTGGACCTCGTTTGATATGGATATTCTGCGAAACAAAAAACATGCAACAAACAAGAACTAGCACTGGGCACTGGATCAATATGTTAGTCTAATAAATCATATAAATTGTTGCCAAAAGTATGTGAAAGTTGTATAATATTGGCATGGAACAATAAAAAAATATAGATATGACAGAGACGTATCACTGATCAGTTCAATCATGCTTACAGAGCAAATTATCGTCAACTTCGTCATCAAATGCCGAAGCAGACATCGTCGTAGGTAGGATTTGGTTTGGTCCACGAGTCTTTGCTGGAGGTCTTGCTCGGCAGCGAGGACCTCCACCCACTTATCATTGAGGGCGTCTTAATCATATTTAAGCTACTCACACCCTCTTTTAATACTTCATGTCGAACTAATGAGCTGTCGTCGGAAGGTTTCTAGATCGAGGAAGTCCTCGGGGACGTCGAATTCATTGGGTCCAAGACTTATGTCCTCTTCCGATTCTGGCATGTAGTTACTATCATCAGGATCATCGAGGTCCTCCATCCTTGTGGCACCGTCGATCTGACCGGACGCGGTATCACCGCTATTGTCTTGGTCCTCGGCGCCGTGCGGGGTGTTGCTGTTACCAGAGGTGCCATTATCGGTGTTGTGGGTGTTGGTGTTCCCCTTACCGGCGCGTTTAGAGCGCTTCCCACTCCGTCGGTGTTTGGGGGATCCTTTTCTCCTCCTCCTCCTCGTCCTTGGGGGTATCCATCATGTAGCCATAGTAGGTGGAGGTTGTCGTTCAATTGCAGGTGTTGGATGGTGCGGCCCCAGGCAGATTGTCGGCATCTTCATCCATGCCAGTTGCCTCCTCCGAGGCGTATTTTAGTACGTTGGTTAATTGCTTGACTGTAGCGACTACATGGGCGGTCAGCGGGACCTAAATATCCATGTCATTGGCTTTAAATCCTCTGGTCATAGACTGAATACAGGCCGTCTAAAATCCCAAGATTCTGGATTCGGTCTAGCATCTCGTTTAAAAGCGAGGGGACTGCTGGGCCCATCTCTTGACAGTAGACCGGGCTAACTTGCGGTATGCTCGACGAAGCGTGTGACACGACTTCAGAGCGCGGATCAGCTAGGGCAAGGGCCTGGTCTGATGCTAAAGAAATCGGATCCGAACTTGAGGTTGGTTCCGAGGTGAGACCTGATCCTAGGTTTGGATTTGAGGTTGGTCGGAGGTTAAGACCATGGCGTCCGTGGAGTTTTCCAGCTGATCTAGTGCCCAGCCAGAGAGGGCGAGATCGCCACGGGAGTTGGCAATATATTCCAAACTTCCAAATTGCATGATCTGATCTCGGGCGAAGCTTCCAACCCAGTTGAGGTGTCCGACCGGATCGGCGTGTAAGATGGTGCCGCTGAACGAGAACAGTTGGCCGGGGACGAAGATGTCACTGCAGCTGATGTAGCTATTGATCTCAAGACGAGCCATTGATCCTTTTGATCACATAGTCAGACCTGTATAGGCCGCCAATATCGGTGCTAAAACCGGCGGATCTCGGGTAGGGGGTCTCGAGCTGTAGGTCTAGGAACAATGGTAATATGAGACGAAGGGAGTTGATGTTTACTCGTGTTCGGGCCCTCTCGAAGAGGTAAAACCCTACGTCCTGCTTTGATTATATTGATTTGATGAAGTACAGAGTACAATATGATCTACCTCGAGACCGTATGATTGTGTTCTAAACCCTAATGCTGGTAATCGTGCCTCTAAAGACTAAATCTCATCGGCTTATAGATGCACCGGGGGTACATAGGTTACACACATGGTCGATTGTCGATGAGCCGACTATTAGAGCCATCCTTGAAGTGCACGCCAAGTCTTCGGAGGTTTCCATCTGGGTTACGCCAAGGCACATAGCTTCGGTAGTCCTCCCTTTAGTGATCGGCGGGCCATAAACAAGGCCCACGGACTGCGGGTCATACCGGTAAGCACCCCTTAGTTCAGGACACCGTCAAGGGTGCCTTTAGATGTCTTCATTTAGTATATCTACAAAATGTGTATGCGTGTATGTGATTCAACATTTTTATGTGAGATATTACGAATGTTTTCTGTGAATATTAATAGCAGGATTGGCTACAAAAACAAATAAAATGCCAACTCCAAACGGGAAATCGGGATGGTTTTTCACTTGAAATAGCTTTGAATGATAAATTATTCCTGGTGGTCATGGAACCGCCTTGAATGTGAAGCATTAGTAGTCGATCCATTTTAGGAGCTGCCAGTCACGAGAAGTATTGGAGACGGTTTTGAAACCTCTTATGATAATTTGTCTACTAGGGACGATTGCCTAGAGACGAAATGCAAAGCCTCCATAGGTCCATGTATGAAAATTGTCTCGAGAGCCCTTTTTTGTCTTAAAGGATCCACACCCATTGGTTGAGGTATTTCTTGAGAACTTTACATTCTAGAGTTAGGCCTGTTCGAACGGCTCGGGGGAGTATAGCACTTTCACTTTATGTATCGTGCTACCTTAACTTATACGTTGCTACAAAATAATGGCTGCATACATCAATCAATACAGAGACAGGGCTTTCTTCTTTTCCCAAAACAACACCTATGATTTTTGCAACAACAAAAGTGGATTCACAATGAGGGAAACAACACACAAGGTAACATACAAATAATAGCGTTGTCGCGCAATATCACAAATGAAAGAAAATACTAATCATATTGTCACATAGGGATGAGGACATAGACATGTTGCATCATTAAGGACCTCTTTGGTTCAAAGAAAAAGGGGATGAAAAATGCTCGAATATAAATTTTTCCTATAGTAGTACTATGCATTTGGGTGATTGTTTCAAAGGAATGAGGCAAAGGAAAAAACATCGGAAATTCCTTTGACCTAGTTTCAAAGAAAACCGAAAGTTGTAGTGTAGTTCGAGTTCCATGGTACCCCCATGGACAGTAAAATCAAAAAATAGTAAATAAATCAAAAAAATTGAAATTTTATGACATTGTTTATGACCAAATGTCTTACGTGCTTGCAAAATTTGGCGTCCATATGACATCCGACGAGCTAAACACACGCGCGCGCACACACACACACAAAACTGCTCAATAGTGGACACAAGTTTGAGCACCAATTTTGTTATTTTCTGTATGAGCTCCTAGAATGTTATTTGGACACAAGAATTTGCAAGCAACTACAACATTTGGTCATAATCAATCCCACAAAGTTTCAGGATTTTTTTTTTACTATTTTTTGATATTACTGCTCATGCTGGTACGATGGAGCTCAAGCTCCGAAAAAACACCCTCGAAAACAGAAACACAGAAAATCTTACATCCACTTGTACCTTGTTTTCAAGTTCCTATGCACTAAGAAGGTGACTAATTATGGCATAATAACAGTTGTAGGTATAACTATACAATTTTTACACCGCTTGATTTTAATTTGGCCATGTTTCTTATGACTCCTGTGTTTGTTCAATTCTCATGAACCATACATTCAAGTCGACATAATTTCTGCTATTATTAATTTTCTGTTTTTTCAAGGCTTAAGTGGGTGCCATGAGAGGACAATGATGCCGGTTTTGGCCGTTGCGAGCTAATGGTCAGCTAAAGCTTAATTTGTGCCCTTCCCAGCTGTGTTTGCTGGACAACGGGGAAAACGAATTCACCAAAAACCTAATCGCAAGTCGCGGTAAACATGCAAATCAACCTGTGGTTGAGTTGGTTAGGTGGACAGTGGTATCCCCAACCCACCAGGGTTCAAATCCTGGTGCTCGCACTATTCCTGGATTTATTTCAGGATTTCCGGTGATGCGCTTTCAGTGGGAGGAGACGTTCCCGTCGACGACGAGGCGCCTACGGTGACTTCGTAAATCTCAAGATGATATGCCGGCTCAGTCTCTCGGATGTACTCATAAGGGTAGGGTGTGCGTGTGTGCGTTCATAGGGGTGAGTGTATGCGCGTGTATATGAGCGCTTGTGTCTGTACTGATGCTCAAAAACAAAAACAAAAAAAAAAGTCGCGGTAAACATCGAACCCTGTGGTTTATGGTTCCGGGCATTTCGGTGTATCGCCTTTTGTGGCTCCAGTGCAAGGTTTGGATTATGCCTATTGGTGCATGCGTCTCGATCTAAGTTCTTAACTCTGTGGGTCACATGGTCTAGCTAGCTGTTGGGTGAAATTGATGTCAAAAAAAAGCTGTTGGGTGAAATTAAAGGCCACGTACGTACGATTCGATTCATGTTGCAAGTTGCAACTATGTATGGGTTGGTTATTTATAGATGCATAATCTTCTGAGGAGTTCTGATCTTAAGGCTGGATTTGTCGAGAGAATTCAAGCTTCGTAGACTATGCAGCGGCCAGTTGGTCCCTGACCTAAGATATTATCAAGAGTGTTCATATCGATCCTGTGATCTGTCAGAGCTATCATCTTTAAATTGGTATACACATCCATACTCCTGTGTTAGCAGTACCAGACTCAATCCTCAGGTACCTCCGTGAACTAATTAGTGGGACAACTATACAATATAGAAGCAATCCTTATGATGAAAGAATAAAAAAATCAACTTAGCCGACCAATTAGAGATACACGGCCCAGATTAGTTGTTAAGTTTTAGAACTTGCCGCTGTAAATTTTGGAACTTGTTGGTGCAAGTTTTACAACTTGCATCTGTGTCATCCATATCCAATCCAACGGCTCATGTTGATGTTCTCTATCCTTTCATCACAAGGAGCGTAGTCGCCCCATGTTTTCAGCATCATTCCATTGCGAGAAGTTCTTCTCAACTCAAGGCCATATCCACACATCTTTCATGGAGATAGCCGCCGGAGGAGTTTAGACGACTTTCGTACCTAAGCACTTGTTAGACTGGCATTCCGAAAGAAACTCCTGGTTTGCAAAGAAAGACAAGGGTGACCCACATGGCAACAAATGCACGTAGGCTTCCGCCATATATCTGAGTTAAGCCGGTGATGTGAGAGACTGGAACTGGCGTACTCAGACCACTAGCAGCAAACATAAAGTCAGCACGCACAAGTAGTTGATGTATGAATCGAACGGAAGAAGGGACACTTGTTCGTCATAATGGCTTTGCACCCACCCAACACATGACACCGAAACATCTAAAATACGTAATAACAAAGAAATCTGGAAAACAATGTGACGACATGAATACAATGTGCATCTGCCATGTCATAAAAAAGGCCAAATTGACAAAAAAAATATTAAAAGGCAAAATTTGGTCCAATCTGCAAATGTTTTCTTTGGTAAGCAAATAATTGATTAAAAATAAAAATTATATACTTAGGTAGTAGGTATATCACATGTAGGATTTGATAATATTTACTTATTATGGGCGTGTAGTCACCGGGTAACGTAGTAGTACACCGGTGAGTGCGCGCCCGTGCTTCTGAAAAAAAAACAATTACATTTATGCGCTCTCGTGTGATACTTGTGCGGCCAATGCCTAACGGCAACTCCAATGCGCGATCTCAAATGGTCCGGCCACGTCCGCTTAGAGGTAAACGGACAGAAAAATGCGGCCCAACGTATGGGAGCAAAATGACCAATGCGGACGGGCGGGACGCACGCCCTTGTCCTCCTGGCTCGCCTGTCGGGGACACAACCAATTTCCTCTTCCCCTGCCCTCCCTCCGCTCTCCGCCCCCCGCCATCGCCGCCGCTACCCCTATTCTCGGTTGCGTCGCCTTCCATCAAGGTCGTCCGAACCACGACCACGCCATGCCATAGCCAGCCCACATTCGCGTTTCAGAAGAGCTTTTTGTCGGTGTTCGTGGTTCCTTGTCGCTGGTGGGAGAGAAGCTATGGCCGCCGGTGCCGCCCGTCAACCTCAACAACTTCCAGCAGGCGTTGCTTTGCCGCAGGGTGCCCACCCACCAACATCAACCTTGCTTTGCAACCTGTGAGGGGAGCTCGACGTGCTCTTTCCGGCCACGTCTCCACCACGACCACAAGGTGTTCAACGCTTTGTTCACAAGGTACCATGAATAGCGGGGATCAGTATTTTTTTCACAACTTCATCTGTTCATCGAATGATTCATCCTCGGATGATGAAGAGCTTGTTGTGGATGCATTGGTCGTCCATGACCACATTAGTAGGAAGCGGCCTCGGTTCAGGGGATCAATCCCCGGCTATGCTCCGGCCTTGAACCACAATAGGGAGAAAGGCCACACCCTTCTCTATGTCGACTACTTTGAGAATACAACACTCTTCAAAACACATGAATTTTGTCACCGATTCCGCATGGGAGACATGTGTTCAGTCGTATTCGGGAGGGAGTGGTAGAATATGACCCATACTCTGAGTGCAAAGAGGATGCCCTTGACAAGCTTGGCTTCTCTTCTTACCAGAAATGCACAACGGCTATTTGCATGCTTGCATATGGAATTCCTGGTGATCTTGTGGATGAGTATGTGCGTATGAGTGAGTCCACATGTCTCCTCTCAATGTATAGTTTCTGCAAGGCCATGGTGGCAGTGTTCGGCCCTGAGTACCTGAAAGAGCTAACTGTCGTTGGTACAGAGAGGATGTTGGCGATCAATGACTATATTGGCTTTTTTGGGCATGCTTGGTAGTATAGATTGTATGCACTGGACGTGGAAGAATTGTCCATTTACTTGGCAGAGACAGTACAAGGGGCATGCGAAAGTTGCCATTGTCATACTTGAAGCGGTGGCTTCACAAGATCTGTTGATATGACATTCTTTCTTCGGCATGGCTGGTTATCACAATGATATCAACGTGCTTCAGCATTCTCTAGTGTTTGCAAACCTTGCAGAAGGCCACTTCCCAGAGGTCAACTTTGAGATCAAGGACCACCATTACAACAAAAGAAATTACCTAGTGATGGTATCTATTCTCACTGGCCAACTCTTGTGAAGACCATACCCAATCCGCAAGGAGAGAAAAAACAGAGGTTTGCCAAATACAGGAGAGTGTTAAGAAAGATGTGGAGCGTGCTTTTGGAGTGCTTCAATCTCGATGGGTTATCGTTCGAAACTCTGCATTGACATGGAGCACTCAAAAGCTTTGGGAGATGATGACCGCTTGTGTGATCATGCACAACATGATCGTGAAGGATGAGCATGGTGATAGCATCTACGGCCAAAGGGTTTGATTTTCAGGGTGAAAATGTTGAGCCTGAGTACCCACCTCCTGCAATCGTTCAACAGTTTGTTCAATTTCATCGTGAAATGCATGATTGGCATATTCGTGTGGAGCTCCAGAATGACTACGTTGAGCACATGTTGACTCACATTGGCAACCACTAAATCTATCGGTTTAATTTCTTTTAATGCAAATAAATTATGATTGGGTTGTAAAACTAGTTGATATTGTTTTTATTTCGATTGGTTTGTATGACTATTTCTGATGTGAAACTATTTGCTATGTTTGATTTTACTATAAATGGCCTCCAACGAACAAGATGTGGCCGCATGTTGGGCGCATAACCGGCTCATCCAAAAAATCGAACGGACACCACTTCATTGCCACACCAAACGAACGTTACGGGCATCTGTTTGACGTCGTGTGCTGGAGTTGCCCTAACCGATTCCTTAGGACGACATTTTCTCTCCTTCCGCCAGGAACCAACAGTTCATAGCTAGCTGGAGCCACGCGGTCAAAATGGACAATTTTGATCTCAGGGCAAAAATATTTCATAAAGTAAACTGTTTCGAAAGTATTTCATTCAGCTGACCCTTAAAATGCAGCACCCGACAACAAAGCGTTGCACGCTACTGTGCAACGCCTATCACTCAGGCGCTATACCTGTGCAGCGCCCGGCAGCAAAACGCTGTACTACATTATGCAGCGGCTGTGCAACGCCTTACTGTCGGGTGCTGCACAAAAAAATCAGCTGTGTAAAATATTTTTAAAATAATTTAGTTTGTGAAATACTTTCGCCCTAAGGTTAAATTACTTTTGACCTGAGATCAAATTTGTCAACTTTGCCAGCAACGCGCGCGAACACGCAGAAAGCGCTTCACGACCCAGCGACCTGGGCGGATACGGCGGAATCTCCCATCTCGGCACGCGGCGCACGCCGCCCGGCCGGCCCATGCATGGACGCCCGCAGGCCGCAGCGAATGCGTGCGTGCAGCCTAGGGCCGCTGCTTGGCTCTAGCAAGAAACGCAGACGCACGCACGGAGGGTGACGCCGGGACCGTGCGTGTGCCGTTGCGCGGCGCGCGCGCCGAACGCGCCTGGGTTTTGCCGGAAACGCTGAGGCAACCCGAGCTGTGAGGGACAACCATGATACTCGTGCCGTTGCGCGCGCGCGCGACGAACGTGCCTGGGTTTTTGCCGGAAACGTTGAGGCAACCCGAGTTGTACGTGAGGGACAACCATGCGACTCGCCACCTAGTACACAGAGTTTTGGTTTACGCTATCCCTTCATGCATTAATTCGTGCGGTGCAATGCATCTTAGCAATACACACTCTTGGATATTTTAACATAGACTGGATGCAAAAACATAGACTGGATATACATTCAAATATAAAAAGTTAGAACATTGAACGGAGGGAGCAGTGTACTACTCCCTCCGATCTAAAATAAGCGTCGAGCGATGTTTATTTTGGATCAGAGAAATTTTATTTGGTAGGAAATACTTTCTCCGTAAAAATTATAAAAGCGTTTAGACCATTATTTTAATAATTTAAATGCTTTTATATTTTTTTAGATAGTGCTACTAACATACTAGCTTTTTGACACAGTTATTGTCAAGCCTCGTAGCAGAAATCATATATTTAAAGTACTAGCAGAATGTACATACGTTGCTATGGACTATAATGCGTATATAAATGAATCAAACAAATGATTAAGCTTGCCTTCAAGATCCAATTGCATTTCTTCCTTGTACGCCTGGTGTGTTTGGACATCAAACAGGCGCCCAGTAGGCTCCCCAAAATACAATCGTCTGAACAGTCCAGACTCTTCAAATTCAGATCATATGTGAGGAGAAATATGATTGTCCGGACTATCCGCCATGTTATGCCCAACATGCGGCCCGGCACAAAAAAACCCACCCTATGACATACCCTTCCTTTTCCTGTTGAGTCCTCCTCTTCCTGCTCGGTTTCCCGTCGTAGCATGTCATTTCTCAATGGATCCCTTTCCTTTAGAACCGGATGATGCCCACCTCCCTTTCGTCGTACGTTGTAACAGGGACTATTTTTTCCATATTTAAAATATAATATAGTGGGTTAAGCTAGAATATAAGTGGGTTAAGCTAAAATATATCATTGTCACAAAACAACAAATAACTATAGAGATCATTCTTAAAGGTTCATTCAACTTTACAAATGCGCACTGACGTGGGAGACGAGTGGCTATCTGAACATATTTCTAGTCACCAATAAGATCGACCTCCAACCCACACACCATTCATTGCTAGAAGGGATACTTGTTGTTCTTCTATTCCTCGTCTTCCCCTATATCTTCTACTCCTAGCCTCTTCGCCAATTCATTTCGTTGGCGCCAACCAGCAGCACATCATCTTCTTCTTTCGTGATTTTAGTTCTCTTCCTACTTATTTCCTAGAATGCTCTTTTTTTGTTTTATTTTCTGGAACACTCTTTCCTTCTCCAACACCATGGACCACATGGCCGCTTTATTTCTTCTTCTTTCTTATTCCTGGAACACTCTTCCTTACTAATTAATTGTCTACTTGATTAATTAATTAATTAATTAATTACATATACAATTAACTGTCTGCATAATTCTCTACATGTCATTCATTGTTGCAAGGCCTACCAGTGTCCTACAATACTTGGTAGGCCTTGCGGTGGTAAAGACACTTTTAATGTGGATTCATTTCTGCAAGGCATATCAAGTATTGTAGGACACATTTCCTTAACGGATTTCTTGACATTTTAATGGACACACTTGATTTGAGAATGTAGCGTGTCTGACACTTTGTATGATCGACAAGAGATATAATATGTCTGCGTCCAGGAACACATGTACGTGGTGGTTCGGCGATCTACCCGCCACCACGGCTGACGGTGTCCTGGACTAGGGATGCTAGCCACGTCAGCCTACCAGTTGTGGACCAGGCCAAGGACCCCCGGATAACTGAAGAATGGGCCATGTCCACCATTGCTCCCGGCGTACGCAAGATGGAATCCTTTGAAGACTTGACGCACACTTCAAGACATGTTCAAATCATCGGCAAGCTTATCTCTAGATTGTAACCGACATACATGTAACCCTAGATACCCTATGTGTCTATATAAGCCGAGGGGTTGTAGTCCGTAGGGTGAAGGAAAGTTAGATTCGTAGACATACGAGCTAGAGGTAGGTCATCTTGTACTTTGTATTCCATCACAATCAATACAACACAAGCAGAACGTAGGGTTTTACCTCATTGAGAGGGCATGAACTTGAAAGTGCGTTATATCGACTAGAGGGGGGGGTGAATAGGGGATTTTTATGAATTCTTCACTGAGGAATTTGCCGGTGAGGAAATTCCTTAGCGAAGAACTAGTTGCAACGGAATAAGTACTCAAAAGTAAACATAACAGAAGACAAGCGTAGTCATCATGATGAAATGAAGACAAGCACAGAGTACTGAAAGCGTAAACACGGGACAACACAGGATGAAGACAAACAGACTGAAGAAATTGAACTGAGGAAATTGAGAAAGTCTTCAGTCAAAGTCTTCAAACACAGATATGACAAGCACACAACACAATACTGAGGAAATGAAAGAGTTGAGGAAATTGAACCAGTTGGCTTGGTGAAGACAATAATTTAGTAGACCAGTTCCAACTGCTGTCTCAGTTGTACATCTGGTTGGAGCGGCTAGGTATTTAAATCTGAGGACACACAGTCCCGGACACACAGTCCTCACCGTATTCTCCTTGAGCTAAGGTCACACAGATCTCGCCCAACCACTCGTGGTAAGTCTTCAGATGACTTCCGAACCTTCACAAACTCGGTCACTCGGTGATCCACAATTCCTTTTGGATGCTCTAGACCATGAAGCCTAACCGTCTGGAAGAAGCACAGTCTTCAAAGGTAACAAGCGTCGGATCCACGCAGGATCGATCTCTTCAGTGATGCTCAATCACTTTGGGTTTGTAGGTGTATTGGTTTGGGTTTTTCCTCACTCGATGATTTTCGCTCAAAGTCCTCGGAGGATGGGTTGCTCTTAAATGACAAGTGTCAGTTTCTCTCGGAGCAGCCAACCAGCTAGTGGTTGTAGGGGGCGGCTATTTATAGCCTAGGGAGAAGCCTGACATGATAAGACATAAATGCCCTTCAATGATATGACCGTTAGGTGGATAAGATATTTTGGGATAGCTGGCACGCAGCACAGCAACGGTTGTAAATTTGAGGCTCAAATTCCTCAGGGCTATCATGTTCCTCACTGTGTAGGCAATCCGCACTAGCGAATTCCTAACTCCTCAGTAAGAACAAATTCCTCATAGACCAGAAGAACTTCATCTCTGTCACTGAAGAAATTGACTGAACTGTATGAGATTTCCAATGGCTTCACTCGAAGGGATTGGTAGGTGTAGGATTTTGAGTTGAGCATCACTTGGAAATTTTTCCTTAGTATTTCCTCGACCCCCTTTAACAGTACGGTGTTTCCTATAACTCAAGAAAGATAAAATAAAACTACGAAAACAAAAGTCTTCACGCTTCATGTTCCTCAAATGAATACCAAATCTTCAAGGTCACACCAATTTCTTCACTTGCAAAGTCTTCAGAAAGTCTTCAGAAATTCAAAGTCTTTAGTCGAAGAACTTCATTTTTAGGGGTCGACTTTCTCTGTAAATATCAAACTCCTCATAGACTTATAGACCTGTGTACACTCGAAAACACATTAGTCCCTTAACTTATAAGTCTTCAATACACCAAAATCACTAAGGGGCACTAGATGCACTTACAAAACCTAGGTAAACATCGTGTCTCTTGTTTATCTTGTTACCATCTAGCAAATATCACCAGCTCGAGACTCCCTACCTGAGATCCGCCGAATTTAACCCCGACATTGGTGGCCCATACAGGTCTTGTTGTATGGCCAGAACAACTCAATGGCTCGTCTTCGGATCGACGATAGTATTGGCTGTTGGGAGAGCTTCTTTCACGGACAGCTTTTTGTCTTCGACAACATCACACTCTATGCCGATTAGACTGGCCACCTGATGTTTGCTTGAACTACCTTGGTATTTCCCCAAAGAGGAAGGGATGATGCAGCACATCAACGGTAGGTATTTCCCTCAGTGGTGAGACCATGGTTATCGAACCAGTAGGATAACCACGCAACACTACGTGAGTGGCACCTACACACAAATAACAAATACTCGCAACCCGTATTAAAGGGGTTGTCAATCCCTTTCGGGTAACGGTGCCAGAAATTGGCAAGTAGGCAGGATAAAAATATGATAGATTGGATAAATAGATCTCGAATAAACGTAAAATAAAATAAAGTGCAGCAAGGTATTTTTGGGTTTTTGAAAATATAGATATGAAAATAAAAGCAAATAAAAAATAGATCGTGAAGGCAAATATAATAAAAAAGAGATCCGGGGCCGTAGATTTCACTACTGGCTTCTCTTGAGAAAAATAGTATACGGTGGGTAAACAAATTACTGTTGGGCAATTGATAGCACTTCAAATAATCATGATGATATCCAGGCAATGATCATTATATATGCATCACGTCCAAGATTAGTAGACCGACTCCTTCCTGCATCTGCTACTATTACTCCACACATCGACCGCTATCAAGCATGCATCTAGTGTATTAAGTTCATGGAGAAACGGAGTAATGCAATAGGAATGATGACATGATGTAGACAAGATCTATTTATGTAGAAATAGACCCCATCTTGTTATCCTTAATAGCAACGATACATATGTGCCGGTTCCCCTTCTGTCACTGGGATCAAGCACCATAAGATCGAACCCATCACAAAGCACCTCTTCCCATTGCAAGAAAAATAGATCAAGTTGGCCAAACAAAACCCAAATATCGGAGAAGAAATGCAAGGCTATAAGCAATCATGCATATAAGAGATCAAAGAAGACTCAAATAATTTTCATGGATAAAAATATAGATCTGATCATAAACTCAATGTTCATCGGATCCCAACAAACACACGGCAAAAAGAGTTACATCATATGGATCTCCAAGAGACCATTGTATTGAGAATCAAAAGAGAGAGAGGAAGCCATCTAGCTACTAACTACGGACCCGTAGGTCTACAATGAACTACTCACACATCATCGGAGAGGCACCAATAGGATGATGAAACCCTCCATGATGGTGTCTAGATTGGATCTGGTGGTTCTGGAACCTACAGCGGCTGGAATTGATTTTCGTCAACTCCCCTAGGGTTTCTGGAATATTGGGGTATTTATAGAGCAAAGAGGCGGTGCGGGAGGCCACAAGGTGGGCACAACCCACCTAGGCGCGCCTGGGCCCCCAGGCGCGTCCTGGTGGGTTGTGCTCCCCTCAGAGCACCCCTCTGGTACTTCTTCGGCCCATCTGGTGTCTTATTGTACAGAAAAAACCCACGAAAAGTTTCGCTACGTTTGGACTCCGTTCGGTATTGATTTCCTGCGATGTAAAAAACAAGTAGAAAACAGCAACTGGCACTTGGCATTATGTCAATAGGTTAGTACCAAAAAATGATATAAAATGATTATAAAATGATTGTAAAACATCCAAAAATGATAATATAACATCATGAAACAATAAAAAATTATAGATACGTTGAATGTATCACCACCTCTTCCAGATTAAAAACTTCGCTCCAGGCTAGACCATCAGGTTTGGAAACATGGAATACGCTACTGACACCCGCAGAAAATCGCATTTTTGGGTTGGGTGTCAGACCAGTCCGAGGAACTTATCAATGTCAAAGTGGCAATCTCAGATTTAATCGTGGATCAGGACCACGACGTCGATCACTCATCAGATCGGGCTTCGAGCTTGGAGTCGAACATTGCCTCACCGGGTCAAACATCAAGTTCGATCAACAAAATTCCCGAGGCCATGCCACATGGGACCTCCGCAAAACTTTAGCTAAGCCCAGTCTTCTGTCAAGATATGGGCAAGGCGACAAAGCGCTTCTGAACAATATGTTAGATCGGATTCAGATCCTCGCTATCTAGGATGGTCGGACATCGATCTACGATCAAATCTAGGAAAAGTCTGGAGAAGTGGTTTTCAACCCACCCTCCACTCACCTAGTGGCTACTGGCGAGGAATTGACCGATGTTTCTAGCATATGCATCCGACGAATATGCCGATGAGGGAGTCCTGGATTAGGGGGTGTCCGGGTAGCCGGACTATACCTTCAGCCGGACTCCTGGACTATGAAGATACAAGATTGAAGACTTCGTCCGTGTCCGGATGGGACTTCCCTTGGCGTGGAAGGCAAGCTTGGCGATGCGGATATTCAGATCTCCTACCATTGTAACCGACTTTGTGTAACCCTAACCCTCTCTAATGCCTATATAAACCAGAGGGTTTTAGTCCGTAGGACAACCCCAACATACAACAATCATACCATAGGCTAGCTTCTAAGGTTTAGCCTCCTTGATCTCGTGGTAGATCTACTCTTGTACTACCCATATCATCAATATTAATCAAGGAGGACGTAGGGTTTTACCTCCATCAAGAGGGCCCGAACCTGGGTAAAACATTGTGTCCCTTGTCTCATGTTACCATCCGCCTAGACGCACAGTTCGGGACTCCCTACCCGAGATCCGCCGGTTTTGACACCGACATTGGTGCTTTCATTGAGAGTTCCTCTGTGTCGTCGCTTTTAGGCCCGATGGATCCTTTGATCATCAACAACGATGCGGTCCAGGGTGAGACCTCTCTCCCCGGACAGATCTTCGTCTCCGGCGACTTCGCACTGCGGGCTAATTCGCTTGGCCATCTGGAGCAGATCGAAAGCTACGCCCCTGGCCATCAGATCAGATATGGAAGTTTAAACTACATGGCTGACATCCGCGGGGACTTGATCTTCGATGGATCCGAGCCACAGCCGAGCGCGCCGCACTGTCTTGATGGGCATGATCTAGCTCTGCCGCCGAACAGTGCCCTGGAGGCCGCACACGCATTGGTTCCGACCCTTAATTCGGAGCCTACTGCGCCAATCGAGGATGAGTGGTTGGACGCCGCCTCGGGAGCTGCAATCTCAAAGGAGATCGATCCGAATACCAGCCCCATACTCCGCAAGGCCTATGACTCCGAGGGACCGGATTCCTCTCCGGACTCCGAGCCCTCCGCACGCCTGCTGATCGAATCTGATTGGGCGCCGATCATGGAGTTTACCGCCGCGGACATCTTTCAGCACTCGCCCTTCGGCGACATTCTGAAGTCACTAAAGTCTCTCTCTTTATCAGGAGAGCCCTGGCCGGACTACGGTTAGCAAGGTTGGGATACGGACGATGAAGAAATTCAAAACCCACCCACCACCCATTTGGTAGCCACCGTCGATAATTTAAACGACGTGCTCAATTTCGACTCCAAAGACATCGACGGTATGGACGAAGATGCAGGAGACGCGTATGAACCAATGCCTATAGGGTATGGGACAGCCACCTCATCTCATGATGTGTACATGGTGGATACACCTAAAGGAAGCAACAACGAGGAACACGGGGAGGCAACGAGGGATCGATCTCTCGAAAAGCAATCAAAGTGGTGGCGTAAACGTCACCCCAAGCCTCGCCTCGACACAGACCCAGCCATAGAGCAGGACGAGCCGGCAGACGACGAGCATGCCTTAGAGCAACCGTCCGAACAGGGCAACTCAGATAAAGAAACCGAACAGCCCGTCCCCGGCAAAAACGGCATTCCGGATGACCTTACGCCGGATAAGGCCATGGAGCAGAAGAACCTCCACAAAAGGCTCGTTGCAACCGCACGTAGCCTGAAAAAGCAGAAGCGGAAGCTCAAAACTACGGAAGATGCACTCAGAATCAGATGGAGCAAAGTAATCAATACCGTAGACAAATACGGCAACAGTCGCCGCACTAAAAGTTATCCGAAGCGAAAGTTACTGCCTGAATTCGACGAAGAGGCCTTAGAGCCCTCGCATTCAAAAAGTAAGAAAGCCACCCGGTCGGATAGACGACCCCATGGCCAGCATAAAACGGCAAGCGGCGCCGCACTTAAGCCGGCATGCGACCCACTTAAGGATTCGCATCAAAATTATGGCCCAGCCAGGTCCATTTATGGGCCAAGAAAGCAAGCTCTCGTAAGCAATGCAATAAAGCCAGTATCCGAATCCGGCACACCCAAATACAGGGGCGCCGCACACCCCCTATGTTTCACCGATGATGTCCTGGAATATGAATTTCCAGCGGGATTCAAACCCGTAAACATAGAGGCATACGTCGGAACAACAGACCCTGGAGTCTGGATCGAGGATTATATCCTCCACATACATATGGCCAGAGGAGATGACCTCCACGCCATAAAATATTTACCCCTCAAGCTTAAAGGGCCAGCCCGACATTGGCTCAAAAGCCTTCCTAAAAACACAATTGGAAGTTGGGAAGAGCTCGAGGACGCTTTCCGAGCAAATTTTCAAGGGACCTATGTCCGCCCTCCGGACGCAGACGATCTCAGTCACATAACTCAACAGCCCGGAGAGTCAGCTCGGCAATTCTGGAACAGATTTCTTACTAAAAAGAATCAGATAGTCGACTGTCCGGACGCCGAAGCCCTAGCAGCTTTCAGGCATAACGTTCGAGACGAATGGCTAGCCAGACACCTCGGCCAAGAAAAGCCAAGAACAATGGCCGCATTAACAAGCCTCATGACCCGCTTCTGCGCAGGAGAGGATAGCTGGTTGGCAAGATGTAGCACCAGCGACCCAAGTACATCCGAAACTAGGGATGGAAACGGAAAACCGTGACGCAACAAGGATCGTCGCCGAACCAAGGAAAATAGTCCGAAAAACACGACAGTCAACGCCGGATTCAAAAGCTCACGGCAGAATCAGAAAAAGGCGCCCCTCCAGGATAACAGAGATGATTTATCCAACCTAAACAAAATCTTGGACATGATATGTCAAATACACAGTACTCCCGGGAATCCTGCTAACCATACCCACAGAGATTGTTGGGTCTTCAAACAATCTGGCAGACTCAACGCCGAACACAAGGGGCTCGACACACCAAGCGAAGACGATGACGAACCCCAAAAGCAGAGCACCAGGAAACAAAAGAATTTTCCACAAGAAGTAAAAACAGTAAACTTACTTCACATAACAAAATGTGCGGCACCCATAAAGGTACGCGCCATACGGCCTATCCCAAAGGAGTCCCGCCACTAGTTGACAAAACCAATCATCTTCGGTCATCGGGATTACTCTAGAAGTATCAGGAGCGCAGGCTGGACTGCCTTGGTACTCGATCCAATAATTGGCGGACTCCAGTTTACAAATGTCCTGATGGACGGCGGCAGTGGTCTAAACCTGATATATCAGGACACAATCCGCCACATGGGGATAGACCCAACAAGAATTCGCCACAGCAAAACCTCCTTTCAAGGGGTAACACCAGGTCCGGACACCCATTGCATGGGTTTTCTCCGGCTCGAAGTTATATTCGGCCCTACCGATAACTTCCGCCGCGAAAAGCTAAATTTCCACATTGTCCCATTCTCAAGTCGCTATCAAGTACTGCTGGGACGCGAAGCTTTCGCCCGCTTTAACGCAATATCACATTATGTATCTCTTACACTTAAGATGCCCGGTCCACGAGGCATCATCTCTTCGAAGGGGAAACATTGAGTGTGCCTCCCCGTAGCGGAGAATTGTGCGGCCGCTTTAACAACCCCACAATAAAATGGCTTCACCAGCCAAAACATCTGAACAGGTCATTAAGACCACGGACACTGATAGACGAGTCCGGCACCCAAGTATCATTGATAAAGGCTTAGTGGCCATACACCCCTGCTCTAGGGGCTCCGCACATACAAAATAAGAGACAATAAAGCTCAGTTTTACATATTTCACTTTATACTTTGTTTATTTAATGTAACTTTTGTTCGGCACGACCTTTTCTCAGCTTAGTTCCTCTCTTTTACAGATGAATATCGTGTTGCGCCCGTCCAGGATACGGCACAACGGAGACACAGGCGCAGACGTGCAGCAGGGACCCGTTACAAGGATTCTTTTCAGATTAAGACCCTGCGTAAACCTTTTTTACTGTCTCTTGTTGATATACATCCCTGGTTCTCTGTAGTATAACCAAGGAGGAGGATGGCGTCTTGGCATGTGGCCACGTCAGAATTTCTGCACGTACCTGGACACTAGGGGCTTATACCTAAGAGCGTTATCTCGCCCGCTCTCATAAAGACTGAATACCTTAGGGAGTGTTCGGCGTCACGAGTTTGGCCTTATATGCATCAGCTCCGAATCATGTCTTTGGTCAAATGTTGGGTTGCCCGGCTCCTGTGTTCGGCTGCCTTACGTTCCGCTCTATCGGCTAAGGCGGCACCAGGAGAACTACTACGATTGTGCCCCGGTTCGGCCAGGCGAGCACCTCAGTAGAGAAAGCCGAAAACTGACTGTCATGATATAGCGTGAGACCGGTCAACCACTCGATGACTCTCCGGAATCTATAGGATTCCTCCGCATTAACGAAGGGTCGTTTCCCGGCCAGGCACATATGCGCCCCGACTTCGGGCGAGCGCAGGCGCCACCAGGGGCTATCTAAGTAGCCTCACTGTCAAGCTCCTATGGCTAAGTGAAAGTGTTAAAGCATTATAGTCCGGTTGCCTAGCTTGCTGCGCTATCACCTCCTTTGTAGGACCAAGACGTTGGATTAAGTGTGAAAATGTGCCTTCTGCGAGCACCCCCGCACTATGTGCGTGGGGGCTGAAGCCAAAGACTGCCATCTTTCAGATTATATATATATATATTTTAAACGGTCGCACAGGAGGTGTTACAATACTTGCAGGCACAAGTATAAAAAGTTCCTACAATTTATCAAACTACTGTCTTACAATGGCACATGCTATTCGAACATAGCATCCTTCGAGCACTGCGACTCTATTACACAAGCGCCTTGCAGAACTTCCTGAAAATAGTGCTCGGCAGGTACTCGGCTTCTGTCCGAATCTTGGGATGCAACAACTATGGTCTCCATTTCTGCCCAGTATGTCTTGACACGGGCAAGAGCCATCCGCGCACCCTCTATGCATGCTGACCTCTTAATTGCATTAATACGCGGCACCACACCAAGGAACTGCTGCACCAAGCTGAAATAACTCTTCGACTCCGATTTCCCCGGCCACAGGTGACTTATGACGCACTTCATGGTGAGTCCGGACAACCTATTCAGTTCGGCCCGTTGAGCCAGACGATCGTCCACTGATAGTGGACGCTCTGGATTGTGGAACTGCGACCAGAAAAGCTTTTCCACTTCGCGATCTTCCTGATCTTGAAAGTGTTCGTTCGCATCAGCAGCACTCGCTGCCAAATCCAGATAGGTATCCGCCACACTCCACATCCGGTCCAACGGAGCAAGCTTCGGATCACAAAACTTCCTCCGCAGCATAAAGGGCTTTCCAGCCGCAATCTCCCCAGCTTGGCGCAGCTCCTCCTTCGCAGCTCTCATCGCAGAACGAGCATCCTTGGCATCAACAATGGCCTTCTCTAAGTCCGTCTGCCTCGCCCGGTCTTCTTTTTCAAGAAGCTTGCAATGGTCAGTAGCGCTTTTTAGCTTCACGACCATCTCTTTTTTGCTCCGGCAGTGAGTAGCCTGTTCGGCTCTCAGCTCTTCAAAGGCCTTCTAGGCAGCTGCATCACTTTTCCTGGCTTGTTCCTTAGCCCGGGCAAGTTCCGCCCGAAGACTCTCCACGGCGGTCACACCATCTGCGTCAAAGAACACACATCATAAGATACTGGCATAAAGCTCCTCTTACCAGGTGCCGCCCGAGGAATTACATACCTTGAGCCTCATCAAGCCGCTTGTTGACGAGCGCGATGTCGGCATCTGCCACGTCAAGTTGCCGCTTTAGCTCGGCAAAATCATCAGTCTGGCTGGATTCTGGACACTTCGCCACCTACATTCAAAGGCGACATTTTAGACCTGGGATTATGATCCTCTCCGCGCCGTCACTTCTGACAACGCACAGAGTCTCAGGGGCTACTATCTACATAGGGAGCATCTTATTTATGCGCAACTGACAAAAGTGTACATTATCTAACGTACCTCAAAACCCGTCAGTAAACTTTTGACGACCTCGTGCAATCCGCTTTCCGCGGACGAAATCCTTTCAATCACCGTGCCCATCAATGCACGGTGCTCCTCTGAGATAGAAGCTCGCCCCAGCAGATTCATCAGCGCCTCCGGCCGAGCACCAGACGGTGTCGGACTTGTCCTATGGCCTCTTTCGCAGGCCGGACACGGAGAACCCTGGGGGCCACATAGCTATCTTCCACCCCTGCCGGATTCGGAGAAACCCTCCGCGACGACACCTCAGGGTCGCCCACCTCGCTAGGTGGTGCGGCAGGGGGAGGCGTTCCGCTCTCCATCATCTCTGGAAGAAGGTCCCCCGAAGACGAGCTCTGCTGAGAAGGGCCGAGGTCCGAACTACAAGGTAAAATGTCGGTTAATCTTCTCAGATATAAAGCAAGGATATCTCTCTCAAAAATATAATCTTTCTCTACTTACGGCTCGCTGGAGGGCTGGTCCCCTTGAGGGCATAGTTCGGCCAAGGTATCCCCCGGCGTAGGACCCTCTGACAAGGATTTCCCCCCCGCTTTGAGGCCATAGTCTCCGGGTTTTCAGAGGCAGTCCTCTTCTTCCCCTGAGGAGAGGAATTTTCGGTTCCTCCCTTCCGAACAACCTCCTTTGAGGAGGCCGTAGTTTCCTTGTCCCCTCCCTCACTCTCCCCCAAAGGCACAATCTTCAGCATCCTGACTAGCACGGGATCCAGCCTGGTCTCGGGGAGGGGAGCCGAACACCTGATCAGCTTTGCTTTCGCTATCCACTCCTGTTTAAAAGGACAGCTCTTTTAGGGGCAAGTTTATGACAAATATACGGATAACGAGTCCGGGCACAAGGCTACTTACTTGAGTATCCGGGCGATTGCAGCCTAGACCTGCGTCCTCGGTCAAATCCGGACACATTGCTTGTGATCCGAAGAACAGTTTATACATCTCCGCGGGCGTTGCGCCCATAAAATGCTGGAGAGCTCGTGGTCCCTCCGGATTAAACTCCCACAAACGAAGGGAGCGACGTTTGCCGGGTAGTGTTCGGCGGATCAGCATGACTTGCGTCACTTTAACCAAGCTAAGACCTCTTTCTAAGAGATCCCTGATGCGGCCCCGCAACAAAGACACGTCCTGGGGTGGCCCCCAATCTAGGCCTTTATTGACCCACGACCCTAGCTGCTTTGCAGGACCCGAGCGAAAGGCAGGCGGCGCCACCCACTTGGTGCCCCTCGGAGCGGTGATGTAGAACCACTCTCGTTGCCACAAGTCGAGTTCCTCTTGAAAAGGGCCCTCGGGCCATGGAGCATCAGCCTTCTTGCTTATAACAGCGCCTCCGCACTCTGCGTGCCGTCCCTCAATCATCTTCGGCTCAACCTTAAAGGTGTTGAGCCATAATCCGAAGTGAGGAGTAACACGGAGGAAGGCTTCGCACACGACGATGAATGAGGAAACATGGAGGATGGACTCCGGAGCTAAGTCGTGGAATTCCAGCCCATAATAAAACATCAGCCCCCTCACGAAGGGATCCATTGGGAAGCCTAACCCCCGAAGGAAGTGAGACACGAACACCACGCTCTCACCAGGCTGGGGACTGGGAATGGCCTGCCCTTGAGCAGGCAACCTGTGGGAAATTTCGCCGGTCAAGAACTTGGCCTCTCTCAACTTTAGCACGTCCTCCTCCGTGACGAAGGAGGGCATCCATCGGCCTCGACGGTCGTAACCGGACATTGTCGAAGGTCCGAAGTGCCTGGAATCTGGAGCCTAGGGTGTTGGAACTCGAGGCGACGGGCGAACTCGTTTGAGATTGAAAAGGAGTAAGGCCTTGGTCTCTTTATAAGAGGTTGAATACCAAGGGCCCTCCCCGTAACCATTTGGGACTCGCCTTTAATCGAGAAAGCATGCTAACGGGCACAATTGGGTTACTCATGTCCGTATTGATGAGAATCCCGTAAATAAAGGGGACACGATCTCTGCTTCGACAAGACGTGCCAAGGAAACCGCCTCGCAAAATGCGCTAAGGTGGGGAAGTAAAAATGATTTGAGTAAAGGGCTTGGCCGTAGTGTGATGTCATGCTACGGAATACGTCGGAAGATTAGATTTGTGTTAATATTATTCTCTCTATGGCAATATGTGGAAACTTATTTTGCAGAGCCGGACACTACTCTTAGTGTTTATAAACTTTTATGAAGAACTTGGAGGAGGAACCCGCCTTGCAATGCCGAAGACAATCTGCGCGCCGGACTCGTCGTCATTGAAGCCTGGTTCAGGGGCTACTGTGGGAGTCCTGGATTAGGGGGTGTCCGGATGGCCGGACTATACCATCAGCCGGACTCCTGGACTATGAAGATACAAGATTGAAGACTTCGTCCCGTGTCCGGATGGGACTTTCCTTGGCGTGGAAGGCAAGCTTGGCGATGCGGATATTTAGATCTCCTACCATTGTAACCGACTTTGTGTAACCCTAACCCTCTCCGGTGTCTATATAAACCGGATGGTTTTAGTCCGTAGGACAACACAACATACAACAATCATACCATAGGCTAGCTTCTAAGGTTTAGCCTCCTTGATCTCGTGGTAGATCTACTCTTGTACTACCCATATCATCAATATTAATCAAGCAGGACGTAGGGTTTTACCTCCATCAAGAGGGCCTGAACCTGGGTAAAACATTGTGTCCCTTGTCTCCTGTTACCATCCGCCTAGACGCACAGTTCGGGACCCCCTACCCGAGATCCGCCGGTTTTAACACCGACAGCCGACATGGATGAAGATGTCGGTGAGGCGTCAGACAATACATCATGGCCCACCACTACTAATACCGGCAAGTGGGCAGATACCTCCATCTACGATGTCTACATGGTCTACATGGTGGATACCCCCAAGGACGGAGGAGGCGGCGGAAAACCCCCAAGCGCCGATGTAGAGGCCCTGAAATGGAGTCACTCGCAATGGTGAGGCAAGCAATGGTGGCACTGGAAATGGTAACACTGCCGGTAATGATGCTGCTCAAAATGACACTGACTACCAAAACACTGGTAATGATGCTCGCGCTGGCAACAACAACAATGATGATGATATGACCAACAGGGATGATGACGTCCCCGAGGATGTCAATTATTATTTAGAGTCCGAGGATGATAGAAGCCTCAGTCCTGACAAATTTGATGTTATCGAGGAGCCCCTCGAGGCGTGCCAGCTCTAAACTCTTCATGGGTAATTGGCTCACACGGCCAAGTGCATCAAGCAAAAGACCCAACAGCTTAAATCCAAACAGGACGAGCTTAATGATAGATGGGTCGAGTTTCTCAGGGCCGGGTAGGATCTTGAGGACAAGTTTGGGAAAACCGGGGCCAATAAATTTTACCCCCAAAGGAATTTTCTTCTAGAGTTGAATGAGGGTGAAACAACGTGCTATCTAAGTGTGAATGGGCCAAATAGCCCGACCGCCCACCTCGGGGCTGAGATAGGCATCCCAAGGAAAGATGAACCTCCAAGAAGCTCCTTGGCGCCGAGGCGGAATAGATCCACCATGGCCCCTGAAGAAACATGATATGAGGAATAACCTGCATCCACGGACAGTGTCTCCACCTTGGTCAATTTACAAATCTAGGGAACGCCCACCTGCTGGATAGGTGGGCTACATAGGTTTGTTAGCCAAAAATGATGATATACGCGATTATACACGCGACCAAAATGTAACCACGTCTGATGTTCGTCATGCTACCGCTAGGGTGCGAGGAGCTGCCCATCCCATGTGCTTAATAGACAAGGTAATGCAACATTAGTTCCCCGAAGGGTTTTAACCCATAAATATTAAGCAATATGACAAAACAACAGACCTTCTCTTATGGATTGAGGATTTCCTCATGCATGTTCGCATGGCCGGTGGCAATGATCTCCACATGGTTGGCTGCCGAGAGGTACAACAACATTGGTTCACCAAGGTAAGGACCGGTTAGTACATCATTAGTGACCAACAGTGTTTTGGTTTCTTCCAGAGCTGAGCGGGCCTCGGGCATCCACTTGAAGCTCCTGGTCTATTTGAGCAGTTGGCACAGGGGAAGTGTCTTTTTACTAAGGCGAGATATGAATAGGCTCAGGGAGGTAATGCATCCTACCAATCTCTGGATATCTCTGAGCTCGGCAGGTGTTTTGAATCGGCTCAAGGAGGCAATGCATCCTACTAATCTCAGGATATCTCTGAGCTTGACAAATGTTTTAAAGCATAACAGACCATAGAGAGTGATAAATTCAGTTGCTTCTTAGTTGGATTCATTTATCCCAATTTGATAGTAGCCCGAGCACGCATCCAGAAAACATAAGGGTTCATGCCCGGCCGTGACATCGATAATTTGGTCGATCATGCATAACGAGAAGGGGTCATTAGGGCAGGCTTTGTTGACATCTTTAAAATCGACACACAAGCGCCAGGATTTATCCTACTTGGGTATCATGACCAGGTGTGCTAATCAGTCCGAATGTTTAACTTCTCGGATGAATATGGCCTCCAGTAGTTTTGCCAGATCTTCTCCCATTGCTTGTCTATTTGGCTCGGAGAACCTATGCAACGCTTGTTTAACTAGTTTACATCCCTCTATTATGTAAATGTTGTACTCTGCAAGGTCCCTTGGGAAGTTGGGATGTCTGGCATGTCGAAAGGGTGCCAAGCAGATATATCCTAGTTTTCGCGAAGAAATTCACGGAGTGCCACGTCTAGCGTGGAGTCCAGACAAGTTCTAATAGAGGCCATTTTAGACGGGTCCTTAGGATGGAATTGGAACTTAACGATCTCATCGGCTGGTTTAAAGAACTTTGATTCGGAGCATTTGGCGAGAACAACGCTGTCCTTATCGACCGTTGCCCATAGCTCAGATAACTCCTAGACGGCGAAGGCATCGGATTTGGCCTCGAGGGCCAAGCAGGTTGCGGTCATGTCCTCAACTTTGAATGATCAATCGGGGTTGTTGTCTATCATAGTCACGCTGTTCGGCCCCGACATATTTAATTTCACATATGCGTAGTGGGGGACGTCATGAAATTTGGCGAACGCGGATCGGGCGAGCAACGCGTAGTAGCCACTCTGGAACAGGACTATGTTTTAGATTAAGGCCTCTACCCGATAATTATTGGGAGTTCCAAACACCGCATTGAGCATGACTTTTCCGGTGCAGCGTGCTTATTTCCTAGGGACGATATCTTTAAAGGTTGTTCTGCTCGGCTATATGTGCGATCTGTCAAACTACTTTTTTTGCAAAGTATCATCATAGATTAGGTTGAGGTTGCTGCCTCCGTCCATCCATCAGGATGTTGGACAGACAGTAACCGTTGATTATGGGAGTCAAGGATGAGAGTCACGACTCCTCAGGTGTGGACTCCCATTGGCTGGTCTTAATGGTCAAAACTGATCAGAACTTCCGACCACTTGTCCTCTGAGGTCACTGTGATTGCCATGGTGCAGATCTCTCGAAGACCTATTTTACGTTAGTTTCACAGGGAATGTGTCTCATAGATCATAATAACATCATTGACCTCAGACAAATATCGTCCTTGGTCGTGGTTGATAGCTATTCCTTGGCTTGCTCTATTGCCGGGGTTATTGAATTGGCCTCCTTTTGCCACATGTCTCAGGACCCAAACGTTCCTATGTTTGTGGGTAGCCGGTTTATCTGACTAGGTGCAGTGGATTGAGCATGGCTGGTCGAGTATTGTGTCCAGTAGCGATATAACTCTGTTGCTACCTTCCCGACTTCTTCCATGGAAGTTGATCGTCATGCCTATCATCATCGATGCGCTTGGCTCATCGGTTACTGTGGGAGCGCCTGCCTCCCCCCTATGCCTCGGACAATTCCGAGCAAGGGTCTTGGCGCCATTGATTGGCTAAACAAGTGTCCTCCATGGTGAAATAGCTTTTCACCATATCGGAGAGTTCGGCGAACATCCTAAGACGATGACGATGGAATTGCCTTCTGACCCTTTCATCGTAAACACTAAAGCAGAATGCCGATAGGGCTTCCTCGTCCATACAACCTGGAATTTTGTTTTTCTTTAACAGAAAACGTGTCCAGAATTGTTGGATGGTCTCCCTTGTCTTCTACATGACTTAGGGCTAGATCCAGATGTCGGTTTGTCCCATGTTATCTGGGCAGTACTCGACATGGGTGGTGGGTGGGAACAAAAAATTGGCTCCGACCTGATCTAACATTGGTACCAAAGATTATCTTTCCGAGGATCGGTTTGATATCAATCCAAGTTTATTTAGCAGGGCCACACATGTCTAGCTTTCACACTGACTCGTCGGATCTAAGCTCCAGGCTTGTTTTGGCGAGACGTGGTTCTCGTTCCATGCTTGACTTGACGTCAGTGCCTGTATAAATATGCCCTGCTTTTCCACAACCTGATATAGTGTCACGTGCGAGGAAAGTGCGGCGGATCCTGAATTGTCGAGTTCAATATCTCGGGGAGAGGTTGAGTCCTCAATTTTCCCCGACCATCCGATCGAGCCATGGTAGGGGAGTTCTGGTGCGGAAGCCGCAATGTTGCTGACCTGATCGTCGGCCGTGGACGTCATCGAACCACTTCGACTACTCAGAGGACCTATATGGGCCACCAATCATGGAGTCAAATCCAGCAGATCTCGGATAGGGGGTCCCAAGATGGTAACCTTGGCACGATGGCAATAGATGACACGGGGATTTACCCAGGTTCGGGCTCTCTCAAAGAGACAATACCCTATGTCATATTTTGATTGTATTTATTTGGAGGGAGTATATATAAGTTACAAATGATCTACCACGAGATCATGTCTGAGATTGGCGTCTACGGTCCTCACCCTCGGCTTATATAGGTACCGAGGGTGCCTAGGATTACACAAAGGTCGGTTACATCTAAGGGTAAACATCTCGAAGATTGCCTCTAAGTCTTGGTGTATGAGCCAAGTCTTCAGGAAAAATCCATGTTGGTGCTCCTGGGCCCAATGAATGTGGCCCACTAGTTGATCATCCAGGGGGTCCTCGGCCCGGCCCATATGACCGGGAGCAAACAAGGCAAGCACCCCTAGTCCAGGACACCGTCACTCATGTCACATCATCTTCTTTGAAAAGTGGTCACGCAGTGCATAATGTCTTTGGTTTGGTGGGCTCTCATGAGTATCATATCTCAAGCTTCAAGGTGAAAAAACAAGGTCTGACCTTTGTTGTTTGCACCCGGCAACAATATTGTTTATGCACTTTTCCTTGTTTAAGGCATTTCTTTGGAGATTACTCAGGTACGCTCTCCACAATTAAAACTCAAGATCTGACCTTCAACGGTTGGATCAAACGACAGCAATGCTTGCCCATCGCTTCTTTCCTGAAGGTGCATGTTGGTGTCAAAACCGGCGGATCTCGGGTAGGGGGTCCCGAACTGTGCGTCTAGGCGGATGGTAACAGGAGACAAGGGACACGAAGTTTTACCAGGTTCGAGCCCTCTCGATGGAGGTAAAACCCTACATCCTGCTTGATTAATATTGATGATATGGGTAGTACAAGAGTAGATCTACCACGAGATCAAGGAGGTTAAACCCTAGAAGCTAGCCTATGGTATGATTGTTGTATGTTGTGTTGTCCTACGGACTAAAACCATCCGGTTTATATAGACACCGGAGAGGGTTTGGGTTACACAAAGTCGGTTACAATGGTAGGAGATCTAAATATCCGCATCGCCAAGCTTGCCTTCCACGCCAAGGAAAGTCCCATCCGGACACGGGACGAAGTCTTCAATCTTGTATCTTCATAGTCCAGGAGTCCCGCTGATGGTATAGTCCGGCCATCCGGACACCTCCTAATCCAGGACTCCCTCAGTAGCCCCTGAACCAGGCTTCAATGACAACGAGTCCAGCGCGCAGATTGTCTTCGGCATTGCAAGGTGGGTTCCTCCTCCAAGTACTTCATAAAAGATTGTTAACACTAAGGATAGTGTCCGGCTCTGCAAAATAAGTTTCCACATATTGCCATAGAGAGAATAATATTTACACAAATCTAATCTGCTGACGTATTCCGTAGCATGACATCACACTGCGACCGAGCCTTTATTCAAATAGTTTTCACTTCCCCACCTCCGCGCATTTTGCGAGGCGGTTTCCTTGGCACGTCTTGTCGAAGCAGAGATCGTGTCCCTCATTTACGGGATTCTCATCAATAAGGACGTGGGTAACCCAACCGCGCCATTTATCACGGCGCTTGGGAGATAAGCGAGTTTTACCAGGCTGGTGGGGACGCATAGTCGCATCCGCCCATATAAGGGGATAAGGATCCACCTTTTTACCTACGCCTTCTTCCTCCTTTGCCTATCCATCTTCCGCGCACTCGAGCTCCAGCGCCCAAGCCCGCACTTCCCACCTCAACCTTCTCCAGCCATGTCCGGAGCGGGAGGCAAGTGGATGGTCTCCTCCATCACGGAGGGCCATATCAAAAAGCTGAGGAAGGCCGGATACTTGTCTAACGACATCGCGCACCGGCTTCCCGAAAAGGGGCAGCTCCTCCCCACCCTAAGGCCCCATGAGAGGGTTGTATTCCTTCCCCATTTCCTCCACGGACTGGGTTTTCCTCTCCACCCGTTCGTTTGGGGGCTCATGTTGTACTACGACCTAGATTTCCATGATCTGGCCCCGAACTTCGTCCTCAACATATCGGCGTTTATCGTTGTGTGCGAGGCCTTCCTCCGTATCCGCCCCCATTTCAGCCTTTGGCTCAAGACCTTCAACGTCAAGCCGAAGGTGGTGCGCGGCAACCAGGCGGAGTGCGGAGGCGCCATGGCGGGCAAGATAGCCAACGTCCTATGGCTCGAGGGCTCCTTTGTGGAGACCCTGAAGGGGTGGCAATCGGGGTGGTTTTACATCACCGAGCCACGCGACCTTCAGTGGGTCGCAGCCGCTGAGTTCCGATCCAGACCCCCTACGCGGCTCACGTCCTGGAAAGAGACGGGCCTATCGTGGGGCAACGAGGAAGAGGTGACTGGACTGCAAACATGCGTCCAATACCTGGTGAACAAGCAGCTCAAGCTTGCCAATGTAGTCCAGGTTATGCTCGTCCGCCGGATCCTCCCGTGTCAACAACGGGCCTTCAACCTGTGGGAGTTCGACCCGGCGCAGCACCGAACTTTGAGTAGGCTCTTCAACACGACGTACGAAGATGCCTGGAAGGTGCTATTCAAGGGCGCCGAGGCTCCCGCATCCGCTTCCGAGGATCGCGGATTCAACACACAGCGTCAAGCTGGTGCGGTGAGTTATCTTTACCTTTTACAGGACATTTGTTTCTCATAGTTTGACTCTATGCGGGATCTAAACTCCTGTACCTTTGACAGGATTGGCAGGCGAAGTCTGGACAGATCGACTGTCCGACTCCTTTGCCCGAAGACCCAGCCGACGCTCGTTTATCGAAGCTGCTGGTTCCGGCACCTTACGTGGTGCCGGAGAAGAAGGCCAAGAAGAAGGCCACAGGGACTCGAAAGAGTGCCCGGCGTATGGAGGTGTCGGATTCCTCATCCGACGAATCCGAGACGCACTCCTCCGTGAAGACGAGGAGGAGGAAGAAGAAACCTCTCCCCCTCCAGCGGGGGGAGGAAAGAAGAGGAAGGCCGCCCCAACAAGGGAGGCCGAAGGGTCCAAGAAGGGGAAGACCCTCCCTCCGGACTACTCCACTGACGCCGACGAGGGCGAAGAGGAGTGGCCGCACAGGGCCAGGCGCCCGGCGGCATCGTAAGTATTCGGACACTAGAGTAACTCATAGCATTCCTTTGTTGCACAGCTTTTCCTTATGTCGAATATAATTATGCAGTCCGCCCAAGGCCGGGCTCGACGAGTCGTCGAGCGGCTCCCTGGATTCATCGGACATGAATTCAGTTCCACCCGCTGCCTTCCCCCGCACTACGAACGACGCCGAAGTGGCGTTGCGACAAACTCCGGGCCAAGAGAAGGTGGTCCTGGAGGAGCCGCGAGGCAACCTCCCGGACTCCGGGAGCAAAGGGGACAAGACCCCCCAGGGCTCCAAGTCCGGCTTTGCGCCGGACACTGCGCCGGAATCCTCAACGGTTCCGGACTGCGGCAGGCGACCTCCTTCTAAGAGGAGTAAGCCTACTAAGCCGGCGGCCCCCGTCCAACCGGAGGCGCCGGACAATTTGCTGGAGGTGCTTAACGGCGCCTCCATCGACGAGGATCACCGTACTATCATGAGTACGGTGCTCCAGAAGGTTCAGTCCGCCAAGAGCGAACTGACTGAAGCTGGTGCTAGCCTTCTAACAGGCTTCGAGGTAAGTAAAAATATGTAAAAATATTACCGCATAGACAGTAGCCCCTGATGCTTTGTTTGGCGTTCGGAAAGAAAAGCCGAATAGAGGATCTAATAAATTTCGCAGGAGTCTAACAAAAAAGAATCAATATGCGTGTGCAGGCTTCGCTGCTTGCGACCGCCACACTGACTGCGGAGGTAGGCACCCTGAAGCAGGGTCTCGAGCGGTCCGAGCAAGAGCTCGGCCTTGCCAAGCGGCAGCTCGAGGAGAAAGAAGGTAAGAGATACCTTATAGAAAAATATATAAAAAGATGCAATTGCAAAAATGACAGGATTGTGCTGCTTATTGCAGGGGCCACAACTGAGGTGGCGACCCTCAAGCAGGCGCTATCCGAGGCCGAGAAGAGAGCGACCTCGGAGCGCATCGAGCGGGAGAAATTTGAGGCGCAGGTCAGTGAGGCGCGGCAAGAGCTTCAGGCTCTCATGAAAAACATGAGAGTTTGGAGCTTGACTCGAAGACGTAAGCGTCCGAGCTCGCGGCGGCCATCGAAACTGCCAAGTCTGCCAAGGACGAATCCCAGAAGGTCCTCCAGGAGTTGGATGCGGTGAAGAAGATAGCGGCGGGTAAGGAATTCTTTATGCAAAGCAGACATATAAAAGTAAGCTACTTGTTACTTACCCGAATCCGGAGCTCTCCAGGGGCGTTCGCAGATCTTCCCCGCAGCGTATCTGATGCCGCCGCGTTCTACCGAGCTGAGGAGGGCAGCTCGACGGAGAAGGTGTTCTGGTCTCAGTATGCTGAGGACGGACACCCTGTGCCCCTGAGCGACCTGTTGAAGCAGCTGGTTGAGCTCCACAAGGCGGCCGAACAGGCCATGAAGGGCCTCATAGTTCGGCTGTGGCCTGGAGAGGCCCTGCCTGGGAGCTACTTCGGACTGGTTCAGCGGCTGGTGGCGGCCTGTCCAAGGCTTGAAGTCATCAAGCGCTCCGTCTGCATCGAAGGTGCCCGGAGGGCCCTTGCCCGCGCTAAGGTGCACTGGGGCAAGCTGGACGGTGAGAAGCTTGTGAAGGACGGGCCACCGCCGGGGAAGGAGCATCGCAAACCCGAGAGCTATTATAAGGATGTTCTGAAGGGTGCCCGCCTTATGGCGGATGAATGTACCAAGGATGTAATTTTTGAATGAACTCGCTCGTGTTGTCCTGTGCGCTGAAAACTTGTTCATGTGCGCTAAGAAATGCTTTTTGAATTTAAAATATTACTTTCTGTGCGGCCGTTTATCAAAAATTGAGAGATGGCCAGTCGTCAGCTTCTGCCCCCATGCCACTAGTGCTGGGGTGTTCGGGATAAACCTGAGCGCTCTTTTTCCCATGTTTGGGTCCTTCGAGGGAGGCGCTCAGCACAACGAACAAGTCAATCGGACTATAATGCTTGAACACTCTCACTTAGCCATAGAACTCTATAATTTTAAATTTCGGAGAAACCCCTAGTATTCAGAAGACCGAGTTCGGGGCGCTATCCACGCCTTGGCCGGACAAAGCCGGTTCCTCGCTCTAAGCGGCATAAGTCTTTAGGGACTCGAAAAACCTCTCGAACAGCGACCGGTCTCTCGCTTCATCATGACAGTCAGTTTTAGCTTTCTCTACTGAGGTGCTCAGCCCAGCTCAATTGGGGCACAATCGCAGTAGTTCTCCTAGTGCTACCTTAGCCGATATAGCGGAACGTAAGGTACCAAAACATAGGAGCCGGACAAACCCAACTATTGACCCAAGACATGATTCGGAGCCGATGCATATAATGATATAAGTTCGGGGTGCCGCACTTGTTAAAGTGTTCGGACTTCTCACACCATATTGAGGGGTACTGAAGCCCCTGGCGTATTTGTCGTACCATAGTGTACGGGTGCAACATGTCATTAATGAACATATATTTGTAAAAAAGGTAATGCAAAAAATAGATAAAAACTATGCATTGTTTAAAAGGGCTGCGATCAAAGCAGAACGATACAAATAGCGCGATAAGCAAAAAGTTGGACTATTTAACATGTCCGGTCCAGGGGCGGGCCGCGGAATTTATATGCAAAACAGGTATACTGCTCGTGATAGAGACCACCTGGGAGTCCATAATGCGGCATGGCTTGTCTGCTTCCCTGGTTCTTGCATCGTTTGTGCGGTAGTTGAATTGCCGAACAGGTCGTCCGAAGTATGGAGTCCTGAAAGTAAGAGAAGATAAAGAAAGAATTCGGCAGCCCCTAGTACGGTTTAAGCCGTGTTTTGGGCGTGCCGTGATGGTGCCCCTTCCCCTGCGCCCATGGTATTTTGAGAGCATAGTTATGTACGCGAAGCACTGATTTTGCTATTTCGCGAGGGCTGGGGTTGGGGCCGCATTGCTACGCCTGCTCAGAACGTGTCAGGCGGTCTTGTTGTAGGTTACTCCGGGCGCGCTTGACAGTGTTCGGCCTTTTAACGGCCGAACTGGAGAACTGCCTAGAGAGGTTGCTTTGTACTTCCACTGCGAGGGCCGCCGTGTGCTCCTCCGTTCGGAGGGAGCGTTCGGTGTTTCCATTGAACGTGATTACTCCTCGGGGGCCTGGCATCTTGAGCTTAAGGTATGCATAGTGCGGTACCGCACTGAACTTTGCAAATGTGGTTCGCCCGAGCAGTGCGTGATAGCCACTGTAGAACGGGACTATGTCGAAGATTAACTCCTCGCTTCAGAAGTTATCCGGAGATCCGAAGACCACTTCAAGTGTGACTGAGCCTATGTAGTTGGCCTCTACACCTGGTATGACGCCTTTAAAGGTCGTTTTGGTGGGCTTAATCCTCGAGGGATCTATGCCCATTTTCCGCACTGTGTCCTGGTAAAGCAGGTCCAGGCTGTTGCCGCCGTCCATAAGGACTCTTGTGAGATGAAATCCATCAATAATTGGGTCTAGATCCAATGCGGCGAACCCGCCATGATGGATGCTAGTGGGGTGGTCCCTTCGATCAAAAGTGATCGGGCAGGAGGACCATGGGTTGAACTTTGGGGCGATTGGCTCTATCGCGTATATGTCCCGTAACGCATGCTTCCGTTCCCTCTTGGGGATGTGGGTTGCGTATATCATGTTCACCGTCCACACTTGTGGGGGAAAACCCTTCTGTCCACTATTGTTCGGCGGCCTGGGCTCCTCTTTGTCGTCGCTACGCAGCCCCTTGTCTCTATTTTCGGCATTTAACTTGCCTGCCTGCTTGAACACCCAACAATCCCTGTTGGTGTGATTGGCTGGCTTTTCGAGGGTGCCATGTATCTGGCACAAGCGGTCGAGTATTCGGTCCAAACTGGACGGGCCCTGAGTATTTCTTTTGAATGGCTTTTTCCGCTGTCCGGATTTGTAGCCTCTGGCATTGACTGCCGTATCCTCGTTGCTGTCGCTGTTAACGCAACGCTTTTGCTTGTTCTGACGCGACCTGCCACTTTTGTCCTTGGTATCCGAATTACCAAGGTTCTTGGTTAAGTTGTTGCTGCGAGCTAGCCAGCTGTCTTCTCCCGCGCAGAAGCGGGTCATGAGTGTCGTGAGGGCTGCCATAGATTTCGGGTTTTCCTGTCCAAGGTGCCGGGCAAGCCACTCGTCGCGGATATTATGCTTGAAGGCTGCTAGGGCCTCTGCGTCCGGACAGTCGACTATTTGGTTTTTCTTTGTTAGGAACCGTGTCCAGAATTGCCTGGCCGATTCCTCTGGCTGCTGAATTATGTGGCTTAGATCATCGGCGTCTGGTGGTCGCACATAGGTACCCTGGAAATTGTCGAGGAATGCGGCTTCCAGGTCCTCCCAAGAACCGATTAAATCTGCTGGCAAGCTGTTAAGCCAATGTCGGGCCGGTCCCTTAAGTTTGAGCGGGAGGTATTTGATGGCGTGTAGATCATCACCGCGGGCCATGTGGATATGAAGGAGATAATCCTCGATCCATACCGCAGGATCTGTTGTGCCATCATATGATTCGATGTTCATGGGTTTGAAACCCTCAGGGATTTTATGATCCATTACTCCATCTGTGAAGCATAGTGGGTGTGGGGCGCCTCTGTATTGGGCTATATCACGACGCAGCTCGAATGAGCTTTGTCTATTGTGTTCGGCCCGGCCGGATTTATTATGTCCGGAGTGACGATCCCCGTCACGTGCCGTGGGGCGCCCACGCGATCCGTAGATCGATCTTGTTTGTCTTGCCTTGTCCTCCAATATCTCTCGCAGGTCTGGCGCATTTTCCCGTGCCTTAGTATGTTTTGAGCTGCGCTAGGGCACAACTTGAGTGGAGGGCCGAGAGGCCTCTCTGTCACGGCCACGAGGTGGCCGGTCGGCCATGTCATGCGCTGGTGATGTAGGTTTAGGTGCTTCCTCCTCTAATCGGGGTAGCAGCCTGCGCTTTGGGTAACTCTTGGAGGGGCGTTCGAGTTCATACTCTTCGGCCGCAAGGACTTCAGGCCATCTGTCGGCTAGCAAATCTTGATCAGCTCTAAGCTATTGCTGCTTTTTCTTGAGGCTGCTTTCCATGGCCATAAGTCTACGTTTAAAACACTCTTGTTCGGCGGTATCCTCTGGCACGACGAATTTGTCGTCGTTGAGGCTTGCCTCGTCTTCGGAGGGAGGCATATAATTATCATCCTCAACCTCTCTGTCTGCCGCTCTCTCGTGAGGGCTGGCTTCTCCATCCTCCTGTGCTGAATCTTGCTGGAGGGGGTGTTCTTTGGCCCTATCCGGAGTATTATTATCTCCCGTGCTGGAATCACCGTTTTTGCTTTGGCGAGATTTAGAGCGGCGCCACTGACGCCGGCGCTTGGGTTGTTTCTTGGAGGTATCATCCCCCGCTGTTTCATCGCCATCTCCATCTTTTGGAGTGTCCACCATATATATGTCGTACGACGAGGTGGCCTTCCAGTGCCCTATAGGTGCTGGTTCTTGGTCGTCTCCTGCATCGTCGTCCATACCGTCGATGTCTTCGGAGTCGAATTCGAGCATGTCGGTTAAGTCATCGACAGTGGCTACGAAGTGGGTGGTGGGTGGGCTTTGAATTTCTTCATCGTCCGTATCCCAACCTTGCTGACCGTAGTCCGGCCAGGGCTCTCCTGATAAAGAGAGAGACTTTAGTGACTTCAGGATGTCGTCGAAGGGCGAGTGCTGGAAGATGTCCGCAATGGTGAACTCCATGATCGGCGCCCAATCGGATTCGATCGGCAGGTGCGCGGAGGGCTTGGAGTCTGGAGAGGAATCTGGCCCCTTGGAGTCACGGGCCTTGCGGAGTGCGGGGCTGGTGTTCGGCTCAATCGCCTTTGAGATCGCAGCCCCCGAGGCGGCGTCCAACCGGTAATCCTCGATCGGCGCAGCCGGCTCCAAATTAAGGGTCGGAACCGAAGCGTGTGCGGCCTCCAGGGCACTGTTCGGCGGCAGAGCTAGGTCATGCCCATCGAGACAGTGTGGCACGCTCGGCTGTGGCTCGAATCCGTCGAAGATCAAGTCCCCGCGGATGTCAGCCGTGTAGTTTAAACTTCCAAATCTGACCTGATGGCCAGGGGCATAGCTTTCGATCTGCTCCAAATGGCCAAGCGAATTGGCCCGCAGTGCGAAGCCGCCGAAGACGAAGATCTGTCCGGGGAGAAAGGTCTCACCCTGGACTGCATCGTCGTTGATGATCGAAGGAGCCATCGGGCCTAAAAGCGACAACACAGAGGAACTCTCAATGAAAGCACCAATGTCGGTGTCAAAACCGGCGGATCTCGGGTAGGGGGTCCCAAACTGTGCGTCTAGGCGGATGGTAACAGGAGACAAGGGACATGAAGTTTTACCCAGGTTCGGGCCCTCTCGATGGAGGTAAAACCCTACGTCTTTCTTGATTAATATTGATGATATGGGTAGTACAAGAGTAGATCTACCACGAGATCAAGGAGGCTAAACCCTAGAAGCTAGCCTATGGTATGATTGTTGTATGTTGTGTTGTCCTACGGACTAAAACCCTCCGGTTTATATAGACACCAGAGAGGGTTACGGTTACACAAAGTCGGTTACAATGGTAGGAGATCTAAATATCCACATCGCCAAGCTTGCCTTCCACGCCAAGGAAAGTCCCATCCGGACACGGGACGAAGTCTTCAATCTTGTATCTTCATAGTCCAGGAGTCCGGCTGATGGTATAGTCCGGCCATCCAGAGACCCCCTAATCCAGGACTCCCTCAGTGCCGCTTTTAGAGGACCTTCCTTTGCAATTGGTGTGTTATAAAGGGTGATGATTGATGTCTTTGTCCTTCCTGTAGGCGTTGCTTTTGGAGAACCTTCCTCATAGTTTTTGTCTTGTCAATGGTGGTGGTTGGTGTTGTTTCTTGTTTTCTTGGTGCATGTCATTAGTCGCATCGATTTTCCTTTTTTATTTTCTTCTTCCTTTTATCTTTTTTGGTTGTATACATCCTTAATGTTTTGACTAGGTCTTGATGTTATGTTGCTGTAGAGATGGAGTGTAATTGATATCATCTTTATATCAATATCTTGTTCCATTGCAGGAAGAGAATACGTTCTCCTCAAATGGTTGAGCCCTCCGTGTTGCAGCCGGTGTGGTGGTGTTAGTCGGCCGCCAGTCACACTACTAGGGAAAACCTTATGCACAGAATCTTACCAGCAGCGCGGTTTCAAAACAGACGCTACTGCTACTTACTAGCAACGCTCTGCATAAAACCGCGCTACTAATAACCCAGTAGCAGTACCGCGCTATGTGAAAAGAGCAGTGCTACTACAATTGCCAGGGTGTTGCCTCCAGACTAGGTATAGTAGTAGCGCCCTTTTCATAGACGCGCTACTGCTAACGTACTTAGCAGTAGCGTGTTTTGCCAACACACGCTGCTGCTAAGTATCATCCCCTCTTGCAACTAAGTTTAGTCCCATACTGCTAAGCAAACAGGGTATTGATCACCTTAAATATGTTACTTCTCAAACTATCACAAGCACTTGGTCTTTCTTGAACTCTATGTGTAGGATTTGTGGCCGCAATATGAATCTTCACCTATACCTAAACAGGTGAGGATTCATGTTGACTGTTTAGATTCTACACAAAAAGATCATTCATGACCAATGTATTTTTTATGTTTACTTTTACATGCTTAGCCTTAGCAGTAGCGCGTTATTGTATAAAGCGCTATTGCTATAGAGTTTAGGAGTAGCGCTTTTCCCTAAAGAGCGCTGCTGCTAAAGCCATCATATCTTCTACACCCGCCCCTCGCTCTCCTCTCGCCACTCCCTCCTCCATCCCCTCCCTCACCCCGTCGTCCGCCGCCGCCGCAGTGCCGCCAGCTGCTGCCGGCGTCGCCCCCTCCGTTCTACATCCTCTCCCTCCTCCATCCCGCCACCGTCTCCCCCTCCCACCCTAGCTTCCTCCTCCATCTCCCTCCATCCCGCCGCTGTCACCCCCTCCGCCGTCACCGCCACCGAGGTAACTCCTCCTACCTCTCTCCCCCTCCTTCCCGCCTCCTCCCTCCTTCCTCCCCCTCCTCCCTCACTCCTGCTTCCCGCCTCCTCCCACCTCCCTCCCCCTCATCCCTCCCTCCTTCCTACCCCTCCTTCCTCCCTTCCTTTTCTCTGTTCTTATAGAATGTAGGTAATATAAATGTAGATTTTAGAATGTAGACATTGTAGAATGTAGGTTTTTTAATAGAATAATTTTTTTGACTATTTTAGGTGGTTTGAATAGAATGTAGGTAATTTAAATGTAGACATTGTAGAATGTAGGTAATATATATATATATATATATATATATATATATATATATATATATATATATATATATACATATATATATATAGATGGATGGATAGATAGGGCTAGAACTACGATATAGATAGGTAGAATGTAGGTGCTTAATATAACTAGTTTATTTATAGTAAGTGCTTAATAAAACTAGTTTATTTAGTAAGTAGTTAATAGAACTAGTTTATCACTTTGTGATCAAAGAATGCTATATGAGATTTGATTATCTAAAATTTTACTCGGTGGAATATGCAAGATTTGTACAGTCATGTCTCCTTGGAGTGATCGTCATCCGAGCTACCTCTACTTCCTCTACACCCGAGTCGGTGAGCTAAAAGTCCATCTCCTCTTTATCCACTCCTCGGTGTGTTGAATAGAGTAGAACTAGGGTATTTAGTCGGTGAGCTCATGTGTGAATGCTTATGATAATTGATCCGGATGGAATTGCAAGTTTAAGCATCATTGTATGTGTATAAACATCTTTATATTGCTGGTAAAATCCAAGTGTCCTATGTTTTGCCGGAGTGTTGATTCATTTCCATTCCCGCAAATTTCAGGCGCTCGATATGTCCTATTTTAGCAAAGGTCATGCCGGATTTTTTTTCGTGAATTTAAGCATGACTTGTGCTAGAATATGTAGGAAATATCAAGTGCCCCGGATTTGTATGTTGAGTTTCCTGGTATTTGCCTTCGATCGATTTTCAATTAATGTTTCAACTATGAACATAGGAAATGTCTGACGACGAAAAGGATTTCGGTATGTGCGAATACTACGAAGACGACCGCGGCCTTTGCGACAGACATTTCCTAGTTGATGATAGGCGCTTCATCATCAAGCTAGACGAGAACTTCGAAGTGGATACAGTAAGTCACGACGACAAGTCTTTGAAGTGACAGACATTTCTGCTTATTTTGCTTCAACTTATAATTTCACTTTTTTACTATTCTACTAGCATATCCCCTGCCATGCAAGAATTTTTTTCTTGGATAAGATTGATTTCAGTCCTATGAAAACTATGGAGGTAAAGATAGTTCACTTGAGGACCGAGCATGGTTATACTTTCGACGCAAAATTATACAATGTAGATACCTACGCGTATTTTGAATGCAAAACTTGGAGAGCGCTATGCAAGGCTTATGCATTTGAGCCTGATATGCTAATCACCTTTGATATTCGTCCGGAAGATAATATTAAAGGCAATATCGACATCTGGGTCGATGTGTAGATGCCTCCAGTTCTATCATTATGTGAGTTTCTCAACCATATTTATGTCTTGGATATTGTTTATTCAAAAATAGTTGACAACTAATTTCTATTGACAGCTTATTTCCAATCAAGCAAACATGTCCGTAGCTTGGTAGACATGACCTACTACTGTCCACAGGCTGAACTAAACTGCAAGGAGATAACTCATTATGTTTCATGGCTTGAGGATCTTGATATTGTTAAGACAAATTATTTTCCTGTACTTGAAAATCTTAGTACTCAAAACGTGCGACCAATAATGTTCATACTGAACTACGGTCACATCTTTTTAGGAAAGATGGTAAGATTTTTACTATTTGTCCTCAGTGCATCTTTTGCATACATTATTTTTAAGCTAAACTTCATTGCTAAGTATGTTACTAGGATGTTCTTCAACAGGGACTCCCGATGATAGTTGTGCCTCATTGGATCGAGCCTAAAGGTCGCTTGGCAATGGTTAGCTTACGACCAAGACATCCTACATTGCACATCAGTGCATTCAGGATTTTTAAAACCGATCAAGTCTTAATAGTGAAAGACTGGAGCAAAATTGTGAAGGATCGCAGAGAAATACTAGGGGCAGCAATCAGAAGCGCAACCCACAATTAGGAGATAGGTTCATATGCATGCTCCAATATGATGAATCAGGACTGCTACACATGTTCTATGCTATTTTACCTGATAGAGAGAGAGCAGCAGGAGTGATTAGCTAGCTAGAATGAGTATGAAGATGATGATGTGCTATACTATAACTATGATGATTAAATAGCTAGTGTTAGTGGTAATGACTATGATGATTATTATTACTCCCTCCTTCCATCTATATAGGGCCTAATGCGTTTTTCGAGGCTAACTTTGACCAAATATTAGAACAATAATATATGACATGCAACTTACACAAAGCACACCGTTAAATTCGTGTGTGAAAGGAGCTTTCAATGATATAATTTTAACATTGTGCATGTCATATATTATTAATCTTGTCAATAGTCAAAGGCGGTCTTAAAAAACGCATTAGGCCCTATATAGATGGAAGGAGGGAGTAGCTAGTGCCGGTGGTGATTAGATAGCTACACTATGACTATGATGACTAAATAGTGGTAATGGCTATGATGATTATTAGCTAGTGTTGTTGGTGATGATATGATGTAAGAGTTTCTATATTTGTTGGAAATATGAGCAATTTACCAAATGATTTTATTAACAGAAATATTAGATAAAGCATGACTAATATAGCCGCGATAAAGCGAGTCATGCAATCTGACGGAGAGAAAGTAAATAGCATCTGAATATATGAACTTGAACTGAACACATCTAGGGCAGACACTAGATCATGTTGCATATATGGAGTAGAACCTAACACATGTAGGGCAAGTACTAGTACGAGAAACTGTGGCAGAACATCTGATAGAAACAAGAACACATACGGGACAGCAGCAGCAGAAGCACTGGACTTGAGGTCGACATCCTCTCCAGCCATGTCGTTGCTGAGGTAGTCGACGTCGGGGAAGAAGTCGTCGTCGGGGAAGTAGTCGTCGGAGTCCGTGATGAAGAAGCCAGTAGTCGCGCAGAGCGCTCCCCAAAAACCTTATCACCCTTCTCACAGACTCAAAGTGGTGCGGTTTCGGAGGCCTACTGTCCCGACTCGCGGTGCATGCCGCAAGCCGGGATGAGGAAGACAGCAGTAGCTCAATGGAACCGGTGGCGAGAGGAAGGAGAAGTTCTGGTGTGTCTCTCTGGGAGGAGCGACCTCCCTTTTATAGGCGCAAGAGAAGGAGGCGAGAGGCTGCGCCGGGAGCTGAAGGGATCGAGGGAGACGAAACGAAGGGTGCTGCGTTCGTATTCAATATCCACTACAGCAAAAACCTTCCAACTCCCGAGTGGCCTTTCGTATACTCGTAGTGCGTGGCAAAAATTAGACATCGGCTCGGCTCATTCCCGCAACCCGCGGCGCGGCGCGGCGCGTCGTGACGAGGCGGGCGGCGGAGGAGGAGCGCGCGTGGATGTCCCTCTTGTTCTCATGCTCATACAAGTGGGGAAAGAACCTCCCTTATAAGGAGGTCGAACTCCCACTAAACTAGCAATGTGGGACTAAACTTTAGTAGTATCCCTTGCCTTGCACAAATGGGCTAAGTGGGCCTCTAGGATTTATTAGGAATTTCTGAAATAGTTATTGGGATGCCCAACATAAACTAAATTCCAGCAATATTAATATGATGATGATGGTGATGATGATGATAATGATGAGTTATTATATCATTGGGTGAAAGAATCGCGGATTAGTTTCAAGTGGATTATCGTGACTTGATCACTTGATAATCCATGACTTGATCACTTAGGATCCATCCACTTGAAATTAATCCGTGGTTCTTTCACCTAGTGATTTAATAACTCATTATGAAACAATCTCTAAATTGCTACTGTATGAAAACTTTTATAAAGGCGTATGAATAACGACATAAAAAAATAGAATACAGAATAATAGTAGTAACGCGGGCTGTGAGACGAACTACTAGTAATTACCAGTAGCGTCTGATACTCCACGCGCTATTACTAAGTAGATATAGCAGTAGCGCGTGTCAACACGCGCTACTGCTAACCTTTAGCTGTAGCGTCGTAGCAGTAGCGCAGTTACCCACGCTACTGATAGGCTAAAAACCTGCGCTACTGCTAGGCTTTTCCCTAATAGTGTCAGGTGATTGCTAGCATTTGGGCATGCGGCGGCGCATTCCACGCGGCGGTGTGGCCTCCTCTAATGACAACTCGCTTTGTCTACTATGCCAACGTATATTGGTCTTCTCAGATTTCACAAGCGATGGTGCCGGCGGCTCGAGGATCAGCCAACACCAAGGTCAACCAACACCTGGACCAACAAACAACTTACACCGGTGCGGTCGGTTTTGGACAGGGTTTTTATGTCCCCGGAGTGGGAGGTGCTGTTTCCCTTGTGCTCCTTGCACGCCGAAACAAGGATTGGGTCGGACCACGTCCCCCTCATCCTCTCCTCGGGGGAGGAAAGGCTAAAATGCAGTCCCCGTTTCTTCTTTGAAACCGCGTGGTTAGAATCTCCAGACTTTGAGCAAATCTTCCTTTCGAAATGGGAGAATTGCGTCGCCCGGATCAGACGCGTACGAGGGCCGATGGAGTTCTGGATTGCTGCAGGTGCGGGCCTGCGTGCGGCCCTAAAAGGGTGGGGGGCTAACCAGGGGCGCGACGATAAGTTGCTTCGCTCGCATTTGACTGCGGACCTCGCTCAAATGGATGCTGAGGCGGATTTGCAGACCTTGTCGGAGCAAGACTGGGCTCAGCGCTACGCGCTTGAGGCCCAGGTCGAGTCCCTCCTCCGTGCTGAGGAGGAGTACTGGCGTAGACGCGGTGGTATCAAGTGGACGCTCAAGGGTGACGCGAACACTCAGTATTTCCACGCCTATGCGAATGGTCGTCGCCGCAAATGCGCCATTCTGCGCTTGCAATCTGAGCAGGGGCTCCTTTTGCGGCAACAGGATATCGTACGCCACATTTACGATTTCTACATCCAACTTATGGGTTCCAGGGAGGAATCTCGTGCCCGGCTTAGGGCGGATGTGTGGGACCCTGCGTTACGGGTCACGGACGAGGAAAATGAGGGCCTGGGATTGGCCTTCACCCCGGAAAAGATTGACAAGGCGACACTTGGCATGAAATCCGACACCGCTCCCGGGCCGGATGGGTGGCCGGTGGCGATGTTCAAGAGGTTTTGGCAAGTGCTCAAAGGGCCTATTTTTTACGCGTGCAATGGTTTTATGCGGGAAAAGGTAGATATCTCTCGCCTAAACTTTGGGGTTCTCTCTCTGATCCCCAAAGTTCCGGGCGCGGATCATATTAGGCTCTTTCGTCCCATTGCGTTAATTAATGTTCCATTTAAAATTTGTGCCAAAGCTTGCTCGACGCGCTTGACTCCGATAGCTCACCGTATTATCAGTAGGAACCAATCGGCCTTTATTCGGGGGCGCAACATCTTAGAAGGGCCGCTGGCCCTAAAATAGGTTGTGCACTCCCTTAAACGCACTCGTCAGCCCGCGATCCTATTGAAACTTGATTTCGAAAAGGCTTACGATCGCGTGAACTGGGAGTTTCTACGACAGGTTCTCCTGGACAGGGGATTCTCGTCGGTTTGGGTCCGTCGCATGATGCAATTGGTCTCGGGGGGCCAAACGGCAATTGCGGTGAACGGAGAAGTAGGGAACTTCTTCCGCAACAAGCGTGGGCTCCGTTAAGGGGACCCAGCCTCGCCGTTGTTGTTTAACTTTGTGGCGGACGCCTTGGGCGCCATGCTAGACAAAGCCCGTATGGCAGGCCACATCAGGGGAGTGGTGGACAACCTGATCCCGGGGGGTGTGTCACACTTGCAATACGCGGACGACACACTTCTCCTTTTCGAGCCCGACACTCACAGTATTGCCACGGTCAAGGCCATTCTGCTGTGTTTCGAACTCATGTCGGGGCTTAAAATCAACTTTCACAAGTGTGAAGTAGTGTCCACAGGGATGGACGCGGCCGAGAGTCAGCGGGTTGCCAACTTGCTTAATTGCAAACTTGGCCAATTTCCGTTCACATACCTCGGTCTCCCGATCGCGGCGAAGAAATGTTCGATCGCCGATTGGGCCCCTCTCACCTCCAAGGTAGCGGATAGGGTGTGTCCGTGGAGAGGGAGATTTATGTCTTCAGGGGCTAGACTAATCTTAACCAACTCCAGCCTCTCATCCTTACCTATATTTGCCATGGGTTTGTTCTTACTGGCGGATGGGGTACACACTAAGTTGGATACCCCGCGGTCCCGCTTTTTTGGGAAGGAGCGGGACCTAAACGGAAATACCATATGGTTAAATGGCAGGCCGTTTGCAGACCTAAAGCGCAGGGGGGCCTTGGGATCATCAACTCCAAGCTGATGAACATTGCACTCATGTGCAAATGGATCTGGAAGATGTCTCAGGGTGAGACTGGCCTCTGGATCGACCTTCTACGTGCGAAATATTTCCTGAATGGGAATTTCTTTGAGGCGGCCCCCCGTGGGTCCCCCTTCTGGAACTCCATTCAAGCCCTCAAACCCATCTTCGCCAGGGGCGCGCAGTTTGGGGTTAACAACGGGCGCTCCACACGGTTTTGGCTAGACCTTTGGATTGGACAACAATCCCTTTGGTCCGAGTTTCGCCATCTCTACTCCATTGCAGTCGAGCCCAACCAATTGGTTGCCTCGGCTCTTAGCTCACCTCCACCTTAACCCATCTTCGGCTGCCATGGGGCTATGAAAGGCTAAAATCCCTCTAAAGATCAAAGTTTTTCTCTGGCAACTCTGCCAAGATCACCTTCCTACCTCGATTAACCTTGCCAAGCGCAACGGCCCCGCCTCTGGCCCTTGTGCTTTGTGCGAGGCGCTGGAAGACGCGGACCACGCCTTCTTCCGATACTCTCTGTCGCGTTTCGCTTGGAGCGCGGTCCGCGAGGCCGCGGGGGTGGATTGGGACCCCCACTCCCGTGCCGCGCTTGTGTCCTCCTTGTCATTGGTTCAAGGCCCGACTCGCCGGGTCATGTGGACGTGTGCGGCGGCCATGTTATGGGCTATTTGGCATATTCGTAACAAGTTTACTATTGAGGGTGTGTTTTCCTCGCATCCTGCTGACGTTATCTTCAAATGCATCGTGTTCTTGCAGCAATGGGCTCCGCTGGGAAGGCAACAGGACTCTGATCTTCATCGTCATGCTATTAGCCGCCTTCACTCAGTCTACGCCGAGTCCCGCGCCCCGCCGTCCGTGCTGTCCGCTGTCCCATAGGGATGGGCAGCCCCTTTTGGTTCTAGTTTCAGCCGAGCCTGCGTGCTCGTTTCGCTAGGCCGGTCGCGCCTTGTAACGTACTTATTTCCGTCTCCGGTTTGTTGTTGTTTCCCAAGACCTGCTCGTCTTTGTAGGTTGCTGCGTGTTGGTTTTGTGGTTGTGCTACGCTGCCTATGTTGTGGGCTTTATTAATTTAAAGCCGGACGCCCCTGGCGTCTTTGTTTTAAAAAAAAGTAGTGTCATGGGACCAAAAACAATGGTTTGAAGTGATGCAGAGGTCGTGCACGAACGTTGCATCCATGATTTGCCGCGTCTTGGCGCTATCCTCGCCGTAAGATTATACCACACTATCTTTGTAGTACATGTGGGCAAGACATTGAATCTGCTGATGATTTTCGATTATCTGTATCATGTGGTTGTTAATGTTTCGTGGGCATGGCCTTGGTTACGTGGTGATTTTAGCGCCAGGGATTTTCACGCGGGGGACAACCTCCGGGCATATGTAATGCATGGAACGGTTTAATTTTGATTTCTTGTGATTATGGAGTGTGGGTGTAATCCCTCATGCAACGTCGTCTTCTTTGAAAAGTGGTGGTAGTAGCGCGGGGTGTCTTCGGTTTGGTGGCGCTCTCCTGAGTATTGTATCTTGAGCTACGGGTGAAAACGCAAGGTTCGGCCTTCGCTGGTTGCACCTGTTAATGACGGTGCTTGCGCATCATTTGCTTCTTGAATGCATTGTTTTAAAGATTTACTAGGACATGCTCTCTAGGGATGAAAACTCAAGACCTGCCATTCAACGGTTCGATCGAACAACGGCGACACTTGTGTGTAACTCCTGTTCTAAAGGCGTTGCTTTTGGAGAACCTTCTTCGTAGTTTATGTGTTGTTAAGGATGGTGCTTGTAGTTGATGTCAATGCGTTTTTGAGACGTGACTTTCGTCCCCCCCTCCCCCCTCAAGTCCTGCCGTTCAACGGTTCGATCGAACAACGGCGACACTTGTGTGTAACTTTTTTTCTAAAGGCGTTGCTTTTGGAGGACCTTCCTAGTAGTTCACGTGTTGTTAAGGATGGTGCTTGTAGTTGATGTCAATGCGTTTTTGAGACGTGACTTTTCGTCCCCCCCCCCCTTCAAGACCTGCCATTCAACGGTTCGATTGAACAACGGCGACACTTGTGTGTAACTCTTTTTCTAAAGGCGTTGCTTTTGGAGGACCTTCGTCGTAGTTCATGTGTTGTTAAGGATGGTGCTTGTAGTTGATGTCAATGCGTTTTTGAGACGTGACTTTTCGTGTCCCCCCCCCCCCCCCCCCCCCACACACACACACATAATCTTTTCCCTCATGTGTACGGGGGATACACATTCTTTTTATGGCGGAATTATAGTATCATCTAGTTTTTGTATGACATTGGACAAACACATATTCCTCGACCCTATGTAGGGCGTGACCAGGACACACCTAGCCATTCGAGTCAGACTATTGTCTACTTGAATAGATTTTTGTTTGCCATCAACTTATCACCGCGTTTTTGGAGAATCGTCCTCACAGTCCGTGTGTTGTCGAAGGTGGTGATTGGTGTTTCTGCTTGTTTGCTTGCTAAGCATCATTGATCGCACCGGCTGTCTTCATTTTTTTTCTTATTTATTTTATTGCGTGCATCCTTAAAATCTACTAGATCATTTGTATATTGTTGTAACAAGAAGCTTAGACGTAACTGATATATCTTGATATCAATATCAATATCTCGTTCCATCGCAACCAACGGCTCATACGGTACTTGTAGACGAAGATGGTGGCAACAACACAGCAGTAGAAGAAGATCGCACGTCAAAACTGGTATGATCCAGGAGTCCATGGGCCTCCCCCTCTCTGTCGTCCAGTTGGTGAGCCGTTTTAAATGAGGAGATATAGTCACAGATGCGCATCGTCGACATCCATCCCATCCATCCCTATTTACTGCTCCTCGCTCCAACTCTCTCGCCGCCGTCGTCCTCGCTCGCTCGCTCGCTGAGTTCGAAACGGGTGCACCAGCTGGTCGAGCCACCCCAGAGGTCTATATAAGCACGCACCGGCGGCACACCAACCCACACGTCGCCAGAGAGAAACTAACCGAGAAGAGAGAAGCACATACACGCACGCAGTAGTGATCCTCTGAGGCGTAGTGATCCTCTGAGGCGCGCTAATGGCGGTGCAGGAGGAGGAGAAGGCCGCGGGCAGGCGCGCGGGGCCGCACCCGCTGCTGCGCGGGCGGAGGCGGGACGGCAAGTACACGCACGGGCTGCACCCGGCGCAGATGGAGGCGCTCCGCGCCATGTGCGGCGCCTTCATCCCCTCGCTGCCGGCCGAGGAGGCGGGCGCAGGCGGCCGCGCCGACCCGCCCGGCGGCAAGGACCTCGAGCGCTTCTACCTCGCCTCGGCCGCCGACTCCAACATCCCCGACGAGGTACGTGCGTCCGTCTGATCCAATCTCTTTTACTGCACCACGCCAATATGCACTATCACGTGGTCGTTCCTGTCCTTGGTTTAATCGCCTTGATACGTAGTACTCTCTGGTGTTCACCCAATTAATTACCATGAGATCCGTAGGCGTGTCTCGATGATTGCTATGCTCGCCAGCAGTGCGGTCTCGCTCTCACCGCACGGCCGGACCCCGGACGGACCACTTTTCTTCCTCCCTACGAATTATTAACAGGAAAATAAATGCCATTTTGTTTTTGTGCGTCGCCCGGTTGATTTTGTAGCCATGTTCACATGGAAGCAATCGTCGGCGGTGAGGTGAGGTGGTTGATATCTGATGTGTAGCTCGTTCGTTTGTTTGTCCCCTTCTCCCAACAAAAAAAAGGTCGCGGAGCTGATGGTGACGCGGTGCATCCGGGAGGCGGCGCTGCTGGCGTGGGTGGTGCTGTGGGTGCTGAGCACGAGGGTGGGCACGCTGCTGCTGTGCGGCCGGCTGAGCCTCTGCGGCGCCGCCGGCGAGCTGCGCCGGTTCGCGGACATGCCGGCGCAGCGGCAGGAGGCGGCGCTGCAACGATGGAACAGGACGCGCTGGCTCTTCCCGCTCAGGATCGTCTTCGCCCTCGTCAAGATCCTCTCCCACTACGTCTTCTACACCATGGTAAGTCTTGGCACCTCTGGTACTTGGTAATATTACCTCAGCATAGTAGGACTAGTTTGCATGAGTCTCTCAAACTGGCACGCCATGATGGCCACAATAGATTCGCCATTCCGACCAGCGTTTTTCATTCTGGCCCCTTTTTGGCAACTTAAGGCTTCAGAGGATAAAATTAAATACCTGGCCACGTTTTTGTTTCAACAACGCAAAAGAATCTAACTATTAAAAAATCCAATTTTTCGAGGGGTTGTGGGGGCCAGGGAGCAGTACAACTTGCTCGCCTCCTTGCTGTACTTGCTGCGCATTCAGAGGTCAGACGGACGCTTGAAATTAATCGGCCAGCTCGGTGAGAGGGGCCTGCACTGCATAGTGCCCTAACTTCATGTCCACAAGCCGTCTAATTTGCTACCACTGGCTTGCTAACTGAACCAGGGCTCACACCAGTTCCATGCTCGTGTTTTTTGCCTGAAACTAAGGGGGTTGGTTTCAATTTGAACACGTATCAAGAGACAGAGACGGAAGCATTCTCGGAATTGATTGAACACTTGCAGTTCCTATCACTCTTTTTGTTTGTCACAAGACTATCCTTCGCCCAGTCAGTGTCTGGTTAATTAGTTGGACATTGCGTAAGGAACTTGCTTGAAAATGGCACTTCGTGTCGACTGTCACCGTTATATTCCTCACAGAACTTACCCCCAAGACTGAACTGAATCTTTTTGGGAGTTGATTTTCTGTTCTCCAGAGCACATGCTCTATTTATTTCAGAAACCCAGAAATAGAATTGAAAGGTTGAAATTTTGAAGTCTTGAATTAACCCTGGGTCGTTGGCACATGCTCCCGAGTACTTGAAAAAGACTACAGCATTGCTGGTGGAAAGTAAGAACTTTATCAGGGCAAGCTTGTAAATGGCTACGCTTTTCCGAGAGCAACTTGTCTCAGGCCCCTACTCGGCCATCAATACACAGTGGAGTACTAGTACACACTGGAAATCTCAGGGCGACTTGGCGCAATCTGTGAAAACTGAAAAGTGACCACCAGAGTATGGTATTTAGTGCCTACACGCAACAAGTACTGAGTAGTATAAATAAATGAATGGAACACCGATGTGAACGTGTCACCGTTTGCATAATAATAAGATGATGAAAGACACAATCAGATAATGCGCTTTGTCAAGATTATCAATTAGTATCATCCGGTCCCTGTCATAGCACACCACCATGGAATGATGGAATTAATATTTGTTGATCATGGGTACCTTTTTAACATAAAGAAATGACCTAAATAGTCCACCAAATCAATACATTAGGATCATCATTTAATACATTTCCCTACCATATATATTTGTTATTGCAAAACAAAAATTGATTGTTTTTGATAAATTTGATCAAAATTTATAAAGTTTAACATAGGTCAAAGCTAATATGTGTAGTAAATAAAAATGAATGGAGTATGAATGACCGAATGAAAGCGTGTATTGCTACTAGTTCTAGTAAGATTATCCTAGCTGAACTTGTTAGTGATGTAACAATTATTTGATTTGAATAAAGTGTGACACAAGTTCAAAAATGGTAAGATTTGTTGGTCACGGTCCCTTTTTTTGAACATAATGAAAGAAACCTGTTTGCCTGACGTGCAGGTCGACGAGAACTCAGAGAATCCACACTGGAAAGCGATTGGATACAGCGTGGAAGAGTGGCAGAGAGACCCAGCTGAAGCGCCCGCCCCGTCGCGGCCGCTGGACAATGGCGTCGTCGAAACCAGAGCGCTGAACGACACCACCCTGCTCAGGTCACTCGCCGACAGGGGGCTCCCCGTGAAGCCGGGCGCGCAGCACACGGTGCAGTGCGACGCCGTCATTGTTGGGTCCGGCTGCGGCGGGGGCGTTGCTGCCGCGATACTGGCGTCCGCGGGGTACAAGGTGGTAGTCGTCGAGAAGGGCGACTACTTCGCCGCCGATGACTACAGCTCCGTCGAGGGTCCGTCCATGGAGCGCCTCTTCGAGAAGGGCGGCATCTTCTGCACGTCCAACGTGACGACCATGGTGTTCACGGGCTCCACTGTCGGCGGCGGCTCGGCGGTGAACTGGTCGGCCTGCATCCGCACGCCGGGGGAGGTCTTGCAGGAGTGGTCCCACGACCACGGCCTCCCGTTATTCGCGACCAAGGCGTACGTGCAGGCCATGAACACGATTTGTGACCGGCTCGGCGTCACTGACGAGTGCCTGAAGGAAGGGTTCCAGAACAAGGTGCTGCGCCGAGGGTGCGAGGCGCTCGGGCTGCCTGTCGACGCCGTGCCACGCAACTCGTCGGCGGGACACTACTGCGGGAGCTGCAACTTCGGCTGCCCCACCGGCGATAAGCGCGGCACCGACACGACGTGGCTCGTCGACGCCGTCAAGCACGGCGCGGTGATCCTGACCGGGTGCAAGGCCGAGCGGTTCATCCTCCAGAACAACAGCGGCAAGGACGGCCGGAGCAAGAAATGCGTCGGCCTGTTGGCGACGTGCATGAGCAACGGCATCACCAAGAAGCTGCGCATCGAGGCCAAGGTGTCCATCTCGGCTTGCGGGGCGCTCATGACGCCTCCGCTGCTGCGCCACAGCGGGCTGAGGAACCGGCACATCGGCCGGAACCTGCACCTCCACCCGGTGTCCATGGCGTGGGGCTACTTCCCGGAGAACAAGCAGGCGGTGCCCATCAGCGGCAAGTCCTACGAGGGCGGCATCATCACGAGCATGCACCGCGTCACACCGCGCACCATCATCGAGACGCCGGCGCTAGGGCCGGGGGCCTTCGCCGCCATGGTGCCGTGGGAGTCGGGCCGCGACATGAAGGAGCGCATGAGCCGGTTCGCGCGCACGGCGCATGCGTTCGCCCTCGTCCGCGACCGCGGCTCGGGGTTCGTTGACTCCGAAGGCCGCCTGCGCTTCACCCCCAGCCGCGACGACACCCGCGAGCTCCGCAACGGCCTGCGCCACGTGCTGCGCATCCTGGTGGCCGCCGGCGCGGCGGAGGTGGGCACGCACCGCAGCGACGGGGTCCGGCTGCGGTGCAAGGGCGTGCGCGACGAGGACCTGGAGGCGTTCCTGGACGAGGTGACCATCGAGAAGGGGCCCATGCACTCGACGGCGGACAAATGGGCGGTCTTCTCCTCGGCCCATCAGATGGGCAGCTGCCGCATGGGCTCCAGCCCCAAGGACAGCGCCGTCGACGGCAGCGGCGAGAGCTGGGAGGCAGAGGGCCTGTACGTCTGCGACGGCAGCCTCCTCCCCACCGCGGTCGGCGTCAACCCAATGATCACCATTCAGTCCGTCGCCTACTGCCTCTCCAAGGGCATCGCCGAGTCCATGACCAATGGCCAGAAGCACTACTAGAGTACGTACTAGTCGATCGAGTCGGAGGATAGTCGCCAACTTGTCACGCCTAAACTGCTTCACCGTACATATGATTCGTGATACTAGGTTATGTTTGTTACTTCTTGGGTCCATAAATATAGCTCGATTAAGATTTAAAAAAGACAGTTGTCCATTTTTCTTCGAGATCTAACAAAGCCCGAGTATTACGGAAGTATCACGGTGCGTGGGAGGAAATACGGGGACTTTTTTGCTTTTGTTTTGGCTGGAAAAGAGATGTGGCACGAGGACAAATGCTACAGCCGCTGGATCAAGAATGGGTGAAGGGGAGCATAAGAGCATCTACAATCGGACCCCTCAAACCCGTCTCGAATGCCTGGGCAGGCTTGGTCATGATTTTTTGACCCCAGACTGGCCTCTCAAATGCCCGGTCTGATCGGCACCCCAGGCACTCCACCACGTCGGCTTGACAGCGTTGCCCCACACGGAAATGCCCGGAAACCCGGTGGTCCGACGGATGCCGCGTCCGTCGGCGCGGTGGGAACGCCGTGTGGCGCCGCTCCGGCTCGCCGCCCAAGACGATATCCGGCTATTTAAGCCGACCGGCGTCCCGCAACCCTAACCCACCCCCTCCTCTCCGCGCCGCCAGTCCGAGCCCTTCCACCTCCTTCCTCTCCCGCTCCGGCAATCTGCCCATGCTCCGGCACTCCACCATGGTCCGGAGCAAGATCACCTACTATGTCATGCTGACGCCGGAGCGCCGCTACGAGATCCAACAGCAAATTCGGGCAAGGGAAGCCGCGCGCGCCGCCCGCATCACAGTCGGGCTGCCTCCGGACTCGCCGGAGCCGGAGGAGCAGGGGGAGGAGGAGGAGCAAATGGCTCCGATGGAGGTGGAGGAGGCGGAGACGGAGGAGCCGGACCAGCAGGTGTCGCCCTTCAAAATGGAGCAGGCGGAGGCGGAGTTTGCCGTTGCCCAGTCCGACGAAATGGCCGAGCAGCAGGCCATCCCGGAGTCCAGCCAGGATGAGACCTATGTGGACGCCAACCAGGGGTTCCTCCAGTGAGAGCAGACGAAGACCGACGTGCTCTTCGCCGAGCTCGACGCGGAGATAGAGGCGGAGAAGGCCGGAGCGGAGGACTGAAGCTGCAGCTGCCGCCCATGCTGCCGGAGTCGGGCACGGAGATCGTCCTGATCTCTGACGAGGAGTAGATAGGATCGACGTAGTACGTATGTTCTACTTCTTTTGCATTTCTTTGTATGGATATAAAAATCTAGTATGAAATGTCTAGATGCAAGAAGTGAAATTTGAGGCGTGTCTGATCACTGCGAACGTATGAGGAATCATATCTGTAATATGTGGCTGTAGATGCTCTAAGAGGGGAGCAGTCAAGTCGCGTCCATTTTCCATGGCTTGGATCATTGGATTGTTTTCATACCCATCTTTTTTTAACGATAAGGCCCACATGGGTAGCTTTATTTATCAATGACTGCTACATCGTTCACAAGAAGATCTACAATAAAATTCGGTGGTGCATCAACCCACACAGACGGATTGTTTACACCCCCACCTAGCTAGCTCATGAGCAACTACATTTGACTCACGGTTACAATGTTCTATGGAAACCTTCCTAAAATCCTGCAAAAGGGTCATGCACTCCTCCAGAATAGGTGCCGCCACCATGCCTTGGCCTTCATTCTCCTTTATGACATCGGTGATAATAATGTTGTCCATCCTTACTAACACATTGTTGCATCCCAAATACTGGAGAAACTTAAGGCCTTATCTTAGTGCAGCCGCCTCTGCGCAAACCACATCAGCTACATGAGTTAGTTTTGCCGTGGCTGCTCCAATGAAGTTACCGCGGTTGTCTCGCACTATGGCTCCACATCCTCCTGATTGTTCGCCCACATAAAATGATGCATCCACATTCAGGACCTGCTAATTTGCAAGAACCACCGGCCACTTATTCAGTCTACGGGAGCTCTTCGTTTTCCCAACAGCACGGACGACGTTCAGAGTTACAGCTTGGATCGCCATCGTCGTCCGCTGAGGATTTAGGATTGTTTCTCCACGAACAAATTGTCTGCGCTACCACCATAGATACCAACAGGTCGCCGCTACAACCTCGGGCAAGTAAACTCCATCCATGTACGCACCCTGATGTTCATCATAGCAAAGAAGAAGCTCGAGTGTACCTGCCCCAGTCCGATTGGTACTAGCTCCTGAAACCAAGGAATCAAGTCCCAGCGCAGTCCAGACTGCTCGACCTCTGTTGCAAGTAAACATCGCATGACGAACATCTTCTGCTCCTTCTGTACAGTGTGGGCAGTGTGACCTACTGCCTATATGACGATTTGCGAGAACACAGTAACACGGGATTGCATTGTGTAAGCATTTCCAGATGAATATCTTGACTTTAGCTGGTAGTTTCAGTTGCCATATCTTCTTCCATACAGGGTGTGGGTTTGAGCCACTCTGGTATGTATTCCTCTCCTCTTCCTTAATATAAGTATCTTTCCATAGTTTATGGTAAACTGGGCGAACTGAAAACCGACCATTCCTGTTTAGGTGCCACGCCACAAAGTCTTCTGTAGCTTGCTGAAATAGGGAACTTGGAGAATACGTTCTGCATCTATATGCCAGAAACGAAAAGTTGTAATAGCTCCCGGGGGTACCGACCCCCGCTTATCTTATCCGTCTGCCCATGCTAAGATTCGTGCCGTGTTGTGTCGGACAGCAGAGCATTAGCAGCGGCTGAATGCCATGGCAGGCTATAGGGGTAGGGCTGCAGTGCCTATCTCTGACGCCCCCAAAAGCCAATGCACATCTCTCTTCCCGCCACGTTCCAACTCTCTTCCCTCAAAGTTCTCTGACATGCATGCACAACACAGGCTCTCTCCTCACTTTCTCTCACATGCACACACAATCCAAGTTTTCTCTTTTCAAAGAGTCTGACTCACATGCATGTACAAGTTATCCATCACTAAAAATATTAAAAAAATGTTCTCTCCGACACAATCTTAGAAGGAGAGAATCTCGATTTTAAAGATTCTTGACATCCTGCTTCACCAGCAGCGCGACAGAATAGTGGTCAGTACCCATGAGGTAAAGATGACTGGTCACATCTCACATCTGTCAACGGCAGCTATAAAAAAGTATGGCGATGCTAATCCAAGTGACGGTCTATGCATGGTACGGATCTCAATGATTCTGACTTTGCATGGATGATCATGATAAGCGGGAGTCCAGGCACCCGGGTGCTAAAAAACTGGTCTCATGCCAGAAATTATCCCGGATTAACTGTTCATCCCATTCTCCCAAATATGGATCAATCAACTCACATACTTTCGAGAGCATCTCACCTCCACGGACAGTAAGGATTTTCCTTGAGGCACTATTAGGGATCCAACAATCTTCCCAAATGTTTATTCTTGTTCTGTCCCCCACTCGCCAAATGTGACCCTTCTTAAAAACTTGGATCCCCGCCCAAATGCTCTGCCATATGAACGACGAGCCCTTCTTTAGCTCACAATTGAGTATATCTTCATCCGAGCAGTATCTCGATCTGAGGACTTTTGCACAAAGAGAATCATAATTCTCAATAAGCCTCCAAACCTGCTTAGCTAGCAAGGCCAAGTTAAAACTATGTATATCTCTGTCCACCGTTCTCTTTCGGCACACACATCTTCCACCATGCGAACCAATGCATTTTCCTTCGGTCTTCTTCATCACCCCACCAGTAGTGCGACATTGCGTCAGTGATCCCCTTGCAAATTTTCTTTGAGAATTTAAACACACTCATCGCATATGTTGGGATGGCTTGGGCCACCGCTTTAATTAAAGCTTCTTTGCCACCGAAAGAGAGAGTCCGTTCCTTCCACCCATTGATCATAATTTGAATTCTTTCAATGATATGCTCAAAGCAAGTCACTTTATCCACTCCAATCATCAAAGGTAGACCCAAATATTTGTCCGACAATGATTCTGTCATTATATTGAGGATTTGGCAAACCTCCGCTTTAACTTCCACATCTGTATTCAGACTAAAGAAAATAGAGCACTTTGCCTCACTCACCAACTGGCCCGATGCTGCACAATAATCATCCAGAAGTGATCTCAAAGAATGTGCATTTTGTCAATATAAGTGAGTCATCAGCGAATAACAAATGAGATATGACGGGAGAATCACGACACACCTGAATATCATTTAAATTTCCTTCGGCATCCTCATGGGAAATGAGTGCGGACAGGCCCTCCGCACATAACAAAAACAAGTATGGAGAGAGGGGGTTGCCCTGGCGTAATCCCCTTGTTGGCATAAAGGGAGTGGTCTCATTGGAGTTGAACCTGACCTTATATTCAACTGTGGTTACACAGGCCATTATTAGGTTCACCCATCTGTTGTCAAAACCAAGTTTGATTAGCATTGCTTTCAAAAAAGACCATTCAACTCTGTCGTACGGCTTGTGCATGTCCAGCTTAACAGCACATGTGCCCACCTTTCCCTTCTTTCTCTTCTTCATTGTATGTAAACATTCATAAGCAACTATGACATTATCAGTTATGATTCGACCTGGGACAAATGCGCTTTGGGTCTCACTGATTACATCAGGCAATAACACTTTTGAGTCTTGAAGCCAACATCTTTCATATTACCTTGTACACAACATTGCAGAGACTGGTCGGTCTGAACTGAGTAATATTTTCCGGATTGTCCACCTTGAGAATGAGCACTATAGTAGTTTTCTTATGCATCTTAGTCAACAGTATCAGCCCTTCCATTTATCTGAATATATTTTTCAAGGAATTTCTCTGAATATATTTATGAGGCATCTATGCCGTTGTGTCGCTCACCTTGTGCCGGCCCAAGAACTGCGATCGCTCGCTACCCCCCACACAATGGTGCTAATTCTATATGTAGTGAAGGTCCTGCAGATCTTAGGGCATCTCCAGCCGTTGGCCCCCCAGGGGGCGTCTAAAAGCGCCGCCTGGGGGTGAGCCGGCGCAAAAAAAAACCCTGGGGGCGAGTCGGTCCCCAGCCGTCGGCCCCCAGGGCCGCGCCCAGGCGTGTATTAAAAAAAGAACCGTTCGGCGAAGTTATGATAAAAACTAGTTAAATTTCGGCCAAACATGGCAAATTTCGGCGAAATTCGTCCAAACATTACATTAACCTAATCTAAAAAAAAGAAAGGGGCTGAAGTCGTCGCCGCCGTCGCCGCCATCGTCGTCATCGGCCTTCTCCTCCTTGACGCGGGTGCCCCTGCTGGACCCCTGCCCGGCGTCGCCTTGGCGAACAGGAGGCGGCGCGTCGTCGTCGTCGTCGCTGTCGCATAAGACGACGACCCCGCCTTCCTCGCGGCCGCGTCGGCGCTCCTCGAAGCGGCGTAGGGCGGCGCGCTGGCCCTCCTTCTCCTTCTCCCGGCGCGCCTTCTCCATCGCAATGGAGTCCTGGAGCGCCCATTCGAGGGCCGCGTCGTCGTCGTCGAACTCCGCCTTCACCGGCGCCAGCCCCGGCTCCGTCTTCACCGGCGCCAGCCCCGGCTCCGTCTTTTGCTTGACGAAGCGCGGAGGAGCCGGCGAGGACGAGGCACGCCGGCCGCCCTCGTTGATGACGATACCGCGCTGCGAGTGCGCCGGCCGAGTGGCGTCTCCGCCGCGGGCTCGGCCTTGACGCCGAGCAGCGCCGAAGAGCCGGAGGAGTGTTAAGAAGAGCGTGATGAGGAGGAAGAAGAGGAAGCGCCGAACCTCCTTGGCGCCCATGGCCCGACGCGTCGGTGTTGCGCCGGGGCGGCCACCCTCGCCGGGGGGTACGCCAACGGCGGGTCGTTGCCGCCCTCGAGGTACGTGAGCACGCCCTCGAGTGTGTGGCCGGGGACGCCCCACCACAGGTGGCGCCCCTCGCTGTTCTGCCGGCCGCCGACCACCGGCGCGCCGTTGGTGGACGCCAAGCGCTGCTGCTGGCGCCGCTCGAAATACGCCGCCCAGGCCGCGTGGTTGTCGGCGGCGTACTGGGGGAGGGAGAGTTGGGCGTCGGTGAGGGACGCGCGCACGATCTCGACCTCCTCGGCGAAGTACTTCGGCTTCGCCACGACGTCGGGCAACGGGGGAATTGGCCCGGCGCGCATGTCCGGTGGCGCCGGGATGTTCGCCTGGAATAGGAGCCAGGACTCCTGTTCGCGGAGCGAACGGCGGCCGAAGCCGTTGGCCGCCGCCTCGTCTCCGGGGAAGCGTTCTGCCATGGCGACGAGGGGCTGGGCGGGCTCAGGAGAGGTAGAGGAAGGGGCTGGGCGGCGGCGCTCGGGAGAGGCAGGGAAAGGGAGGGGCTGGACGGCGGCGAGGGGCGGGGCTGGTGTGGGCACAGGTGAGTGGAGGCCGCCGACTTTTATAGCCGGGCCGCGCCCGTGTGTACGCGTGCGAGGGAGGGGAGGCGTCGGCGCGCCGTCCCGTGATGCGCCGCCCGTGATGAGGAATCAATGACAAGGCTGACCGGCGGCAGCCTTGCATTGATTCCCAGCAGGAACCGAGGCCGTTGGGGGAAGACGAGGCGCCGAGTCGCTGACGCGGCTGGCCCGCGTCTTTTTCGCGCCAAAACAGCTCGCCCCGGCGCCGCTGGGCGCCCCCCAGCGCGCCGGGTTCGGCCTGGGTCCGCCGGCGCTGTTTTCGGCCCAAGCCGGCGAAAATCGGGCTCCTGTGAGCACGACTGAGCCGTTTTTTCGACGCCGGCGCGAAAAAATCGCCTAAGAAGGCCTTTCTGAAGGCGCGGCTAGAAATGCCCTTATGCTTAGGAAGCTAAGCATCTCTTCGGACGCGGCATGTGTTATTGGTGACATCAATAAGGAAACCTATGTTTGCTATAGTTTAATTTTGCAGGAGATTTAGGGACGCCGAGCAGACCCTTGTGTTATGCTCCCCGTACGATCTAAGTTTAGGTAGCGGTTGCATAGTACTCCCTTCGTTCCAAATTATTTGTCTTGGATTTGTCTAGATACGGATGTATCTAGATACATCCGTATTCGGAACGGAGGGAGTACAGTGTACTTTCTTCACACCTCACGAGCAGGAAGGTTGGCCACACTCTAACCTGGCCGGTCGTGTCCCAAATGTGGGCCGGGAAGCAGCTATTCGGTTTGGATAATCGATGTAGCCAATCCTGCCCAGTTGAGGAAGAAATAGTGGCCCGCTGGTAGTTTTTGCACGTGTTTTCTTTGTGTTTTCACCGGTTCTCTTTGATGTTTTATTTTTTATTATAATTTTGGTATTCTCTTGTTTTTATTGGTTTTTTCTATTCTTTTGTTTTCTTTGCTTTTTTTGTTTCTTTGTCAGTAATCAATTTTATTTTTTAACACATGTCTATTTTTTTCTCAGTACACAATGAACATGTTTATCGCACACATCAAAACTTTTTATACACATTGGACATTTTTCAAAAACACCATATACATCTTTCTTAAAAACATGTTTTGAACACCTTTTTGGAAATACTTAACATTTTTACATGTACACGCTGTACATTTTTTAAATGGCATAAATATTTTTTTAATCTACACAAACATTTGTTTACATTGTAAAAACATTTTCTGAAATTTTCGAAGACATTTTTGGACAAACATGCATATTCTCTTAAAGTTTCAAGTACATTTTTGTAATAGAAATAAACATTGTTCAACCTATGGGAACATTTTTTACAATATATAATCATCTTTCAAAAATCATAAAAAAACTCTTAGACCCTTTAGAATTTTCCTTTGAAATGTCAAGTATATAATTTTTCTAGAAAATATCTCAGACACTTCTTTGAAATTCTTGGACATTTTTTACATGTAATATACACTTTTTGAATATACAAATCAGTTTTTTATTTATGTGAACATTTTTTACATTTATTTACATTTTTTATATGGTAACATTTTATAATGTCACAAACATTTTTCATACACAAGATTAACATTTTTACACGTTAAATATTTTCAAATGCATAATTAACATTTTTCAAAATTTATGTGAACTGGTTATTGTATTATATATATATATTTACAATATTTCCCAAATATAAAAATATAAACAAAGTTTTGAAGGAAAAATAATAGATGACATCAGCCTAACGCGACCACGTTCTTATTGGGCTGGTCCAGCAACGGCTCCTTGCGGGCAACTCTGCACTAGGAGTCGTTGCAGCGGCTCATAGCCGTAGTCACAGGGGTTGTAACATTCCATGAGAGGTATATCTCACCTATAGCGACTCCTAGTTTTCTTTTTACGGGTAAAATCAAGTTTATTTATAAAAAAATCACAGATGACGGAATACATCTCGGATCATGGGGCTGACCAAGCCTCAAGTGGCGCCGTTGACCTAAAGAATATGCAAACTTTACTAGACTATGAGCATCTCTATTCTACTCTCTACTTTCAAAAATAAAATTACAATTAAACATGGCAGCTCTCTGAGTAATTTCACTAATTCCCTTGATTGTCGTTGTGGATATCACCAATCGCCTGTTTTGAATTAGACGCCACCACAAAGTTCTGTAAAAGCAAGTCTTCTGCCAATGACAGTGCCTCCCTGCAGGCGACCGCCTCTAGTGCAGGGTAGTTTCTATCTCGCCTGAAGCTTTTTCATGTGGTTGCATAGTACTGGGCCGGCCCATTCTTAGTTCGTGTTCAATGGCTTGTTGGTCACTGTGTTGGGTCGGCCTGTTAGTTGGTGCGACGACTTGACGCGAGTGTAGCGAGACATACTCGTGCCCCCGAAACATTCCCCCTCCTCGAGACGCGCTAGGTTTCATGAGCCACGACTTGACCAAGCCTTTCAAGGCCATGGGAAACCAGTTGGGCCATGACCCTCTCGCCGTCGACGGCCGCCTGGATCGTGGTGGTGTAAATCTAGAGAAATTTCGCGGGGGCGTGGGATCCATCGTACTTCAATGGTATGTCGGGCCAGAATTTCCCTGACCGGGCAACGCGGCAAAGCTCTGGAACGAAAGCCAGGCATACCACATCGTATGGTATGGGGTTGGCGACGCAACCGTGGTCGTGCACACTAAACATGCCACTAGGCCAGAGGAGGTTCGGTCTTCCTCAGCTCTCGGGTCATTTCGGTCCTCGCAGTGAATGATGTAGACCGAACCTCAATGGCGAGATCCGGTCTGTTGTTGCGGCCCGATCTTTCATGACAGACCACCAGCAGCAATAACATCTCGCCCGCGCACGTGATGTGCACAAAATAGAGGGTTTGAACCTTGCGGCTCAGAACGAGAAAACCAATCTCAACGACTGTACTCACGCGCAAAACAATTTCCTCGCAGAGAAATCGCAACACAGAGGTTTTCTAAAGCTCCCTCCAAAACTTAAGAATTTTTAGACAGCTTTCCCCAAAACTCGATATGGGTATTTACCCTAAAAACACATTGTGTTTATTATCAAAATTTAACCTCCCTTTACATTGACTGTACTATGACTATTTATACTAGGACTGTGCTAACGACCAGTCGACTGGTCGTTAGCAATAGATCCGCACGATTGATCTCGACCTCCACCTCGCTCCGGCGACTAGAGCATGCACCTCACTAATCATGCATGCAGTGCAAACTCCTTCACATGCGTATATAGACTCCACCTGTTGTATAATAGTTGCATGCAAAAAAACAGAAAAGCTGGTGTCATCAAAGATTCCATCTAAAAATTTATATTCAAAATGTTTTGTAGCTCAAACCGTCGCTCTGATTGAAAAACTATTTTCACATAAAAGATTCGTCACGACGAGACCTTTGAAACTAGATCCCATGTTAATATGTTTCGATGACTTTTTTTTTCGGGTCATAAGTTACCAGACTCGCACTAAGTAAGTTATCATATATATGATACATAAGTTACCATCTTATTTATATATAAATTACCGGGGCATAAAAAGTGGTCCTCCAATTCTCCCCTGTGCAAATGACTTAGAAGACCGAAAAGTTGATGTCATCCTTGATTCCCCCTTATTTTCAAACTTCAAAATGTTTTGTAGCTCAAATCTTCGGTCCGATCAAAAAATCGTTTTCATAAAAAAAAAACACCGGGAAGAGGGCATCAAAACTAGATCCTATGTTGATATGTTCCGACGACTTTTATTTCGGATCAAAAGTTACCAGTCCTGGGCTAAGTAATTTATCACACATGTGCTACATATATTACCGCGTTGTTTACACAGATATTACCGGGGCATAAACATTCTAACCTTCTTATCAGCTTGGGTTAAAGTTACGGTGGTGATTGTGCATGTGTTATCACGTATATGATGTGTATAGTACCAAAAAATTACTCGAAAGCTGTCGGGGTATGTTATTAAACAACTCCCTTGCTAATGTTATCAGGACCGAGGCACATAAGTTATCAGGTCTGAGATGTGTGAGTTATCATGCTATTCACACAAAAGTTACCGAGGAGATATTTCATCAACCCCTCCCCCCATGCCAAAGTTATCAGGACCGAGATACACAAGTTAGCAGGTCTGTGAGTGATATGTGAGTTACCATGCTATTCACATAAAAGTTACCAGGGGGTATTTCTGTTGGGGAACGTTGCAGAAAATTAAAATTTTTCCTACGGTTTCACCAAGATCCATCTATGAGTTCATCTAGCAACGAGTCATGGGAGAGAGATTGCATCTACATAGCACTTTGTAGATCGCGAGCGGAAGCGTTCAACGAACGGGGATGAGGTAGTCGTACACGACGTGATCCAAATCACCGGAGATCCTAGCACCGAAAGGACGGCACCTCCGCGTTCAACACACGTACGGTCAGCGTAACGTCTCCTTCTTCTTGATCCAGCAAGGCAAAGGAGAGGTTGAGGAAGATGGCTCCAGCAGCAGCACGACGGCGTGGTGATGGTGGAGCTACAGTACTCCGGCAGGGCTTCGCCGTGCTCTACGGAGGAGGAGGAGGAGGTGTTGGAGAGGGAGAGGGAGGCGCCAAGGACCAGGGGTGCGGCTGCCCCTCCCCTCCCCTCCCCCCTTTATATAGGCCTCTTGGGGGGGCGCCGGCCCTGGGAGATCTGATCTCCAAGGGACGGCGGCCAGGGAGGATTTCCTCCTCCCCCCAAGGCACCTAGGAGGTGCCTTCCACTAGTGGGACTCTTCCCCTTTGGAACCCTAGGCGCATGGGCCTCTTGGGGCTGGTTCCCCTTGGCCCATGTAGGCCAAGGCGCACCCCCTAGAGCCCATGTGGCCCCCCGAGGCAGGTGGCCCCACCCGGTGGACCCCCGGGACACTCCGGTGGTCCCGGTACAATACGGATAACCCCGAAACTTGTCCCGATGGCCAAAACAACACTTCCTATATATAATTCTTTACCTCCGGACCAATACGAAACTCCTCGTGACGTCCGGGATCTCATCCGGGACTCCGAACAACATTCGGGTTACTGCATATACATATCTTCACAACCCTAGCGTCACCGAACCTTAAGTGTGTAGACCCTACGGGTTCGGGAGACATGCAGACATGACCGAGACGGCTCTCGGGCAATAACCAACAGCAGGATCTGGATACCCATGTTGGCTCCCACATGCTCCACGATGATCTCATCGGATGAACCACGATGTCGAGGATTCAATTAATCCCGTATACGATTCCCTTTGTCAATCGGTATTTTACTTGCCCGAGATTCGATCGTCGGTATCCCAATACCTCGTTCAATCTCGTTACCGGCAAGTCACTTTTCTCGTACTGTAATGCATGATCCCGTGATCAAACACTTTGATCACATTGAGCTCATTATGATGATGCATTACCGAGAGGGCCCGGTGATACCTCTCCATCAAGCGGAGTGACAAATCCCAGTCTCGATCCGTGTCAACCCAACAGACACTATCAGAGATACCCGTAGTATACCTTTATAGTCACCCAGTTATGTTGTGACGTTTGGCACACCCAAAGCACTCCTACGGTATCCGGGAGTTACACGATCTCATGGTCTAAGGAAAGGATACTTGACATTGGAAAACTCTAGCAAACGAACTATGCGATCTTGTGCTATGTTTAGGATTGGGTCTCGTCCATCACATCATTCTCCTAATGATGTGATCTCGTTATCATTGACATCCAATGTCCATAGTCAGGAAACCATGACTATCTGTTGATCAACCAGCTAGTCAACTAGAGGCTTACTAGGGACACGTTGTTGTCTGTTATTCACACATGTATTACGATTTCCGGATAACACAATTATAGCACGAATAAAGACAATTATCATGAACAAGGAAATATAATAATAATGCTTTTATTATTGCCTCTAGGGCATATTTCCAACAATTTCATCAACCCCCCCCCCACACACACCCCCCATGCCAAAGTTATCAGGACCCGGATACATAAATTATCAGGTGTGCGATGTGTGAGTTATCATGCTATTCACACAAAAAGTTAACGGTGCTATATTTCATCAACTACCCCAGCCCTCCCCACCCGCCCCCCACCAGCGGCAAAGTTACCAGGACCGGGGTACATAAGTTATCAGGTTTGCGATGAGTGAGTTACCATGCTATTAACATTAAAGTTGCCGTGGGTACATTTTATCACCCCCTCGCCAAAGTTATCAACACCGAGGCACATAAGTTATCGCCGCCCTTTTTCTTGGGAGGTGCCGCCCCACTTGGTGTTCAGTGAAATGCCGGGACATACTTCTCATCAGGTGGAGCAGCACCGTTCGGTTTAATGGCTCTGTCCGGACGCGTACGTCAGTCCGGTCTCCATTTCAGTGACCCAAACATACAAAACGCGAACAAAAAGAAAAAGATTTGTGTTTCCTGGTTGGATTTTCCATGTACAAAAAACTATGACTAGTACTTTATTCATCCCATTTTATTGGTTCCAAAGACCAAAACACGTAGTAATTAGCCTTATTAAATGGCCCTGGTTATCCATCTACACATAGAGAAAAATGACTTACCTGTGCATGGGCTCTCATGGAGCCGCATACGACAATGCATGCATGCCCACATAAAAAAGGCCAGATCATGCAGTACCATGCAAACATGCATGTATGGTGCATCCCTGAAAAAGGTCATGTCATCTCATCCATCTCTCATGTCTCCCTCTCTCTCTCACTCTACAACCAGACAGTCTGTCACACGGGGATAGAGACCGCACTTGCATTCACATGGAGAAAGGGTGGGGGACCAATGGCCAACATGCAGGTGGTAGAAAGGTCACATAGTTAATTTTCATTTACAGGACATCAAATGAGGTTTGATGAGTTGGTTGTTCGCTTCAAATAAATACCATTCGGGCTGGGTACGATCCTCACTAGGTGCGTCTTTTTAGCGCTCAAAGAAAAAAAAGGCGGGAGGAGCGACAGGACCAGAAAGAAAGATCGAAGGGAGCGAAGCAGGCAGGCGGGAGCGATCGTATGTGCCTATTGCTAACTGCCAGTCGGCAGGAAAATAGCTTTTCCCTTTCATTTAATTGTGTGTACCTGACGCGTCGTATGGAAATAGAACTTCTTTTTGGGCCTTATTATATCTGGATCCGATGGCAACTTCTTTTTGGGCCTTATTATATCTGGATCCGATGGCCGCGTATACGAAGAATAATAACAGGGTTGTACTTTTATATGGTTCACACAATCAGCGCAAACTCCAAACTGGCTCAACACATCAGCTTGCATGCATCTTGACGTCCATGCATTTTTAAACATGGAGCTTCTTGAATCTAACTTGTTTGTCTCTGTACGCCATGTAGCATCCGCAACAACTAATGCTTGTTCTCCTTCATACTTCCCATCAAAACAAATGTATTTTTCTACGTACACACCTTCGGTCTATAAACCCTTGATGTGCAGAAAAGTTTCATGAACCTTGAAAACACTAATGTTAGTTATGGCCATATCATCCTCTCCCTCTTGAAGCAAAACCGTCCTCGGTTTTGGGTCATGTTTTTCAGTAATATTTCCATCTACTGACTGAATAGTGACACTACAAGAAATATGTCAACTTATGACCTTCTGTTAGTGACCCTCGAAGAATTGGTCATAAATTTATGACCATTTCAGACCTATTGGTAAAAAGCTGTTCGGAGGGCTCCAAACCCTAAACCATTGCGACCATTTTGGTCAGAAAGGTCATAATTTGCTCACACGAAAAGGTCATAAAGCAAACAGCGCTAGTCCGCTGCCTTATTTCTAGTTGTTAACGACCAATATAGATGGTCATAGCCTTGTAAATTGTGGTGGGTTGCTATGACTAGGCGCCACCTCATCAGTTTTGCCTATGTGGCATGCCCATGTGGCAGTTTTTGCCCTAGGTTGTGAAGCAAGCTATATTTCTGTCATTCCCAAAATTCCCAAAAAATCTCATAAATTCTTTGGGTCATATCTTCGTCAAATATGTAAAAACCTTCCTTGCCTAGTTCAAAAATAATTCAAAAATATTCATTTTCCTATTTTGTTCAGAGTAACAGTTTGTGAAGGAAGTACCACTTTGGCATGTCCAAATAGTGTCCATTTTCTACAGTGCTTTCCTATGCCCAAATAACCATCCTCCACCAAATGCCAGCTCAATCCATTCATTATTTTGAGCCGAGCTTCAACATTCGTATTTATGCCCAGTGTGGTGGTTTGCAAAGCAAGTACCAGCTAGGCTCCTCATTTTGAGCTGAAAATTTGTGAAGACGGACTTCTTAGTAACTGATCATCCTCGGCCAAAACTCACGCCCATTAGCCATGTACATTTCTTGTACCGCTAATCAAACACTTGGCTGCTAATTCATGTTTGAGCACCGATCGGTCTCCTTGTGAGAATCTTATGTTGTAATTTTCTTCCTAGCACCTACCTGGGGAGTGCCCAACCCACTAGACATGTCTAGGCCACCCAGAACACATGGCAACGCCACGGTCACGCGGTGACCACGCGGCGGGCATGCGAGCTTACGCGCTCTAGAGTTCGGGCCCTCGTCCACCGTCCAAACCTCGATGTCTCTCCATCAAACCATGTATTTCTGATTAAATAGATACTTATTTACCTAGAAATGATTTTTGAAAAAAATAAAGAGCAAACTATGACGCAGCTGCAGTTCAAATTTGACCCGCTTCCAGCTGAATCGACGGGAATTTGTCTTTTTCACCAGAGGTGGATCAAAAATTGACACCCAACCATTTTGTCAATTGTGCATTAAATATGTCCTATTATTTTATAAAATTGATTTGGTCCAATTTTGCAACAATTATTTGGTAGTTCCTTCACAAAAAAACCTCCTTTGGGGCACTCAGAAAATGAAAAATGGTTTTTTCGTCCAAAGAAAATGAAAACTTCCTTAGGCAACATTGTTTGCCATTCCAATATGCACCCTTGTGCACAATATGAGATCATTTGAACAAACTATGCCACGAATGTGGCCATAAGATTGATCATTTGGCTTGAAAGCCATTGATCTTCACAGATGATAGCTCGTTTTTTGAGAACACTTTTTTAAAATAATTGTTGTATTACAAGTTTGTTATTTTTCCTGGGAACATGGCCACATATAATGACACAATGCGAAGGTTTCCCAATTTTTTGATTTTTTTTGAATTTTTTATGCCCGTTTCAAAATGCGGTCAAAACGGCGGGCTTGACCGTTCCTAGCTAGTGGTTGAATCTTGGAAAACTTTTGGTATTTCTCTGATTAAATAGATACTTATGTACCTAGAAATGAATTTTTAAAAAATAAATAGCAAACTATGAGGCAGCTGCAGTTCAAATTTGACCTGCTTCCAACTGAATCGGCAGAAATTTGTCTTTTTCACGAGAGGTGGATCAAAACTTTTTACACCCAACCATTTTGTCAAATGTGCATTAAATATGTCCTAGTATTTTAGAAAATTGATTTGGTCCAATTTTGCAACAATTATCTGGTAGTTCCTTCACAAAAAAACCTCCTTTCGGGCACATGAAAAATGAAAAATGGTTTTTTCGTCCAAAGAAAATGAAAACTTCCTTAGGCAACATTGTTTGCCATTCCAATATGCACCCTTGTGCACAATATGAGATCATTTGAACAAACTATGTCATGAATGTGGCCATAAGATTGATCATTTGGCTTGAAAGCCATGAATCTTCAGAGATGATAGCTCATTTCTGAGAACACTTTTTTAAAATAATTGCCGTATTACAAGTTTGTTATTTTTCTTGGGAACTTGGCCACATATAATGACACAATGCGAAGGTTTCCCAATTTTTTGATTTTTTTTGAATTTTTATGCCCGTTTCAAAATGCGGTCAAAACGACGGGAATGACCGTTCTTAGCTAGTGGTTGAATCTTGGAATTTTATTGGTGTTTCTCTGATTAAATAGGTACTTATGTACCTACAAATGATTTTTGGAAAAAATAAATAGCAAACTATGATGTAGCTGCAGTTCAAATTTGACCCGCTTCCTGCTGAATCGGCGGAAAATTGTCTTTTTCACGAGAGGTGGATCAAAACTTTGTACACCCAACCATTTTGTCTTTTGTGCATTAAATATGGCCTAGTATTTTAGAAAAAATATTTGGTCCAATTTTGCAACAATTATTTGGGAGGTTCTTCACAAAAAAACCTCCTTTTGGGCACTCAAAAAATGGAAAATGGTTTTTTCGTGCAAAGAAAATGAAAACTTCCTTAGGCAACACTGTTTGCCATTCCAATATGCACCCTTGTGTACAATATGAGATCATTTGAACAAACTATGCCATAAATGTGGCCATAAGATTGATGATTTAACTTGAAAGCCATTGATCTCCACTCGTGATAGCTCGTTTCCGAGAACACTTTTTTAAAATAATTGCCGTATTACAAGTTTGTTATTTTTCCTGGGAACTTGGCCACATATAATGACACAATGCGAAGGTTTCCCAATTTTTCGATTTTTTTGAATTTTTTATGCCCGTTTTCAAAATGCGGTCAAAACGGCGGGAATGACCGTTCCTAGCTAGTGGTTGAATCTTGGAATTTTATTGGTGTTTATTTGATTTAATAGGTACTTATGTATCTAGAAATGATTTTTGGAAAAAATAAAGAGCAAACTAGAAGGCAGCTACAGTTCAAATTTGTCCCGCTTCCTACTGAATCGACGGAAATTTGTCTTTTTCAAGAGAGGTGGATCAAAACTTCTCACACTCAACCATTTGGTCAATTGTGCATTAAATATGTCCTAGTATTTTTGAAAATTGAGTTGGTACAATTTTGCAATAAATATTTGGTAGGTCCTTCACAGAAAAGCTCATTTTGAACACTCAAAAAATGAAAAAAAAAATTAAAAGAACTCATTTCTCATAACTCTTTAAAAAAATATTTATCTTATTTCAATTTATGATTATTCCTGAAAACAATAATCAAATTTGCTGACACAATAAAACGTTTTTTTTTAAATTTCCAGGTCATAATAAAATAGCTAACACGATTTAGCACATAATTTGAGTCGATTTTGACCAATTTAAATGGTCAAAATATCATACATGTATACTGCGTTCTGATTGGTCCAGGGGCCTCTCACGCGGATCATGGGTAAATCACTGTCGGATCCCCTGGATCCAACGGCCCGCACCAAACATGGATGTGTCCCCGAAACCCTAGCTCTGTCCCGTGGTCATTTTCCATCCACCCCCCGCCTCCTTTCTTTCACTCGCTCTCTGCTCCTCCTCTCCCCATCCAGATCCGGCGGAGCTCCTCTCAATCCCCTCCCATTCCAGATCCAGCCGCCACACCCATTCTCTCCAGATCCAATCCAAGCCCCCCGTCCACCGTCCCCTTCCTCCGCCGTCGACGTTCGCGCTCAAGGCCTGCCCGCCCTCGCCATTGCCTCCTCGGCGGGGTTGCCCTTCTTGGCGTCCGCTTTCGCGGCGTCGAGGGCCGCGCCGCCGCGGCCAGGAGGGTCTCGCTCCGCGGGGCCGCACCCGCGATTTGCTACCCCGCGCCCGCACCCACTCCGGCGCGGCTCCACCCACCGCTCCCGCCCCGGCACCGGCGCCAAGGCCGTCCCCGCCTACCAGGTCTGGATCCCACTGCGGGGTTCGTCGTCAAGGTCCCCGCCGTCTCCTAGTTCTTCGTCAAGGTCCCGCACATCCTCTCCTCACCCCCTAGATCGGAATCGGCGCCTCCCTCCGTCGCCGGCCGCCATGTCGCCGTCTCTGCTCGAGGTCAGCTCCCCTCCCTCCCCCTCTCTCCTCTCTTTCTCGTTGCGCGGCGCAGGTGGAGGTAACAGTCCAATCTGGTTCGTGTGTACTCTGCTATTGTGCAGCCTGTTTGTGGGGTTGTCAGCAAGCCATGGTGTAGATTAGGACGGCCAGGAGCTTGGCGGCCGCACCATCAGTGTCAGCCAGGCCAATCAACGCCCCCGCCGCTGGAGGGCATGAACAACAACTAGGAGGTCGGCCGCCGGCCATTAAATCCACCAGCTTATCAACTTATCGTTTCTGTTTAAGTTATCAAGTCTCGTGTGGCAGTTTAAGTTATCAGTCTCGTGTGGTGGTTTAGTTTATGGTTGTGAGATGAGATGGAACCTACCGAATGTCTATCTATCTGTGTTGCGTATCGTTCGCTTATGCCTGTTGAACATGCACTAGTATCGTTTAACCAACTGTAGTGGTGAAATGTAGTAGTATCGTTTAATCATTTAACCAACTTCACATCCTACTTAGGACAGGACTCATATTTAGCCATGCTTTAGTCATTGTGCCCTTAGTTCTTTTTTGTAGGGAGCTATGCTTATCATCAGAAACTCTTGGTGATGATGTTATTCCTCTTTTGGTTCATGTGTTGCAATTCTATACCACATAATTCTACACCATGTGGTGGACATAAGTATCTTAGTGACTTCATTTGAGTGTGCATTTCTGTTAATTCTAAGCTTCTGTTGTTGTGAAAATGTACCTCACTGACCGTCTGTCTATTTATTGTGTACTTCTTGCATGAGGAGGTGACTAGTGGTGCGGCGCGCGAAGCAGCAGTAGGGGAAGGGGGTCTCCTGCTCAAAGAGGCGGAGGAGTAGGGGCGTGCCCAGCCGGCAGCCCTGTCCTGCTTGTGGGGGAGGGGCAGGAGGGGTCTGCTCCTCTGCTTCCACTGCGATCGCGGCAGGTAGCTCCTCCATCTCCGTCCCCCTCTTCCTGTGCTCACTAATTCTGCTGCTAAGTTGACGAATATGTGATGCACTTGTCCCAAGGAATTTTAGAGGGATCTGTATGAACAAGTCATGTTTTTATTTTATTTTATTTAGGTTGTTAGTTACCAAACAGAGAGAGAAGATGAGCTCATGCTTGGATTTTTTCTGCCAGCACATGATTTGTATGTATGCAATCATGCATGGCCTATCTTACTTCGTGATTATACATTCTGTTCTGTACCTAACTTATATTGGAAGCTGACTATTCTGTAAGATGGATCTAACCATCATTAACTGCACAAGTTTTCAGGATAATTCACAACTGCATTAAAAAATTCTAGTGGGAGTTATACATGTTTTCTCATGATAGATTGATCTGGACTGAAACATGATTTTGCATCCCGTTTTCCATCGACAAATATACAAGTTATATCAGCAAGTTACTGTATGTGTTAGAGAAATTAGTGTTGATTTATTTGTTGTTCTTTTTTTTCTTTCTAATTTTTGCATGAGAGCAAACTGGTGTAGCTAGCTGAACTATGCGGCCATGAATCAGGCAGCTACAGAGTAAATTGGATGATCACATGTTTTCTTTCTAATTAGTGTTAATTTAGATGATCACATGTTTCCAAGCTTGATACTGTAAATGTTACTCCCACCTATCAAGTTGGACTACTCGGGTGTCAAGTTGGTGTTGTACTGTAGTCTGTAGTATGAACCTGCATATGCACCTACATGTGTAGTCAGTAACTAGTACTACTGCTTGAACTCAAAATTTCTTTTACAATGAATACAAAGATGAGCATTTCTCCAGCCAATGTCTGCAGTAGTTGCTGTTGTGTAATCATCGGCTGGACCTATGCATTTCATCAAAATTTGCAATGATGTTTGCTGCCTAAGTAACTAGAGAATTATAGAGGCCTGAGATTCTTATTTTGTTGTACTTGTACATGTAGCATTGTTCTTGGCACTATGACCTAAAGCAATCAGTCGGCCAATTGCAGTCTTGGCATGCTCTGTTGCTCTCCTAGTTGTTAACCTATGTGTAGTGGTACGTAGGAATAGAGGTATGCTAAATCTGGCATTTTCAAGTATGTTGTGTTGCTGTGACTGCCCTCAATTTAATAATTTTAACTCTTCTAGCATTTTCAAGTATGCATAGTGTATTAGTGTATCATCATCTGTGTTATACGTTTCTGCCACGGAATCAACGAAATGTTCCTGCAATAAGATGTATTTATTTAGACGAAGTATCCGCTTTCCCTGACATAATATGTTCATGTTCACGACAGGCCGGCTGCAAATTGCTGGATGCAACATCAATGTAGCTATGATCCGCGCACGACCCAACCTCGAGGAGAGCACCTCTGCGAGCTGGGATCTCCGGATGGTAATGTTCTCCATTCTCAATCCCTCCTTACCTAGCACAGATTCCTGATTACTGCTTATCTGCGTGCCAAATCCATGCATGGGACCGACCAAACGCTCTGGTTTGAGTTGGCCATGTTGTTCATGTTTGTTGATATTCTGCAAGTATATGTGAACTGATTAGCTAGCAATTTGGACCAGTGGATGGAGTCTGGTACATGTAAACGGTTTGGCACTATCATTCTGGGCATATTCTCTAACTTTAGCCTGCAAGATCATTGAGAAGATCTGAATTGTTTACCAATTTGGATAGGTAGGTGGGGTCTGGTACATGTAGGTGATTCGTGAACACACAACCAGGATGATTCCTATCCTACCTATGCTGTGCTTATTGCTTCCAAGCTAGTGATGGCGGTCGCAGGTGCAGTACCTGCTGGTTGTTACTATCGCTGGCAGTTAGTGTTCAACATCTATCGCTTTAGCACCAAGCGACTAAACAATGTTTTGGTAAAGCTTTCAGAAATCAGTTTGTAGTGTTGAATCAGTACACATCTTTTTCCTTCAATTTGGTAGTATGAAAAACACATTAGTAAATCTGAGTAACGTTGACATATTTTCTCTATTAACTTGCACTGGATTGGTACCCGTGATTGCCTTGTACTTAATTCTGCTAACACTGATCTTGTTACTGTTAATTTGTTATTGCCATGGTGTTTATGCTGTTTAGAATAAGATCCATGCATCAATTCTAAGTTCTTGTCTCTCTGAAGGGACACTTCTAGCTTCTACGACCCAGACTTGTTAACTATTGTTTCTTACTTTGTTAGCTACGACATATATTTTCCCCAGTTATTCTGATTCTTCTCTCATTCATGTAACAGGATGACAGTGGAAGCCATGTTGTTGTTTTGTTTGTTCCCAGCCCTGACTATGGTCGTCGAGCGAGTTCGGCATGTTGTTCATCTAGTAGAGCTTGTTAGGAGTTTGAATCTAAGAACTCACCCTGTTTTTCTTACTTTTGTTTGTTGGCAACTATGTTCATCCAGCGAGTCCAGTATGTTCACGACAGGAGCAGGTAGTTTGTGATCACATGGAAGGAGCTTGTAAAGCAGTACTATATTACAATTGTAGAGCTTGTAAAGCAGTATGGTCTTCTGTATTGGAATGGATAGAGCTTGTATTATGTGATCTGGTTGCTCTTATTTAAGTAGCATGTGTGTTTTTGTCTTCGAAAATCTAAATAATGTATTGAAATATGAAGAATATGAGTCTCAATTGATGGGACCCACTTACCACAACATGACAAATGGGAACCTATTACTAGAACCTGACAACTAGGACCCATCTGACTAGTGGACCCTTTTGGAAAAAAACTAAATTCGTTTAGACAAAAAGGCCACAACCCAACAATAAAAAGGCTGCAATATTAGGCTTGGCCCATGAACCCAACCAAAAATTGACAGACAGAAAAAACACAAATAGGCCGAATTGTTGGGCTAGGCCCATGTAGAAAATCGAATCGGACCGGGCTGAATCTTGTGCCACGTCAGATTGCCACGCTGAATGCCTACGTGGCCTGGGGAGGTTGCTAGTGACCAAAACGCCACAGTAGGCTTATTTTGGTCGTAAACGTCTTCGACCATTCCAGAAGAAAGGTCGCTATAGTCAGTTTACGACCGCCAGCTTTTGACCTTTTGTTTTTGGTCACAAAAAGGTCGTAAATGGAAATTTGTGACCTTTCAGTGACCAATAGTGGTGGTCACAAGTTGACATATTTCTTGTAGTGTGACCATAGAAATTTCAGTAGCTTCGACCATATTCTTTTTTGCATCTTCCTCTCCTTTTATCTTCTTCTGATGTGCTCTCCTCCAAGCAAAAAAACGATCCTGACCCATAGGCACCAGGTCGTATTTCTTACCCTTCTTGACAGTATATATGTGTGTTGACAATTATACGCAAAATCGTGTTGTTTGTACCATAGCTTGCCCAACAATAAGTGACATGAAACCATTGGTGCCGGAATCACCAGGGGCGAAGATAGGGGGGCCGAGCAGGGGCTAGACCCACCCCCCAACGATCGGCCCCCTCAATGTCCCACGGGCTATCCTAGTAGTATTATGCTAATATATCTGCGCTAATTGGCCGGAGATAATGACAACTTAATTAGCAATTGAGCCCAAACTTAGCGCTAATGTATTCACCATGCAAACCCAAGCCCAAATAGTAGCCCATCCGTAGAGGCAGGAGGCCTACAAGTTTATCTCTCTGTAAGCCTGTGCGTCTAATCCAAAATCGATCTCCCAATCGCTAATCGCTAGGGTTTCCTGCCGCCGCTATGGCTCGCTGCACCCCCAATCCCGATCGCCAACCAGCAGGCGCTTCTCCCGTCGCCGGCGTTAGGAGACTACGAAGGCAAAGACGCAAAGCTGCTTTCATGGTGTTGGCCGCCCTGTTGATTCCACCATCGATCCAACGCCCTATGTGTCACTGAGACCGTCGAGTTACTTGATTATATTAGTATGATCCAAGGCTCCGTTGGAAAGGTACCCACATATACTATCCCTAGTAGCTGGTTCATTCTTTTTTATGGATTACGACCTAGCAGCCTATGAATCAATCATGTAAGACAAAATTTTAAGGTACTAATTAGACGTTTCGTCTAAAAAACCAATAAACATTGCTTCTTATTGATATCCCTTAATTATAAAAAAATTCAGATGTATGTTTGATCTATCTCATGAGCTAAATTTTAGATTATATACATATGATAATTGGTAAGGAGATCGTTTATAATCGGTTGTGGGTTGCTAAAATTTATATCTTCAATCCGCCCCCCTATGTTCATGAAGGAAATATGCCCTAGAGGCAATAATAAAGTTATTATTTATTTCCTTATATCATGATAAATGTTTATTATTCATGCTAGAATTGTATTAACTGGAAACATAATACATGTGTGAATACATAGACAAACAGAGTGTCACTAGTATGCCTCTACTTGACTAGCTCATTAATCAAAGATGGTTATGTTTCCTAGCCATGAACAAAGAGTTGTTATTTGATTAACGAGATCACATCATTAGTTGAATGATCTGATTGACATGACCCATTACATTAGCATAGCACCCGATCGTTTAGTATGTTGCTATTGCTTTTATCCATGACTTATACATGTTCCTTTAACTATGAGAATATGCAACTCCCATTTACCGTAGGGACACTTTGTGTGCTACCAAACGTCACAACGTAACTGGGTGATTATAAAGGTGCTCTACAAGTGTCTCCGAAGGTACATGTTGGGTTGGCATATTTCGAGATTAGGATTTGTCACTCCGATTGTCGGAGAGGTAACTCAGGGCCTTCTCGGTAATGCACATCACATAAGCCTTGCAAGCATTGCAACCAATGAGTTAGTTGCGAGATGATGTATTACGGAACGAGAAAAGAGACTTGCCGGTAACGAGATTGAACTAGGTATTGGATACCGACGATCGAATCTCGGGCAAGTAACATACCGATGACAAAGGGAACAACGTATGTTGTTATGCGGTCTGACCGATAAAGATCTTCGTAGAATATGTAGGAGCCAATATGGGCATCCAGGTCCTGCTATTGGTTATTGACCGGAGACGTGTCTCGGTCATGTCTACATTGTTCTCGAACCGTAGGGTCCGCACGCTTAACGTTACGATGACAGTTATTATGAGTTTATGCATTTTGATGTACCGAAGGAGTTCGGAGTCCCGGATGTGATCACGGACGTGACGAGGAGTCTCGAAATGGTCGAGACATAAAGAATTATATATTGGAAGCCTATGTTTGGACATCGGATGCATTCCAGGTGAAATCAAGATTTTACCGGAATACCGGGAGGGTTACCGGAACCCCCCGGGAGCATAATGGGCCAACATGGGCCTTGGAGGAGAAGTGAGAGGGCAGCCCTAGGGGCTGCGCGCCTCCCCCCTTCCCCTAGTCCTATTAGGACTAGGAGAGGTGGGCGCCCCCCTCTCCTTCTCTCTCCCCCTTGAAGAATCCTAGTCCAACCAGGATTAGGGGGGGGGGGGGAATCCTACTCCCAGAGGGAGTAGGACTCCTCCTGCGCCTCCCTCCTTTGGCCGGCCAGCCTCCCCCCTTCATCCTTTATATACGGGGGCAGGGGACACCCATAGACACACAAGTTGATCTACGGATCGTTCCTTAGCCGTGTGCGGTGCCCCCTTCCACCAAATTCCACCTCGATTATATCGTTGCAGTGCTTAGGCGAAGCCCTGCGCCGGTAACACATCAAGATCGTCACCACGCCGTCGTGCTGACGGAACTCTTCCTCGACGCTTTGCTGGATCGGAGCCCGGGGATCGTCATCGAGCTGAACGTGTGCCAAGAACTCGGAGGTGCCGGAGTAACGGTGCTGTGATCGGTTGGATCGCGAGGAGAACGTACGACTACTTCCTCTACGTACGACTACTTCCTCTACGTTGTGTCAACGCTTCCGCTTCGGTCTACGAGGGTACGTAGACAAACACTCTCCCCTCTCATTGCTATGCATCACCATGATCTTGCGTGTGCGTAGGATTTTTTTTTGAAATTACTACGTTCCCCAACAGTGGCATCCGAGCCTAGGTTTTATGGTTTGATGTTATTTGCACGAGTAGAACACAAGTGAGTTGTGGACGATACAAGTCATACTACCTACCAGCATGTCATACTTTGGTTCAGCGGTATTGTTGGACGAGACGATCCGGACCAACCTTACGCGTACGCTTACGCGAGACCGGTTCCCTCGACGTGCTTTGCACATAGATGGCTTGCGGAAGACTGTCTCTCCAACTTTAGTTGAACCGAGTGTGGCTACGCCCGGTCCTTGAGAAGGTTAAAACGGAGTCTATTTGACAAACTATCGTTGTGGTTTTGATGCGTAGGTAAGATGAGTTCTTGCTTAAAGCCCGTAGCAGCCACGTAAAACTTGCAACAACAAAGTAGAAGACGTCTAACTTGTTTTTGCAGGGCATGCTGTGATGTGATATGGTCAAGACGTGATGCTAAATTTTATTGTATGAGATGATCATGTTTTGTAACCGAGTTATCGGCAACTGGCAGGAGCCATATGGTTGTCGCTTTATTGTATGCAATGCAATCGCGATGTAATGCTTTACTTTATTACTAAGCGGTAGTGATAGTCGTAGAAGCATAAGATTGGCGAGACGACAACGATGCTGCGATGAAGATCAAGGTGTCGCGCCGGTGACGATGGTGATCATGACGATGCTTCGAAGATGGAGATCACAAGCACAAGATGATGATGGCCATATCATATCACTTATATTGATTGCATGTGATGTTTATCCTTTTATGCATCTTATCTTGCTTTGATTGACGGTAGCATTATAAGATGATCTCTCACTAAATTATCAAGAAGTGTTCTCCCTGAGTATGCACCGTTGCGAAAGTTCTTCGTGCTGAGACACCACGTGATGATCGGGTGTGATAGGCTCTACGTTCAAATACAACGGGTGCAAAACAGTTGCACACGCGGAATACTCAGGTTTAACTTGACGAGCCTAGCATATACAGATATGGCCTCGGAACACAGAGACCGAAAGGTCGAGCGTGAATCATATAGTAGATATGATCAACATAATGATGTTCACCATTGAAACTACTCCATCTCACGTGATGATCGGACATGGTTTAGTTGATTTGGATCACGTGATCACTTAGAGGATTAGAGAGATGTCTATCTAAGTGGGAGTTCTTAAGTAATATGATTAATTGAACTTTAATTTATCATGAACTTAGTCCTGGTAGTATTAGCATATCTATGTTGTAGATCAATAGCTCGCATTGTTGCTTCCCTGTGTTTATTTTGATATGTTCCTAGAGAAAATTGTGTTGAAAAATGTTAGTAGCAATGATGCGGATTGGATCCGTGATCTGAGGTTTATCCTCATTGCTGCACAGAAGAATTATGTCCTTGATGCACCGCTAGGTGACGGACCTATTGCAGGAGCAGATGCAGACGTTATGAATGTTATGCTAGCTCAATATGATGACTACTTAATAGTTTAGTGCACCATGCTTAAACGGCTTAGAATCGGGACTTCAAAAGACGTTTTGAACGTCATGGACCATACAAGATGTTCCAGGAGTTGAAGTTAATATTTCAAGCAAATACCCGAGTTGAGTGATATGAAGTCTCCAACAAGTTCTATAGCTAAAAGATGGAGGAGAATCGCTCAACTAGTGAGCATGTGCTCAGATTGTCTGGGTACTACAATCGCTTGAATCAAGTGGGAGTTAATCTTCCAGATAAGATAGTGATTGACAGAATTCTCTAGTCACCATCACCAAGTTAGTAGAACTTCGTGATGAACTGTAATATACAAGGGATAACGGAAAATATTCCCAAGCTCTTCGCGATGCTAAAATCGGCGAAGGTAGAAATCAAAGAAAAACATCAAGTGTTGATGGTTGACAAGATCACTAGTTTCAAAGAAAAGGGCAAAAGGAAAGAAGGGGAACTTCAAGAAGAACGGCAAGCAAGTTGCTGCTCAAGTGAAAAAGCCCAAATCTGGTCCTAAGCCTGAGACTAAGTGCTTCTACTGCAAAGGGACTGGTCACTGGAAGCGGAACTACCCCAAGTGATTGGTGGATAAGAAGGATGGCAAAGTGAACATAAGTATATTTGATATACATGTTATTGATGTGTACTTTACTAGTGTTCATAGCAACCCCTCAGTATTTGGTACTAGTTCAAGTTGCTAAGATTAGTAACTCGAAACGGGAGTTGCAGAATGAACAAAGACTAGTTAAAGGGCAAGGTGACGATGTGTGTTGGAAGTGGTTCCAAGATTGATATGATCATCATCACACACTCCCTATACTTTCGGGATTAGTGTTGAAACTAAATAAGTGTTATTTGGTGTTTGCGTTGAGCATGAATATGATTTGATCATGTTTATTGCAATACGGCTATTCATTTAAGTAAGAGAATAAATTGTTGTTCTGTTTACATGAATAAAACCTTCTATGGTTATACACACCAACGAAATGGTTTGTTGGATCTCGATAGTAGTGATACACATATTCATAATGTCGAAGCCAAAAGATGCAGAGTTGATAATGATAGTGCAACTTATTTGTGGCACTGCCGTTTAGGTCATATCGGTGTAAAACGCATGAAGAAACTCCATACTGATGGACTTTTGGAGTCACTTGATTATGAATCACTTGGCACTTGCGAACCGTGCCTTATGGGCAAGATGACTAAAACGCCGTTCTCCGGAACAATGAAGCAAGCAACAGAATTGTTGGAAATCATACATACTGATGTATGTGGTCCGATGAATATTAAGGCTCGCGACAAAATATCATTATTTTCTAACTTTCACAGATGATTTAAGCAGATATGGGTATATCTACTTAATGAAACATAAGTCTGAAACGTTTGAAAAGTTCAAAGAATTTCAGAGTGAAGTGGATAATCATCGTAACAAGAAAATAAAAAGTTTCTACGATATGATCGCAGAGGTAAAATATTTGAGTTACGAGTTTTGGCCTTCAGTTAAAACCGTGTGGAATAGTTTCACAAATTCATGCCACCTGGAACACCACAGCATAATGGTGTGTCCGAACGTCATAACCGTACTTTATTGGATATAGTACAATCTATGATATTTCTTACCGATTTACCAATATCATTTTGGGATCATGCACTAGAGACAGCTGCATTCACGTTAAAAAAGGGCACCAACTAAATCCGTTGAGACGACACCGTATGAACTATGGTTTAGCAATAAACCTAAGCTGTCGTTTCTTAAAGTTTGGGGCTGCGATGCTTATGTGAAAAAGCTTCAACCTGATAAGCTCGAACCCAAATCGGAGAAATGTGTCTTCATAGGACATCCAAAGGAAACTGTTGGATACACCTTCTATCACAGATCCGAAGGCAAGACTTTTGTTGCTAAGTTCGGAAACTTTCTAGAGAAAGAGTTTCTTTCGAAAGAAGTGAGTGGGAGGAAAGTAGAAAACTTGATAAGGTAATTGTACCTTCTCCCTTATTGGAAAGCAGTTCATCACAGAAATCTGTTCTTGTGACTACTACACCGATGAGTAAGGAAGCTAATGATGATGATCATGTAACTTCAAGATCAAGTTACTACCGAATCTCGTAAGTAAACTAGAGTGAGATCCGCACCAGAGTGGTACGGTAATCCTGTTCTGGAAGTCATGTTACTAGACCATGACGAACTTGCGAACTATGAGGAAGCGATGATGAGCCCAGATTCCGCAAAATGGTTAGAGGCCATGAAATCTGAGATATGATCCATGTATGAGAACAAAGTATGGACTTTGATGGATTTGCCCAATGATCGGCAAGCCAAAGAAAATAAATGGATCTTGAAGAGGAAGACGGACACTGATAGTAGTGTTACTATCTACAAAGCTAGAATTGTCGCAAAAGGTTTTCGACAAGTTCAAGGTGTTGACTACGATGAGAGTTTCTCACTCATATCTATGCTTAAGTCTGTCCGAATCATGTTAGCAATTGCCGCATTTTATGAAATCCGGCAAATGGATAAACAAAACTACATTCCTTAATGGATTTATTAAAGAAGAGTTGTATACGATACAACTAGAAGGTTTTGTCGATCCTGAAGGTGTTAACAAAATATGCAAGCTCCAGCGATCCATTTATGGACTGGTGCAAGCCTCTCGGAGTTGGAATAAACGCTTTGATAGTGTGATCAAAGCATTTGGTTTTATACAGACTTTCGGAGAAGCCTGTATTTACAAGAAAGTGAGTGGGAGCACAACAGCATTTCTGATAAGTATATGTAAATGACATATTATTGATCGGAGATAATGTAGAATTATTCTGTAAAGCATAAAGGAGTATTTGAAAGGAGTTTTTCGAAGAAGGACCTCGGTGAAGCTGCTTACATATTGAGCATCAAGATCTATAGAGATAGATCAAGACGCTTGATAAGTTTTTCAATAAGTACATACCTTGAAAAGATTTTGAAGTAGTTCAAAATGGAACAGTCAAAGAAAGAGTTCTTGCCTGTATTACAAGGTGTGAAATTGAGTAAGACTCAAAGCCCGACCACGGCAGAAGATAGAAAGAGAATGAAAGTCATTCCCTATGCCTCAGCCATAGGTTCTATAAAGTATGCCATGCTGTGTACCAGACCTATTGTATACCCTACCCTGAGATTGGCACGGGAGTACAATAGTGATCTAGGAGTAGATCACTGGACGGCGGTCAAAATTATCCTTAGTGGAATAAGGATATGTTTCTCGATTATGGAGGTGACAAAAAGGTTCGTCGTAAAAGGTTACGTCGATGCAAGTTTTGACACTAATCTGGATGACTCTAAGTCTCAATCTAGATACATATTGAAAGTGGGAGCAATTAGCTAAAGTAGCTCCGTGCAGAGCATTGTAGACATAGAAAAATGCAAAATACATAACGGATCTGAATGTGGCAGACCCGTTGACTAAACTTCTCTCACAAACAAAAGTCACACTGTAGTACTCTTTGGGTGTTAATCACATAGCAATGTGAACTAGATTACTGAATCTAGTAAACCCTTTGGGTGTTGGTCACATATCGATGTGAACTATTGCTGATAAATCACATGGCGATGTGAACTAGATTATTGACTCTAGTGCAAGTGGGAGACTGAAGGAAATATGCCCTAGAGGCAATAATAAAGTTATTATTTATTTCCTTATATCATGATAAATGTTTATTATTCATGCTAGAATTGTATTAACTGGAAACATAATACATGTGTGAATACATAGACAAACAGAGTGTCACTAGTATGCCTCTACTTGACTAGCTCATTAATCAAAGATGGTTATGTTTCCTAGCCATGAACAAAGAGTTGTTATTTGATTAACGAGATCACATCATTAGTTGAATGATCTGATTGACATGACCCATTACATTAGCATAGCACCCGATCGTTTAGTATGTTGCTATTGCTTTTATCCATGACTTATACATGTTCCTTTAACTATGAGAATATGCAACTCCCATTTACCGTAGGGACACTTTGTGTGCTACCAAACGTCACAACGTAACTGGGTGATTATAAAGGTGCTCTACAAGTGTCTCCGAAGGTACATGTTGGGTTGGCATATTTCGAGATTAGGATTTGTCACTCCGATTGTCGGAGAGGTAACTCAGGGCCTTCTCGGTAATGCACATCACATAAGCCTTGCAAGCATTGCAACCAATGAGTTAGTTGCGAGATGATGTATTACGGAACGAGAAAAGAGACTTGCCGGTAACGAGATTGAACTAGGTATTGGATACCGACGATCGAATCTCGGGCAAGTAACATACCGATGACAAAGGGAACAACGTATGTTGTTATGCGGTCTGACCGATAAAGATCTTCGTAGAATATGTAGGAGCCAATATGGGCATCCAGGTCCTGCTATTGGTTATTGACCGGAGACGTGTCTCGGTCATGTCTACATTGTTCTCGAACCGTAGGGTCCGCACGCTTAACGTTACGATGACAGTTATTATGAGTTTATGCATTTTGATGTACCGAAGGAGTTCGGAGTCCCGGATGTGATCACGGACGTGACGAGGAGTCTCGAAATGGTCGAGACATAAAGAATTATATATTGGAAGCCTATGTTTGGACATCGGATGCATTCCAGGTGAAATCAGGATTTTACCGGAATACCGGGAGGGTTACCGGAACCCCCCGGGAGCATAATGGGCCAACATGGGCCTTGGAGGAGAAGTGAGAGGGCAGCCCTAGGGGCTGCGCGCCTCCCCCCTTCCCCTAGTCCTATTAGGACTAGGAGAGGTGGGCGCCCCCCTCTCCTTCTCTCTCCCCCTTGAAGAATCCTAGTCCAACTAGGATTAGGGGGGGGGGGGGGAATCCTACTCCCAGAGGGAGTAGGACTCCTCCTGCGCCTCCCTCCTTTGGCCGGCCAGCCTCCCCCCTTCATCCTTTATATACGGGGGCAGGGGACACCCATAGACACACAAGTTGATCTACGGATCGTTCCTTAGCCGTGTGCGGTGCCCCCTTCCACCAAATTCCACCTCGATTATATCGTTGCAGTGCTTAGGCGAAGCCCTGCGCCGGTAACACATCAAGATCGTCACCACGCCGTCGTGCTGACGGAACTCTTCCTCGACGCTTTGCTGGATCGGAGCCCGGGGATCGTCATCGAGCTGAACGTGTGCCAAGAACTCGGAGGTGCCGGAGTAACGGTGCTGTGATCGGTTGGATCGCGAGGAGAACGTACGACTACTTCCTCTACGTACGACTACTTCCTCTACGTTGTGTCAACGCTTCCGCTTCGGTCTACGAGGGTACGTAGACAAACACTCTCCCCTCTCATTGCTATGCATCACCATGATCTTGCGTGTGCGTAGGATTTTTTTTTGAAATTACTACGTTCCCCAACAGTGGCATCCGAGCCTAGGTTTTATGGTTTGATGTTATTTGCACGAGTAGAACACAAGTGAGTTGTGGACGATACAAGTCATACTACCTACCAGCATGTCATACTTTGGTTCAGCGGTATTGTTGGACGAGACGATCCGGACCAACCTTACGCGTACGCTTACGCGAGACCGGTTCCCTCGACGTGCTTTGCACATAGATGGCTTGCGGAAGACTGTCTCTCCAACTTTAGTTGAACCGAGTGTGGCTACGCCCGGTCCTTGAGAAGGTTAAAACGGAGTCTATTTGACAAACTATCGTTGTGGTTTTGATGCGTAGGTAAGATGAGTTCTTGCTTAAAGCCCGTAGCAGCCACGTAAAACTTGCAACAACAAAGTAGAAGACGTCTAACTTGTTTTTGCAGGGCATGCTGTGATGTGATATGGTCAAGACGTGATGCTAAATTTTATTGTATGAGATGATCATGTTTTGTAACCGAGTTATCGGCAACTGGCAGGAGCCATATGGTTGTCGCTTTATTGTATGCAATGCAATCGCGATGTAATGCTTTACTTTATTACTAAGCGGTAGTGATAGTCGTAGAAGCATAAGATTGGCGAGACGACAACGATGCTGCGATGAAGATCAAGGTGTCGCGCCGGTGACGATGGTGATCATGACGATGCTTCGAAGATGGAGATCACAAGCACAAGATGATGATGGCCATATCATATCACTTATATTGATTGCATGTGATGTTTATCCTTTTATGCATCTTATCTTGCTTTGATTGACGGTAGCATTATAAGATGATCTCTCACTAAATTATCAAGAAGTGTTCTCCCTGAGTATGCACCGTTGCGAAAGTTCTTCGTGCTGAGACACCACGTGATGATCGGGTGTGATAGGCTCTACGTTCAAATACAACGAGTGCAAAACAGTTGCACACGCGGAATACTCAGGTTTAACTTGACGAGCCTAGCATATACAGATATGGCCTCGGAACACAGAGACCGAAAGGTCGAGCGTGAATCATATAGTAGATATGATCAACATAATGATGTTCACCATTGAAACTACTCCATCTCACGTGATGATCGGACATGGTTTAGTTGATTTGGATCACGTGATCACTTAGAGGATTAGAGAGATGTCTATCTAAGTGGGAGTTCTTAAGTAATATGATTAATTGAACTTTAATTTATCATGAACTTAGTCCTGGTAGTATTAGCATATCTATGTTGTAGATCAATAGCTCGCATTGTTGCTTCCCTGTGTTTATTTTGATATGTTCCTAGAGAAAATTGTGTTGAAAAATGTTAGTAGCAATGATGCGGATTGGATCCGTGATCTGAGGTTTATCCTCATTGCTGCACAGAAGAATTATGTCCTTGATGCACCGCTAGGTGACGGACCTATTGCAGGAGCAGATGCAGACGTTATGAATGTTATGCTAGCTCAATATGATGACTACTTAATAGTTTAGTGCACCATGCTTAAACGGCTTAGAATCGGGACTTCAAAAGACGTTTTGAACGTCATGGACCATACAAGATGTTCCAGGAGTTGAAGTTAATATTTCAAGCAAATACCCGAGTTGAGTGATATGAAGTCTCCAACAAGTTCTATAGCTAAAAGATGGAGGAGAATCGCTCAACTAGTGAGCATGTGCTCAGATTGTCTGGGTACTACAATCGCTTGAATCAAGTGGGAGTTAATCTTCCAGATAAGATAGTGATTGACAGAATTCTCTAGTCACCATCACCAAGTTAGTAGAACTTCGTGATGAACTGTAATATACAAGGGATAACGGAAAATATTCCCAAGCTCTTCGCGATGCTAAAATCGGCGAAGGTAGAAATCAAAGAAAAACATCAAGTGTTGATGGTTGACAAGATCACTAGTTTCAAAGAAAAGGGCAAAAGGAAAGAAGGGGAACTTCAAGAAGAACGGCAAGCAAGTTGCTGCTCAAGTGAAAAAGCCCAAATCTGGTCCTAAGCCTGAGACTAAGTGCTTCTACTGCAAAGGGACTGGTCACTGGAAGCGGAACTACCCCAAGTGATTGGTGGATAAGAAGGATGGCAAAGTGAACACAAGTATATTTGATATACATGTTATTGATGTGTACTTTACTAGTGTTCATAGCAACCCCTCAGTATTTGGTACTAGTTCAAGTTGCTAAGATTAGTAACTCGAAACGGGAGTTGCAGAATGAACAAAGACTAGTTAAAGGGCAAGGTGACGATGTGTGTTGGAAGTGGTTCCAAGATTGATATGATCATCATCACACACTCCCTATACTTTCGGGATTAGTGTTGAAACTAAATAAGTGTTATTTGGTGTTTGCGTTGAGCATGAATATGATTTGATCATGTTTATTGCAATACGGCTATTCATTTAAGTAAGAGAATAAATTGTTGTTCTGTTTACATGAATAAAACCTTCTATGGTTATACACACCAACGAAATGGTTTGTTGGATCTCGATAGTAGTGATACACATATTCATAATGTCGAAGCCAAAAGATGCAGAGTTGATAATGATAGTGCAACTTATTTGTGGCACTGCCGTTTAGGTCATATCGGTGTAAAACGCATGAAGAAACTCCATACTGATGGACTTTTGGAGTCACTTGATTATGAATCACTTGGCACTTGCGAACCGTGCCTTATGGGCAAGATGACTAAAACGCCGTTCTCCGGAACAATGAAGCAAGCAACAGAATTGTTGGAAATCATACATACTGATGTATGTGGTCCGATGAATATTAAGGCTCGCGACAAAATATCATTATTTTCTAACTTTCACAGATGATTTAAGCAGATATGGGTATATCTACTTAATGAAACATAAGTCTGAAACGTTTGAAAAGTTCAAAGAATTTCAGAGTGAAGTGGATAATCATCGTAACAAGAAAATAAAAAGTTTCTACGATATGATCGCAGAGGTAAAATATTTGAGTTACGAGTTTTGGCCTTCAGTTAAAACCGTGTGGAATAGTTTCACAAATTCATGCCACCTGGAACACCACAGCATAATGGTGTGTCCGAACGTCATAACCGTACTTTATTGGATATAGTACAATCTATGATATTTCTTACCGATTTACCAATATCATTTTGGGATCATGCACTAGAGACAGCTGCATTCACGTTAAAAAAGGGCACCATCTAAATCCGTTGAGACGACACCGTATGAACTATGGTTTAGCAATAAACCTAAGCTGTCGTTTCTTAAAGTTTGGGGCTGCGATGCTTATGTGAAAAAGCTTCAACCTGATAAGCTCGAACCCAAATCGGAGAAATGTGTCTTCATAGGACATCCAAAGGAAACTGTTGGATACACCTTCTATCACAGATCCGAAGGCAAGACTTTTGTTGCTAAGTTCGGAAACTTTCTAGAGAAAGAGTTTCTTTCGAAAGAAGTGAGTGGGAGGAAAGTAGAAAACTTGATAAGGTAATTGTACCTTCTCCCTTATTGGAAAGCAGTTCATCACAGAAATCTGTTCTTGTGACTACTACACCGATGAGTAAGGAAGCTAATGATGATGATCATGTAACTTCAAGATCAAGTTACTACCGAATCTCGTAAGTAAACTAGAGTGAGATCCGCACCAGAGTGGTACGGTAATCCTGTTCTGGAAGTCATGTTACTAGACCATGACGAACTTGCGAACTATGAGGAAGCGATGATGAGCCCAGATTCCGCAAAATGGTTAGAGGCCATGAAATCTGAGATATGATCCATGTATGAGAACAAAGTATGGACTTTGATGGATTTGCCCAATGATCGGCAAGCCAAAGAAAATAAATGGATCTTGAAGAGGAAGACGGACACTGATAGTAGTGTTACTATCTACAAAGCTAGAATTGTCGCAAAAGGTTTTCGACAAGTTCAAGGTGTTGACTACGATGAGAGTTTCTCACTCATATCTATGCTTAAGTCTGTCCGAATCATGTTAGCAATTGCCGCATTTTATGAAATCCGGCAAATGGATAAACAAAACTACATTCCTTAATGGATTTATTAAAGAAGAGTTGTATACGATACAACTAGAAGGTTTTGTCGATCCTGAAGGTGTTAACAAAATATGCAAGCTCCAGCGATCCATTTATGGACTGGTGCAAGCCTCTCGGAGTTGGAATAAACGCTTTGATAGTGTGATCAAAGCATTTGGTTTTATACAGACTTTCGGAGAAGCCTGTATTTACAAGAAAGTGAGTGGGAGCACAACAGCATTTCTGATAAGTATATGTAAATGACATATTATTGATCGGAGATAATGTAGAATTATTCTGTAAAGCATAAAGGAGTATTTGAAAGGAGTTTTTCGAAGAAGGACCTCGGTGAAGCTGCTTACATATTGAGCATCAAGATCTATAGAGATAGATCAAGACGCTTGATAAGTTTTTCAATAAGTACATACCTTGAAAAGATTTTGAAGTAGTTCAAAATGGAACAGTCAAAGAAAGAGTTCTTGCCTGTATTACAAGGTGTGAAATTGAGTAAGACTCAAAGCCCGACCACGGCAGAAGATAGAAAGAGAATGAAAGTCATTCCCTATGCCTCAGCCATAGGTTCTATAAAGTATGCCATGCTGTGTACCAGACCTATTGTATACCCTACCCTGAGATTGGCACGGGAGTACAATAGTGATCTAGGAGTAGATCACTGGACGGCGGTCAAAATTATCCTTAGTGGAATAAGGATATGTTTCTCGATTATGGAGGTGACAAAAAGGTTCGTCGTAAAAGGTTACGTCGATGCAAGTTTTGACACTAATCTGGATGACTCTAAGTCTCAATCTAGATACATATTGAAAGTGGGAGCAATTAGCTAAAGTAGCTCCGTGCAGAGCATTGTAGACATAGAAAAATGCAAAATACATAACGGATCTGAATGTGGCAGACCCGTTGACTAAACTTCTCTCACAAACAAAAGTCACACTGTAGTACTCTTTGGGTGTTAATCACATAGCAATGTGAACTAGATTACTGAATCTAGTAAACCCTTTGGGTGTTGGTCACATATCGATGTGAACTATTGCTGATAAATCACATGGCGATGTGAACTAGATTATTGACTCTAGTGCAAGTGGGAGACTGAAGGAAATATGCCCTAGAGGCAATAATAAAGTTATTATTTATTTCCTTATATCATGATAAATGTTTATTATTCATGCTAGAATTGTATTAACTGGAAACATAATACATGTGTGAATACATAGACAAACAGAGTGTCACTAGTATGCCTCTACTTGACTAGCTCATTAATCAAAGATGGTTATGTTTCCTAGCCATGAACAAAGAGTTGTTATTTGATTAACGAGATCACATCATTAGTTGAATGATCTGATTGACATGACCCATTACATTAGCATAGCACCCGATCGTTTAGTATGTTGCTATTGCTTTTATCCATGACTTATACATGTTCCTTTAACTATGAGAATATGCAACTCCCATTTACCGTAGGGACACTTTGTGTGCTACCAAACGTCACAACGTAACTGGGTGATTATAAAGGTGCTCTACAAGTGTCTCCGAAGGTACATGTTGGGTTGGCATATTTCGAGATTAGGATTTGTCACTCCGATTGTCGGAGAGGTAACTCAGGGCCTTCTCGGTAATGCACATCACATAAGCCTTGCAAGCATTGCAACCAATGAGTTAGTTGCGAGATGATGTATTACGGAACGAGAAAAGAGACTTGCCGGTAACGAGATTGAACTAGGTATTGGATACCGACGATCGAATCTCGGGCAAGTAACATACCGATGACAAAGGGAACAACGTATGTTGTTATGCGGTCTGACCGATAAAGATCTTCGTAGAATATGTAGGAGCCAATATGGGCATCCAGGTCCCGCTATTGGTTATTGACCGGAGACGTGTCTCGGTCATGTCTACATTGTTCTCGAACCGTAGGGTTCGCACGCTTAACGTTACGATGACAGTTATTATGAGTTTATGCATTTTGATGTACCGAAGGAGTTCGGAGTCCCGGATGTGATCACGGACGTGACGAGGAGTCTCAAAATGGTCGAGACATAAAGAATTATATATTGGAAGCCTATGTTTGGACATCGGATGCATTCCAGGTGAAATCAGGATTTTACCGGAATACCGGGAGGGTTACCGGAACCCCCCGGGAGCATAATGGGCCAACATGGGCCTTGGAGGAGAAGTGAGAGGGCAGCCCTAGGGGCTGCGCGCCTCCCCCCTTCCCCTAGTCCTATTAGGACTAGGAGAGGTGGGCGCCCCCCTCTCCTTCTCTCTCCCCCTTGAAGAATCCTAGTCCAACTAGGATTGGGGGGGGGGGAATCCTACTCCCAGAGGGAGTAGGACTCCTCCTGCGCCTCCCTCCTTTGGCCGGCCAGCCTCCCCCCTTCATCCTTTATATACGGGGGCAGGGGACACCCATAGACACACAAGTTGATCTACGGATCGTTCCTTAGCCGTGTGCGGTGCCCCCTTCCACCAAATTCCACCTCGATTATATCGTTGCAGTGCTTAGGCGAAGCCCTGCGCCGGTAACACATCAAGATCGTCACCACGCCGTCGTGCTGACGGAACTCTTCCTCGACGCTTTGCTAGATCGGAGCCCGGGGATCGTCATCGAGCTGAACGTGTGCCAAGAACTCGGAGGTGCCGGAGTAACGGTGCTGTGATCGGTTGGATCGCGAGGAGAACGTACGACTACTTCCTCTACGTACGACTACTTCCTCTACGTTGTGTCAACGCTTCCGCTTCGGTCTACGAGGGTACGTAGACAAACACTCTCCCCTCTCATTGCTATGCATCACCATGATCTTGCGTGTGCGTAGGAATTTTTTTTGAAATTACTACGTTCCCCAACAGTTCAAATCCTGGCTCCATCCCTGGGAATCACGTCACACAAAACTGTGCATATTTTCCCCAAAAAAGGTACCTTGGTTTAATGTGTGACACTGAGCTCTTCATGACCCCAATGGAACAAGTATGGTTGTGGGTGTGGTGTCATGGTAGTTCCAACTTCTCCACCATCTCAATGCTTGCCGCATTTATCAAGCTCATGTGGTCAATTCTCATAGCACATGATCTCTCTTGTACCACGACACGAGTATGAAAAAGCCCATCCCATCGACCTTCCTCCTCCAATTGAAATCCATAACTTAGCTTCCATTATAATCCAGTCATCTCCTGCACAGTGTCGTGAACAATCTTGCATCTGATACCACCTGATGTAGACCGAACCTCAATGGCGAGATCCAACCTGTTCTTGCAGCCTGATCTTTCACAACACACCACCAGCAGCAATAATCTCTCGCCCGCGCACGCGATGTACACGAAATAGAGGGTTTGAACCTTGTGGCTCAGCACAAGAAAATCAATCTCAACGACGGTACTTACGTGCAAAACAATTTCCTCGCAACACAGAGGTTTTCTAAAGCTTCCTCCAAAACTTAGGGATTTTTAGATAGCTTCCCCAAAAGTCGACACGGGTATTTACCCTAAAATGAAGGAAATATGCCCTAGAGGCAATAATAAAGTTGTTATTTATATTTCCTTGTATCATGATAAATGTTCATTATTCATGCTAGAATTGTATTAACCGGAAACTTAGTACATGTGTGAATATGTCAATGCAAGCTTTGACACTGATCCGGATGACTCTAAGTCATAAACCGGATACATATTTATATTGAACGGTGGAGCTGTCAGTTGGTGCAGTTCTAAGCAAAGCGTCGTGGCGGGATCTACGTGTGAAGCGGAGTACATAGCTGCTTCGGAGGCAGCAAATGAAGGAGTCTGGATGAAGGAGTTCATATCCGATCTAGGTGTCATACCTAGTGCATCGGGTCCAATAAAAATCTTTTGTGACAATGCTGGTGAAATTACCTTGGCAAAGGAATCCAGATTTCACAAGAGAACCAAGCACATCAAGAGACACTTCAATTCCATCCGCGATCAAGTCAAGGAGGGAGACATAGAGATTTGCAAGATACATATGGATCTGAATGTTGCAGACCAGTTGACTAAGCCTCTCTCGCGAGCAAAACATGATCAACACCAAGACTCTATGGGTGTTAGAATCATTACTGTGTAATCTAGATTATTGACTCTAGTGCAAGTGGGAGACTGAAGGAAATATGCCCTAGAGGCAATAATAAAGTTGTTACTTATATTTCCTTATATCATGATAAATGTTTATTATTCATGCTAGAATTGTATTAACCGGAAACTTAGTACATGTGTGAATACATAGACAATCAAAGTGTCACTAGTATGCCTCTACTTGACTAGCTCGTTAATCAAAGATGGCTCAGTTTCCTAACCATAGACATGAGTTGTCATTTGATGAACGGGATCACATCATTAGAGAATGATGTGATTGACTTGACCCATCCGTTAGCTTAGCACTATGACCGTTTAGTTTATTGCTATTGCTTTCTTCATAACTTATACATGTTCCTATGACTATGAGATTATGCAACTCCCGAATACCGGAGGAACACTTAGTGTGCTATCAAACGTCACAACGTAACTGGGTGATTATAAAGATGCTCTACAGGTGTCTCCGATGGTGTTTGTTGAGTTGGCATAGATCGAGATTAGGATTTGTCACTCCGATTGTCGGAGAGTGCTACCTCTTGAGCAGTGCGTTGGTTTTCCCTTGAAGAGGAAAGGATGATGCAGCAAAGTAGTAAGTATTTTCCTCAGTTTTTAAGAACCAAGGTATCAATCCAGTAGGATGCCACATGCAAGTCCCTCGTACCTACACAAAAAATAAGAACCTTGCAACCAACGCGATAAAGGGGTTGTTAATCCCTTCACGACCACTTGCAAAAGTGAGATCTGATAGAGATGTTAAGATAATATTTTTGGTATTTTTATGATAAAGATTGCAAAGTAAAAATAGATTGGAAACTTATATGATGGAAAATAGACCCGGGGGCCATAGGTTTCACTAGTGGCTGCTCTCAAGATAGCATAAGTATTACGGTGGGTGAACAAATTACTGTCGAGCAATTGATAGAAAAGTCCATAATTATGAGAATATCTAGGCATGGTTGTAGCGACCCGACCTCAAACGGTCAAGTCTCTTTGCTTCAGTGTCATCCGTGGATCGGTAATGCTGACACACACAGCACTCGAAGGATTTATAACAGAGTAGCAATCACACACTTATTACATCGAATGTCTCAAAAGAGAACTTATTACAATAAATATGGCTTAAGGCCATATAATACGATAACAACGAAAGGCTTGGAGGATAAAGTGAGTCCATCAACTCCAACGACATAATTGAGCTGCACGGCAACGGCCTAACGAACCTTACTCCTCGTCTGAAAAGTCTGCAACATAATACTTTGCAGCCCGAAAACGGGTCAGCACATGATATATGCTAGCAATATAACACAGTAGAGCAAGAACAGAATAATGCTATCACTACATGCATATCTGGCTGGTGGAAAGCTCTATGGTTATAGTTTTTGCGAAAAGCCAATTTTTTCCTACAACAAAGGAATATATTTTAATTTAACTATCATGGTAGTTGAAACATCATTGAGAAGGTTCCTCCAACTCAATCCCAATTAAAGTAGTTATCAGCCCAACAATATTAATTTTAGAGTGATGAGATACTTAGGATACTCCAAGTACTAGATACTCAAGATTGTCCATAACTGGGGACACGGCTAACCATGATTAGATTTTACACTCTCCAGAGGTTTGCGCACTTTTCCCCACAAGACTCGATCGCCTCCGTTGGAATTTCTCGCACTACATGGTGTTTGAGAAATGGATGACCGAGACACAGTCTTTTAGAAACATTAACTCTCTACTCCGGGCAGACCATACCAAACCTACAACCCTCTACCTGCTGATCCACCTCTTCGAGAGCTTCACGTAACTTACTCAATTATGTTAGATCCCATAATAGCTCTTGGCTGCACACGGAAGTTTCTAGCATGAAAATATCTCAGTTCCCTTTGAGCCTGGGTGGCGGTCCATAGGAAAATCACACGGAACCCCGGGATTTCCAAAAATATAGGCAACACTAGATTCTCTAGGTGCCTCAATCCACCCAGATGTGTATTTAAGTAGCCACCTTAAGTTGAACCATTAATTAACAATCTCACATTTGTCATGGATTTCACTCACCCAAACCACGTCTACGAGCATAGCATAGCAATATAAGCAATACGTAGAAGTAACTCCCAAGGGTTTGAGTATAACATGTTGGAAATATGCCCTAGAGGCAATAATAAAAGCATTATTATTATATTTCCTTATTCATGATAATTGTCTTTATTCGTGCTATAATTGTGTTATCCGGAAATCGTAATACATGTGTGAATACCAGACAACAATATGTCCCTAGTGAGCCTCTAGTTGACTAGCTCGTTGATCGACAGATAGTCATGGTTTCCTGACTATGGACATTGGATGTCATCGATAACGGGATCACATCATTAGGAGAATGATGTGATGGACAAGACCCAATCCTAAACATAGCATAAGATCGCATAGTTCGTTTGCTAGAGTTTTCCAATGTCAAGTGTCCTTTCCTTAGACCATGAGATCGTGTAACTCCCGGATACCGTACGAGTGCTTTGGGTGTGCCAAACGTCACAACGTAACTGGGTGACTATAAAGGTATGCTACGGGTATCTCTGAAAGTGTCTGTTGGGTTGACATGGATCGAGACTGGGATTTGTCACTCCGCTTGACGGAGAGGTATCACCGGGCCCTCTCGGTAATGCATCATCACAATGAGCTCAGTGTGATCAAAGTGTTTGATCACGGGATCATGCATTACGGTACGAGAAAAGTGACTTGCCGGTAACGAGATTGAACGAGGTACTGGGATACCGACGATCGAATCTCGGGCAAGTAAAATACCGATTGACAAAGGGAATCGTATACGGGATTAATTGAATCCTTGACATCGTGGTTCATCTGATGAGATCATCGTGGAGCATGTGGGAGCCAACATGGGTATCCAGATCCCGCTGTTGGTTATTGCCCGAGAGCCATCTCGGTCATGTCTGCATGTCTCCCGAACCCGTAGGGTCTACACACTTAAGGTTCGGTGACGCTAGGGTTGTGAAGATATGTATGTGCAGTAACCCGAATGTTGTTCGGAGTCCCGGATGAGATCCCGGACGTCACGAGGAGTTCCGGAATGGTCCGGAGGTAAAGAATTATATATAGGAAGTGCTATTTTGGCCATCGGGACAAGTTTCGGTGTTATCGGTATTGTACCGGGACCACCGGAGGGGTCCCGGGGGTCCACCAGGTGGGGCCACCTGCCTTGGTGGGCCACATGGGCCTTAGGGGGTGCGCCTTGGCCTGCTTGGGCCAAGGGGAACCAGCCCCAAGGGCCCATGCGCCAAGGAAACTTGGAGGAGGGAGAGTCCAAAGGGGGGAAGGCACCTCCGAGGTGCCTTGGGGAGGATGGACTCCTCCCCCCCTCTTGGCCGCACCCCTTCCTTGGAGGAAGGGGCAAGGCTGCGCCCTCCCCCCCTCTAATGCATCTATATAAAGGGGGGCAGGGGAGGGGGCAGCGCACCCTATTGCCCTGGCGCCCCTCCTCCCTGCAACACCTCCTCCTCCTCCTGTAGTTGCTTAGCGAAGCCCTGCCGGAGTTCTGCTGCATCCACCACCACACCGTCGTGCTGGATCTTCCTCAACCTCTCCTTCCCCCTTGCTGGATCAAGAAGGAGGAGACGTCTCCCGTCCCGTACGTGTGTTGAACGCGGAGGTGCCGTCCGTTCGGTACTAGATCATCGGTGAATTGGATCACGGCAAGTACGACTACCTCATCCACGTTCACTCGAACGCTTCCGTTGCGATCTACAAAGTGGTATGTAGATGCTATCTAATCTGAATACTCGTTGCTAGATGAACTCATAGATGGATCTTGGTGAAACCGTAGGAAAATTTTTAATTTTCTGCAACGTTCCCCAACAGTGGCATCATGAGCTAGGTTTATGAGTAGTTCTCTATTGCACAAGTAGAACACAAAGTAGTTGTGGGCGTCGAATTGTAAATTCTTCTTGCCGTTACTAGTCAATCTTGATTCAGCGGTATTGTGGGATGAAGCGGCCCGGACCAACCTTACACGTACGCTTACGTGAGACCGGTTCCACCGACTAACATGCACTAGTTGCATAAGGTGGCTGGCGGGTGTCTGTCTCTCCTACTTTAGTTGGATCGGATTCGATGAACAGGGTCCTTATGAAGGGTAAATAGAGATTGACAATTCACGTTGTGGTTATTACGTAGGTAAGAAAACGTTCTTGCTAGCAACCTATAACAGCCACGTAAAACTTGCAACAACAATTAGAGGACGTCTAACTTGTTTTTGCAGCAAGTGCTATGTGATATGATATGGCCAAAGTTGTGATGTATGATGAATGATCTATATGTGATGTATGAGATGTTCATGCTATTGTAATAGGAATCACGACTTGCATGTCGATGAGTATGACAACCGGCAGGAGCCATAGGAGTTGTCTTTATTTTTGTATGACCTGCGTGTCATTGAGAATCGCCATGTAAGTTACTTTACTTTATTGCTAAACGCGTTAGCCATAGTAGTAGAAGTAATAGTTGGCGAGCAACTTCATGGAGACACAATGATGAAGATCATGATGATGAAGATCATGGTGTCAAGCCGGTGACAAGATGATCATGGAGCCCCAAGATGGAGATCAAAGGAGCTATGTGATATTGGCCATATCATGTCACGTTTATTATTTGATTGCATGTGATGTTTATCATGTTTTGCATCTTGTTTACTTAGAACGACGGTAGTAAATAAGATGATCCCTCATAATAATTTCAAGAAATTGTTCACCCTAACTGTGCACCGTTGCTAAGGTTCGTCGTTCCGAAGCACCACGTGATGATCGGGTGTGATTGGTCCTTACGTTCGCATACAACGGGTGTAAGACAGATTTACACACGCAAAACACTTAGGTTGACTTGACGAGCCTAGCATGTACAGACATGGCCTCGGAACACAGAAGACCGAAAGGTCGAGCATGAGTCGTATAGAAGATACGATCAACATGAAGATGTTCACCGATGTTGACTAGTCCGTCTCACGTGATGATCGGACACGGCCTAGTTGACTCGGATCATGTAATACTTAGATGACTAATAGAGGGATGTCTATCTAAGTGGGAGTTCATTAAATAATTTGATTAAATGAACTTTATTATCATGAACTTAGTCTAAATATTTACAATATGTCTTGTAGATCAAATGGCCAACGTAGTCCTCAACTTCAACGCGTTCCTAGAGAAAACCAAGCTGAAAGACGATGGTAGCAACTATACGGACTGGGTCTGGAACCTGAGGATTATCCTCATAGCTGCCAAGAAAGATTATGTCCTACGAGCACCGCTGGGTGACGCACCAATTCTCCCTGCAGAACAAGACGTTATGAACGCTTGGCAGTCACGCTGCGATGATTACTCCCTCGTTCAGTGCGGCATGCTTTACAGCTTAGAGCCGGGGCTCCAAAAGCGTTTTGAGAGACATGGAGCATATGAGATGTTCGAAGAGCTGAAAATGGTTTTCCAAGCTCATGCCCGGGTCGAGAGATATGAAGTCTCCGACAAATTCTTTAGCTGTAAGATGGAGGAAAATAGTTCTGTCAGTGAACACATACTCAAAATGTCTGGGTTGCACAACCGCATGACTCAACTGGAAGTTAATCTCCCGGAAGAAGCGGTCATTGACAGAATCCTCCAGTCGCTTCCACCTAGCTACAAGAGCTTTGTGATGAACTACAATATGCAGGGGATGGTAAAGACCATTCCTGAGGTATATGCTATGCTGAAATCAGCAGAGGTAGAAATCAAGAAGGAGCATCAAGTGTTGATGGTGAATAAAACCACTAAGTTCAAGAAGGGCAAGGGTAAAAAGAACTTCAAGAAGGACGGCAAGGAAGTTGCCGCGCCCGGTAAGCAAGTTGCCGGGAAGAAGCCAAAGAATGGACCCAAGCCCGAGACTGAGTGTTTTTATTGCAAGGGAAGTGGTCACTGGAAGCGGAACTGCCCCAAATACTTAGCGGACAAGAAGGCCGGCAAAACCAAAGGTATATGTGATATACATGTAATTGATGTGTACCTTACCAGTACTCGTAGTAGCTCTTGGGTATTTGATACCGGTGCAGTTGCTCACATTTGTAACTCAAAGCAGGAGCTGCGGAATAAACGGAGACTGGCGAAGGACGAGGTGACGATGCGCGTCGGGAATGGTTCCAAGGTCGATGTGATCGCCGTCGGCACGCTGCCTCTACATTTACCTACGGGATTAGTTTTAAACCTCAATAATTGTTATTTAGTGCCAAGTTTGAGCATGAACATTGTATCTGGATCTCGCTTAATTCGAGATGGCTACTCATTTAAATCAGAGAATAATGGTTGTTCCATTTATATGAGAGATATGTTTTATGGTCATGCTCCGATGGTTGATGGTTTATTCTTAATGAATCTCGTACGTGATGATACACATATTCATAGTGTGAATACCAAAAGAGTTAAAGTTGATAACAATAGTTCCACATATTTGTGGCACTGCCACCTTGGTCACATAGGTGTCAAACGCATGAAGAAGCTCCATGCAGATGGACTTTTAGAGTCTCTTGATTATGAATCATTTGACACGTGCGAACCATGCCTCATGGGTAAAATGACCAAGACTCCGTTCTTAGGAACAATGGAGCGAGCAACCAACTTATTGGAAATCATACATACCGATGTGTGCGGTCCAATAAGTGTTGAGGCTCGCGGTGGCTATCGTTATGTTCTCACCCTCACTGATGACTTGAGTAGATATGGGTATATCTACTTGATGAAACACAAGTCTGAGACCTTCGAAAAGTTCAAGGAATTTCAGAGTGAGGTTGAAAATCAACGTGATAGAAAGATCAAGTTTCTACGATCAGATCGTGGAGGAGAATACTTGAGTCACGAATTTGGCACACACTTAAGAAAATGTGGAATAGTTTCACAACTCACGCCGCCTGGAACACCTCAGCGTAATGCTGTGTCCGAACGTCGTAATCGCACTCTATTAGATATGGTGCGATCTATGATGTCTCTTACCGACTTACCGCTATCTTTTTGGGGCTATGCTTTAGAGACTGCCGCATTCACTTTAAATAGGGCTCCGTCAAAATCCGTTGAGACGACACCGTATGAATTATGGTTTGGGAAGAAACCTAAGCTGTCGTTTCTAAAAGTTTGGGGATGCGATGCTTATGTCAAGAAACTTCAACCTGAAAAGCTCGAACCCAAATCGGAAAAATGCGTCTTCATAGGATACCCTAAAGAAACTGTTGGGTATACCTTCTACCTCAGATCCGAAGGCAAGATCTTTGTTGCCAAGAATGGATCCTTTCTAGAGAAAGAGTTTCTCTCGAAAGAAGTAAGTGGGAGGAAAGTAGAACTTGATGAAGTATTACCTCTTGAACCGGAAAAAGGCGAAACTCAAGAAATCGTTCCTGAGGTGCCTGCACCGACTGGAGAGGAAATTAATGATTATGATCAAGATACTTCTGATCAAGCTCCTACTGAAATTCGAAGGTCCACAAGGACACGTTCCGCACCAGAGTGGTACGGCAACCCTGTCTTAGAAATCATGTTGTTAGACAACGGTGAACCTTCGAACTATGAGGAGGCAATGGGGAGCCCGGATTCCGACAAATGGCTGGAAGCCATGAAATCCGAGATAGGATCCATGTATGAAAACGAAGTATGGACTTTGACCGACTTGCCCGTTGAACGGCGAGCCATAGAAAATAAATGGATCTTTAAGAAGAAGACAGACGCGGATGGTAATGTGACCATCTATAAAGCTCGGCTTGTCGCTAAGGGTTATCAACAAGTTCAAGGCGTTGACTACGATGAGACTTTCTCACCGGTAGCGAAGCTGAAGTCCGTCAGAATCATGTTAGCAATTGCCGCATACTATGATTATGAGATATGGCAAATGGACGTCAAAACGGCATTCCTTAATGGTTTCCTTAAGGAAGAATTGTATATGATGCAGCCAGAAGGTTTTGTCGATCCTAAGAATGCTGAAAAGGTGTGCAAGCTCCAACGCTCGATTTATGGGCTGGTGCAAGCATCTCGGAGTTGGAACATTCACTTTGATGAGATGATCAAAGCGTTTGGGTTTACACAGACTTATGGAGAAGCCTGTGTTTACAAGAAAGTGAGTGGGAGCTCTGTAGCATTTCTCATATTATATGTAGACGACATACTTTTGATGGGAAATGATATAGAACTCTTGGACAGCATTAAGGCCTATTTGAATAAAAGTTTTTCAATGAAGGACCTTGGAGAAGCTGCTTATATATTAGGCATCAAGATCTATAGAGATAGATCGAGACGCCTCATAGGTCTTTCACAAAGCACATACCTTGATAAAATATTGAAGAAGTTCAATATGGATCAATCTAAGAAAGGGTTCTTACCTGTATTACAAGGTGTGAAATTGAGCTCAGCTCAATGTCCGACCACGGCAGAAGATATAGAAGAGATGAGTGTCATCCCCTATGCCTCAGCCATAGGTTCTATTATGTATGCCATGCTGTGTACCAGACCTGATGTAAACCTTGCCGTAAGTTTGGTAGGTAGGTACCAAAGTAATCCCAGCAAGGAACACTGGACAGCGGTCAAGAATATCCTGAAGTACCTGAAAAGGACTAAGGAAATGTTTCTCGTTTATGGAGGTGACGAAGAGCTCGTCGTAAGAGGTTACGTAGACGCTAGCTTCGACACAGATCTGGATGACTCTAAGTCACAAACCGGATACGTGTATATTTTGAATGGTGGGGTAGTAAGCTGGTGCAGTTGCAAGCAAAGCGTCGTGGCGGGATCTACATGTGAAGCGGAGTACATGGCAGCCTCGGAGGCAGCACATGAAGCAATTTGGGTGAAGGAGTTCATCACCGACCTCGGAGTCATACCCAATGCGTCGGGGCCAATCAAGCTCTTCTGTGACAACACTGGAGCTATTGCACTTGCAAAGGAGCCCAGGTTTCACAAGAAGACCAGGCACATCAAGCGTCGCTTCAACTCCATTCGTGAAAATGTTCAAGATGGAGACATAGAAATTTGTAAAGTGCACACGGATCTGAATGTCGCAGATCCGTTGACTAAACCTCTCCCTAAGGCAAAACATGATCAGCACCAGAACTCTATGGGTGTTCGATTCATCACAATGTAACTAGATTATTGACTCTAGTGCAAGTGGGAGACTGTTGGAAATATGCCCTAGAGGCAATAATAAAAGCATTATTATTATATTTCCTTATTCATGATAATTGTCTTTATTCGTGCTATAATTGTGTTATCCGGAAATCGTAATACATGTGTGAATACCAGACAACAATATGTCCCTAGTGAGCCTCTAGTTGACTAGCTCGTTGATCGACAGATAGTCATGGTTTCCTGACTATGGACATTGGATGTCATCGATAACGGGATCACATCATTAGGAGAATGATGTGATGGACAAGACCCAATCCTAAACATAGCATAAGATCGCATAGTTCGTTTGCTAGAGTTTTCCAATGTCAAGTGTCCTTTCCTTAGACCATGAGATCGTGTAACTCCCGGATACCGTACGAGTGCTTTGGGTGTGCCAAACGTCACAACGTAATTGGGTGACTATAAAGGTATGCTACGGGTATCTCTGAAAGTGTCTGTTGGGTTACATGGATCGATACTGGGATTTGTCACTCCGCTTGATGGAGAGGTATCACCGGGCCCTCTCGGTAATGCATCATCATATGAGCTCAAGGTGATCAAAGTGTTTGATCACAAGGATCATGCATTACGGTACGAGAAAAGTGACTTGCCGATAACGAGATTGAACGAGGTACTGGGATACCGACGATCGAATCTCGGGCAAGTAAAATACCGAATGACAAAGGGAATCGTATACGGGATTAATTGAATCCTTGACATCGTGGTTCATCCGATGAGATCATTGTGGAGCATGTGGGAGCCAACATGGGTATCCAGATCCCGCTGTTGGTTATTGCCCGAGAGCCATCTCGGTCATGTCTGCATGTCTCCCGAACCCGTAGGGTCTACACACTTAAGGTTCGGTGACGCTAGGGTTGTGAAGATATGTATGTGTAGTAACCCGAATGTTGTTCGGAGTCCCGGATGAGATCCCGGACGTCACGAGGAGTTCCGGAATGGTCCGGAGGTAAAGAATTATATATAGGAAGTGCTATTTTGGCCATCGGGACAAGTTTCGGTGTTATCGGTATTGTACCGGGACCACCGGAGGGGTCCCGGGGGTCCACCAGGTGGGGCCACCTGCCTTGGTGGGCCACATGGGCCTTAGGGGGTGCGCCTTGGCCTGCTTGGGCCAAGGGGAACCAGCCCCAAGGGCCCATGCGCCAAGGAAACTTGGAGGAGGGAGAGTCCAAAGGGGGGAAGGCACCTCCGAGGTGCCTTGGGGAGGATGGACTCCTCCCCCCCTCTTGGCCGCACCCCTTCCTTGGAGGAAGGGGCAAGGCTGCGCCCTCCCCCCCTCTAATGCATCTATATAAAGGGGGGCAGGGGAGGGGGCAGCGCACCCTATTGCCCTGGCGCCCCTCCTCCCTGCAACACCTCCTCCTCCTCCCGTAGTTGCTTAGCGAAGCCCTGCCGGAGTTCTGCTGCATCCACCACCACACCGTCGTGCTGGATCTTCCTCAACCTCTCCTTCCCCCTTGCTGGATCAAGAAGGAGGAGACGTCTCCCGTCCCGTACGTGTGTTGAACGCGGAGGTGTCGTCCGTTCGGTACTAGATCATCGGTGAATTGGATCACGGCAAGTACGACTACCTCATCCACGTTCACTCGAACGCTTCCGTTGCGATCTACAAAGTGGTATGTAGATGCTATCTAATCTGAATACTCGTTGCTAGATGAACTCATAGATGGATCTTGGTGAAACCGTAGGAAAATTTTTAATTTTCTGCAACGTTCCCCAACATAACAGGGCAATAGGTTCTACCTCATCAACTACTTCCCAACCCACATGTTAATGACATCCTAATCATGCAATGTTTGAGGATTGAAACTAATGCATAAAAACTGGGTATGAAAAAAGTATGATCAATGTGTTACTTGCCTTGCTGACGATCCGCAAAACCTAAAGATTCGTAGTAGCACGCCTCGCACTCCGGGAATTCTATCGCAAACAAACAATAGCATACATAAGCAATCAAGCGGAGATGCACGGGCAAAACTCAAATAAGAAGAATTGACCAGAAACTTCAACTTAAGAACTCCGGTTAGCGAAAAGAATCAAACCAAACGAAGCAACGAAACTCAAACGGCGAAAAAAAAACAAGATTCGTTTACTAATCTGAACTAAAGTCAAACTTTACAGTACCAAAATCTTGTTCAAGTTGATTAAACAGAAACAGGGTTTCGAGACAAAGATCTAGGCGCTTGAATCGCCTGATTCCGATAAACGAGCGAAAAGATAAACTAAAACGAAAATCGGATCAGAAATCGCGACTGAAAAAATCACAGAAAAATCCGAGAAAAAGAAAACTGACGAACAGGCTAACGAACAAACGTTCGTTGTTTGTAACTATCGAGCAAAAACCTTTCGTTAAAACGACCGTACGTACGAATGTTCGCTAAGTAGCTAAACCGAGAAAAACCAGCGAACCGATCTAAAAAACAAACTAGGGTTCTTAAAAAAACCGAATCGGTTTTCTTAAAAAAGCCGGCGGCGACAACGGCGTGTTACCTCCGGCGGGGCTGCGGCGGCGGGGCGACGGCGGCGCGGCGCGGCGAGGGGCGGCGTGGCGCGGCGAAGGAGGAGGTGGCGGGCTGTGGTCGGGCGGCGGGGTTGGCGGCTTGGTGGTGGTAGAGGGGGTCCGGGGGGTATTTAAATAGGGGGGGCGGCGGCTTTGAGGAGGGGGCAAGGCGGCGGGGAGGAGGAGTCCGGGTCGGACTCCGGTCCGAGGCGGCGGCGGCGGCCCGGTCTCCAGGTGGGATACGGCGGCGCGGGGGAGGTGGGCCGTCTCGGCTGGGCTTTGGCCCGATCGAGCGCTGGAACTTTTTTTTAAACAATTCGGCCGAACCAAAAAGAAATCCTACAGAATAAAATATTTAGAACGAGGTGAACATTTTGTTGGCCTTAAAATGCAAGTTTTGAAAACGTGCAATTTTTCTAATGCAAATAAAATTGCGATAAAATCCGAATAAAATAAAATATTTGATTTTAATATTTTTCCTCCAATATTTCAATTATTTTGGAGAAGTCATATTATCTCCTCTCATATTTCAATATGAAATATTTTTCAGAGAGAAAAATAATTAAAATCAAAATCCTCATTTCAATATCTGATAAAAAAATCAAATATGAAAACCGGGAAATCCCCAACTCTCTCTGAGGGTCCTTGAGTTGCTTAGGATTTGCGAGGATCGTGAAATGAAATGCAATAAAATATGATATGCATGAATGATCTATGTATAACATTCCAAATTGAAAATTTGGGAAACCTACCCCCCTTAAGATGAATCTCGCCTTCGAGATTCGGGTTGGCTAGAAAATAGGTGTGGGTGGTCTTTGCGAAGGTCATCCTCTCGTTCCCAGGTGGCTTCATCCTCGGTATGGTGACTCCACTGAACTTTGCAAAACTTGATAACCTTGCTGCGGGTGACTCGACTGGCAAATTCAAAAATCTTGGCTGGCTTCTCCTCATAAGTCAAATCACTGTCCAACTGAATCGCCTCCAAGGGTACGGTATCTCTTAACGGTATATCAACCATCTCAGCATGGCAATTCTTCAACTCTCCTGACAGTCCTCCCGGTAACTCCAACTTGTAGGCAACTTCTCCCATACGTTCCAAAACACGATACGGTCCTACAAATCTCGGGGCTAGCTTTCCCTTAACACCAAAACGTTTCACTCCTCGCAAGGGTGATACTCGCAGATATGCTCTATCTCCAATTTCATAGGTTACCTCCTTGCGTTTTGAATCTACATAACTCTTCTGCCTGGACTGAGCTACCTTCAGTCTATCTCGAATTAACTTAACTTTCTCTTTCGACTCCTTTATCCGGTTTGGTCCAAACAGCTGTCGGTCTCCAACTTCATCCCACATCAGCGGTGTTCTGCACCTTCATCCATACAGGGCTTCAAACGGTGCCATCTTCAAACTGGCTTGGTAGCTATTGTTATATGAGAACTCTGCGTAAGGCAAATTGTCATCCCAACTAGATCCGTAATCTAGCGCATAGGCCCTCAACATGTCCTCCAGAATCTGGTTGACTCTCTTGGTCTGCCCATCCGTCTGCGGGTGAAATGTTGTACTGAACTCCAATCTCGTTCCTAAAGTCTGGTGCTGCTGATGCCAAAACTTTGAGGTAAACTGTGTTCCTCTATCTGATACGATGGTCCTCGGAACTCCGTGCAGACATACGATCCTGGTCATATATATCTTGGCCAACTTCGCACTTGTATAGGTTGTTTTCACTGGGATAAAGTGAGCCACTTTGGTCAAGTGATCAACTACTACCCATATAGAATCATATCCTAATTTGGTCCTGGGCAATCCGGTGATAAAATCCATGCCAAGTTTATCCCACTTACATTCTGGTATCGGCATAGGTTGTAACAATCCTGCTGGCTTTTGATGCTCTGCCTTCACTCTCTGACATACATCACATACGGCTACATACTCGGCAATATCCTTCTTCATACCCGTCCACCAGAAATGTTCCTTCAAATCCAAATACATCTTGGTGTTCCCGGGGTGTATCGAGTATGGTGAGTCATGAGCCACTTGAAGTATTAACTTCCTAATTTCGGTGTTATTGGGCACATAAACACGGTCCTCAAACCATAAGGTATCGTGCTCATCCTCGTGAAAACCTTTTTCCTTTCCTTTGCTCATTATCTCTTTTATCTCGGCAATCTCTTTGTCATCCTTCTGAGCTTCTCGAATTTTTCCCAACAATGTAGACTGAACCTCCATTGTTGCAACAAAACCTCTAGGAACAATCTCCAATCGAAGTTCCCTGAGATCCTCTACTAACTCCTTTGGTAATCCCGTACTCTCTAGGATATTAGCATAACTCTTTCGGCTCAAAGCGTCTGCTACGACATTGGCCTTGCCTGGATGATAGTGCAGCTTCATGTCATAATCCTTTATAAGCTCCAACCATCTCCTCGGCCGAAGGTTCATCTCCTTCTGTGTGAAGATGTACTTCAAACTCTTATGATCCGTGTACACATCATAACGGTTTCCACTAAGGTAATGTCTCTAGGTCTTCAACGCATGCACTACGGCTGCTAGCTCCAAATCATGCGTGGCATAATTCAATTCGTGCGGTTTTAGTTGTTGTGAGGCATACGAAACAACTCTTCCGTCCCGCATAAGCACACTTCCAAGTCCTAGGCGAGAGGCGTCGTAATACACTTGGAAATCCTTACGTATATCTAGCAATGTCAGTACTGGGGCTGTAGTCAAACGTTTCTTTAACTCCTGAAAACTTGCCTCGCAATCTTCCGTCCATTTAAACTTGGTATCCTTCTTCAATAACTCCGTCATTGGCTTCGCAATCTTGGAAAAATTCTCAATGAATCTCCGATAGTATCCTGCGAGTCCAAGAAAACTGCGGATCTCGCTAACTGAAGTGGGTGCCAACCATTCAGTGACTGACTGAACCTTGGTAGGGGTCTACCGCTATACCTTCTCCTGATATAACATGTCCAAGGAATCCGGCTTCCTTCAACCAAAACTCGCATTTGCTGAACTTGGCATACAACTGATGTTCTCTGAGTTTCTTGAGATTAAACGCAAATGCTCCTTGTGCTCCTCTTCATTCTTCGAGTATACCATTATGTCATCAATAAACACCACAACAAACTTGTCCAAATATTCCATGAACACCTTGTTCATCATGCTCATGAAGTAGGCAGGGGCGTTAGTCAGTCCAAATGACATGACAGTATATTCATACAACCCGTACCGTGTGGTGAATGCTGTCTTTGGTATGTCCTTCTCTTAAATCTTCAACTGGTGGTATCCTGATCGCAGATCGATCTTCGAAAACACCTTAGCTCCTTGCAGCTGGTCAAACAAATCATTGATCATCGGCAGTGGGTACTTGTTCTTAATCGTCACCTCATTCAAGGCCCGATAATCAACAACCATTCTTAGAGACTTATCCTTCTTCTCAACCAAAAGTACTGGGGTTCCCCATGGTGACGAACTCCGTCGAATGTAACATTTCTCCAATAACTCCTTGATCTGTTTCTTAATCTCCTCTAGATCATTCGCGGGCATCCGATAGGGTCCCTTTGATATTGGCCCTATACTTGGCAATAGCTCTATCAAAAAATCGATATCTCGATCCGGTGGCACGCTTGGTAACTCCTCCGGGAAAACATCCGGGTAATCCTTCACTACAGGCACTTCCTCCTGAACAACTCCCGTGAGGGTATTCACTTGGCTCCTCCTAGGTACATGCCTAGATACATACTTGATCCTTTTTCCCTCCGGGGTGGTGAGATAAATCGACTTACTAGCACAGTCAATACTTCCTCCATACTTTGACATCCAGTCCATGCCTAATATCACATCCAATCCTTGTGACTCCAAGATTATTAGGTCGGACGGAAAAACATGGCTACCAATGGTTAGGGGTATCTGGTCGCACCATCGACTAGCCATATACTCTGCTCCAGGTGATCTCACTAACAGAGGGGTCCTAAGGGTTTGGGTTGGTAGTCTAAACTTATCCATGAATCCCCTTGATATGTATGAATGCGATGCACCAGTATCAAAAAGAACAAGGGCGGTAAATGACTTAACCAAAAACTTACCTATAACCGCGTCTGGCTGCTCTTCAACCTCCTCCACGTTAACATGGTTCACTTGTCCTTTGTCGAATGGATTGGGCTTCTTCCCAGCGCTCCCATTTCTGTTTCCATTCTTCCCTTCAGGACACTCCGTGGCATAGTGTCCAGTCTTCCCGCACTTATAGCAAGTAATGTGACTTAGATCTCTTTTGGCGGGTGTGGCTGGATTGGGGCGGTTCTGATTGTTGTTTGTTCCGTTCCCATTTCCATTCTTAGAACCATTGTGGTTATGCGAACCTCCTCCGGTGTGGTTATAACCTCCATGGTTATGAACAAGTCCTCTCGAGTTTGTGGTTAGGCGAGGCTTCTGCTGAGCTCCTGAGTTATACCTCCCTTGCCCATACTTCCTCTTACGGCTCTCAATCTGTTGTTGCTTCCCTTCAACCATAAGAGCCTTATCTACCAACTCCTGGTAGTTGTTGAATGTTGCCACCATCAACTACATACTCATCTCATCATTCAGCCCTTCCATAAACTTCTCGTGCTTCGCGGCATATGTGGCCACATCATCAGGGGCATAGCGAGATAACTTGCTAAACTCATCCACGTACTGGGCCACAGTATGGTTCCCCTGGCGTAAGTTGCGAAACTCACGCTTCTTCATATTCATGGCTCCGGTTGAGACATGGGCCGTGCGGAAAGCTTGCTGAAACTGGTCCCGAGTGACGTTGGCTATGGGGAAAGTGGTCGTGTAATTCTCCCACCATGAGGCTGTTGGTCCATCCGATTGATGTGCGAAAAAACGCACCTTCTCAGCATCTGTGCAACCTGCGGTGGTCAACTCCCTTCCAATACGGCGTAGCCAATCATCAGCAACTATAAGCTCGGTGCTACTGGAAAACACCGGCGGCTGTAACCTCAGAAAATGAGCTAAGTTGTCAACTGGAGGCGGGTTGTTGTTATTGTTGTTGTTGTTGCCTTGATTCTGGACTAACAATTGCATCAAGGCATTCTGCTGCTGGATCAACTGAGTGAGCTCTAGCGGGAAGGCAAATCAGGTGTCACGTCTCGGAGGCATCTGGTGGGTTTAGAAGGAAGAGATTAGAATAGAAAAGGGGTCTAATGAGAAAGCACTACCCTTATGCACATGAGATGAACACAAACATTTCACTCAATCAATCAAGCAAGGGCATACAAGCGATCTAGAACTATCGCAAAAGTGCTCAACTACTACTATTTACATGGGGGCATACTACTAATTATTTGGTGGTCATCTAGAAATTTTGATCGGTGGAAGACTCCATGATGTCTGCTCCAGCTTCGTCTTCAAAGTCATCATCACTATGGTCAGATTCGGTGTCGTCGATGATGATGTAGTTCTCCGGGCAAGTGGAATCGTCGTCCTCTCCTCCCGGCGCTGGGTCTCCCATAAATACTCCGATCTTCTTTATCAGGTCGTCATTCTTCTCCAATAGTGTCGCAATTTCCTCCTCATATCCATCGCGTGTAAACTTGAGTTCTTCTTCCAGCTCAATGATCCTAGTCTTCGCCTTCTTCAAATCTATCATGATTGCGCACATCTGATTCTCCTGGCGTCGAATGTGCCGGTTTAACTCCTGGATGAAAGCTGCAATGGATTCGTCCTTCTTGGTGCTGATCATCTCCCATTGCTCGTCTCGGCGCCCACATATCTGATAGATAGTGTCCTTAATATCCTTGTTGTAGACTTCTCCAATGCGTCCCATGGTAATGTGGGCTGCCATGCTCTTGCCTAGACTCCAGGTGGGTGCTTCAAAAGAAAATTCTATGGGCTTAGTGGTTGGCGAGAACGTCCTTCCTGGAACTTGTACTTGAATCATCCAGCACTCCTCTTCTGGTAAGGTGGCGTTGTACGTCCCAGTGAAGCTTGGTATTCCAATGTTCAAGTACCTAGTGACTTCCTTCAAGTGGCGTCCAAAAGGTGTGTCTTCATTCGGCTGTGCAAACTTGTTCTTCAACTCCACCATCCTAAAGAGTAGAAAATGGACAGGAGTCAGAATGAGTAGAGAAGAGTGACCTAGGGTTTATCTTGGTGGTCGTGTCCTACACTCTGCGTGTGCTCTGATACCATCTTGTAGCGACCCGACCTCAAACGGCCATGTCTCTATGCTTCAGTGTCATCCCTGGATCGGTAATGCTGACACACACAGTACTCGAAGGATTTATAACAGAGTAGCAATCACACACTTATTACATTGAATGTCTCAAAAGAGAACTTATTACAATAAATATGGCTTAAGGCCATCTAATACGATAACAGCGGAAGGCTTGGAAGATTTGAGTCCATCAACTCCAACGGCATAGCTGAGCTGCACGACAATGACCTAACAAACCTTACTCCTCGTCTGAAAAGTCTGCAACATAATACATTGCAGCCCAAAAACGGGTCAGCTCATGGAATATGCTGGCAATATAACACAGTAGAGCAAGAACAGAATAGTGCTATCACTACATGCATATCTGGCTGGTGGAAAGCTCTATGGTTATAGTTTTTGCGAAACGCCAATTTTTTCCTACAACAAAGGAATAGATTTTAATTTAACTATCATGGTAGTTGAAACATCATTGAGAAGGTTCCTCCAACTCAATCCCAATTAAAGTAGTTATCAGCCCAACAATATTAATTTTAGAGTGATGAGATACTTAGGATACTCCTAGTACTAGATACTCAAGATTGTCCATAACCGGGGACACGGCTAACCATGATTAGATTGTACACTCTGCAGAGGTTTGCGCACTTTTCCCCACAAGACTCGGTCGCCTCCGTTGGAATTTCTCGCACTACATGGTGTTTGAGAAACGGATGACCGAGACACAGTCTTTCAGAAACATTAACTCTCTACTCCGGGCAGACCATACCAAACCTACAACCCTCTAACCGCTGATCCACCTCTTCAAGAGCTTCATGTAACTTACTCAATTATGCTAGAGCCCATAATAGCTTGTGGCTGCACACAGAAGTTTCTAGCATGAAAACATCTCAGTTCCCTTTGAGCCTGGGTGGTGGTCCATAGGAAAATCACACGGAACCACGGGATTTCCAAAAATACAGGCAACACTGGATTCTCCAGGTGCCTCAATCCAACCAGATGTGTATTTAAGTAGCCACCTTAAGTTGAACCATTAATTAACAATCTCACATCTGTCATGGATTTCACTCACCCAAACCACGTCTACGAGCATAGCATAGCAATATAAGCAATACATAGAAGTAACTCCCAAGGGTTTGAGTATAACATGGCAAGAGGTTCTACCTCATCAACTACTTCCCAACCCACATGTTAATGACATCCTAATCATGCTATGTTTGAGGATTGAAACTAATGCATAAAAACTGGGTATGGAAAAAGTATGACCAATGTGTTACTTGCCTTGCTGACGATCCGCGAAACCTAGAGATTCGTAGTAGCACGCCTCGCACACCGGGAATTCTATGGCAAACAAACAATAGCATACATACGCAATCAAGCAGAGATGCACGGGCAAAACTCAAATAAGAATAATTGACCAGAAGGTTTAACTTAAGAACTCTGGTTAGCAAAAAGAATCAAACCAAACGAAGCAACGAAACTCAAACGGCGAAAAAAAAACAAGATTCGTTTACTAATCTGAACTAAAGTCAAACTTTACAGTACCAAAATCTTGTTCAAGTTGATTAAACAGAAAGAGGGTTTTGAGATGAAGATCTAGGCGCTTGAATCGCCTGATTCCGATAAACGAGCGAAAAGATAAACTGAAACGAAAATCAGATCAGAAATCGCGATTGAAAAAATCGCAGAAAAATCCGAGAAAAAGAAAACTGACGAACAGGCTAACGAACAAACGTTCGTTGTCTGTAACTATCGAGCAAAACCGTTCGTTAAAATGAGCGTACATACGAACGTCCGCTAAGTAGCTAAACCGAGAAAAACCGGCAAACCGATCTAAAAAAACAAACTAGGGTTCTTAAAAAAATGAATCGGTTTTCTTAAAAAAAACAACGGCGGTGGCGCGGTCTCCAGGTGGGAGACGGCGGCGCGGGGGAGGTGGGCCGGCTCGGCTAGGCTTCGGCCTAGTCGGGCGCTGGAACTTTTTTTAAACAATTCCGCCGAACCGGAAAGAAATCCTAGAAAATAAAATAAAAACCTAAAAATGCCCAAACAAACTTTCACCGTCTAAATAAAATATTTAAAATGAGATGAACATTTTCTTGGCCTTAAAATGCAAATTTTGAAAAGGTGCAATTTTTCTAATGCAAATAAAATTGCGATAAAATCCGAATAAAATCAAATATTTGATTTTAATATTTTTCCTCCAATATTTCAATTATTTTGGAGAAGTCATATTATCTCCTCTCATATTTTAATATGATATATTTTCCGGAGAGAAAAATAATTAAAATCGAAATCCTCGTTTCAATATTTGATAAAATAATCAAATATGAAAACCGGGAAATCCCCAACTCTCTTCGAGGGTCCTTGAGTTGCTTAGGATTTGCGAGGATCGCGAAACGAAATGCAATAAAATATGATATGCATGAATATTCTATTAGAGGAGATAATATGACTATGGTGTTAATGTAGAAGCTATGGTGTTAATGTAGAAGCCCTCCGTGATCGATGCCCCCTCCTGCAGAGTGCCGGAAAAGGCCCCAAGATGGGATCTCACGAGTACAGAAGGTTGCGGCGGTCGAATTAGGTTTTCGTGGTGATCCTCGATGGTTTGGGGGTACGTAGGTATATATAGGAAGAAGAAGTAGGTCGGTGGAGCCACAAGGGGCCCACGAGGGTGGAGGGCGCGCCCAGGGTGGTAGGCACTCCCCTGCCTCGTGGCCTCCTCGGTGATTTCTTGACGTCCATGCCAATTCCTCTGGATCACGCTTGTTCCAAAAATAACTCTCCCGAAGGTTTCATTCCGTTTGGACTCTATTTGATATTCCTTTTCTGCGAAACACTAAAATAGACAAAAAAAACAGCAATTTGCACTAGGCCTTGGGTTAATAGGTTAGTCCCAAAAATAATATAAAAGTGTATAAATAAGCCCATTAAACATCCAAAACAGAATATATAATAGCATGGAGCAATCAAAAATTATAGATACGTTGGAGATGTATCAAGCATCCCCAAGCTTAATTCTTGCTCGTCCTCGAGTAGGTAAATGATAAAAACAGAATTTTTGATGTGGAATGCTACTTAGCATATTCTTCAATGTATTTATCTTTACTGTGGCATGAATGTTCAGATCCGAAAGATTCAAGATAAAAGTTTAATACTGACATGGAAATAATAATACTTCAAACATACTAACAAAGCAATCATGTCTTCTCAAAATAACATGGCCAAAGAAAGTTATCCCTACAAAATCATATAGTCTGGCTATGCTCTATCTTCACCATACAAAGTATTTAAATCATGCACAACCCCGATGACAAGCCAAGCAATTGTTTCATACTTTTGATGTTCTCAAACTTTTTCAATTTTCACGCAATATATGAGCGTGAGCCATGGACATAGCACTATATGTGGAATAGAATGGTGGTTGTGGAGAAGACAAAAAAGGAGAAGGTGGTCTCACATCAACTAGGCGTGTCAATGGGCTATGGAGATGCCCATCAATAGATACCAATGTGAGTGAGTAGGGATTGCCATGTAATAGATGCACTAGAGCTATAAGTGTATGAAAGCTCTACAAAAGAAACTAAGTGGGTGTGCATCCAACTCGCTTGCTCACGAAGACCTAGGGCATTTTGAGGAAGCCCATCATTGAAATATACAAGCCAAGTTCTATAATGTAAAATTCCCACTACTATATGAAAGTGACAAAATAGGAGACTCTCTATCATGAAGATCATGGTCGTATTTGGAAGCACAAGTGTGGTAAAAGAATAGTAACATTATCCCTTCTCTCTTTTTCTCTAATTTTTTTATTTGGGCCTTTTTCTTTTTTTTATGGCCTCTTTTATTTTTTATTTTTTTCATCCGGAGTCTCATCATGACTTGTGGGGGAATCATAGTCTCCATAATCCTTTCCTCACTTGGGACAATGCTCTAATAATGATGATCATCACACTTTTATTTACTTACAACTAAATACTTAGAACAAAATATGACTCTATGTGAATGCCTCCGGCGGTGTACCGGGATATGCAATGAATCAAGAGTGAGATGTATGAAGAATTATGAAGGTGGCCTTGCCACAAATACGATGTCAACTACATGATCATGCAAAGCAATATGACAATGATGAAGTGTGTCATGATAAATGGAACGATGGTAAGTTGTATGGCAATATATCTCGGAATGGCTATGAAAATGCCATAATAGGTAGGTATGGTGGATGTTTTGAGGAAGGTATATGGTGGGTATATGATACCGGCGAAAGGTGTGCGGTATTAGAGAGGCTAGCAATGGTGGAAGGGTGAGAGTGCGTATAATCCATGGACTCAACATTAGTCATAAAGAACTCACATACTTTTTGCAAAAATCTATTAGTTATTGAAACGAAGTACTACACGCATGCTCCTAGGGGGATAGATTGGTAGGAAAAGACCATCGCTCGTCCCGACCGCCACTCATCAGGAAGACAATCAATAAATAAATCATGCTCCGACTTCATCACATAACGGTTCACCACACGTGCATGCTACAGGAATCACAAACTTTAGAACAAGTATTTCTCAAATTCACAACTACTCAACTAGTATGACTCTAATATCACCATATTCATATCTCAAAACAATTATCAAGTATCAAACTTTTCTTAGTATTCAATGCACTTTATAGTTTTTATCTTGGATGCCTATCATATTAGGACTAATTTTATAACCAAAGCAAATTACCATGCTGTTCTAAAAGACTCTCAAAATTATATAAGTGAAGCATGAGAGATTAATAATTTCAATAAAATATAACCACCACCGTGCTCTAAAAGATATAAGTGAAGCACTAGAGCAAAATTGTTTAGCTCAAAAGATATAAGTGAAGCACATAGAGTATTCTAATAAATACCGATTAATGTGTGTATCTCTAAAAAGGTGTGTACAACAAGGATGATTGTGGTGAACTAAAAAGCAAAGACTCAAATCATACAAGACGCTCCAAGCAAAACACATATCATGTGGTGAATAAAAATATAACTCCAAGTAAAGTTACCGATGGACGAAGACAAAAGAGGGGATGCCTTCCGGGGCATCCTGAAAGTGCAACTATCCCTAGGTGGTTTTGGTAATTCATAACAACATATAGCTCATTGAGCTAATGCAATTCCAAGACAATTATTTCAGGAAAGCTCAATGATTGGCTTGGCATGGATGGTGAAAGTGGAACCCTCAAAATGCTAAGGACAAAGGATTGGCTCAAGCTCAAATGCTCAAGACTCTTCATTTTACATTTTAGTGATCCAAGATCACATTGAGTCTATAGGAAAAGCCAATACTATCAAGGAGGGATGAGGTGTTGATTAATGAGCTCTTTGCCTTATGTGCTTAATGATATGCTCCAAAATCCTCAACTACTTTCCCATATCCACATATGACCTAAACCCTAAGCCAAACTCGGTCCTACCAATTCTTTCTATCCGGCGCCACCGAGTTTCTCAAATGTCATAAGCCACTGCCAAACCCTAGCAAATCGGTTTCACCGATAGGGATCTCGGTCTCACCGAGATGGGATTGCAACCTCTCTGTTTCGTTTTCGTAACTTTTCGGTCTCACCGAAAGAGCGGATCGGTCCCACGGAGATTGCAATGCAAACTCTCTGTTTCCCTTTTGTAACTTTTCGGTCTCACCGAAAGAGCAAATCGGTCCCACCGAGTTTGCCTGACCAACTCTCTGGTTAGCTAATTACCAAATCGGTCTCACCGAGTTTGTGTAATCGGTCTCACCGAGATTACGTTATGCCCAAACCCTAACCACATCGGTCCTACCGAGATGCATGTCAGTCCCACCAAAAATCTCTAGCGGTCACTAGGTTTACCATTTCGGTCCGACCGAGTTTGTTGATTCGGTCCCACCGAGATTGGTAGATTGTGTGTAACGGTTGGATTTTAAGTGGAGGCTATATATACCCCTCCACCTCCTCTTCATTCATGGAGAGAGCCATCAGAACACATCTACACTTCCAACTCATATGTTCTGAGAGAGAACCACCTACCCTTGTGTTGAGACCAAGATATTCCATTCCTACCATATGAATCTTGATCTCTAGCCTTCCCCAAGTTGCTTTCCACTCAAATCTTCTTTCTACCAAATCCAAATCCTATGAGAGAGAGTTGAGTGTTGGGGAGACTATCATTTGAAGCACAAGAGCAAGGAGTTCATCATCAACACACCATTTGTTACTTCTTGGAGAGTGGTGTCTCCTAGATTGGCTAGGTGTCACTTGGGAGCCTCCGACAAGATTGTGGAGTTGAACCAAGGAGTTTGTAAGGGCAAGGAGATCGCCTACTTCGTGAAGATCTACCGCTAGTGAGGCAAGTCCTTCATGGGCGATGGCCATGGTGGGATAGACAAGGTTGCTTCTTCGTGGACCCTTCGTGGGTGGAGCCCTCCGTGGACTCGTGCAACCGTTACCCTTCGTGGGTTGAAGTCTCCACTAACGTGGATGTAGGATAGCACCACCTATCCGAACCACGGGAAAAACATCCGTGTCTCCAATAGCGTTTGAATTCTCCAAACCCTTCCCTTTACATTCTTGCAAGTTGCATGCTTTACTTTCCGCTGCCTATATACTCTTTGCATGCTTGCTCGAATCGTGTGATGATTGCTTGACTTGTCCTAAAATAGCTAAAATCTGCCAAGAACTAAAATTGGGAAAAGGCGTAGCTTTTATTTGGTCAAGTAGTCTAATCACCCCCCCTCTAGACATACTTCCGATCCTACACATCCCCAAGCTTAGGCTTTTTGGTGTCCTTATATTTTACCTTGGGGTGCCTTGGTCATCCCCAAGCTTAGGCTCTTTCCACTCCTTGTTCCATAATCCATCAAATCTTTACCAAAAACTTGAAAACTTCACAACACAAAACTTAACAGAAAATCTCGTGAGCTCCATTAGCGAAAGAAAACAAAACACAACTTCAAGGTACTGTAATGAACTCATTATTTATTTATATTGGTGTTAAAACTACTGTATTCCAACTTCTCTATGGTTCATAAGCTCCATTACTAGCCATAGATTCATCAAAATAAGCAAACAACATGCGAAAAACAGAATCTGTCAAAAACAGAACAGTCTGCTGTAATCTGTAACTAACGCAAACTTATGGAACTCCAAAAATTCTAAAATAAATTTCTGGATGTGAGGAATTTATCTATTAATCATCTTCAAAAAGAATCAACTAAATAGCACTCTCCAGTAAAAAGTTGTAGCTAATCTCGTGAGCGCTAAAGTTTCTGTTTTTTACAGCAAGATCGCAAAGACTTTCCCCAGGTCTTCCCAAAAGGTTTTACTTGGCACAAACACTAATTAAAAGACAAAACCACATCTAAACAGAATCTCGATGGATTATTTATTCCTTAACAGAACCAAAAAGCAAAAAACTAAAATAAAATTGGGTTGCCTCCCAACAAGCGCTATCGTTTAACGTCCTTAGCTAGGCATAAAATCAAGGATAGATCTAGGTATTGCTATCTTTGGTAGGCAATCCATAAGTAGATCTCATGATAGATTCATAAGGTAATTTAATTTTATTTCTAGGAAAGTGCTCCATGCCTTTCCTTAACGGAAATTGGAATCTAATATTTCCTTCCTTCATATCAATAATTGCACCAATCGTTCTAAGGAAAGGTCTACCAAGAATAATAGGACATAAAGGATTGCAATCTATATCAAGAACGATGAAATATACGGGCACATAATTCCTATTTGCAACAATAAGAACATCATTAATTCTTCCCATAGGTTTCTTAATGGTGGAATCCGCAAGGTGCAAGTTTAAAGAACAATCATCAAATTCACGGAAACCCAACATATCACACAAAGTTTTTGGAATTGTGGAAACACTAGCACCCAAATCACACAAAGCATAGCATTCATGATCCTTAATTTTAATTTTAATAGTAGGTTCCCACTCATCATAAAGTTTTCTAGGGATAGAAACTTCCAATTCAAGCTTTTCTTTATAAGATTGCATTAAAGCATCAAGGATATGTTTAGTAAAAGCCTTATTTTGACTATAAGCATGTGGAGAATTTTGCACGGATTGCAACAAGGAAATACAATCTATTAAAGAACAATTATCATAATTAAATTTGTTGAAATCCAAGATAGTGGGTTCATTGCTATCTAAAGTTTTGACCTCTTCAATCCCACTTTTACCAAATTTTGCATCAAGATCTAAAAACTCTGAATCATTGGGACGCCTTTTAACTAAAGTTGACCCTTCTCCAGTCCCATCATTATCAAGATTCATATTGCAAAACAAAGATTTAATAGGGGACACATAAATTACTTTTAGATCTTCATCTTTATTATCATGAAAACTAGAAGAACACACTTTCATAAAGCAATCTTTCTTAGCACGCATCCTAGTGGTTCTTTCTTTGCACTCATCAATGGAAATTCTCATGGCTTTGAGAGACTCATTGATATCATGCTTAGGTGGAATAGATCTAATTTTCAAAGAATCAACATCAAGAGAAATTCTATCCACATTCCTAGCCAATTCATCAATCTTAGGCAATTTTTCTTCAAGCAAAGCATTGAAATTCTTTCGAGAAATCATAAATTCTTTAACACTAGTCTCAAAATCAGAGGGCATCTTATTAAAATTTCCATAAGAGTTGTTGTAGGAATTACCATAATTATTAGAGGAATTACTAGGATACGGCCTAGGATTAAAGTTTCTTCTATAAGCGTCGTTGCCAAAATTGTTCCTACCAACAAAATTCACATCCATAGATTCATTATTATTCTCAATTAAAGTAGGCAAAGGAATATCATTGGGATAATAAGAAACACTCTTATTAGCAAACAATTTCATAAGTTCATCCATCTTTCCACTCAAAACAATAATTTCTTCAATTGCATGCACCTTTTTACTAGTAGATCTTTCAGTGTGCCATTGAGAATAATTGACCATAATATTATCTAGGAGTTTAGTAGCTTCTCCTAAAGTGATTTCCATAAAAGTGCCTCCCGCGGCGGAATCTAAAAGATTTCTAGAAGCAAAATTCAATCCGGCATAAATTTTTTGTATAAACATCCATAAGTTCAAACCATGTGTAGGGCAATTTGTCGGTGTACTAGAGTAGGGGTACCCTAGTATCCCGAACTTGTGCACGGGCAGTCGCAGCGTCCCGCGGCAAGGCTTGCCAGATGATCACCAAGGCCCTCTATGGTTCCTTTGGAGCCATTCAAGAACAAAGTATTTAAGCCAAGGAGACAAGTCCCCGGCAAGAGGAGCTTGTCGGGAAGGCCACTCGAGGCACGAGACCCCGACAAGAGGAGCTTGCCGGGAAGGCCAACCAGAGCATCTCAAAGAACTTGCCGCGACGCGCCACGCGTCCCGGCAGGACCCGGCGAGCGACAAGCTCCCGGACGCGGCAAGACAACGGCCGCGGCAAGACATTTGCCGCGGCAAGCAACCACTCTGTACCTGCGCTCCAGCTCACCCACCTACGTGTCGCTCTGGGACCCTTCCAGGCGTACGTGGCGGGAGGCTGTGCAGCCAGGGGTACACTGTGGCATGCAGCGCTGACAAGATCGCCATCGTGGCGAGCGGAGGCGCCCCTGACGGTCCCTTTTCTGCACTATCTGGGCGACGTAGATAGGCATTTAATGCCTTTGTCCCCTGCCGTCAGGGTTAGGTATGATACACTGTGTAGGTAGCTGTACCTACCGCAACACCTTTCCATTTTTGCCCTTGCCTACGTTGCCACCTGTTGGAGACCCCTTGAGCATATAAAAGGAGGCCCATGCACAACGTAGGGGGGGATGGCCCCTAGGAGGACGAACAGTAGAACACTCACACTCGGTCTCGTTAGCTGCTGGTGTGTACTGTAGCACTCAGCGCTCCCGAGCAAGAACTCAATACAATCCACAAAGCAGCAGTAGGAGTATTATCTCTCCGGAGAGCTCCAAAGCTGGGTAAAACCCCTCACGTGCCTCGCCTCGATCCGCTCTTTGCGCGACCTCCGCCCCCCGCCGAACCGAGAAGGGGCTCCGTCCCCATAGGTGCTCGAGGAGCCAGATTTCCCCGGCATCTTTGGCGCGCGAGGTAGGGGGCGTCGAGGTTGTGTGAACCTGATCCGGCGTTCGCACGAGCTAGATCTTCATCGACTTCATCGACATGCCGCCGAAGAAGAAGGCCTCGGAGGTGGCTGCTCCGTCCGCGTCGAACCCACCGCCGCCAGAGCAAATGGCTGGTGGGGAAGGCGCTGGCGGAAGAACGGGCATCGACGAGGAAGCCCACGGTGCCACTAGGTCCAAGGACAAGGCTGCGCTGCCCGTCGGCGGTGTAGCAGGCTCCCATGATGACCGGGCGTCGATGGATGCTCCGCGCCCATCTCAGGAAGCGCGGGACCGGCAACGTCGTGGTACTCACGGTACCATACGTTCGCTGGACCCAAATCAAGCTGGCGGATCTCGAGATGCTCAAGGCCAGCATGCACGCCAACGTGCTGGCGCAAGCGAGGCACAGTCTCCTGGACAGAATACTGCTCCTTCTAACGTCGTTGGAAGTCTGAGCATATCCCGCTCCTCGCACCGTTCGCCACCACTACCCGCCACTCGAGTAGAAGCTTTGGCGCGAGCTCAACTTCTCCTAGACTTCCCTCCAACGCCAGACAAGATCGACGACTGGAGGGCCACCATTCAGAGCCTCATCGGCTTCGCCAACGGCGACACTCCGCGGCAGCCAACCACATCGCAGCCGCGGCAAGCCAGCCAGGTGCGAGCCGATGGCGACAAGACCGGTGGGGGTGCGACCACCGTGCACTCCCCGCCCCGAAGGCCAAGATCGCCGACTCGCCGGGTCCACCGCGACAGCTACTCCACCGCTTCATCAGATCCGCGAACCCGTCGCAATCAGCGCCACGTTCTTCACGAACGGCAGCAAGACGACGCTCGTACCCGCATCAAGCGCCGAAGAGAAACGCGGCGTCAATCAGACCGACGCGCTGGGCCCACTGTCGACATGCATGCGCCAGGGGAACCAGGCGACCTGCCGTACGCGGTAGGTTGCCCTGCATTTACTCGTGAGCTGCGGCAAGTCCAGTGGCCCAGCACGAAGAATTTCAAGCCAGACGTACCCGAGAAGTACGACGGCAGGTTGCATCCGTCAGAGTTCCTCAGCATCTACACCATCGCGGTGCAGGCTGCAGGGGGGCGAGACGACAAGATCCTTGACAACTACTTCCCGCTAGTGCTCAAACTCAACGTCAGGTCCTGGCTCATGCACTTGCCGGAAAACTCCATATCTTCCTGGGCAGACCTATGCCATCAGTTTGTCGGCGCCTTTACGGGCGGCCACAAACCTCATGGCCAGGAGAGTGACCTTCACTTGCTTGCCCAGAAGGAAGGAGAGCCCTTGCGCAAGTACATCCAGAGATTCAGCCAAGTGCAACGCAACATCCCAGATGTCCACCCTGCCGCGGTCATCAGCGCGTTCCATCAGAACGTGCGTAACCGCAGGATGCGGGAGGAGATGGCGATGTGCAAGATCAGAGACGTCGGCGAGCTGTACGCTCTGGCCGACAGGTGTGCACGTACTGAGGAAGGGAGGAAACTCCCCGGAGAGAATGCAGGAACGGGAGGATCTGACAGTGAGGATGCTGCCCCGATAAATAAAAACCGGCGGCGGAACAACAGGAAGAGGAAAGGCAAGGATGTGCTAGTTGTTGAGCAGTCCGGCAGCAACGGTGGCGCCAAGAAAGCCAAAGATGGCAGCTCCGGCAAGGAGGTTGCCGCATGCGCCAACTGCCAGGCTGTGGCGGCCGCCGACAAGCAGGACGGCACCAACAAACAGTACTGCAAGATCCACCGCACCAAGGGCCATGACCTCCAGAGATGCAAGAAGGTCGAGCAGCTTGTCAAGCTGCAAAAGGCCGAGTACGAGCGACGCGACAAGGAGAAAGCCCAAGCAGGTGCTGGAGGATCCGGTACGAAGCGCACCGGCCGGGGAGGACGCCGCGGCAAGGCCAATCAGCGGCAAGGAGACAGACCTCCCCGCGGCCGCGACAAAGATGAAGACGACGACGAAGACATGGATGATGACGAGACCAGCGAGCAGGAGTTTCAGAAAGCCACAGAGGTCTTGTGCGTTGACGGTGGTGCTTCTCTGCATACTTCGCACCGCCAACTCAAACAGTGGGTGCGGGAAGTCAATGCGGTAGAACCACCCGTCGAGTCACGCAAGCTTCTGAAATGGTCCAGCACGCCTATCATCTTTGATATTGAGGACCACCCTGATCGCACAACTGCGGTCGGGTGCTTGCCGATGTTGGTATCACCAACTATCCGCAACCTCAAGGTCACTAAGATGCTAGTTGACGGTGGGGCCGGCTTAAACCTGATCTCCTCAGCTGTGATCCGGAAACTCCAGGTCCCTGACAGCGAGCTCGAAGAGACCGGCACATTCCAAGGAATCAACCCGGGAAGGAGCAAGCCGAAGGGGAAGATCACGCTGCCGGTGACGTTTGGCAGCGAGCTGAACTTCAGGACTGAGAGGATCACTTTTGACGTTGCCGATTTTCCATTGCCTTACAATGGAATTCTCAGCCGTCCAGCGCTCGCCAAATTCATGGCGGCCTCTCACTACGCGTACAACATGCTGAAGTTGCCAGGCCCGATAAGCGTCATCTCTGTCCCTGGCGACAAGAAAGATTCTCTTATCTGTGCCGACAAGATCTACCGGGAAGCAGCAGCCACAGCGGATTGCGAGACACTTGCCGCTGAAGCTCCCGGGGGGAAGAAGAAGACCAAGTCCGGCAAGAGTTCTGATGCCCACTCCGGCAAGCGCACCTCTTCGGAGTGCTGCGCTACCGTCGAGGACGCACCATCGAGCTCCACCGGCAAGTGTAAGAAGACGATGGCAGCTCCGCCAGCGACCAAGAAGGTGCCCGCCAAGGAGGACGGCACTGGTGGTACCTTCACCATCAGTGCCACTCTCGACCCTAAATAGGAAAACGCGCTCGTTGCTTTCCTGCGGGCGAATGTCGACGTGTTTGCGTGGCAACCGTCTGACATCCCCGGCGTTCCCAGGAAAGTAATTGAGCACCACCTTGCAGTCTGTCCTCATGCGCGGCCCGTCAAGCAGAAAGTCAGAAAACAAGCAGTGGAGCGCCAAGAATTCATCGCAGAAGAGATCAAGAAGTTGGAAGCAGCAGGCCTTGTCAGAGGAGTGTTCCATCCTACGTGGTTGGCCAATCCTGTAGTCGTGCGCAAGACAAACGGGAAGTGGAGGCTTTGTATCGACTTCACCGATGTTAACAAAGCTTGTCCCAAAGATCCATTTCCCTTGCCGCGCATTGACCAGATTGTTGACTCCACGGCCGGATGTGACTTGCTTTCATTTCTTGACGCATACTCAGGATATCATCAGATCTTCATGGCAGAAGAAGATGAGGAGAAAACCGCATTCATCACTCCATGTGGCACGTACTGTTTCGTACGAATGCCTTTTGGTTTGAAGAATGCTGGTTCAACATTTGCAAGGGTAGTCCATACTGCTTTTGAACCGCAAATACACAGAAATGTGGAAGCCTACATGGATGACATAGTGGTCAAGAGCAGGAACAAAGCAACTCTGATTCAAGATCTAGAAGAGACTTTTGCAAATCTGCGCAAGATCAGCCTCAAGCTCAACCCCGAGAAGTGCGTGTTTGGAGTCCCTTCCGGCAAGCTTCTCGGGTTCTTCGTGTCTCAGAGGGGAATTGAAGCCAATCCCGACAATATCAAGGCCATTGAGCAGATCGAAGCACCGAAGCGCGTCAAGGATGTGCGGAAACTTGCCGGCTGCGTGGCGGATCTCAGCAGGTTTATCTCTAAGTCTGCGGAGCGCGCCCTGCCATTTTTCAAAATCTTGAAAAAGGCAGGTCCAATGAAATGGACTCCGAAAGCGGAGGCTGCGTTGCAGGACTTGAAGAGATACCTGTCCTCCACTCAAATACTTGTCGCACCTAAGCCACAAGAGAAGTTGCTGCTGTATCTGGCGGCAACCAATCAAGTGGTTAGTGCTGCGTTAGTAGCGGAGAGAGAGGCAGATGATGAGCCAGCGACCGCGCAAGCACATCCAGCGACAAGCAGGGGGCTTCCCCGACAAGCTCTGGTCTCGACAAAGATGGATCTGCGCAGATGTGCGAAGGGATACAGCATAAGAAAATGGTGCAGCGCCCAGTCTACTTTGTTAGTTCCCTTCTGCAGGGGGCTAGATCAAGGTACTCTGGTGTGCAGAAATTGCTTTTCGGCCTTCTCATGGCCTCGAGAAAGCTGCGCCATTACTTCCAAGCACATGAGATAACAGTTGTCACTCGCTTTCCACTGAAGAGGATACTGCAGAATCCAGAAGCAACAGGCAGGATTGTTGAGTGGGCACTGGAACTGTCAAGCTTTGGCCTCAAGTTTGAGAGCACTTCAACTATCCAAAGCAGAGCATTGGCAGAATTCATAGCAAAGTGGACGCCAACACCAGACAAAGAAATTCCATAGACGAGCATCCCCGTCAAGGAAGCAAACAAAGAGTGGTTGATGTAATTTGATGGTGCTTTCTCGCTGCAAGGCACCGGTGCTGGCGTGCTGCTTGTCGCACCCACCGGAGAGCACCTCAAGTACGTGGTCCAGATGCACTTTCCCAAGGAGCAAGCAACAAACAATACTGCAGAGTATGAAGGATTGCTTGCCGGTCTCAGGATCGCGGCAGACCTTGGGATCAAGCAGCTCATTGTCAGGGGTGACTCGCAGCTCGTCATCCGCCAAGTGAACAAGAATTATCAGAGTCTGTTGATGGAAGCTTATGTTGATGAAGTGAGGAAGCTAGAAGAGCGCTTTGTCGGCCTACAGATGGAACATGTTCCAAGAGCTCAGAACGACATTGCTGACGGCCTGTCGAAGTGTGCTGCACTTAAGTTACCTGTGGAACCAGGGATCTTTGTGCTCAAGCTGACTCAACCGTCTGTGACGCCATCAACTGGACAGAGCAAGAAGAGGAAGTTGATTTCCGGTGACTATTTTCCGGCGGAGCTTCCCGAAGCCGCCGCCAAGAAGGTCCCCAAGATCAACGCCAAGAGTGCTGAGGAGCAGTCTGCTCCGACAAGCTCCAGGGCTTGTTTCGTTGTAGCAGACGCTCCCGACAAGTTTTGCTCTGGCAAGCTTGCCGGGGATCGTCAAGCTCCGGCTGAGCCGCAGGTTCTCGCCGTAGAAGCGGATGTTCCCGCAGCAGCAGATATGCCTTTAGTCCTTGTTGTCGAGCCACAAGCTCCAGCATGGGCACAGCAGATCGTCCGTTTCCTCCAGACAGGAGAACTTCCCGAAGAGCCAGAAGAAGCGGAAAGAGTAGCCCGGCAGTCTAGTATGTACCAGTTCGTCGACAACGCACTGTACAGAAGAAGACTCAACGGTGTGAAATTGAAGTGTATTCCCCAGGAAGATGGACAGAAGCTGTTGGCCGAGATACATGGAGGCATATGTGGTCACCACATTGGCGCAAGAGCACTTGCCGGCAAAGCTTTCCGGCAAGGTTTCTTTTGGCCGACAGCCCTCCAGGATGCAACTGCACAAGTAACCAAGTGTGAAGCGTGCCAGTTCCATTCCAAGCAGATACACCAGCCAACTCAAGCTCTCCAGACTATCCATTTATCCTAGCCATTTTCGGTCTGGGGGCTCGACATCCTCGGCCCCTTCCCCCAAGCAGTCGGGGGCTTTGAGTACTTGTACGTCGCAATCGACAAGTTCACAAAGTGGCCGGAAGTGGAACCAGTGAGGAAGGTGACATCACAGTCAGCAGTCAAGTTCTTCAGGTCGATTGTTTGCCGCTTCGGGATCCCTAACAGGATCATCACCGACAACGGTACGCAATTCACGAGCCGCACCTTCATGCAGTACGTCCAAGATCTTGGCGCCAAGGTCTGCTTCGCTTCTGTTGCTCACCCCAGAAGCAACGGTCAAGCGGAGAGGGCAAATGCTGAAGTGTTGCATGGGCTCAAGACCAGGACTTTCGACAGGCTGCACAAGTGCGGAAGAAACTGGATCGAGGAGCTGCCGGTGGTTCTTTGGTCGATCAGGACGACGCCAAATCGAGCCACTGGCCAGACACCTTTTGCTCTAGTCTATGGAGCAGAGGCAGTTATCCCCACGGAACTCGTATACGGGTCACCTCGAGTGCTCGCTTATGATGAGCTTGAGCAAGAGCAGCTGCGACAAGATGACGCGCTGCTCCTTGAGGAAGATCGTCTTCAGGCTGCTGTGCGAGCTGCTCGCTACCAGCAAGCTTTGCGCCGCTACCATAGCTGCAAAGTTAAAGCCAAAAGTCTCGAGGAAGGTGACCTTGTTCTTCGGCGCGTTCATTCCGCCAAGAATTCCAACAAGTTGACGCCGAAGTGGGAAGGCCCTTATCGGGTGAAACGAGTCACTAGGCCCGGCGCTGTCCGCCTTGAGACCGAAGATGGCATTCCGGTGAGCAACTCCTGGAACATCGAGCATCTTCGTAAGTTTTACCCGTAAGGCGCAGTTGTCGGACCCTGTCCGGCAACCACCCTTTTGTACAAGTCTTGCCGCTGTTGCATGTAATCCTTTGTAGAAAGCCAGGCGCAGACCCTGTGCATAAATAAAGCTCACGTGCTCCGCACACCTTGTCAATTTCATGCTTTTCTGCATGAATTATCTGACACTTTGTGCAGCGAACACCCCCGGTAAGCAATAGCTAGCCGTAAGGCTCCATATCATTATTTCTTCTACTTTCTTTTTTCTCAAGGAAATGAAGGCTCCTTCGCCCACAAGTTTGCCGGGGGGAAAGGGGAAGAAAATGGTATGGACCAAGCGTCGTTCAAGAAAAGTTTCACCTTGCCGGGAAGCAAACAACAGAAAAGCTAAGTACCAAAGTTTGAGCAATCAGATTTTTTAATTTTAAGTTATTTTCCTTGAACGACCATGCTTTGTACGGAAAACAAGTGCGCGAAGGAACTGGCTCGTGGCTAGTTGCGCCCTTACTTTGTTTCGAGTTCGCTCAACAGTTTAAGTGTGCTGCGACTAGAGTCGCACCCTTACTTTGTTTCGAGCCCGCTCAACAACTTAAGCGAGCTGCGACTAGTTACGACAAGGTTTCTTGTCGGCAACGGCACTGCCAGCAGGCTGCTGACGTCCCGCACTCAGCGCTCGCGGTGAAAGTGCCTACGCCGACAAGTTCCCTAAAAGCATAGGGCAAAAACATACAAAGGAAGGAGTCAAGTAAAGGAAATAACATTGCAATAGCTACCCAAAATAAAGTCATATATTACAAGATAGCTTGTCGCGGCTCTAATAGACTGCTTTCATAACATGATTAGCAGCGACAAGAAAAGAAGAAAACGGGCGGCCTAGTCCACGCGATCGCCCTCAACCCTCTTGATCCCGCTCACCTTAGTCCACAATGGGCGCGACAAGGTCCTTGAGCGCCTCCAGATCAGCTTCCGTCGGCATGGATCTGAGGACATTGGTGAGGTTGAGGCCCGGGTTGCGGAAGGCTACCTTCACCAACACCTTCTGAAGAGCTCCCGCGCAGATCTTGCGCGACTCGTCGGCCAGCTGCTTTGGGATCCTTTCCCGGAGTCGCTGGAGGGCCGTCGCCACGCCTTTGAAGAACAGAGTGAGCTTGGCACTGGATGGGAGGGTCTCATCGGAGGGATACCCGAGATCCCCCATCCCCAGCTGCGTCAGCTCCTTGTCGATGTCTGCGGCAGCATTCACAAGACCCTCCGTCCACTGCTCCATAGTCTCTCTAAAATCATTCTAGGTGGCGGCAATGCTCTCCAGCAGCGCCTTGTCAGCCTTGATCTCCTTCTTCAGGGATGCCTCCTGCTCCCTGGCGCCATCCAGCGTCTTGGTCAAGGCAGCCAGCTTCAGCTCAAGATCGGCGTTGGAATCCTTGGCGGCGCTAAGCTCCTTGACCTTCTCGGCGAGACGACCCTGCAGCTCACCAAAAGTGTAGGCGTCCTTATGGCGCTCATGCTTGAGCGCGGCAAGCGCTTCACCGCTCGCATTAAGATCAGCTTCCAGCTGCGCCACCTTCGTCTCTAGCTCCTTCTTGGCGGCCTCGGCAGCTGCGGCGGCGTCCTTTCTTTCCTTGAGAGCTCCGCTGAGTGTTTGCTCGCGCGCAGCAAGCTCCTCTTCGTGGCTGTTCAGGCTGGCTTTCAGCTGCACCAATTCGCCCTCCCGCGCAGATATCTCCTCGGCGGCAAGCCGCTGTTGCTCTGCAACTTCTGCCTTCTCGAGGATGAAGGCCTTCTGTGCCTCATCAAGCTGCACACGCTCCACCGCCAGTGACTAGAGAGCTGCCTGGTTGAAACCCCGGAGCTCCTCCGCGCGCTTCTCCATGTCCACCCCCGCCTTCGCGACAAGCGCTTCGCGGGACTCCAGTTTGGCTTGTCGAGCGCGGTAGAGCGACACCAGCTTCCGCAACAGTCGCTCCTCCTTAGGCTCGTCACTGCTACTGCCTGGCGCGTCAACCAGCGTCAGCCCAGCGGAGGCGAGAACCTCCACGTCAAAGCTTTCTCCCTCGATCGGCGCCCTGGACGTTGACGCCCAGGGGAGGTTGATGAAGACGCCGTCGCCGGCCTTCAAGTAGACGCCTGGCTGGGGCTCTTCGGAGCCTGGCGTTGCGGCAGCGGCGGGAGGATCGGCGGTCGGTGTAGCGCCTGTCGCTCCTGCGGCCTCAGGGTCGTCAGTGCAATCGCCGGACCCCTCGTTGGCTGCTGCGGCGGCAGCCCTGGCGGCCTCTTCGCCGGCGGGATCATCAGCGCCGGCCGCTTCTTCGGTGGCGGCGGCATCGTCAACAGCGACCTCGGTCTCCATCGGCTCCACAGTAGATGGATCTGACGGCCGGAAAAGGAAGAAGAGTCAAGCAAATATCCAAAAAGAATAACCCAAGGGAAGTTTGGAAGCAAGGAGTACCTGTACCAGGCTCGGTAGTTGGGATCTCCGCTGCCGGGGGGTCGCTGGTACTGTCCCTTGCTGGAGACTTCTCCCTTGCCGGGGAGCTCTCCCTCGTCGGAGACTTCTCCCTTGCCGGGGAGCTCTCCCCTGTCGGAGGATTCTCCTTTGCCGGAGAACTCTCCCTTGGCGGCGTAGTCGAAGCAGATGGCATGTTAGGGGCGGCGTCCGGACGCTCCTGGTGGGGCTGCTCTGCTCCTACACAAGCCAACAGTCAGGTATCAGCAAGCAAAGAGTATCCATGCGCGCCTAACAGCAGGAAGTAAACCATATACTTATGCTGGGGGCTGCGCTGGGGGCTGCTCTGAAGAATAGCTGTTGGGTCCGGCAAGTTTGTCTCGGGCGCACCCCCTGCTGGCACGGTGGGATCATCCTCGATGACAATCACCGGGACCTTGGCTCTCTTTGCCATTCTCTGGGCCAGAGTCCTAAAAAGGAATAAGTTCAGAGTAAAGCAAATGAGATACAAGACAAGACAACAAGTATTGAAGACATGCAAGTACAACAAGGATCTTACTCTTCTTCTTCCTCGTCGGAGCTGAGCGCGGAGAAGTCAAAGCCTGGCCCACCTCCGGCGCGAGGAGGCGGAGGAGTAGGATCCCTTGGCCGCTTGGCGGGAGCTGGAGCGGCGGATCGGGAGGACCCCGCTCCAGTTGCCGCTGCAGCGTGAGGTGCTTCCGCGGCGACGGAACTTGCCGTGGTGGAGCGTGTCGTGAGGCGCGGCGGGGGTTGGCTCGTCCGCCGCTCCGCTACATCCCTGGCCTTGCGAAGACGCCTTCTTGGAGCCGGGGGCTCTGTTGGCGGAACCGAGGTCTCAGCTTGTGGAGCCGGGGGCTCCGCTTGCGGCAAGCTGTCCGAAGACGAAGAGGAAGAGGAGCCGATCTCCAACGAGCCGCTCGTATCCTCGGCGGGCCCGCTCAGCCCAACGTCATGCCCGGCGGACCTCTTATCTCCAGCAAGCTCCTCTCGATCGGCAAGGCTTGCCGCCTCCGCTGCATCTGCCTCCTCCACGGTGAACCCGAACTCGCCCGCAGCTGCGGCTGCCGCCGCCTCTTCCAGCCTGGTGGCGATGCGTTTGAGCTCATCTTCGGTAGTGTCCCGGGTGAGGCCCCTCTTCTCATCAGCGTCGACCGGCACTTCTATCAAGTTAGCAAAGAACGCTCGCACGACATCATCTGCAGGCTCTATCCAGGCTGGATCAATTCCGTGCGAGTCGCACAGCGGCATCATTGCACGGATGCGGTCGAGCGCGGAGTTGTTGCACAGCGGAACGACACCCCTCGGCAACCTAAACACTTCGGGGTGCTGGGGGTCGTGCTTGAACAGCTCCTGGAGCATCGCGTTGAGCTCCAGGACAGTGAAGTTGAAGTTGAGGCCCGGCCGCAACCTCATGATGTCCGCCGCATTCTGGAACTCCCAAGCGGGTCTCCTCCTCTCCTGCAGGGGGGCGATGCGGCGGCGGAGGAAATCTGCGCCAACCGCTCCTACAGTAAGCCCGGCAAGCCTGAGGCGTAGGATCCGGGCGATGGCAATCTTCAGTCTGTCGTCTTCCGGGGCAAGGCTACTCCAATCACTGACGCGCACTACTGGGGTTTCGCGCAGAGCAGTAAACGTCTGCGGATTCTCCTCGACAATCAGGCACCAGTCCGCCCTCCACTCCTCCCACTTGCTGCGGAACTCTCCTTCCAGATAAGCATCCTTCTTGCCGGCTTTCGAGATCCAGGCGATTCCGTCGGATAAAGGTTCTCCTTTCTCAACCCGAGGCGAAAGCAAATGGCGGAAAAGGGCTACGTTTGGATGGATCCCGACAAAGTTTTCGCAGAGATGTGCGAAAACTGCCATGGTCAGGACAGCATTGGGGGTGAAGTCAAGGAGGTGGAGCCCGTAGGTGTTCATGATATCACAAAAGAATTCAGAAAAGGGCGGGCAGAGCCCGCAGTAGAAGAACAAGGCGAAGAAGGGATGCCCAGTGGGATACTTATCCCAAGCAGTGGCTGGGAGTACCTTCGTGCGCGGATGCGCTCGCGTCCCCGTCTACCAGAAGAGGTAGAAGTCCTCCTTCATCTCTGCCGCCTCGAGCCTCGGAGGGAAGATTGCCCGCTCCTTTCGCAGCGCCGCGAGCCGCTGCGCCTCGGCCGACTTCGCCTTCTCGGCTTTCGGAGCCATGGCGGGAATGGTGAGGGAGGACGACGGTGTTGGTGGTACTGGTGGCGATGGGGGCGGGGCGCTGCTATCCTTCAGCGTTGGGAAGAAGGGGAGTGGCGGAGATTCTCGAGGAGGGAATAGCAACAGGCAGATAGGCGAACTGCCCCTGTCCCCCCCGCTTATAAGGAGGGAGGGGGCGGACGGTCCGTCTTTCCGAATAAAGAACCACCCACGACCTCTCCGACGACGCCGCAAACGATGCGTGCCATTTGGGGAGGGCGCGGTGGATGCGGGGTAAGGTACGACATGACCCAGGCCACGCGTGCCCGTGCCCTGTTTTGGGCCTGGCCCAACAGCGCTCGGCACCGTGTATGGCCCAGGCCCGGGGGCTCCTGTCGGTGTACTAGAGTAGGGGTACCCTAGTATCCCGAACTTGTGCACGGGCAGTCGCAGCGTCCCGCGGCAAGGCTTGCCAGATGATCACCAAGGCCCTCTATGGTTCCTTTGGAGCCATTCAAGAACAAAGTATTTAAGCCAAGGAGACAAGTCCCCGGCAAGAGGAGCTTGTCGGGAAGGCCACTCGAGGCACGAGACCCCGGCAAGAGGAGCTTGCCGGGAAGGCCAACCAGAGCATCTCAAAGAACTTGCCGCGACGCGCCACGTGTCCCGGCAGGACCCGGCGAGCGACAAGCTCCCGGACGCGGCAAGACAACGGCCGCGGCAAGAAATTTGCCGCGGCAAGCAACCACTCTGTACCTGCGCTCCAGCTCACCCACCTACGTGTCGCTCTGGGACCCTTCCAGGCGTACGTGGCGGGACGCTGTGCAGCCAGGGGTACACTGTGGCATGCAGCGCTGACAAGATCGCCATCGTGGCGAGCGGAGGCGCCCCTGACGGTCCCTTTTCTGCACTGTCTGGGCGACGTAGATAGGCATTTAATGCCTTTGTCCCCTGCCGTCAGGGTTAGGTATGATACACTGTGTAGGTAGTTGTACCTACCGCAGGACCTTTCCATTTTTGCCCTTGCCTACGTTGCCACCTGTTGGAGACCCCTTGAGCATATAAAAGGAGGTCCATGCACAAAGTAGGGGGGATGGCCCCCAGGAGGACGAACAGTAGAACACTCACACTCTGTCTCGTTAGCTGCTGGTGTGTACTGTAGCACTCAGCGCTCCCGAGCAAGAACTCAATACAATCCAGAAAGCAGCAGTAGGAGTATTATCTCTCCGGAGAGCTCCAAAGCTGGGTAAAACCCCTCGCGTGCCTCGCCTCGATCCGCTCTTTGCGCGACCTCCGCCCCCCGCCGAACCGAGAAGGGGCTCCGTCCCCATAGGTGCTCGAGGAGCCAGATTTCCCCGGCACAATTACTTTTCATTAATTTCATTCTCTCCCAAGCTTGTGCAATATGTTCATGATCAAGTTGCTTAAAGTTCATAATATTGTTTCTAAGAGAGATGATCTTAGCGGGAGGAAAATACTTATAGATAAAAGCATCTTTGCATTTATTCTAAGAATCAATACTATTTTTAGGCAAAGACGAAAACCAAGTTTTAGCACGATCTCTAAGCGAAAAAGGAAATAGCTTCAATTCAACAATAGCATTGTCCACATCTTTCTTCTTTTGCATATCACACAAATCAACAAAGCTATTTAGATGGGTAGCGGCATCTTCACTAGGAAGGCCGGCGAATTGATCTTTCATGACAAGATTCATCAAGGCAGCACTAATTTCATAAGATTCAACATCGGTAAGAGGAGCAATTGGAGTGCTAAGAAAATCATTATTGTTGGTATTGGCAAAGTCACACAATTTAGTATTATCTTGAGCCATCGTGACAAGCAAGCAATCCAACACAAGCAAACAAGAAGCAAGCGGAAAAAAAGCAAACGGAAAGAGAGGGCGAATAAAACGGCAAGGGTGAAGTGGGGGACAGGAAAACAAGAGGCAAATGACAAATAATGTAATGCGAGGGATAAGAGTTTGTGATGGGTACTTGGTATGTCTTGACTTGTGCGTAGATTCCCCGGCAACGGTGCCAGAAATCCTTCTTGCTACCTCTTGAGCATTGCGTTGGTTTTCCCTTGAAGAGGAAAGGGTGATGCAGCAAAGTAGCGTAAGTATTTCCCTCAGTTTTTTAGAACCAAGGTATCAATCCAGTAGGAGGCCACACGCAAGTCCCTCATACCTACACAAACAAATAAGAACCTTGCAACCAACACGGTAAAGGGGTTGTCAATCCCTTCACGGCCACTTGCAAAAGTGAGATCCGATAGAGATGTTAAGATAATATTTTTGGTATTTTTATGATAAAGATTGAAAGTAAAGATAGCAAAGTAAAAATAGATTGGAAACTTATATGATGGAAAATAGACCCGGGGGCCATAGGTTTCACTAGTGGCTTCTCTCAAGATAGCATAAGTATTACGGTGGGTGAACAAATTACTGTCGAGCAATTGATAGAAAAGTGCATAATTATGAGAATATCTAGGCATGATCATGTATATAGGCATCACATCCGTGACAAGTAGACCGACTCCTGCCTGCATCTACTACTATTACTCCACACATCAACCGCTATCCAGCATGCATCTAGAGTATTAAGTTCATAGGAACAGAGTAACGCATTAAGCAAGATGACATGATGTAGAGGGATAAAATCAAGCAATATGATATAAACCCCATCTTTTTATCCTCGATGGCAACAATACAATACAATACAATACAATACAATACGTGTCGTTTCCCCTACTGTCACTGGGATTGAGCACCGCATGATTGAACCCAAAGCTAAGCACTTCTCCCATTGCAAGAAAGATCAATCTAGTAGGCCAAACCAAACTGATAATTTGAAGAGACTTGCAAAGAGAACCAATCATACATAAAAGAATTCAGAGAAGATTCAAATATTGTTCATAGATAATCTTGATCATAAACCCACAATTCACCGGATCTCGACAAACACACCGCAAAAAGAGTTACATCAAATAGATCTCCAAGAAGATCGAGGAGAACTTTGTATTGAGATCCAAAGAGAGAGAGGAAGCCATCTAGCTAATAACTATGGACCCGAAGGTCTGTGGTAAACTACTCACACATCATCGAAGAGGCTATGGTGTTGATGTATAAGCCCTCCATGATCGATGCCCCCTCCGGCAGAGCGCCAGAAAAGGCCCCAAGATAGGATCTCATGGGTACAGAAGGTTGCGGCGGTGGAATTAGGTTTTCGTCGTGCTCCTCGATGGTTTGGGGGTACGTAGGTATATATAGGAGGAAGAAGTAGGTCGGTGGAGCCACGTGGGGCCCACGAGGGTGGAGGGCGCGCCTAGAGAGGTAGGCGCGCCCGCCTTCCTCGTGGCCTCCTCGGTGATTTCTTGATGTCCACTCCAAGTCCTCTGAATCATGTTTGTTCCAAATTAACTCTCCCAAAGGTTTCATTCCGTTTGGACTCCGTCTGATATCCCTTTTGTGCGAAACACTGAAATAGTCAAAAAACAGCAATTTGTACTAAGCCTTGGGTTAATAGGTTAGTCCCAAAAATAATATAAAAGTGTATAAATAAGCCCATTAAACATCCAAAACAAAATATATATTAGCATGAAGCAATAAAAAATTATAGATACGTTGGAGACGTATCAGAGAGGTATCTGTGGGCCCTCTCGGTAGTGCACATCACTATAAGCCTTGCAAGCAATGTGACTAATGAGTTAATTGTGGGATGATGTACTACGGAACGAGTAAAGAGACTTGCCGGTAACGAGATTGAACTAGGTATTGAGATACCGACGATCGAATCTCGGACAAGTAACATACAGATGACAAAGGGAACAACGTATGTTGTTATGCGGTTTGACCGATAGAGATCTTCATAGAATATGTAGGAACCAATATGAGCATCCAGGTTCCGCTATTGGTTATTGACCGGAGATGAGTCTCGGTCATGCCTACATAGTTCTCGAACTCGTAGGGTCCGCACGCTTAACGTTCGATGACGATTGGTATTATGAGTTTATGTGTTTTGATGTACCGAAGGTTGTTCGGAGTCCCGGATGTGATCACGGACATGACGAGGAGTCTCGAAATGGTCGAGACATAAAGATCGATATATTGGAAGGCTATGTTTGGACACCGGAATGGTTCTGGATGAGTTCGGACATTTTCCGGAGTACCGGGAGGTTACCAGAACCCCCGGGGAGTCAATGGGCCTGAGTGGAAGAGAGGAGAAGGCGGCCAAGGTGGGGGCGCCCCCCAAGCCCAATCCGAATTGGGAGGGGGCTGGCCCCCCTTTCCTTCTCTCCCTCTCCCTCTTCCTTCTTCTCCTACTCCAACTAGGGAAGGGGGAAACCTACTCCTGCTGGGAGTAGGACTCCCCCCCTTGGGCGCGCCATAGAGGGCCGGCCCTCCCCTCCTCCCCTCCTTTATATACGGGGGAGGGGGCACCCCATAAACACACAAGTTGATTGTTTAGCCGTGTGTGGTGCCCCCTTCCACAGATTTCCACCTTGGTTATATCGTTGTAGTGCTTAGGCGAAGCACTGCATCGGTAAATTCATCATCACTGTCATCACATCGTCGTGCTGATGAAACTCTCCCTCGACCTCAGCTGGATCTAGAGTTCGTGGGACGTCACCAAGCTGAATGTGTGCAGATCACGGAGGTGCCGTACCTTCGGTGCTAGGATCGGTCGGATCGTGAGGACGTACGACTATATCAACCGCGTTGTCATAACGCTTCCGCTCTCGGTCTACGAGGGTACATGGACAACACTCTACCCTCTTGTTGCTATGCATCACCTAGATAGATCTTGCGTGATCATAGGAATTTTTTTAAAATTACTGCGTTCCCCAACAAAAAACACATCATGTTTATTATCAAAATTTAACATCCCTTTACATTGACCGTACTATGGCTATTTATACTAGTATAGCCGACCCATCTAACAAGAATTAGACACACGCAAGCTTTCCAAACATATTGGACTCTTACTTTATTTAAACTGATTTGCCTTTTACATCTCAGCATTCTACAGATAAAGTTTGACTCTCCTATTTGTGTGCTCGTTAATTTAGTTTTGCCAGCCAGTGGACCCCATGTATCCTGATTCCTTTAAATACATGAGACCCCACCTGAGAAATTTTCTGATGCTTGAATCTTCTGGTGGTCTTGGTCGTCCAAAGAAATACCAGTAGATTAGATGTTTCCTTTTAATTATGTGTACCTGATGCGTTGTATGGAAATAGAACTTCTTGTTGGGCCTTATTATAGCTGGATCCGATGGCCGCGTATACAAATAATAATAATAGCGGGGTTGTACTTTTATATGGTTCACACAGTCAGCGCAAACTCCAAACTGGCGCAACACATCAGCTTGCATGCATCTTGACGTCCATGCATGTTCAAACATGGTGCTTCTTGAATCTAACTTGTTTGTCTCTGTACGCCATGTAGCATCCGCAACAACTAATGCTTGTTCTCCTTCATACTTCCCATCAAAACAAATGTATTTTTCTACGTACACACCTTCGGTCTGTAACCCTGATGTGCAGAAAAGTTTCGTGAACCTTGAAAACACTAATTTTAGTTATGGCCATATCATCCTCTCCCTCTTGAAGCAAAACCGTCCTCGGCTTTGGGTCATGTTTTTCAGTAATATTTCCATCTACTGACCGAATAGTGACCATAGAAATTTCAGTAGCTTCGACCATATTCTTTTTTGCATCTTCCTCTTCTTTTATCTTCTTCTGATGTCCTCTCCTCCAAGAAATAAAACGATCCTGGCCCATAGGCACTAGGTCGTACTTCTTACCCTTCTTGATGGTATATATGTGTGTTTGACAATTATACCCAACAATGTGCTCTTTGTACCATAGCTTGCCCAACAGTAAGTGACATGAAACCATTGGTGCCGGAATCACGTCACACAAAACTGTGCATATTTTCCCAAAAAAATGGTACCTTGGTTTGATGTGTGACACTGAGCTCTTCATGACCCCAATGGAAAGAGTATGGTTGTGGGTGTGGTGTCATGGTAGTTCCAACTTCTCCACCATCTCAACGCTTGTTGCGTTTATCAAGCTCATGTGGTCGATTCTCATAGCACATGATCTCTCTTGTACCATGACACGAGTATGAAAAAGCCCATTGATATGTCCATTTTGCATCATGCTTTTATATTGATATTTATTGCATTATGGGCTATTACTACACGTTATGTCACAATACTTATGTCTATTCTCTCTTATTTTACAAGGTTTACATAAGGAGGGAGAATGCCGGCAGCTGGAATTCTGGGCTAGAAAAGGAGTAAATATTAGAGACCTATTCTGCACAACTCCAAAAGTCATGAAACTCCACAAAAGTTATTTTTGGAAATAATAAAAAATATTGAGCGGAAGAAGTACGCCAGAGGGGGACCCACCTGGCCATGAGGGTGGGGGACACGCCTTACCCCCAGGGCGCGCCCCCTGCCTCGTGGGCCCCCTATTGGCTCTCTGGTGGCCATCTTTCGCTATATGAAGTCTTTCGTCAAGAAAAAAATCATAAGAAACCTTTCGGGACGAGACTCCGCCGCCACGAGGCGAAACCTTGGCGGAACCAATCTAGGGCTCCGGCAGAGCTGTTCTGCCGGGGACACTTCCCTCCAGGAAAGGGAAATCATCGCCATCGTGATCACCAACGCTCCTCTCATAGGGAGAGGGCAATCTCCATCAACATCTTCACCAGCACCATCTCCTCTCAAAACCCTAGTTCATCTCTTGTATTCAATTCTTGTCTCCAAGTCCGGGATTGGTACTAGTAGGTTGCTAGTAGTGTTGATTACTCCTTGTAGTTGATGCTAGTTGGTTTATTTGGTGGAAGATCATATGCTCAGATCCTTTATGCATATTAATACCCCTCTGATTATGAACATGAATATGCTTTGTGAGTAGTTTCGTTTGTTCCTAAGGACACGGGAGAAGTCTTGCTATTAGTAGTCATGTGAATTTGGTATTCGTTCAATATTTTGATGAAATGTATGTTGTCTAGCCTCTAGTGGTGTTATGTGAACGTCGAATACATAACACTTCACCATTATTTGGGCCTAGAGGAAGGCATTGGGAAGTAATAAGTAGATGATGGGTTGCTAAAGTGACAGAAGCTTAAACCCTAGTTTATGCGTTGATTCGTAAGGGGCTGATTTGGATCCATATGTTTCATACTATGGTTAGGTTTACCTTAATACTTTTGTTGTAGTTGCGGATGCTTGCAATAGAGGTTAATCATAAGTGGGATGCTTGTTCAAGTAAGAACAGCACCCAAGCACCGGTTCACCCACATATCAAATTATCAAAGTACCGAACGTGAATCATATGAACGTGATGAAAACTAGCTTGACGATATTCCCATGTGTCCTCGGGAGCGCTTTTCTCTATATAAGAGTTTGTCCAGGCTTGTCCTTTGCTACAAAAAGGATTGGGCCACCTTGCTGCACTTTATTTACTTTTGTTACTTGTTGCTCTTTACAAATTATCCTATCACAAAACTATCTGTTACCACTTATTTCAGTACTTGTAGAGAATACCTTGCTAAAAACCGCTTATCATTTCCTTCTGCTCCTCGTTGGGTTCGACACTCTTACTTATCGAAAGGACTACGATAGATCCCCTATACTTGTGGATCATCAAGACTCTTTTCTAGCGCCGTTACCGGGGAGTGAAGCGCCTTTGGTAGGTGGAATTTGGTAAGGAAATTTTATATAGTGTGCTGAAATTTACTGTCACTTGTTACTATGGAAAGTAATCCTTAGAGGGGATTGTTCGGGGTATCTTCACCCCGACCAGTAGAGCAAAGAGTTGCTCCCCAACATACTGAACCTACTGAAAATGAAAATGTTCCCTATGAAGTTCCTTCGGGTATGTTAAAAAAACTGCTAGCTAATCCTTTTGCAGGAAATGGAACAAAGCATCCTGATGAGCACCTAATCTATGTGGATGAAGTTTGTGGATTATTTAAGCTTGCAGGTATACCCGATGATGTTGTTAAGAAGAAGGTCTTCCCTTTATCTTTGGAGGGAGATGCATTGACATGGTATAGGCTATGTGATGATACGAGGTCATGGAACTACAAACGATTGAAATTGGAATTTCATCAGAAGTTTTATCCTATGCATCTTGTTCATCGTGATCGCAATTATATATATAATTTTTGGCCTTGCGAAGGAGAAAGCATCGCTAAAACTTGGGGGAGGCTTAAATTAATGTTATAATCATGCCCCAATCATGAGCTCTCAAAAGAAATAATTCTTCAAAGTTTTTATGCTCGGCTTTCTGATAACAATCGCACCATGCTCGATACTTCTTGTGCTGGATCTTTTACGATGAAGGCCATTGAATTCAAATGGAATTTGTTGGATATAATTAAATGCAGCTCTGAAGATTGGGATCTCGACAAAGGTAAGGAGTCAGGTATGACACCTAAGTTTGATTGTGTTAAATCTGTTATGGATACCGATGTTTTTCGTAAATTTAGCACTAAATATGGACTTGACTCTGAGATAGTAGCTTCTTTTTGTGAATCTCTTGCTACATATGTTGATCTCCCCAAGGAGAAGTGGTTTAAATATCATCCTCCCATAGAAGTAAAAGTAGCTGCACCTATTAAAGTTGAAGAAAAGACTGTCACTTATAATGATCCTATTGTTCCTACTTCTTATGTTGAGAAACCACCTTTCCCTGTTAGAATAAAGGGTCATCCTAAAGCTTCAACTATGGTTCGTAAAAGCAATATTAGAACTTATACACCTCCTGAGCAAATTAAAGTTGAACCTAATATTGCTATAGTTAAAGATCTCTTGGCTGATAATATTGATGGGCATGTTATTTCTGTGCTAAACCTTGTGCTAAAGATAAACATAGACCTGTGGTAGGCATGTCTATTATTTCTGTTAAAATACGAGATCATTGTTATCATGGCTTATGTGATATGGGTGCTAGTGCTAGTGTCATACCTCATGACTTATATAAAGAAATTAAGCATGAGGTTGCACCTGCTGAGTTAGAAGATATTGATGTTACAATTAAACTTGCCAATAGAGATACTATATCAGCAATGGGGATTGTTAGAGATGTTGAAGTCTTCTGTGGGAAAACTAAATATCCTGCTGATTTTCTTGTTCTTGGTTCCCCACAAGATAGTTTTTGTCCCATTATCTTTGGTAGACCCTTATTGAACATTGTCAATGCTAGAATAGACTGCGAAAAGAGTGTTGTTACTATTGGCTTGGGTGATATGTCCCATGAGTTTAATTTCTCTAAATTTAGTAGACAATACCATGAAGAAGAATTACCTAATAAGGATGAAATTATTGGTCTTGCTTCTATTGCCGTACCTCCTAGTGATCCTTTAGAACAATATTTGCTAGACCATGAAAATGATATGTTTATGAATGAAAGAAGGGAAATAGATGAAGTGTTCTTTAAATAGGAACCTATCCTAAAACACAATTTGCCTGTTGAAATCCTAGGGGGTCCTCCTCGACCCAAGGGTGATCTCGTGTTTGAGCTCAAACCGTTGCCCGATACTCTTAAATATGCTTATCTTGATGAAAAGAAGATATATCCTATTATTATTAGTGCTAACCTTTCAGAGCATGAAGAAGAAAGATCATTGAAAACTCTAAAGAAGCACCGTGCTGCTATTGGATATACTCTTGATGATCTTAAGGGCATTAGTTCCACTCTATATCAACATAAAATAAATTTGGAAGAAGATGCTAAAACAGTTCGTGATCATCAACGACGACTGAATCCTAAGATGAAGGAAGTGGTAAGAAAGGAAATACTAAAGCTTCTGGAGGCAGGTATAATTTATCCCGTTGCTGATAGTCAGTGGGTAAATCCTGTCCATTGTGTCCCTAAGAAGGGAGGTATTACCGTCGTTCCTAATGATAAAGATGAATTGATTCCGCAAAGAATTATTACAGGTTATATGATGGTAATTGATTTCCGCAAATTAAATAAAGCTACTAAAAAAGATCATTACCCCTTACCTTTTATCGATCAAATACTAGAAAGATTATGCAAACATACACATTTTTGCTTTCTAGATGGTTATTCTTGTTCCTCTCAAATACCTGTGTCAGCCAGTGATCAATCAAAGACTACTTTTACTTGTCCTTTTGGTACTTTTGCTTATAGACGTATGCCTTTTGGTTTATGTAATGCACCTGCTACCTTTCAAAGATGCATGATGGCTATATTCTCTGACTTTTGTGAAAAGATTTGTGAGGTTTTCATGGATGATTTCTCCGTTTATGGATCCTCTTTTGATTATTGCTTGAGCAACCTTGATCGAGTTTTGCAGAGATGTGAAGAAACTAATCTTGTATTGAATTAGGAAAAGTGACACTTTATGGTTAATGAAGGTATTGTCTTGGGGCATAGAGTTTCTGAAAGAGGTATTGAAGTTGATAAAGCCAAGGTTGATGCTATTGAAAAGATGCCATGACCCAAGGACATCAAAGCTATAAGAAGTATCCTTGGTCACGCCGGATTTTATAGGAGGTTCATTAAGGACTTCTCAAAAATTTCTCGGCCTCTGACTAATTTATTACAAAAAGATATACCATTTGTCTTTGATGATGATTGTGTAGAAGCATTTGAAATACTTAAGAAAGCATTGATCTCTGCACCTATTGTTCAGCCACCTGATTGGAATTTACCCTTTGAAATTATGTGTGATGCTAGTGATTATGCTGTAGGTGTTGTTCTAGGGCAAAGAGTTGATAAGAAATTAAATGTTATTCAATATGCTAGTAAAACTCTAGGCAATGCTCAGAGAAATTATGCTACTACTGAAAAATAATTCTTAGCAGTCGTATTTGCTTGTGATAAGTTCAGGCCTTATATTGTTGATTCTAAAGTAACTATTCACACTGATCATGTTGCTATAATATCTTATGGAAAAGAAAGATGCTAAACCTAGACTTATTAGATGGGTTCTCTTGCTACAAGAATTTGATTTGCATATTGTTGATAGAAAAGGAGCTGAGAAGCCCGTTGCAGACAACTTGTCTAGGTTAGAAAATGTTCTTGATGACCCACTACCAATTGATGATAGCTTTCCCGATGAGCAATTAAATGTCATAAATACTTCTCGTACTGCTCCATGGTATGCTGATTATGCCAATTACATCGTTGCTAAATTTATACCACCTAGTTTCACATACCAGCAAAAGAAAAGGTTCTTCTATGATTTGAGACATTACTTTTGGGATGACCCACATCTTTATAAGGAAGGAGTAGATGGTGTTATTAGACGTTGTGTACCTGAGCATGAACAGGAACAGATCCTACGCAAGTGTCAATCTGAAGCTTATGGAGGACACCACGCTGGAGATAGAACTGCACATAAGGTATTGCAATCCGGTTTCTATTGGCCTACTCTCTTCAAGGATGCCCGTAAGTTTGTCTTATCTTGTGATGAATGTCAAACAATTGTTAATATTAGTAGACGACAAGAAATGCCTATGAACTATTCACTTGTTATTGAACCATTTGATGTTTGGGGCTTTGATTATATGGGACCTTTTCCTGCCTCTAATGGATATACACATATTTTAGTTGATGTTGATTACGTTACTAAGTGGGTAGAAGCTATTCCAACTAGTAGTGCTGATCATAACACTTCTATTAAGATGCTTAAGGAAGTTATTTTTCCGAGGTTTGGAGTCCATAGATATTTAATGACTGATGGTGGTTCACATTTTATTCATGGTGCTTTCCGTAAAATTTTTGCTAAGTACGATGTTAATCATAGAATTGCATCTCCTTATCACCCACAGTATAGTGGTCAAGTAGAATTGAGTAATAGAGAACTCAAATTAATTTTGCAAAAGACTGTCAATAGATCTAGAAAGAATTGGTCCAAGAAACTTGATGATGCATTATGGGCCTATAGAACTACATATAAAATCCTATGGGTATGTCTCCGTACACTACACCACAACACTGATATAAGGACAAAAAACAGCCGGGAGAAGTTACTTTAAAGGGAAGATAAACTGCCGGGACACTGTTTCTCCCGGCAGATAGAACCGCCACGAGAACGGCTGCCGGGGATTACTTCTCCCGGCAGATAATTTTTTCCCGGCAGATTTCTTGCCCTTGCCCATCTATTTGCCGGCAGTCCATTTTCTCCCGTCAGATTGGTCAAGGCACATGAAACATCAATTACCGGCAGTTCAACTGCCTTCGCAAGCATGTTTACCCGGCAGTTATTATGCCAGCATGCTGGTTTCATTAACAAACTATTCTAGGCAGCCATAATGTAATATCCATTGATTATGTTTGGGCAATCATGACATATCACACCATTTATACATACACTTCATAAGTCAAAGTAACATATACGCCTCATAAAAACTTCAAACATAATTCAATAAACATACAGACCATATATAAGAAGATTGTGACACAAAAGAAGTACATGTATGTTTCTAGATGTGCCACACACCCAAAATGAAGTAGTTCCACAAAAGGAGAAGTACATATATTTCTAAATGTACCACACAACCAAAATGGGCAGAGCAAGTCTCCAGGTTCAACAAATAAGGCATACGACAATATCACTCCAACTTAATTGTAGGTATTCCAAATGTTCAACAGCCTCAAGATCTTCCAAACCCAAGTCAACTTGTGTACCTTTGGGAAACCTGCAACAGATCAGAAACACAAAATGGAGCTCTTGTTTCAGATATTTTATCGACACATGGTTTTGACGTTTTGCTATTTAACTCATCGGCATAAATAAAACTCTTCTAAATGTGATGCACTTCATCATCAGTTCATCACAACAAGCAATATTACATAATTAGATTAAGCAGAAATTATTTGCACAGAATGTTGGAAATATGCCCTAGAGGCAATAATAAAAGCATTATTATTATATTTCCTTGTTCATGATAATTGTCTTTATTCGTGCTATAATTGTGTTATCCGGAAATCGTAATACATGTGTGAATAACAGACAACAATATGTCCCTAGTGAGCCTCTAGTTGACTAGCTCGTTGATCGACAGATAGTCATGGTTTCCTGACTATGGACATTGGATGTCATCGATAACGGGATCACATCATTAGGAGAATGATGTGATGGACCAGACCCAATCCTAAACATAGCATAAGATCGCATAGTTCGTTTGCTAGAGTTTTCCAATGTCAAGTATCCTTTCCTTAGACCATGAGATCGTGTAACTCCCGGATACCGTAGGAGTGCTTTGGGTGTGCCAAACGTCACAACGTAACTGGGTGACTATAAAGGTATACTACGGGTATCTCTGAAAGTGTCTGTTGGGTTGACATGGATCGAGACTGGGATTTGTCACTCCGCTTGACGGAGAGGTATCACCGGGCCCTCTCGGTAATGCATCATCACAATGAGCTCAGTGTGATCAAAGTGTTTGATCACGGGATCATGCATTACGGTACGAGAAAAGTGACTTGCCGGTAACGAGATTGAACGAGGTACTGGGATACCGACGATCGAATCTCGGGCAAGTAAAATACCGATTGACAAAGGGAATCGTATACGGGATTAATTGAATCCTCGACATCGTGGTTCATCGATGAGATCATCATGGAGCATGTGGGAGCCAACATGGGTATCCAGATCCCGCTGTTGGTTATTGCCCGAGAGCCGTCTCGGTCATGTCTGCATGTCTCCCGAACCCGTAGGGTCTACACACTTAAGGTTCGGTGACGCTAGGGTTGTGAAGATATGTATGTGCAGTAACCCGAATGTTGTTCGGAGTCCCGGATGAGATCCCGGACGTCACGAGGAGTTCCGGAATGGTTCGGAGGTAAAGAATTATATATAGGAAGTGCTATTTCGGCCATCGGGACAAGTTTCGGTGTTATCGGTATTGTACCGGGACCACCGGAGGGGTCCCGGGGGTCCACCGGGTGGGGCCACCTGCCCCGGTGGGCCACATGGGCCTTATGGGGTGCGCCTTGGCCTGCATGGGCCAAGGGGAACCAGCCCCAAAGGGGCCCATGCGCCTAGGGTTCCAAAAGGGAGGAGTCCTAGTGGTGGAAGGCACCTCCTAGATGGCTTGGGGGGAGGGAAACCTCCCTGGCCGCCGCCCCCCTTGGGAGATCAGATCTCCCAGGGCCGGCGCCCCCCCAGAGGCCTATATAAAGGGGGGAGGGGAGGGGGGCTGCGCACCCTATGCCCTGGCGCCTCCCTCTCCCTCTCCAACACATCCTCCTCCTCCGTAAGAGCTCGGCGAAGCCCTGTCGGAGTACTGCGGCTCCACCATCACCACGCCGTCGTGCTGCTGCTGGAGTCTTCTTCCCCAACCTCTCCTTTGCCTTGCTGGATCAAGAAGAAGGAGACTTTACGCTGACCGTACGTGTGTTGAACGCGGAGGTGCCGTGCTTTCGGTGCTAGGATCTCCGGTGATTTGGATCATGGTGTGTACGACTACTTCATCCCCGTTCGTTGAACGCTTCCGCTCGCGATCTACAAAGTGGTATGTAGATGCAATCTCTCTCTCCCATGACTCGTTGCTAGATGAACTCATAGATGGATCTTGGTGAAACCATAGGAAAAATTTTAATTTTCTGCAACGTTCCCCAACAGTGGCATCATGAGCTAGGTCTATGCGTAGTTCTCTATTGCACAAGTAGAACACAATTTGTTGTGGGCGTAGATGTTGTCAACTCTTCTTGCCGCTACTATTCTTATCTTGCTTCAGCGGTATTGTGGGATGAAGCGGCCCGGACCAACCTTACACGTACGCTTACGTGAGACCGGTTCCACCGACTAACATGCACTAGTTGCATAAGGTGGCTGGCGGGTGTCTGTCTCTCCCACTTTAGTTGGAGCGGATTCGATGAAAAGGGTCCTTATGAAGGGTAAATAGAAGTTGACAAATCACGTTGTGGTTTTAACGTAGGTAAGAAAACGTTCTTGCTAGAACCCTAATTCAGCCACGTAAAACTTGCAACAACAATTAGAGGACGTCTAACTTGTTTTTGCAGCAAGTGCTTTGTGATATGATATGGCCAAAGTTGTGATGAATGATGAATGATCTATATGTGATGTATGAGATGTCCATGCTATTGTAATAGGAATCACGACTTGCATGTCGATGAGTATGACAACCGGCAGGAGCCATAGGAGTTGTCTTTATTTTTTGTATGACCTGCGTGTCATTGAGAATCGCCATGTAAATTACTTTACTTTATTGCTAAACGCGTTAGCCATAGTAGTAGAAGTAATAGTTGGCGAGCAACTTCATGGAGACACGATGATGAAGATCATGGTGTCAAGCCGGTGACAAGATGATCATGGAGCCCCAAGATGGAGATCGAAGGAGCTATGTGATATTGGCCATATCATGTCACGTTTATTATTTGATTGCATGTGATGTTTATCATGTTTTGCATCTTGTTTACTTAGAACGACGGTAGTAAATAAGATGATCCCTCATAATAATTTCAAGAAAGTGTTCCCCCTAACTGTGCACCGTTGCGACAGTTCGTTGTTTCGAAGCACCACGCGATCTACAAAGTGGTATGTAGATGCGATCTCTCTCCCATGACTCGTTGCTAGGTGAACTCATAGATGGATCTTGGTGAAACCGTAGGAAAAATTTTAATTTTCTGCAACGTTCCCCAACACAGAACATACAAAAATCATCCATCGTCAAATATGGCAAACCAGAAATCTATAAAAAATTGATTTGGAAGAGTAAGAAACTATATCAACAACCACAACCAGCAGGATTATATTCTTAATTGATTTGATATTGTGGTGAGAGTGTGAAACGTGATAGAAAATAGTAAAAAGCATCATCTCTAGAGAGCGTAGAGCAGTAGATGGAAAAAATAGACATCAAACAAGAAAAAGAATAACCGACTTAGACCTCAAAGCCAAGAGAAACATGAATATTACCTCACCCCAGCTTGCTTGTGGACGCATTCCTGCTTTTGCCATGGACTTGTCCACTTCCAACTGCATACATAGAAGCAAATTTTTTTAAGCAATCAACGCAATATAAGTGTCCTTGCTCTGGTTCATCTTTTAAACAATAACAAAGAATCAGCATGTGATTCCAAGCTGTGGTTCCTTACCATAAGCAATCCATAAATATCAGTTGGGACACTAGACAACCGAAAATAACAGATTATAAATAGAGAACTGTGTTTTGCAAAACTGCTATTATTACTAAGCAAAGAAAAGGAGCTTGTTACTTAATTATACTTTCACATCTTGTACATGAGCTTTTTGCACAAAAGAAAGAGATATCTTCTACATGAGCTTGTTCCTTATACTTTGACATCTAGCTAAGGGAAGAACAAGAAAAAACTTCCACTTGTAGTTTTTCAAGTGACATCCAAAGCCATGAAAGTAGGCTGCTAAATTATCACATTACTTGCATAAGATAGAAGCTCATAAAAGAAGCGCTTATAATTAAGTACCAGCATGAACCAGAATAAGTAGAGTATCTACAAATATGTTTTGATTAGTAGTACAATGAGCAGAATATACAATTTCCCTTCCATACGCAAGACTTCGTGTAGTAGTGAATTCACTTCGTAAAGCTTTCTCTAGAATTAACTAAAATATAAATGAGATAGGGATATACATTGGACCAATTTATACTTCCGACATACATCTCTGAAGTATCAAGTCATGACAAAGCATATATTTTTCAACAGACTCATGATAAACCCATACTATCACAGATTGTTCTTTTAGTACATGTGTAACCACGACCAAGCATTGAAACCATACATCAATAAGTAACTTGTACTGCTAAATTCGGGAACTAAAATAAGCCATGAGCAGCTAAATGGGATCACATTCAAATACACGCTACAAACAAAAGAGGGTGCAGAATTACATATTTACATAGCTAACCAGCTAGGCAAGTGCACAACCAACAGTACAGTTCACCTAACCCAGACTAACACATGAACAAGATCATAGACCTACCCGTGAAGAAACTTTTACCAAATAGGCATTGTAGCCAACTTGTTAGGCATACAAATAAGTCACCAACAATATATGCCAGCTCAATGAAATACTGTGCTTGTAGAATACAGAGAAAATAACAGGATAGAGCTCTATTTTTGTTTCCCGCAATAAGGCAAGCGCACAGCCTACAAGCAATCGGTTTTGATGTGAATGCATAAAGGAATGACTGTAGGTTGTAAGAGAAACAAGCTGAATAACAATCTCCATAAAACAAATGTAGAGTACAGATCACACAACCCAGAGCAGAAGATAAACAAGATCAGAGACCTACTGATAAAAAAATTAGGAAATAAGCAAGGCATTGCTATCTAGATGGACTGCCATTCAAATCTGCAGTTCTCACTTTCAATTTGATTCTACAAGGTAATATTAGCAGTAACCTAATAGTGCAGGTTTCCGATGGCCCATATTTCCTGCTTCAATATTTCAAATCGTCTAACATCACAAAAAAAGGTGCATGCAGTATAAACAATGCATCTTATAAGCTTAGTTCTTCTTATGAAGTTAACAATGCATCTTATCTTATAAGGTATTATGCAAAGAACAGAAATCATAACTAAACACGTGTTTTTACTATAGATATATTTAAGTTAACTGACTGTGTCTAATTGCAGGTGTGCATCGGCATTATGCATCCATGTAATCCTTATATTTATTTCTTTTGAGAAAACTCTTGTAACCTGTTGTAACGCCCTCGATGCGGCTATATCTCCCATGTGTCGAAGCACGACTTAGAGGCATAACTGCATTGAAAGCAATGTCGCAAGTGAGGTAATCTTCACACAACCCATGTAATACATAAGGGAAAGAGATACATAGTTGGCTTACAATCGCCACTTCACGCAATACATGAGTAAAGCATTACATCAAACAGATACAATCAAGGTCCGACTACGGAACCAAAATAAAAGAAGACTACCCCAAATGCTACACAGATGCCCGATCGTCCCAACCGGGCTCCACTACTGATCAACTGAAACGAAACATCACAATGAACAAGATCTTCATCGAGCTCCTCCTTGAGCTCGGGTGCGTCACTTGCACGGTTTCATTGGCACCTGCAAACTGGTTTTGGAAGTATCTGTGAGTCACGGGGACTCAGAAATCTCACACCCGCGAGATCAAGACTATTTAAGCTTAAAGGTAGGACAGGGTAGTGAGGTGGAGCTGCAGCAAGCGACTAGCATATATAGTGGCTACCAAACGCAAAAGAGAGCGAGAAGAGGAGGCAAAAACACGGTCGAACAACTATGATCAAGAAGTGATCCTAGAACAACCTACGTCAAGCATAACTCCAACACCGTGTTCACCTCCCGGACTCCGCCGAGAAGAGACCATCACGGTTACACACGCGGTTGGTGTATTTTAATTAAGATCAACTTCGGGTTTTCTACAACCGGACATTAACAAATTCCCATCTGCCTCATAACCGCGGGCACGTCTTTCGAAAGATAATACCCTGCAGGGGTGTCCCAACTTAGCCCATTATAAGCTCTCACGGTCAACGAAGGATATTCCTTCTACCGGGAAGACCAGATCAGCCTCGGAATCCCGGCTACAAGACATTTCGACAATGGTAAAACAAGACCAGCAAAGCCGCCCGATGTGCCGACAAATCCCGATAGGAGTCGCACGTATCTCGTTCTCAGGGCACACCGGATAAGTGAAGCGTACAGGTACCAACGTGACCCAAGTTGCCTAGGGACGGTCCCGCACGGTGCTCTAGTTTGGACCAACACTTAGAGGAGCATTGGCCCGGGGGTTAAAATAAAGATGACCCTTGAGTCTGCAGAACCCAAGGGAAAAAGGCTTAGGTGGCAAATGGTAAAAACCAAGGTTGGGCCTTGCTGGAGGAGTCTTAGTCAAAGCGAACTGTCAAGGGGGTCCCATAAATCACCCAACCGTGTAAGGAACGCAAAATCCGGGAACATAATACCGATATGATGGAAACTAGGGCGGCAAGAGTGGAACAAAACACCAGGCATAAGGCCGAGCCTTCCACCCTTTACCAAGTATATAGATGCATTAATTAAACAAGATATATTGTGATATCCCAACAAATATCCATGTTCCAACAAGGAACAACCTTCATCTTCACCTGCAACTAACAACGCTATAAGAGGGGCTGAGCAAAGCGGTAACATAGCCAAACAACGGTTTGCTAGGAAGGGATGGTTAGAGGCTTGACATGGCAACATGGGAGGCATGATATAGCAAGTGGTAGGTATCGCAGCATAGGCATAGCAAAAGAGCGAGCAATCTATCAAGCAAAGATAGAAGTGATTTCGAGGGTATGGTCATCTTGCCTGAAATCCCGCAAGGAAGGAGAACGAGTCCATGAAGAAGACAAACAGACGTAGTCGAACGAATCCTCACAAATGCGACATAAACGGAACTATCCACGAGAAGCGCAACCGGAAAGAAGCAAGCAACATAGTAAACAACCATCACATAAACATGGCATGATGCACAAACAAGTATGATGCATGTCCGGTTTAAATATGCATGGCATGGCAAAGTGCACAAACAATACCACAAATTAAGTGGAGCTCAATATGCAACGAATTGCATATTGACGAAACACCACATCAATTATTTAGTTCTCTCTCGTCTATGTACACAACAATATTAAATGTTGATTAACATGGCAAGAGGTGAAACATAAATAAACTAACTATTTAGGCAATTTTAAATGAGGCCGGAACAACAAACAACAAGTCCGAAAAAATCCTCATATGCAATTTATGGATTTGGTACTGTTCTGCCTAAAACCATATTTTATTGTTGTTAACCAGGAAAATAAAGTGCAATATGTTAATCTAGGCATTTTCCCACCCCATTTACATATATAGTTTATTAAAATCGGACCTACGGTTAATTAGTTATGAAATAAATCATTTTAACATGCTAATTATGCAAATTAATTCAAACAGCACATTTAAACATTTTAAACATGGATGAAAGTTGCATATTATGAAACTACATGAAAATCTAAGCATTTTTCATATATAAAGTTTTTACATATGCTGCACTGTTAATGAGTTATTATATGCATGATGTTTGAGGGTTTTTTTGAAAAACAGCAGTTTCTGGTTAAATGGCAAAATTCGCATCGCATGGAAAAAAATACATGGGCCGAATCTGACTAGGCCAAGTGTACAGGAGAGGGCTGGAGGGGCTGCTCACGCATGGGCTTTGGCCCGGTTCAATGGAAGAAGACCGGCTGGGAGGAGGGGTGCGCTGGGCTGTGGCAAAGAAGCAGGCTAGGCCTCGCGCTTGCCTCGCTTGGTCAACGCGAGCGAGCGGTTCGAGCTCCTCTGCTCGAACAAAACAGAGGAGCGGCGGCGAGGGACTTGGCGTGATTCCGGGAGGGGCCGGCGACGCGGATCTGGCGGGGCGGAGCCAAGGCGGGGCGCGGAGCTCCAGCTACGCGTCCATGGCGATGCAGAGGACGGCGGCGTCCTCTTGCTACTGCAGAGAGAGTGACATGAGGAGAGAGGCCATGCCAGGGGCAAATGAAAAGAGGGGAAGGTGAGTAGGAGTAGGAAGGATAACCAGGGAGAAAGAGGGGCTCGACGGGGCGTGCTGCTGATGGTGCTCGACGGCGGAGGGAGCTCCGGTGGAGCTGCTGCTTGCAGGGCTGCATGGCTGCGATGCAGAGGACGACGCAGGCGGACTTGACGCGATCCCGGCCACACGGACGGGGTGAGGAGGAGCGAAGGCGAGGATCCATGGAGGCAGAGCTCCATTCAGCGGCCATGGCGAGGCCCTTGTCGGCGATGGCGTCGCCGGAGGCTGGCTGAAGGCTGGGGCGGACGAGCTTCGACGGCACGGAACAGGAAGGAGAGGACCCACGGCTCTGGTCACCGGCGTCCATGGCAGCAGGGGCGAGCTCCTCTTGTTCCTCTACCTGGCGAGAGAGAGAGAAATTGAGAGCCCGAGAGAGACAGAAGGAGGAGAACAAAGGGAGAGAGAGAGGGACGAGGCCGGTCCTGGTCGACGAGGAAGACGGGGCGAGGTCCAGGTGGCTGGGTGCGCCGATGGCGACGACTCCATGGAGGGAGAAGCTCGGGCAGGTGGTTGGATGGGGAATCGAGGGAGGCAGTGGATCGATGGATTGGTGGGTTGTAGTTGTCCCGATCTGGAAAACGAGGAGGAAGGTGGCGGCTTTGGTTGGAAGTTTGGATCGGGAGGGATCCCAAGGAGGAGGAGACAGGAGGAGTGGCGGCGGCTAGGAGGATGGATGGGACAAGGGTCCTAAAATCTAGGGTTTGACTAGTTTATATAGCAAGAGGATTTTTGGATAGGGGTATTTGGTCCCTCCGATTAAAATTGAACGGTTCCGGAAAAATAGGCTAGGAAAACCAATTAAGAAAACGGAGATGTTTTATAGATGTTTGGGGTTGAACCGGACCCATTGGCAACGACAGAGCGGGTCGGGTTCGGGACAACTTTCGGACGCGCGCGAGGCAAGGGTAGAATGTAGAGAGGGTCAAATGGCCAGACAAGAGGGAAACGAAAACCCCGGTTGGACTCGAAATGGTCAACGAAGGCAAGGGGGAACGCGGCAACTACGAGCAGATGCAAGTTTCGAAAAAAAAGACGGCAACGAAGTGCCGCTACAATGCGGATGATGCAATGAAGAATGCAACAAACAAATAAATAACACAACGAAACTCGGAAAACATGGAAGGCGTCTGAAGCGCCGGTCTCGGGGCGTTACAACACTCCACCACTACAAGAGGATCTCGTCCCGAGATCTAGGATGGCACCGGAAAGAAACGGAAGAAGAAAGAGGTAAAACTAAGTTGCTTCTTGACAAAATTGTGAAACCACAAACCTTGAGAGGTTGAACAAAGTGAAAGAAAGAATACAATGGAGATGATGAGATTGCAAGCACTCCATTATCAAAGAGGAACAAGGAACATTACAAGAACCTTGTAGGTTGAAAGGCATGAATGAAGAGCTCCAGCGAAAAGGAAGGACATGTAACCACACCGGTAGAAACGGAATAAGCAAGGAATGAGAACGAAAGAATGCAGGCAGCACTCCGGTAGAAAAGAGAAGCAAAACTTAATAAGTTGAAAGAACTTGAATGAGAGCACAACACTCCTGTTGAAAGGAAAAGCAAGGAAAAGAACATGATATTGAGAAAACGAGATGATTGGTTGAGGAGAGCAACATCACATGCTTCCGGAACGAAAGAATAGAAGGTAGATCGTCGGAACAAAAGAACGGGGAAGGAAATGACAACTTCTACCACAATTGAATTTGGAAAGCATCCTTCCAAGAAGGTTAGAACGGAGTTGTTGGAAAACTAGCAACGAAAAGAATAAGCTTGAAGTGGGCTTATGGAAATAACTCAAAACTTAGAGGTGTATACATGCCACTACGGAAAACAATTGATTGCTTTAGAGCAACACGGAGATGAAAACTTGATTCGCCGAGAGCATAGGAGAAAAACTTGGATCATTGATAAGCACCATAAGTAGCAACATTCCTTAGGGAAGGCTTTAGGTGAAACATGACACAAGATAAATCCAACGAAGAGATTGGTGGAATTAAAATATCTCATTCTTGACAACATGTGAATCATGAAACGCGAACACAAATTGTCAAGAATGACATAACACCAACTCAAATGATAAGGTAGAACGAATTGCACATTGGAATGCAGGAAGAATATATGAGCTCTTCAAAACAAAACATGTGTTGAACACCATGTTTATTTTGAAGTATGGCTTGACGGATCATAACTTCGAGAGAAAACTTGAAGACCAATTGAAGAATGAAAAGAATCCTTGACGAACCACCATGTAGAGCCTCCATGAAGAACTCCGGTAATAGAAGGATGATAGAAAAAAAAGAAGTTGAAAGAGCAAGGTGAAGTCTTGCAACGATTTAGATGGAGCTTCAGGACGATATAATGAGAAAACTTTGAACTCCAGAAAGAAAAGATGAAGCATCTCGAACCGAGAATGTGATATGATGAACAAACTCCAGAAAGAAGAGATGAACAACTTAGAACTGAGAAATTGATACCATTATGAACTCCGGAAGAATGAATCAATCACTTGGATGAAACAAGAACAAGAATTATGTTATGTGTATCCTTCACCAATTTAAATTGATGACAAACAACGGATTTGGCATACTACTTATTCTCGTAGAAAGGATTAAAGAGAGATATTTCTCAACTTGGGAAGGACTTCAACGAACCACCAGTAGGATCTGGAAAGAACAAATGAATCTATATGATAACGAAGGAAGAGAACTCTTGAACGAACCACCGTAAGAATTGAAAATGAACAAAGAAAAGATAAAGAAACACCGGGAAGAATTATAAAAAGAACGAAGATACTTGAGAGAATTTAGATACAAGTGAACACAGAGATCCCGAGCTGATTAGATAATACTTGAATGATGCACCGGTATGATTTGGAGAACGAGAGCTAAAAGCTGAGAATGAAGAATTATGACATGATGGCCTTCGGAGGAAAGAAATGGAAACAACTCATGAAATGCTCCGGATGGGTGAAAAGAATTCCCTCAATCAAAAATAATTATGAGAGGTTGGCATCAACTTGAACTACACAACTTTGGAAGAACGGGTAAGGATTTAAGAGGAACTCTTCTTCGGTCTTCAAATGCTGAGAATGACGAGGAGAAACACCACCAAATTGTTGAGAAACTCCGAAAGGATTAAAAGAGGAAAGGTTGAGCCAAAGATGAAAAGAGTTTGAAAGATTTTGGAGAAAGACATAACTGATGAAAATTCATTCTTACGTCAAACTTTGAAAAGAATTTTAGAAGCTCCGGGAAAATTAGAAGAGTCGGGTAAGATCCTGGGAAAAGACCTGTGGGTTAGGGGCCACTCAAAAGAACCACCGTTGAATGATTGCTTGAAAAGAGAGATTGCACCGGTTGAATTCAATGGCTTGAATGAGATAGCATCCTTAAAAGAACTTGAGTGAATTGAGAATGGAAACTTGAATCTTCTGAGATATCTTCATCACTCCGGAACCATTGAATAGCGAGAAGTGGATGATTAAGAGGTGCACCAGTACGAGAAAGCATTTAAAACGAGGAAAAGGATATGATCGATAAAGCTTGAATTTAATCCACTGGAGAAGAAAAGGAACGAATAATGATGAAGTTAAGGCTCCGTTAGTATCTTCGTGAGAATCACCGGTAAAAACATTGAAAGAAAAGAAAGAAGAGACTTCACATCTATAAGGTGGATACTTGATTAAGAAATCTGAGTCCTTGAAGAAAAAGGGTGGGAGGGTGGGAAAACAAAGGCAACTTGGGTCGGATGAAATGAACACCGTTGAGAAAAAAAACTTAGAATTGATTTTGCGAATGTTGGAATGATCGGATTTACTTGGAGAGAAGCACACCAGTTGGCAAGGATTGAAAAGACAACCTTGATGAACAAGAAGGATTAGCATCCACATAGAAATATGAGAACACCGCTTAGGAAAGGTATGGAATCAACACTTGACTTCGAAGCAACTCGAATACCACAACTCAAAACAAAACAAGGATTGGCTTGCAGAATAAGCCGGAAACAAACATATGATAGATCCCATATCGTATCATGTGCCTGTTGGAAAGATATCGTATGAGATACTTGAATTCCCACTTATAAACTCCCGAAACTTTCTGGTTATGCAATCAGGTGTTGGGGATACAGGGGACACAAAATATATCACCCAAACTAACAATACCTAGATCCAGCTGTATCCATCCTTCAACACATAACCAAGAAACCTTCGGAAATCGTCTACCTCAACCTTCGAAAAGCATCCGTTATACGAGTTATGGCAATACTCCCGAACTCCCGCCCCAGTACTGGGTGGCGTCGAGGTGATCTCACCAACAACTGCATAAAAGAGATTTTCGATGTCGGCAAAACTCAAATATTCCAGAACTGCAACGATAAAATTGTGACGACAACACCTCGGAGCTCAACTCCCCGGGACACTGCCACAACCCCTAAATGTCAGGAGGCACCAAGAACAATGTTCTCGTCACAAAACCATCGGAACGATTCCAAGATACCCGCTTGATCCTAAAAAATTTTTAGTGAAATTTGAGGAGAGGAAAGTCAAAACATCTACGTCAGGGGGCCTCACCAGAGCGACGAAGGGACTGACGAGTAAAAAGAATCCTACTCTCCGATATATATAACCCTAAGACTCAAAACATTTTGTTCTAGACTCAACAAAGTCAGCGATTCAATCAAGCAGGGGGCTCCTAAGTCGGGGATGGCTCTGATTACCAACTTGTAACGCCCTCGATGCGGCTATATCTCCCACGTGTCGAAGCACGACTTAGAGGCATAACCGCATTGAAAGCAATGTCGCAAGTGAGGTAATCTTCACACAACCCATGTTATACATAAGGGAAAGAGATACATAGCTGGCTTACAATCGCCACTTCACGTAATACATGAGTAAAGCATTACATCAAACAGATACAATCAAGGTCCGACTACGGAACCAAAATAAAAGAAGACTACCCCAAATGCTACACAGATCCCCGATCGTCCCAACTGGGCTCCACTACCGATCAACTGAAACGAAACATCACAATGAACAAGATCTTCATCGAGCTCCTCCTTGAGCTCGGGTGCGTCACCTGCACGGTTTCATCGGCACCTGCAAACTGGTTTTGGAAGTATCTGTGAGTCACGGGGACTCAGCAATCTCACATCCGCGAGATCAAGACTATTTAAGCTTAAAGGTAGGACAGGGTAGTGAGTTGGAGCCGCAGCAAGCGACTAGCATATATAGTGGCTACCAAACGCAAAAGAGAGCGAGAAGAGGAGGCAAAAGCACGGTCGAACAACTATGATCAAGAAGTGATCCTAGAACAACCTACGTCAAGCATAACTCCAACACCGTGTTCACCTCCTGGACTCCGCCGAGAAGAGACCATCATGGTTACACACGCGGTTGATGTATTTTAATTAAGATCAAATTCGGGTTTTCTACAACCGGACATTAACAAATTCCCATCTGCCTCATAACCGCGGGCTCGTCTTTCGAAAGATAATACCCTGCAGGGGTGTCCCAACTTAGCCCATTATAAGCTCTCACGGTCAAGGAAGGATATTCCTTCTACCGGGAAGACCCGATCAGCCTCGGAATCCCGGCTACAAGACATTTCGACAATGGTAAAACAAGACCAGCAAAGCCGCCCGATGTGCCGACAAATCCCGATAGGAGTCGCACGTATCTCGTTCTCAGGGCACACCGGATAAGCGAAGCGTACAGGTACCAACGTGACCCAAGTTGCCAAGGGACGGTCCCGCACGGTGCTCTAGTTTGGACCAACACTTAGAGGAGCACTGGCCCGGGGGTTAAAATAAAGATGACCCTTGAGTCTGCAGAACCCAAGGGAAAAAGGCTTAGGTGGCAAATGGTAAAAACCAAGGTTGGGCCTTGCTGGAGGAGTCTTATTCGAAGCGAACTGTCAAGGGGGTCCCATAAATCACCCAACCGTGTAAGGAACGCAAAATCCGGGAACATAATACCGATATGACGGAAACTAGGGCGGCAAGAGTGGAACAAAACACCAGGCATAAGGCCGAGCCTTCCACCCTTTACCAAGTATATAGATGCATTAATTAAATAAGAGATATTGTGATATCCCAACAAATATCCATGTTCCAACAAGGAACAACCTTCATCTTCACCTGCAACTAACAACTCTATAAGAGGGGCTGAGCAAAGCGGTAACATAGCCAAATAACGGTTTGCTAGGAAGGGATGGTTAGAGGCTTGACATGGCAACATGGGAGGCATGATATAGCAAGTGGTAGGTATCGCAGCATAGGCATAGCAAAAGAGCGAGCAATCTATCAAGCAAAGATAGAAGTGATTTCGAGGGTATGGTCATCTTGCCTGAAATCCCGCAAGGAAGAAGAACGAGTCCATGAAGAAGATAAACAGACGTAGTCGAACGAATCCTCACAAACGCGACGTAAACGGAACTATCCACGAGAAGCGCAACCGGAAAGAAGCAAGCAACATAGTAAACAACCATCACATAAACATGGCATGATGCACAAACAAGTATGATGCATGTCCGGTTTAAATATGCATGGCATGGCAAAGTGCACAAACAATACCACAAATTAAGTGGAGCTCAATATGCAACGAGTTGCATATTGACGAAACACCACATCAATTATTTAGTTCTCTCTCGTCTATGTACACAACAATATTAAATGTTGATTAACATGGCAAGAGGTGAAACATAAATAAACTAACTATTTAGGCAATTTTAAATGAGGCCGGAACAACAAACAACAAGTCCGAAAAAATCCTCATATGCAATTTATGGATTTGGTACTGTTCTGCCTAAAACCATATTTTATTGTTGTTAACCAGGAAAATAAAGTGCAATATGTTAATCTAGGCATTTTTCCACCCCATTTACATATATAGTTTATTAAAATCGGACCTACGGTTAATTAGTTATGAAATAAATCATTTTAACATGCTAATTATGCAAATTAATTCAAACAGCACATTTAAACATTTTAAACATGGATGAAAGTTGCATATTATGAAACTACATGAAAATCTAAGCATTTTTCATATATAAAGTTTTTACATATGTTGCACTGTTAATGAGTTATTATATGCATGATCTTTGAGGGTTTTTCTGAAAAACAGCAGTTTCTGGTTAAATGGCAAAATTTGCATCGCATGGAAAAAAATACATGGGCCGAATCTGACTAGGCCAAGTGTACAGGAGAGGGCTGGAGGGGCTGCTCACCCATGGGCTTTGGCCCGGTTCAGTGGAAGAAGACCGGCTGGGAGGAGGGGTGCGCTGGGCCGTGGCAAAGAAGCAGGCTAGGCCTGGCGCTTGCCTCGCTTGGTCAACGCGAGCGAGCGATTCGAGCTCCTCTGCTCGAACAAAACAGAGGAGCGGCGGCGAGGGACTTGGCGTGATTCCGGGAGGGGCCGGCGACGCGGATCTGGCGGGGCGGAGCCAAGGCGGGGCGCGGAGCTCCAGCTACGCATCCATGGCGATGCAGAGGACGTCGGCGTCGTCTTGCTACTGCAGAGAGAGTGACGTGAGGAGAGAGGCCATGGCAGGGGCAAACGAAAAGAGTGGAAGGTGAGGAGGAGTAGGAAGGAGAACCAGGGAGAAAGAGGGGCTCGACGGGGCGTGCTGCTGGTGGTGCTCGACGGCGGAGGGAGCTCCGGTGGAGCTGCTGCTTGCAGGGCTGCATGGCTGCGATGCAGAGGACGACGCAGGCGGACTTGACGCGATCCCGGCCACGCGGGCGAGGTGAGGAGGAGCGAAGGCGAGGATCCATGGAGGCAGAGCTCCATTCAGCGGCCATGGTGAGGCCCTTGTCGGCGGTGGCGTCGCCGGAGGCTGGCTGAAGGCTGGGGCGGACGAGCTTCGACGGCACGGAACGGGAAGGAGAGGACCCATGGCTCTGGTCACCGGCGGCCATGGCAGCTGGGGCGAGCTCCTCTTGTTCCTCTACCTGGCGAGAGAGAGAGAAATTGAGAGCCCGAGAGAGACAGAAGGAGGAGAACGAAGGGAGAGAGAGAGAAGGACGAGGCCGGTCCTGGTCGACGAGGAAGACGGGGCGAGGTCCAGGTGGCTGGGTGCACCGATGGCGACGACTCCATGGAGGGAGAAGCTCGGGCAGGTGGTTGGATGGGGAATCGAGGGAGGCAGTGGATCGATGGATTGGTGGGTTGTAGTTGGCCCGATCTGGAAAACGAGGAGGAAGGTGGCGGCTTTGGTTGGAAGTTTGGATCGGGAGGGATCCCAAGGAGGAGGAGACAGGAGGAGTGGTGGCGGCTAGGAGGATGGATGGGACAAGGGTCCTAAAATCTAGGGTTTGACTAGTTTATATAGCAAGAGGATTTTTGGATAGGGGTATTTGGTCCCTCCGATTAAAATTGAACGGTTCCGGAAAAATAGGCTAGGAAAACCAATTAAGAAAACGGAGATGTTTTATAGATGTTTGGGGTTGATCCGGACCCATTGGCAACGACAGAGTGGGTCGGGTTCGAGACAACTTTCGGACACGCGCGAGGGAAGGGTAGAATGTAGAGAGGGTCAAACGGCCAGACAAGAGGGAAACGAAAACCCCGGTTGGACTCGAAACGGTCAACGAAGGCAAGGGGGGAACGCGGCAACTACGAGCAGATGCAAGTTTTGAAAAAAAAAGACGGCAACGAAGTGCCGCTGCAATGCAGATGATGCGATGAAGAATACAACAAACAAATAAATAACACAACGAAACTCGGAAAACATGGAAGGCGTCTGAAGCGCCGGTCTCGGAGCGTTGCACCTGTGTAGTCATACAATCAAGCACTCTACAATATAGGAAAGTAAAACTCGGAGAAAATAGCACTTGTTTTCCCCTGATGCAAGAGAAGACTAAATACAATATTTATAGAAGTTAGGTTAACTGGAGCAAAGATTTATTTAGGCTATCAGCCTCATTGTGGTTCAGAAGGAATAAATCAGATCCCTCACCTACAGACACTACAAATATTACACCAGAGCAATCAATAGAACCACCATTGTTCTTCTCTCATAAGAAAATAGTCCACAAACTCCAAAACTATTGCGCCCACCAATCCCATCTGAAGAACTCCTGGCTTGATTCTGCTTCGTGGACACACACCTTAGGGAGGAGGTCTGCTCGGGGGAGGAAGCTCGCGAAGTAGAGTGGTGGCGAGGGAAGTCGACGGAGTATGGTGGTCGCCGGTGGTGTAGCTCGGCAACAGTGGTGGTCCGCATCAGTGGGGTGCTCGGCAGCGCTGCTGTGGGGTAGTTGGGGCGACGGCGGAGCTGGTCGTGGTGGAGGGCGGTCCGTGGTGATGGGGTGGTTGGGGGCGACGGCGGCCGGCGGCGGCGACCTGGTGGAGGGCACGGTCGCACGGATGGATGGGGCGATTTGGGGGCGGCGGCTACCTGGTGGAGGGCACGGCCGCACAAGTGGATAGGGTTGATTTGGGGGCGGCTACGGCCTGGGTGGAAGGCCCGCGCGTCTATAATTCATTGGGGCCACAATTTTTGTCTCTCGCGCGCTTTCCCCTCCTAGCGCACCCTTAGGCCCAATAATATTTAGGCCTCCCGCCAGGACGGTCCCCGGCATAAAGTGGGCCGTGATTTAGTTCTCCTGGCAGATGGTGTGCCCTTAAATCTGCTGGCAGTGTGTGTGCCCTCTTAAGTTTTACCAGCAATTTCTATGCCCTCAGGTCCTTATGCCGGCAGTAAGAAATGTCCCGGCAGTTTATTTGCCCCAGTTCAGCTATTTCTCCCGGCAGTTAACTGCCCCCAAATAAGTGTTGTGGTGTAGTGGTATAAAATGGTTTATGGAAAAGCATGTCACTTACCTCTCGAACTAGAACATAAGGCTTATTGGGCTATTAAAGAGCTCAACTATGATTTCAAACTTGCCGGTGAGAAGAGGTTATTTGATATTAGCTCACTTGATGAATGGAGAACCCAAGCTTATGAAAATGCCAAGTTGTTTAAAGAAAAAGTTAAAAGGTGGCATGACAAAAGGATACAAAAGCGTGAGTTTAATGTAGGTGATTATGTATTGCTACACAACTCTCGTTTAAGATTTTTTTGCAGGAAAACTTCTCTCTAAATGGGAAGATCCTTACGTTATCGAGGAGTTCTATCGTTCCGGTGCCATAAAAATCATCAACTTCGAAGGCACAAATCCGAAGGTGGTGAACGTTCAAAGAATTAAACATTATATCTCAGGTAATCTCATAAATGTTGGAACCAATGTTATTGAAACCGTAACCCCGGAGGAATACATAAGGGACACTTTCCGGAACGTTTCAGACTCCGAACAGGAATAGATATGTGGTACGGTAAGTAAACCGACTCCAAAACAATTTTAAGGCAATATTTCTCCGTTTTGGAATATTTAGAAAAATAGAAAAATAGAAAAAATAAGAAGCAGTCCGGGAAGGACACGAGGCCTCCACGAGGGTGGAGGGCGCGCCCCCCTACCTGGTGGGCACCTCGTGTACTCTCCGGACTCCGTTTTCTTGCATGATACATATTTTGGTCGGTAAAAATTCATGATATAATCTCCCGAAGGTTTTGACCCCTGTATCATACAAAGATCCTCTGTTCTTGTTTCGAGCTATTTTTATGACAGATCTAGATTATCATGACGTCTCCAAGTGCCCCCAAGGACAGGTTCTTCGAGAAGGTCATCAACCCTTACCTCGCGGAGGTGCTGCGACACCCTCAAACCATTGAGATGCGTGATGGGCTGCTGCACATCCGCGATGTTGAGGGACCAAAGGGGACCGGAAGCATGGAGACGAGGCTCGAAGAAATGGAGCAACAAGTTTTCAAGTGCCAGGGGATGGTGGAACGTGGACTCAACTCCAACCACATGATGATCGCGGAGTTCACCAACAACCACAAGCTGGATGCCGACAACATCGGGGAGGCCATCTTCAAGCTTCATGAGAAGATCGAGCACCTTCAAGCCCAAATCTATGACCTGCAAAACCAAAACTGTGAGTATGAATATAGATTCAAAAGGATGAGTTTGGCTGCAGATTTGAGGATCCCGGAGACTCGATCATCCTTCTATGATGGTGAGTCCATGCCTTGGAAGATGGACGACAAGCCCGCATCATCAACAACACCTCCACCTTCTTCACCAACAAAGTAGACATAATCACATGGGTATGGGCACTCCCCTTGGCAGCTGCCAAGCTTGGGGGAGATGCCCCGGTATCGTATCACCATCACACTCCTACCTTTATCGTTTTTCTTAGTTCGATCCTATTAGTAGTATCTTGATCTAGTAGAATAAAGTTTTGGCATGATCTAGTTTTGCGTTTTGCTTTATGATCCCTCTATGTAATCGAGTCCGTGAGCTATATAATAAAGATTAGTATTGAGTCAAGGGCTTGATTATTTTTCCATGATCTTGATTGAAAGAAAAGAGAAAAAGAATAAAAAGAAACAAAGAGATCATATTGATCTTATCGAGAGTAATGACTTCACATAGAAAGAGTATGATGATTAAAAATTGTTGAGAGTTGGCAAACATAGCTTTGGTCATCGTTGCAATTAATAGGAAGTAATAAATAAAGAGAGGTTTCACATATAAATATACTATCTTGACATCTTTTATGATTGGGAGCACTCATTAGAATATGACATGTTGAACGTTGGACAAGGAAGACAACGTAATGGGTTATGTTTTCTTACATATGAGATAAAGTATACTGTCATGGATCATCCAACATGTTGAGCTTGCCTTTCCCCCTCATGCTAGCCAAATTCTTAGCACCAAGTAGAGATACTACTTGTGCTTCCAAAAACCCTTAGACCCAGTTTTGCCATGAGAGTCCACCATACCTACCTATGGATTGAGTAAGATCCTTCAAGTAAGTTGTCATCGGTGCAAGCAATAAAAATTGCTCTATGTATGATTGATTGGTGTGGAGCAAATAAGCTTTATACGATCTTGTGATGTGGAAGAAATAAAAGCAACGGACTGCATAATAAAGGTTCATATCACAATGGGCAATATAAAGTGACGTTCTTTCGCATTAAGATTTTGTGCATCCAACCATAAAAGCGCATGGCAACCTCTGCTTCCCTCTGCGAAGGGCCTATCTTTTATTATTATCTTCTACCTTATGCAAGAGTCATGGTGATCTTCACCTTTCCTTTTTATATTTTATCCTTTGTCAAGCACAGGGTGTTGGAAAGATCCTGATAGATATCTCTAATTGGATGTAGGGGAGCATGAGTTATTATTGTTGACATCCCTTGAGGTAAAAGGTTGGGAGGCGAAACAATAAGCCCCTATCTTTCTTTGTGTCTGATTAAAACTCCATAACCACAAGTATCGCGTGAGTGTTAGCAATTATGAAAGACTAAATGATAGTTGAGTATGTGGACTTGCTATAAAGCTCTAACATAGACTCTTTCTAATGTTATGATAAATTGCAATTGCTTCAATGACTGAGATTATAGTATGTTAGTTCTCAATAAAGTTTCCGATTCATACTTTGCATTGTGAATAGATTATTACTTAAGCATAAGAAATCATATGACAATATCCATATATGTTGCTGTTATGAGAATAATCATGATGCCCTCATGTTCGTATTTTATTTTTATTGACACCTCTACCTCTAAACATGTGGACATATTTATCGTTATCGGCTTCCGCTTGAGGACAAGCGAGGCCTAAGCTTGGGGGAGTTGATACGTCCATTTTGCATCATGCTTTTATATCGATATTTATTGTATTATGGGCTGTTACTACACGTTATGGCACAATACTTATGCCTATTCTCTCTTATTTTACAAGGTTTACATAAGGAGGGAGAATGCCGGCAGCTGGAATTCTGGGCTGGAAAAGGAGCAAATATTAGAGACCTATTCTGCACAACTCCAAAAGTCCTGAAACTCCATGAAAGTTATTTTTAGAAATAATAAAAAATATTGAGCGGAAGAAGTATGCCAGAGGGGGACCCACCTGGCCACGAGGGTGGGGGCGTGACCTACCCCCCAAGGCACGCCCCCTGCCTCCTGGGCCCCCTGTTGGCTCTTCGGTGGCCATCTTCTGCTATATGAAGTCTTTCATCAAGGAAAAAATCATAAGCAACCTTTTGGGACGAGACTTCGCCGCCACGAGGCGGAACCTTGGCGGAACCAATCTAGGGCTCCGGCAAAGTTGTTCTGCCGGGGACACTTCCCTCCGGGAGGGGGAAATCACCGCCATCGTCATCACCAACGCTCCTCTCATCGGGAGAGGGCAATCTCCATTAACATCTTCACCAGCACCATCTCCTCTCAAAACCCTAGTTCATCTCTTGTATCCAATTCTTGTCTCCAAGTCCGGGATTGGTACTAGTAGGTTGCTAGTAGTGTTGATTACTCCTTGTAGTTGATGCTAGTTGGTTTATTTGGTGGAAGATCATATGTTCAGATCCTTTATGCATATTAATACCCCTCTGATTATGAACATGAATATGCTTTGTGAGTAGTTACGTTTGTTCCTGAGGACACGGGAGAAGTCTTGCTATTAGTAGTCATGTGAATTTGGTATTCGTTCGATATTTTGATGAGATGTATGTTGTCTAGCCTCTAGTGGTGTTATGTGAGCGTCGACTACATAACACTTCACCATTATTTGGGCCCAGAGGAAGGCATTGGGAAGTAATAAGTAGATGATGGGTTTCTAGACTGATAGAAGCTTAAACCCTAGTTTATGCGTTGCTTCGTAAGGGGCTGATTTGGATCCATATGTTTCATGCTATGGTTAGGTTTACCTTAATACTTTTGTTGTCGTTGCGGATGCTTGCAATATAGGTTAATCATAAGTGGGATGCTTGTCCAAGTAAGAACAGAACGCAAGCACCGGTCCACTATTAACGGCCACAGGATTTGCCAACCTCTTGCTGGAAGATGGCAAAGAGGTGGGGCTGGTACGCCATTACACTCTTAACGGCCACAGGATTTGCCAACCTCTTTGCCATCTGCTAGCAGATGGCAAAGATTATTTGCCATCCACTAGCAGATGGCAAAGAATTGGCTGATGGCAACCATGTTCTTTGTCGTCTGTCAGTTCTTTGCCATCTGTTTTTTATAAGCAGATGGCAAAGACGTTCTTTGCCATCAGCTGGCAGATGGCAAAGAGCTGGCTGATGGCAAATTCCCTGTTTCCAGTAGTGCACATATCAAATTATCAAAGTACCGAACGTGAATCATATGAACGTGATGAAAACTAGCTTGACGATATTCCCATGTGTCCTCGGGCGCGCTTCTCTCTATATAAGAGTTTGTCCAGGTTTATCCTTTGCTACAAAAAGGATTGGGCCACCTTGCTGCACTTTATTTACTTTTGTTACTTGTTGCTCGTTACAAATTATCCTATCGCAAAACTATCTGTTACCACTTATTTCAGTACTTGCAGAGAATACCTTGCTGAAAACCGCTTATCATTTCCTTCTGCTCCTCGTTGGGTTCGACACTCTTACTTATCGAAAGGACTACGATAGATCCCCTATACTTGTGGGTCATCACCCATCCCATCGACCTTCCTCCTCTAGTTGAAATCCATAACTTAGCTTCCATTATAATCCAGTAATCTCTTGCACAGTGTCGTGAACAACCTTGCATCTGATACCACCTGATGTAGACCGAACCTCAATGGCGAGATCCGATATGTTGTTGCGGCCTGATCTTTCACGACACACCACCAGCAGCAATAACCTCTCGCCCGCGCATGTGATGTACACGAAATAGAGGGTTTGAACCTTGCGGCTTAGCATAAGAAAATCAATATCAATGATGGTATTCACGCGGAAAACAATTTCCTCGTAGAGAAATCGCAACACAGAGGTTTTCTAAAGCTTCCTAAAAACTTAGGGATTTTTAGACAGCTTCCCCAAAACTTGATACGGGTATTTACCCTAAAAACACATCATGTTTGTTATCAAAATTTAACGTCCCTTTACATTGACCGTATGATAGAGGCAACGGTGTCCCGATGTTTCGATGAGATGGTTGTTGGGGAACGTTGCAGAAAATTAAAAAATTTCCTACGGTTTCACCAAGATCCATCTATGAGTTCATCTAGCAACGAGTATTCAGATTAGATAGCATCTACATACCACTTTGTAGATCACAACGGAAGCGTTCGAGTGAACGTGGATGAGGTAGTCGTACTTGCCGTGATCCAATTCACCGATGATCTAGTACCGAACGGACGGCACCTCCGCGTTCAACACACGTACGGGACGGGAGACGTCTCCTCCTTCTTGATCCAGCAAGGGGGAAGGAGAGGTTGAGGAAGATCCAGCACGACGGTGTGGTGGTGGATGCAGCAGAACTCCGGCAGGGCTTCGCTAAGCAACTACGGGAGGAGGAGGAGGTGTTGCAGGGAGGAGGGAGGAGCCAGGGCATTAGGGTTGGTTTGCTCCTCCTTTTCCCCACTATATATAGGGCCAAGGGAGAGGGGGAGGCGCAGCCCTTGCCCCTTCCTCCAAGGAAGGGTGCGGCCAAGGATGGGGAGGAGTCCATCCTCCCCAAGGCACCTCGGAGGTGCCTTCCCCTTGTAGGACTCTTCCCTTTTTTTTCTCTCTTGGCGCATGGGCCTCTTGGGGCTGGTGCCCTTGGCCCAAGCAGGCCAAGGCGCACCCCCTAAGGCCCATGTGGCCCACCAAGGCAGGTGGCCCCACCTGGTGGACCCCCGGGACCCCTCCGGTGGTCCCGGTACAATACCGATAACACCGAAACTTGTCCCGATGGCCAAAATAGCACTTCCTATATATAATTCTTTACCTCCGGACCATTCCGGAACTCCTCGTGACGTCCGGGATCTCATCCGGGACTCCGAACAACATTCGGGTTACTGCACATACATATCTTCACAACCCTAGCGTCACCGAACCTTAAGTGTGTAGACCCTACGGGTTCGGGAGACATGCAGACATGACCGAGACGGCTCTCGGGCAATAACCAACAGCGGGATCTGGATACCCATGTTGGCTCCCACATGCTCCACGATGATCTCATCGGATGAACCACGATGTCGAGGATTCAATTAATCCCGTATACGATTCCCTTTGTCAATTGGTATTTTACTTGCCCGAGATTCGATCGTCGGTATACCAATACCTCGTTCAATCTCGTTATCGGCAAGTCACTTTTCTCGTTCCGTAATGCATGATCCCGTGATCAAACACTTTGATCACACTGAGCTCATTATGATGATGCATTACCGAGAGGGCCCGGTGATACCTCTCCGTCAAGCGGAGTGACAAATCCCAGTCTCGATCCATGTCAACCCAACAGACACTTTTAGAGATACCCGTAGCATACCTTTATAGTCACCCAGTTACGTTGTGACGTTTGGCATACCCAAAGCACTCCTACGGTATCCGGGAGTTACACGATCTCATGGTCTAAGGAAAGGATACTTGACATTGGATAACTCTAGCAAACGAACTATGCGATCTTATGCTATGTTTAGGATTGGGTCTTGTCCATCACATCATTCTCCTAATGATGTGATCCCGTTATCGATGACATCCAATGTCCATAGTCAGGAAACCATGACTATCTGTCGATCAACGAGCTAGTCAACTAGAGGCTCACTAGGGACATGTTGTTGTCTGTTATTCACACATGTATTACGATTTCCGGTTAACACAATTATAGCATGAATAAAGACAATTATCATGAATAAGGAAATATAATAATAATGCTTTTATTATTGCCTCTAGGGCATATTTCCAACAGTCTCCCACTTGCACTAGAGTCAATAATCTAGTTACATTGTGATGAATCGAACACCCATAGAGTTCTGGTGCTGATCATGTTTTGCCTTAGGGAGAGGTTTAGTCAACGGATCTGCGACATTCAGATCCGTGTGCACTTTACAAATCTCTATGTCTCCATCTTGAACATTTTCACGAATGGAGTTGAAGCGACGCTTGATGTGCCTGGTCTTCTTGTGAAACCTGGGCTCTTTTGCAAGTGCAATAGCTCCAGTGTTGTCACAGAAGAGTTTGATTGGCCCCGACGCATTGGGTATGACTCCGAGGTCGGTGATGAACTCCTTCACCCAAATTGCTTCATGTGCTGCCTCCGAGGCTGCCATGTACTCCGCTTCACATGTAGATCCCGCCACGACGCTTTGCTTGCAACTGCACCAGCTTACTGCCCCACCATTCAAAATATACACGTATCCGGTTTGTGACTTAGAGTCATCCAGATCTGTGTCGAAGCTAGCGTCGACGTAACCTTTTACGACGAGCTCTTCGTCACCTCCATAAACGAGAAACATTTCCTTGGTCCTTTTCAGGTACTTCAGGATATTCTTGACCGCTGTCCAGTGTTCCTTGCCGGGATTACTTTGGTACCTACCTACCAAACTTACGGCAAGGTTTACATCAGGTCTGGTACACAGCATGGCATACATAATAGAACCTATGGCTGAGGCATAGGGGATGACGCTCATCTCTTCTATATCTTCTGCCGTGGTCGGACATTGAGCTGAGCTCAATTTTACACCTTGTAACACAGGTAAGAACCCTTTCTTAGATTGGTCCATATTGAATTTCTTCAATATCTTATCAAGGTATGTGCTTTGCGAAAGACCTATGAGGCGTCTCGATCTATCTCTATAGATCTTGATGCCTAATATATAAGCAGCTTCTCCAAGGTCCTTCATTGAAAACTTTTATTCAAGTAGGCCTTAATGCTGTCCAAGAGTTCTATATCATTTCCCATCAAAAGTATGTCGTCTACATATAATATGAGAAATGCTACAGAGCTCCCACTCACTTTCTTGTAAACACAGGCTTCTCCATAAGTCTGTGTAAACCCAAACGCTTTGATCATCTCATCAAAGCGAATGTTCCAACTCCGAGATGCTTGCACCAGCCCATAAATCGAGCGTTGGAGCTTGCATACCTTGTCAGCATTCTTAGGATCGACAAAACCTTCCGGCTGCATCATATACAATTCTTCCTTAAGGAAACCATTAAGGAATGCCGTTTTGACATCCATTTGCCATATCTCATAATCATAGTATGCGGCAATTGCTAACATGATTCGGACGGACTTCAGCTTTGCTACCGGTGAGAAAGTCTCATCGTAGTCAACCCCTTGAACTTGTCGATAACCCTTAGCGACAAGCCGAGCTTTATAGATGGTCACATTACCATCCGCGTCTGTCTTCTTCTTAAAGATCCATTTATTTTCTATGGCTCGCCGTTCAACGGGCAAGTCAGTCAAAGTCCATACTTCGTTTTCATACATGGATCCTATCTCGGATTTCATGGCTTCCAGCCATTTGTCGGAATCCGGGCCCGCCATTGCTTCCTTATAGTTCGAAGGTTCACCGTTGTCTAACAACATGATTTCCAAGACAGGGTTGCCGTACCACTCTGGTGCGGAACGTGTCCTCGTGGACCTTCGAATTTCAGTAGGAGCTTGATCAGAAGTATCTTGATCATAATCATTAATTTCCTCTCTAGTCGGTGCAGGCACCTCAGGAACGATTTCTTGAGTTTCGCCATTTTCCGGTTCAAGAGGTAACACTTCATCAAGTTCTACTTTCCTCCCACTTACTTCTTTCGAGAGAAACTCTTTCTCCAGAAAGGATCCATTCTTGGCAACAAAGATCTTGCCTTCGGATCTGAGGTAGAAGGTATACCTAACAGTTTCTTTAGGGTATCCTATGAAGACGCATTTTTCCGACTTGGGTTCGAGCTTTTCAGGTTGAAGTTTCTTGACATAAGCATCGCATCCCCAAACTTTTAGAAACGACAGCTTAGGTTTCTTCCCAAACCATAATTCATACGGTGTCGTCTCAACGGATTTCGACGGAGCCCTATTTAAAGTGAATGCGGCAGTCTCTAAAGCATAGCCCCAAAAAGATAGCGGTAAGTCGGTAAGAGACATCATAGATCGCACCATATCTAATAGAGTGCGATTACGATGTTCGGACACACCATTACGCTGAGGTGTTCCAGGCGGCGTGAGTTGTGAAACTATTCCACATTTTCTTAAGTGTGTGCCAAATTCGTGACTCAAGTATTCTCCTCCACGATCTGATTGTAGAAACTTGATCTTTCTTTCACGTTGATTTTCAACCTCACTCTGAAATTCCTTGAACTTTTCAAAGGTCTCAGACTTGTGTTTCATTAAGTAGATATACCCATATCTACTCAAGTCATCAGTGAGGGTGAGAACATAACGATAGCCACCGCGAGCCTCAACACTCATTGGACCGCACACATCGGTATGTATGATTTCCAATAAGTTGGTTGCTCGCTCCATTGTTCCTGAGAACGGAGTCTTGGTCATTTTACCCATGAGGCATGGTTCGCATGTGTCAAATGATTCATAATCAAGAGACTCTAAAAGTCCATCTGTATGGAGCTTCTTCATGCGTTTGACACCTATGTGACCAAGGCGGCAGTGCCACAAATATGTGGGACTATTGTTATCAACTTTAACTCTTTTGGTATTCACACTATGAATATGTGTATCATCACGTACGAGATTCATTAAGAATAAACCATTAACCATCAGAGCATGACCATAAAACATATCTCTCATATAAATAGAACAACCATTATTCTCGGATTTAAATGAGTAGCCATCTCGAATTAAGCGAGATCCAGATACAATGTTCATGCTCAAACTTGGCACTAAATAACAATTATTGAGGTTTAAAACTAATCCCGTAGGTAAATGTAGAGGCAGCGTGCCGACGGCGATCACATCGACCTTGGAACCATTCCCGACGCGCATCGTCACCTCGTCCTTCGCCAGTCTCCGTTTATTCCGCAGCTCCTGATTTGAGTTACAAATGTGAGCAACTGCACCGGTATCAAATACCCAAGAGCTACTACGAGTACTGGTAAGGTACACATCAATTACATGTATATCACATATACCTTTGGTTTTGCCGGCCTTCTTGTCCGCTAAGTATTTGGGGCAGTTCCGCTTCCAGTGACCACTTCCCTTGCAATAAAAGAATTCAGTTTCGGGCTTGGGTCCATTCTTTGGCTTCTTCCCGGCAACTTGCTTACCGGGCGCGGCAACTTCCTTGCCGTCCTTCTTGAAGTTCTTTTTACCCTTGCCCTTCTTGAACTTAGTGGTTTTATTCACCATCAACACTTGATGCTCCTTCTTGATTTCAACCTCTGCTGATTTCAGCATAGCATATACTTCAGGAATGGTCTTTACCATCCCCTGCATATTGTAGTTCATCACAAAGCTCTTGTAGCTAGGTGGAAGCGACTGGAGGATTCTGTCAATGACCGCTTCATCCGGGAGATTAACTTCCAGTTGAGTCAAGCGGTTGTGCAACCCAGACATTTTGAGTATGTGTTCACTGACAGAACCATTTTCCTCCATCTTACAGCTAAAGAATTTATCGGAGACTTCATATCTCTCGACCCGGGCATGAGCTTGGAAAACCATTTTCAGCTCTTCGAACATCTCATATGCTCCATGTCTCTCAAAACGCTTTTGGAGTCCCGGCTCTAAACTGTAAAGCATGCCGCACTGAACGAGGGAGTAATCATCGCAGCGTGACTGCCAAGCGTTCATAACGTCTTGTTCAGCAGGGAGAATAGGTGCGTCACCCAGCAGTGCTCTTAGGACATAATCTTTCTTGGCAGCTATGAGGATAATCCTCAGGTTTCGGACCCAGTCCGTATAGTTGCTACCATCGTCTTTCAGCTTGGTTTTCTCTAGGAACGCGTTGAAGTTGAGGACTACGTTGGCCATTTGATCTACAAGACATATTGTAAATATTTAGACTAAGTTCATGATAATAAAGTTCATTTAATCAAATTATTTAATGAACTCCCACTTAGATAGACATCCCTCTACTAGTCATCTAAGTATTACATGATCCGAGTCAACTAGGCCGTGTCCGATCATCACGTGAGACGGACTAGTCAACATCGGTGAACATCTTCATGTTGATCGTATCTTCTATACGACTCATGCTCGACCTTTCGGTCTTCTGTGTTCCGAGGCCATGTCTGTACATGCTAGGCTCGTCAAGTCAACCTAAGTGTTTTGCATGTGTAAATCTGTCTTACACCCGTTGTATGCGAACGTAAGGACCTATCACACCCGATCATCACGTGGTGCTTCGGAACGACGAACCTTAGCAACGGTGCACAGTTAGGGAGAACACTTTCTTGAAATTATTATGAGGGATCACTACCGTCGTTCTACGTAAACAAGATGCAAAACATGATAAACATCATATGCAATCAAATAATAAACGTGACATGATATGGCCAATATCACATAGCTCCTTCGATCTCCATCTTGGGGCTCCATGATCATCTTGTCACCGGCTTGACACCATGATCTTCATCATCATGATCTTCATCATCGTGTCTCCATGAAGTTGCTCGCCAACTATTACTTCTACTACTATGGCTAACGCGTTTAGCAATAAAGTAAAGTAACTTACATGGCGATTCTCAATGACACGCAGGTCATACAAAAAATAAAGACAACTCCTATGGCTCCTGCCGGTTGTCATACTCATCGACATGCAAGTTGTGATTCCTATTACAATAGCATGAACATATCATACATCACATATAGATCATTCATCATACATCACAACTTTGGCCATATCATATCACAAAGCACTTGCTGCAAAAACAAGTTAGACGTCCTCTAATTGTTGTTGCAGGTTTTACGTGGCTGAATTAGGGTTCTAGCAAGAACGTTTTCTTACCTACGTTCAAACCACAACATGATTTGTCAATCTCTATTTACCCTTCATAAGGACCCTGTTCATCGAATCCGATCCAACTAAAGTAGGAGAGACAGACACCCGCCAGCCACCTTATGCAACTAGTGCATGTTAGTCGGTGGAACCGGTCTCACGTAAGCGTACGTGTAAGGTTGGTCCGGGCCGCTTCATCCCACAATACCGCTGAATCAAGATTGACTAGTAACGGCAAGAAGAATTGACAACATCTACGCCCACAACAAATTGTGTTCTACTCGCACAAGAAGAACTACGCATAGACCTAGCTCATGATGCCACTGTTGGGGAACATTGCAGAAAATTAAAAATTTTCCTACGGTTTCACCAAGATCCATCTATGAGTTCATCTAGCAACGAGTATTCAGATTAGATAGCATCTACATACCACTTTGTAGATCGCAACGGAAGCGTTCGAGTGAACGTGGATGAGGTAGTCATACTTGCCGTGATCCAATTCACCGATGATCTAGTACCGAACGGACGGCACCTCCGCGTTCAACACACGTACGGGACGGGAGACGTCTCCTCCTTCTTGATCCAGCAAGGGGGAAGGAGAGGTTGAGGAAGATCCAGCACGACGGTGTGGTGGTGGATGCAGCAGAACTCCGGCAGGGCTTCGCTAAGCAACTACGGGAGGAGGAGGAGGTGTTGCAGGGAGGAGGGAGGAGCCAGGGCATTAGGGTTGGTTTGCTCCTCCTTTTCCCCACTATATATAGGGCCAAGGGAGAGGGGGAGGCGCAGCCCTTGCCCCTTCCTCCAAGGAAGGGTGCGGCCAAGGATGGGGAGGAGTCCATCCTCCCCAAGGCACCTCGGAGGTGCCTTCCCCTTGTAGGACTCTCCCCTTTTTTTCTCTCTTGGCGCATGGGCCTCTTGGGGCTGGTGCCCTTGGCCCAAGCAGGCCAAGGCGCACCCCCTAAGGCCCATGTGGCCCACCAAGGCAGGTGGCCCCACCTGGTGGACCCCCGGGACCCCTCCGGTGGTCCCGGTACAATACCGATAACACCGAAACTTGTCCCGATGGCCAAAATAGCACTTCCTATATATAATTCTTTACCTCCGGACCATTCCGGAACTCCTCGTGACGTCCGGGATCTCATCCGGGACTCCGAACAACATTCGGGTTACTGCACATACATATCTTCACAACCCTAGCGTCACCGAACCTTAAGTGTGTAGACCCTACGGGTTCGGGAGACATGCAGACATGACCGAGACGGCTCTCGGGCAATAACCAACAGCGGGATCTGGATACCCATGTTGGCTCCCACATGCTCCACGATGATCTCATCGGATGAACCACGATGTCGAGGATTCAATTAATCCCGTATACGATTCCCTTTGTCAATTGGTATTTTACTTGCCCGAGATTCGATCGTCGGTATACCAATACCTCGTTCAATCTCGTTATCGGCAAGTCACTTTTCTCGTTCCGTAATGCATGATCCCGTGATCAAACACTTTGATCACACTGAGCTCATTATGATGATGCATTACCGAGAGGGCCCGGTGATACCTCTCCGTCAAGCGGAGTGACAAATCCCAGTCTCGATCCATGTCAACCCAACAGACACTTTTAGAGATACCCGTAGCATACCTTTATAGTCACCCAGTTACGTTGTGACGTTTGGCATACCCAAAGCACTCCTACGGTATCCGGGAGTTACACGATCTCATGGTCTAAGGAAAGGATACTTGACATTGGATAACTCTAGCAAACGAACTATGCGATCTTATGCTATGTTTAGGATTGGGTCTTGTCCATCACATCATTCTCCTAATGATGTGATCCCGTTATCGATGACATCCAATGTCCATAGTCAGGAAACCATGACTATCTGTCGATCAACGAGCTAGTCAACTAGAGGCTCACTAGGGACATGTTGTTGTCTGTTATTCACACATGTATTACGATTTCCGGTTAACACAATTATAGCATGAATAAAGACAATTATCATGAATAAGGAAATATAATAATAATGCTTTTATTATTGCCTCTAGGGCATATTTCCAACAATGGTGGCTATCGTTTTCTGTGGGAGTCGACCTTGACGATCCGACTACGAACGTGCGAGACGTCGCGCCTTAGCAATCGCTAAACCAACTTCCGAGGGTTATTGACCACACCGGAGCACGATCAACCTGACCACGAGGGCCTGTTTCCTGCGAGCAAACGAAGAACAAGCAAGAAACTAAGATTGCAATCTGGATATTGCGAATATAAGAGGAAAGCTTTATTAATGAAGGTGGGGTTCTGTGATGCCTTGGTCTGGTCGTTGAACACAAACGAAGTACGCGAGGTTGCAGCTATGGCGAACTTTTGATCTAAACAAAACCCAAAGTCTAAACGGTGCCCTAAGGGCTGTATATATGGAGGAAGAGGGGGGAATTTCGTGGCCCTTGGGGAAGGGGTCCGAAACCAACCCTATCTCTTGTTTCCCCATACATACGGACTCTAAAAACAGCCTATACTTAAGTATTTCGAAATTACATGGGCCTGGCCCAATAATAAGGTGACGCAGCACCTAGAATAGCCTCTGGATGAAATTTATGAAGTGGCATCTTGCATTTTTGTCCAAGGCTTCATTCACCCCTTATGGTGGCTTCAAAGTCCTGAAATCATCACTTGTAAGTCCGTTCTTGTCCCCCTTACGCATGCCATCAACTCCATGCTTGTTCTTGCTCCAATGTTCACCCTTCTCCAAGCTAGGCCCTTCATTTGTAAGCAAAACAAATGTATCCAATTTAGGCAGCATCATATTCTCATGAACATTAGAATCATTACCAAGAAACAAAAGTACCTGGTAATTTAATTGGCGTGCGCGAGCTCTAGTAATTGGTCAATTATATGTAACAGTAGGGGTTGTGGGTGTAACAATGGTATTGATGTCCTCATCACCGTACTATGGCTATTTGTACTAGTATAGCCGACCCATCTAACAAGAATTAGACACACGCAAGCTTTCCAAACATACTGGACTCTTACTTTATTTAAACTGATTCTCCTTTTACATCTCGACATGCTACAGATAAAGTTTGACTCTCCTATTTGTGTGCTCGTTAATTTAGTTTTGCTAGCCAGTGGACCCCATCCTGATTCCTTTAAATAAATGAGACCCCACTTGAGAAACTTTCTGATGCTTGAATCTTCTGGTGGTCTTGGTCGTCCAATGAAATACCAGTAGATTAGATGTTTCCTTTTTTTGAAAACGGAACGACCCGGCGTTCATTCCATTAAATAGTCTGCCCAGCTAAATCGCTGGCGACAGCAACATATACAAAGTCAGGAACTTGGGAGAGCCAATAAACTGACTCCCCTTTGTCCATGCATGCTCCATAGGCAGCTAAAAGATGAGCTACTACATTACATGCCCTTGGGAACCAAACTACATTACATGAACTAAAGTTTAAACTAAGCAAAAGCTTGACTTCTTGAAATAAAATACCATGCTTTGCCAAGTCATAAGAATCACTCGTTATCGCCTGCTTCAAGATCAGGCAATATATTTATATGATAATGCTCCTCAACCCAAGTTCCACTACTCTGCTAATTGCTTTAAGAAGTGCTCGTGTTTCATCTTGAAGTGCATCAGAAGTCAGCTCCAGATTGCCTGCTCCCGCAGCCTCCACCCCTCCTTCATCATTCCTTACTATGAAGCCCCAACCACCTTTGGCACATCCCTCTTTGAAAACTGCATCAATATTAATTTTGAGGGTTGTGGAAGGCGGTGGTGTGCATTTCCTCTACTCCGTTGATGACAAAATCTAGGTTTTCTTCTTCCTATAGTATTCTTGAAATTCCTGGTTGTGTACTTCTACCAAATGTGCAACAGTTGCTACATTTCTCCTCAGTTCAGCTGCATTTGCTTTATTTCTTTCGTGCCACCACAACCAAAGTATGGTGCAGGCCTTAATACATCTCTCTGATTCCATGCCTAACAGGGAGGCTAAGATTTCCATGGGGTTCCTACATCCCAACAAAATTTCTCTAGTTTCCTCCATCATTGTTAATCTCCATAATTGCTTAACCGGCTTGCATTTGAAGAAACAGTGGCCACCATCCTCTTCTACTCTGTAACAAACGGGTCATTTTGTGTCAAGATCAATACCTCTACTTGCCAACTTTGGCCTGAACGGCAGACTATGATGAGCTAGGCGCCACAAGAAATGTTGCACTTTCCCTGGCACATGCATCCTCCGTATCAACCCCCAATCTAGTTCTTTAATTGGTAGCCTTGTTTGTGAAGATGAGCCAGCAAATCTTCTCGCAGTCCTTGCCTTCATATTTATAGCCACCTTGAAGCAGATTTGACAGAAAATTGGCCCCTTTTGTCAAAGTGCCATGCTATATGATCCTCCATATCCTCTACCAATGGGATTTCCAGAATATTGGTTGCATCCTCATGGCAAAAAGTTTGGGTAACCAATTGGACATCCCAATTTCCCGATGTCGGATCAATTAGTTCAGAGACTTTGCATAGCAGATTCTGACCTTTTGGTGTTAACGTTTTTCTGAAGAAATTCCCAGGGATCCATGGATCCTCTCAGATGTTGATGTTGGCACCATTCCCTACACGCCATATCATCCCCTCCTTCAGAACTGTCATGCCTTTGAGGATGCTTCTCCATGTTTAAGATATCCCCGGCTTAGCTATTGCATTAAAGATATTGCCATCTGGGTAATATTTAGAGAACGGTACCTTGGCACATAGGCTGTCAGGATTTTTGGCTAATCTGCATGCCTGTTCCGCCAACATCGCTTTGTTGAAATCATGTAGATCACGAAATCCAATTTCCCCGTCTCTCTTTGGGAGAGATATCACGTCCCAACTCAACCAATGGATTTTTTTGTCTCTATCGACCTGGCTCCACCAGTACCGGTTTATTATGGCACTTATTTGATCGCAAATCATTTTGGTGAGGTCAAAGCAAGCCATGATGTAAACAGGAACGACTTGAGCTACTGCTTTAATAAGAATCTCTTTCCCTGCTATAGACAATAACTTTTCCTTCCAGCCCTACACTTTCTTCCAAAGTCTTTCCTTAAGAAATCCAAAAGCCTTTGATTTTGATTTCCCTATGTATACCGGCATCCCCAAGTACTTTTCATTCCATGCTTCATTCATAAGCCGTATAGCATCCATTATGGGATTAGATTTTTCCTTTTAATTGTGTGTACCTCATGCATCGTATGGAAATAGAACTTCTTGTTGGGCCTTATTACAGCTGGATCCGATGGTCGTGTATATGAAGAATAATAGCAGGGTTGTACTTTTATATGGTTCACACAATCAGCACAAACTCCAAACTGGCTCATAACATCAGCTTGCATGCATCTTGACGTCCATGCATGTTCAAACATGGTGCTTCTTGAATCAAACTTGTTTGTCTTTGCACGCCAGCATCCACAACAACTAATGCTTGTTCTCCTTCATACTTCCCATCAAAACAAATGTATTTCTCTGCGTACACACCTTCGGTCTGTAAACCCTCGATGTGCATAAAAGTTTCATGAACCTTGAAAACACTGATGTTAGTTATGGTCATATCAGTGACGTTGCGCTGCACTCCGCATGCCCTCCCCTCCCCTCTCGAGAGCTTTGTTGCCGGGTTTCCCAGCATGCACGGGAGGAAAAGCGGTGTCTGATGACCCACAAGTATAGGGGATCTATCGTAGTCCTTTCGATAAGTAAGAGTGTCGAACCCAACGAGGAGTAGAATGAAATGATAAGCGGTTTTCAGCAAGGTATTCTCTGCAAGCACTGAAATTATCGGTAACAGATAGTTTTGTGATAAGGTAATTTGTAACGGGTAACAAGTAATGAAAGTAAATGAGGTGCAACAAGATGGCCCAATCCTTTTTATCACAAAGGACAAGCCTGGACAAACTCTTATATAGAGAAAAGCGCTCCCGAGGACACATGGGAGTTATCGTCAAGCTAGTTTTCATCACGCTCATATGATTCCGTTCGTTACTTTGATAATTTGGTATGTGGGTGGACTGGTGCTTGGGTCTTGTACTTTCTTGGACAAGCATCCCACTTATGATTAACCCCTATTGCAAGCATCCACAACTACAAAATAAGTATTAAGGTAAACCTAACCATAGCATGAAACATATGGATCCAAATCAGCCCCTTACGAAGCAACTGATAAACTAGGGTTTAAGCTTCTGTCACTCTAGCAACCCATCATCTACTTATTACTTCCCAATACCTTCCTCTAGGCCCAAACAATGGTGAAGTGTCATGTAGTCGACGTTCACATAACACCACTAGAGGAAAGACAACATACATCTCATCAAAATATTGAACGAATACCAAATTCACATGACTACTAATAGCTAGACTTCTCCCATGTCCTCAGGAACAAACGTAACTACTCACAAATCATATTCATGTTCATAATCAGAGGAGTATTAATATGCATAATGGATCTGAACATATGATCTTTCACCAAATAAACCAACTAGCATCAACTACAAGGAGTAATCAACACTACTAGCAACCCACAGCTACCAATCTGAGGCTTTGGGACAAAGATTGGATACAAGAGATGAACTAGGGTTTGAGAGGAGATGGTGCTGGTGAAGATGTTGATGGAGATTGACCCCCTCCCGATGAGAGGATCGTTGGTGATGACGATGGCGATGATTTCCCCCTCCCGGAGGGAAGTTTCCCACGGCAGAACAGCTCTGCCGGAGCCCTAGATTGGTTCCGCCAAGGTTTCGCCTTGTGGCGGCGGAGTTTCTTCCCGAAAGCTTGCTTATGATTTTTTTTCCAGGGTAAATGACTTCATATAGCAGAAGATGGGCACCGGATGCCTGCCAGGGGGCCCACGAGGCAGGAGCGCGCCCAGGGGGTAGGGCACGCCCCCCACCCTCGTGGCCAGGGTGTGGGGCCCCTCTGGTATTTTCTTCGCTCAGTATTTTTTATTAATTCCAAAAATGACTTCCGTGAAGTTTCAGGACTTTTAGAGCTGTGCAAAATAGGTCTCTAATATTTGCTCCTTTTCCAGTCCAGAATTCCAGCTGCCGGCATTCTCCCTCTTCATGTAAACCTTGTAAAATAAGAGAGAAAGGGCATAAGTATTGTGACATAACTTGTAATAACAGCCCATAATGCAATAAATATCGATATAAAAGCATGATGCAAAATGGATGTATCAACTCCCCCAAGCTTAGACCTCGCTTGTCCTCAAGCGGAAGCCGATAACGCTAAATATGTCCACATGTTTAGAGGTAGAGGTGTCGGTAAAATAAAATACGGACATGAGGGCATCATGACCATTCTTATAATAGCAACATATATATATATATATATATATATATATATATATATATATATATATATATATATATATATATATATATTGTCATATGATTTCTTATGCCAAAGTAACAATCTATACACAATGTCAAGTATGAATCAGAAACTTCATTGAGAACTAACAAACTATAATCTCGGTCATTCAAGCAATTGCAATTTATCATAACGTCGGAAAGAGTCAATATAAGAGCTTTTCAACAAGTCCACATACTCAACTATCATTTAGTCTTTCATAATTGCTATTACTCACGCAATACTTGTGGTTACGGAGTTTTAATCGGACACAGAGAAAGATAGAGGCTTATAGTTTTGCCTCCCAACCTTTTACCTCAAGGGTAATGTCAAGAATAATAGCTCATACTAACTTATATCCAATTGGATATATATATATCAGGATCTTTCCAACACAATGTGCTTGCCAAAGGATAAAATGTAAAAAGGAAAGGTGAAGATCACCATGACTCTTGCATAAGGTAAAAGTAAAAGATAGGCCCTTCGCAGAGGGAAGCAGAGGTTGTCATGTGCTTTTAATGGTTGGATGCACGAAATCTTAATGCAAAAGAACGTCACTTTATATTGCCACTTGTGATATGGACCTTTATTATGTAGTTCGTCGCTTTTATTTCTTCCACATCACAAGATCGTATAAAGCTTATTTTCTCCACACTAATAAATCATACATATTTAGAGAGCAATTTTTATTGCATGCACCGATGACAACTTACCTGAAGGATCTTACTCAATCCATAGGTAGGTATGGTGGACACTCATGGCAAAACTGGTTTTAAGGGTATTCAGAAGCACAAGTAGTATCTCTACTTGGTGCAAAGAATTTGTCTAGCACGAGAGGGAAAGGCAAGCTCAACATGTTGGATGATCCATGACAATATACTTTATTTCGGATATAAGAAAACATAAACCATTACGTTGTATTCCTTGTCCAACGTCAACTCTTTAGCATGTCATATTTTAATGAGTGCTCACAATCATAAAAGATGTCCAAGATAGTATATTTATATGTGAAAACCTCTCTTTCTTTATTACTTCCTATTAATTGCAACGATGACCAAAACTATGTTTGTCAAATCTCAACAACTTTCATTCATCATACTCTTTATATGTGAAGTCATTACTCTCCACAAGATCAATATGATCTCTTTACTTCTTTTTATTCTTTCTTTTTCTTTTATTCCCTCGAGATCATAGCAAAATAATCAAGCCCTTGACTCAACACTAATCTTTATTATATATAGCTCACGGACTCGATTACATAGAAGGATCATAAGGCAGAATTTAAAACTAAATCATACTAAAACTTTATTCTACTAGATCAAGATATTACCAAAAGGACCGAACTAAGAAAAAAAGGGTAAAGATAGGAGTGTGATGGTGATACGATACCGGGGCACCTCCCCCAAGCTTGGCAGTTGCCAAGGGGAGTGCCCATACCCATGTGATTATGTCTCCTTCTTCGGAGGTGATAATGTGATATTCTTGTTGGGGAACGTAGTAATTTCAAAAAAATTCCTACGCACACGCAAGATCATGGTGATGCATAGCAACGAGAGGGGAGAGTGTTGTCTACGTACCCTCGTAGACCGAAAGCGGAAGCGTTATATCAACGCGGTTGATGTAGTCGTACGTCTTCACGATCCGACCGATCCAAGCACCGTTACTCCGGCACCTCCGAGTTCTTGGCACACGTTCAGCTCGATGACGATCCCCGGGCTCCGATCTAGCAAAGCGTCGGGGAGGAGTTCCGTCAGCACAACGGCGTGGTGACGATCTTGATGTTCTACCGTCGCAGGGCTTCGCCTAAGCACCGTAACGATATGACCGAGGTGGAATATGGTGGAGGGGGGCACCGCACACGGCTAAGGAACGATCACGAAGATCAACTTGTGTGTCCATGGGGTGCCCCTGCCCCCGTATATAAAGGAGCAAGGGAGGAAGGAGGCCGGCCCTAGGTTTGGGCGCGCCAGGGGAGTCCTACTCCCACCGGGAGTAGGATTCCACCTTTCTAGTCCAACTAGGTCAAGGGGGGAAAGAGGGGAAGAGGGGAAGGAAGGGAGAGAGGGGCCGCGCCCCAAACCCCTTGTCCAATTCGGACTGGGCTTGGGAGGGGCGCGCGCCACCTCCTGGTCCTTCCCACTAAGGCCCATCAAGGCCCATTGCTTCTTCCTCGTATTCCCGTAACTCCCCGGTACCTCCGAAAATATCCGAACCACTCAGAACCCTTCCGATGTCCGAATATAGTCGTCCAATATATCAATCTTTACTTCTTGACCATTTCGAGACTCCTCGTCATGTCCCCGATCTCATCCGGGACTCCAAACTCCTTCGGTACATCAAAACTCATAAACTCATTATATAACTATCATCGAAACCTTAAGCGTGCGGACCCTACGGTTCGAGAACAATGTAGACATGACCGAGACACGTCTCCGGTCAATAACCAATAGCGGGACCTGGATGCCCATATTGGCTCCTACATATTCTACGAAGATCTTTATCGGTCAGACCGCATGACAACATACGTTGTTCCCTTTGTCCATCGGTATGTTACTTGCCCGAGATTCGATCGTCGGTATCCAATACCTAGTTCAATCTCGTTACCGGCAAGTCTCTTTACTAGTTCCATAATACATCATCCCGTAACTAACTCATTAGTTGCAATGCTTGCAAGGCTTAAGTGATGTGCATTACCGAGAGGGCCCAGAGATACCTCTCCGACGATCGGAGTGACAAATCCTAATCTCGAAATACGCCAACCCAACATCTACCTTTGGTGACACCTGTAGTACTCCTTTATAATCACCCAGTTACGTTGTGACGTTTGGTAGCACCCAAAGTGTTCCTCTGGCAAACGGGAGTTGCATAATCTCATAGTCAAAGGAACATGTATAAGTCATGAAGAAAGCAATAGCAACATACTAAACGATCGGGTGCTAAGCTAATGGAATGGGTCATGTCAATCAGATCATTCAACTAATGATGTGACCTCGTTAATCAAATAACAACTCTTTGTTCATGGTTAGGAAACATAACCATCTTTGATTAACGGGCTAGTCAAGTAGAGGCATACTAGTGACACTCTGTTTGTCTATGTATTCACACATGTATTATGTTTCCGGTTAATACAATTCTAGCATGAATAATAAACATTTATCATGAAATAAGGAAATAAATAATGACTTTATTATTGCCTCTAGGGCATATTTCCTTCAGTCTCCCACTTGCACTAGAGTCAATAATCTAGTTCACATCGCCATGTGATTTAATAGCAATAGTTCACATCACCATGTGATTAACACCCATAGTTCACATCTCCATGTGACCAACATCAAAAAGGGTTTACTAGATTCAGTAATCTAGTTCACATCGCTATGTGATTAACACCCAAAGAGTACTAAGGTGTGATCATGTTTTGCTTGTGAGAGAATCTTAGTCAACGAGTCTTTCATATTTAGATCCGTTATGTATTTTGCAATTTTCTATGTCTACAATGCTTTGTACGGAGCTACTCTAGCTAATTGCTCCCACTTTAAATATGTATCTAGATCGAGACTTAGAGTCATCCAGATCGGTGTCAAAACTTGCATCGACGTAACCCTTTACGACGAACCTTTTGTCACCTCCATAATCGAGAAACATATCCTTATTCCACTAAGGATAACTTTGACCGCTGTCCAGTGATCTACTCCTAGATTACCATTGTACCCCCTTGCTTAACTCAGTGTAGGGTATACAATAGATCTGGTAAACAGCATGGCATACTTTATAGAACCTATGGCCGAGGCATAGGGAATGACTTTCATTCTCTTTCTATCTTCTGTCGTGGTCGGGCTTTGAGTCTTACTCAATTTCACACCTTGTAACACAGGAAAGAACTCTTTCTTTGACTGTTCCATTTTGAACTACTTCAAAATCTTGTCAAGGTATGTACTCATTGAAAAAACTTATCAAGCGTCTTGATCTATCTCTATAGATCTTGATACTCAATATGTAAGCAGCTTCTCCGAGGTCTTTCTTTGAAAAACTCCTTTCAAATACTCCTTTATGCTTTGCAGAATAATTCTACATTATCTCCGATCAACAATATGTCATTCACATATACTTATCAGAAATGATGTAGTGCTCCCACTCACTTTCTTGTAAATACAGGCTTCACCGCAAGTCTGTATAAAACTATATGCTTTGATCAACTCATTAAAGTGTATATTCCAACTCCGAGATGCTTGCACCAGTCCATAGATGGATCGCTAGAGCTTGCACACTTTGTTAACACCTTTAGGATTGACAAAACCTTCTGGTTGCATCATATACAACTCTTCTTTAATAAATCCATTAAGGATTGCAGTTTTGTTATCTATTTGCCAAATTTCATAAAATGCGGCAATTGTTAACATGATTCGGACAGACTTCAAGCATCGATACGAGTGAGAAAATCTCATCGTAGTCAACACCTTGAACTTTGTCAAAAACCTTTTTCGACAAGTCTAGCTTTGTAGATAGTAACACTACTATCAGCGTCCGTCTTCCTCTTGAAGATCCATTTATTTTCTATGGCTTGCCGATCATCAAGCAAATCCACCAAAGTCCATACTTTGTTTTCATACATGGATCAAATCTCAGATTTCATGGCCTCAAACCATTTCGCGGAATCTGGGCTCATCATCGCTTCCTCATAGTTCGCAAGTTCATCATGGTCTAGTAACATGACATCCAGAACAGGATTACTGTACCACTCTGGTGCGGATCTCACTCTGGTTTACTTACGAGATTCGGTAGTAACTTGATCTTGAAGTTACATGATCATCATCATTAGCTTCCTTACTAATTGGTGTAGTAGTCACAAGAACAGATTTCTGTGATGAACTACTTTCCAATAAGGGAGAAGGTACAATTACCTTATCAAGTTTTCTACTTTCCTCCCACTCACTTCTTTCGAGAGAAACTCCTTCTCTGGAAAGGATCCATTCTCAGCAACGAATATCTTGCCTTCGGATCTGTGATAGAAGGTGTACCCAACAGTCTCCTTTGGGTACCTATGAAGACACATTTCTCCGATTTGGGTTTGAGCTTATCAGGATGAAACTTTTTCACATAAGCATCGTAACCCCAAACTTTAAGAAACGACAACTTTGGTTTCTTGCCAAACCACAGTTCATATTGTGTCGTCTCAACGGACTTTAGATGGTGCCCCTTTTAACGTGAATGCAGCTGTCTCTAATGCATGATCCCAAAATGATATTGGTAAATCGGTAAGAAACATCATAGATTGTACTATATCCAATAAAGTACGGTTATGACGTTCGGACACACCATTATGCTGTGGTGTTCCAGGCGGCATGAATTTGTGAAACTATTCCACATTGTTTTAATTGAAGACCAAACTCGTAACTCAAATATTTGTCTCCGCGATCAGATCATAGAAACCTTATTTTCTTGTCACGATGATTTTCCACTTCACTCTAAAATTCTTTGAACTTTTCAAATGTTTTAGACTTATGTTTCATCAAGTACATATACCCATATCTGCTCAAATCATCTGTGAAGTTCAGAAAATAATGATACTTGTCGCGAGCCTTAATATTCATCGGACCACATACATGAGTATGTATGATTTCCAACAAATCTGTTGCTTGCTTCATTGTTTCGGAGAACGGCGTTTTAGTCATCTTGCCCAAGAGGCATGGTTCGCAAGCATCAAGTGATTCATAATCAAGTGATTCCAAAAGTCCATCAGCATGGAGTTTCTTCATGCACTTTACACCAATATGACCTAAACGGCAGTGCCACAAATAAGTTGCACTATCATTATTAACTTTGCATCTTTTTGGCTTCAATATTATGAATATGTGTATCACTACGATCGAGATCCAACAAACCAATTTTTGTTGGTGTGTATGATCATAAAAGGTTTTATTCATGTAAATAGAACAACAATTGTTCTCTAACTTAAATGAATAATCGTATTGCAATAAACATGATCAAATCATATTTATGCTCAACGTAAACACCAAATAACACTTATTTAGGTTCAACACTAATCCCAAAAGTATAGGGAGTGTGCGATGATGATCATATCAATCTTGGAACTACTTCCAACACACATCGTCACTTCACCCTTAACTAGTCTCTGTTCATTCTGCAACTCCCGTTTCGAGTTACTACTCTTAGCAACTGAACCAGTATCAAATACCGAGGGGTTGCTATGAACACTAGTAAAATACACATCAATAATCTGTATATCCAATATACCTTTGTTCACTTTGTCATCCTTCTTATCCGCCAAATACTTGGGGTAGTTCCTCTTCCAGTGATCAGTCCCTTTGCAGTAGAAGCACTTAGTCTCAGGCTTAGGACCAGACTTGGGCTTCTTCACTTGAACAGCAACTCGCTTGCCGTTCTTCTTGAAATTCCTCTTCTTCCCTTTGCCCTTTTCTTGAAACTAGTGGTCTCGTCAACCATCAACACTTGATGTTTTTCTTGATTTCTACCTTCGTCGATTTCAGCATCACGAAGAGCTTGGGAATTGTTTTCGTCATCCCTTGCATACTATAGTTCATCACGAAGTTCTACTAACTTGGTGATGGTGACTAGTGAATTCTGTCAATCACTATCTTATCTGGAAGATAAACTCCCACTTGATTCAAGCGATTGTAGTACCCAGACAATCTGAGCACATGCTCACTAGTTGAGCGATTCTCCTCCATCTTTTAGCTATAGAACTTGTTGGAGACTTCATCTCTCTCAACTCGGGTATTTGCTTGAAATATTAACTTCAACTCCTGGAACATCTCATATGGTCCATGACGTTCAAAACGTCTTTGAAGTTCCGATTCTAAGCCGTTAAGCATGGTGCACTAAACTATTAAGTAGTCATCATATTGAGCTAGCCAAACGTTCATAACGTCTGCATCTGCTCCTGTAATAGGTCTGTCACCTAGCGGTGCATCAAGGACATAATTCTTCTGTGAAGCAATGAGGATAAACCTTAGATCACGGATCCAATCCGCATCATTTCTACTAACATCTTTCAACACAATTTTCTCTAGGAACATATCAAAATAAACATAGGGAAGCAACAACGCGAGCTATTGATCTACAACATAGATATGCTAATACTACCAGGACTAAGTTCATGATAAATTTAAGTTCAATTAATCATATTACTTAAGAACTCCCACTTAGATAGACATCCCTCTAATCTTCTAAGTGATCACGTGATCCAAATCAACTAAACCATAACCGATCATCACGTGAAATGGTTTAGTCTTCAATGGTGAACATCATTATGTTGATCATATCTACTATATGATTCACGCTCGACCTTTCAGTCTCCGTGCTCCGAGGTCATATCTTATATGCATAGCTCGTCAAGTATAACCTGAGTATTCCGCGTGTGCAACTGTTTTGCACCCGTTGTATTTGAACGTAGAGCCTATCACACCCGATCATCACGTGGTGTCTCAGCACGAAGAACTTTCGCAATGGTGCATACTTAGGGAGAACACTTCTTGATAATTAGTGAGAGATCATCTTATAATGCTACCGTCAATCAAAGCAAGATAAGATGCATAAAAGATAAACATCACATGCAATCAATATAAGTGATATGATATGGCCATCATCATCTTGTGCTTGTGATCTCCATCTCCGCAGCACTGTCATGATCACCATCGTCACCGGCGCGACACCTTGATCTCCATCGTAGCATCGTTGTCGTCTCGCCAATCTTATGCTTCTACGACTATCGCTACCGCTTAGTGATAAAGTAAAGCATTACAGGGCAATTGCATTGCATACAATAAAGCGACAACCATACGGCTCCTGCCGGTTGCCGATAACTCGGTTACAAAACATGATCATCTCATACAATAAAATTTAGCATCATGTCTTGACCATATCACATCACAACATGCCCTGCAAAAACAAGTTAGATGTCCTCTACTTTGTTTGTTGCAAATTTTACGTGGCTGCTACAGGCTGAAGCAAGAACCAATCTCACCTACGCATCAAAACCACAACGATACTTCGTCAAATAGACTCCGTTTTAACCTTCTCAAGGACCGGGCGTAGCCATACTCGGTTCAACTAAAGTTGGTGAGACAGTCTCCCGCAAGCCATCTGTGTGCAAAGCACGTCGAGGGAACCGGTCTCGCGTAAGCGTACGCGTAAGGTTGGTCCGGGTCGTCTCATCCAACAATATCGCTGACCCAAAGTATGACATGCTGGTAGGCAGTATGACTTGTATCGTCCACAACTCACTTGTGTTCTACTCGTGCAAATAACATCAAACCATAAAAACCTAGGCTCGGATACCACTGTTGGGGAACGTAGTAATTTCAAAAAAATTCCTACGCACACGCAAGATCATGGTGATGCATAGCAACGAGAGGGGAGAGTGTTGTATACGTACCCTCGTAGACCGAAAGCGGAAGCGTTATATCAACGCGGTTGATGTAGTCGTACGTCTTCACGGTCCGACCGATCCAAGCACCGTTACTCTGGCACCTCTGAGTTCTTGGCACACGTTCAGCTCGATGACGATCCCCGGGCTCCGATCCAGCAAAGCGTCGGGGAGGAGTTCCGTCAGCACAACGGCGTGGTGACGATCTTAATGTTCTACCGTCGCAGGGCTTCGCCTAAGCACCGTAACGATATGACCGAGGTGGAATATGGTGGAGGGGGCACCGCACACGGCTAAGGAACGATCACGAAGATCAACTTGTGTGTCCATGGGGTGCCCCCTGCCCCCTTATATAAAGGAGCAAGGGAGGGAGGAGGCCGGCCCTAGGTTTGGGCGCGCCAGGGGAGTCCTACTCCCACCGGGAGTAGGATTCCACCTTTCCTAGTCCAACTAGGTCAAGGGGGGAAAGAGGGGAAGGAAGGGAGAGAGGGGCCGCACCCCAAACCCCTTGTCCAATTCGGACTGGGCTTGGGAGGGGCGCGCGCCACCTCCTGGTCCTTCCCACTAAGGCCCATCAAGGCCCATTGCTTCTTCCTCGTATTCCCGTAACTCCCCAGTACCTCCGAAAATACCCGAACCACTCAGAACCCTTCCGATGTTTGAATATAGTCGTCCAATATATCGATCTTTACGTCTCGACCATTTCGAGACTCCTCGTCATGTCCCCGATCTCATCCGGGACTCCAAACTCCTTCGGTACATCAAAACTCATAAACTCATTATATAACTGTCATCGAAACCTTAAGCGTGCGGACCCTACGGTTCGAGAACAATGTAGACATGACCGAGACACGTCTCCGGTCAATAACCAATAGCGGGACCTGGATGCCCATATTGGCTCCTACATATTCTACGAAGATCTTTATCGGTCAGACCGCATAACAACATACGTTGTTCCCTTTGTCCATCGGTATGTTACTTGCCCGAGATTCGATCGTCGGTATCCAATACCTAGTTCAATCTCGTTACCGGCAAGTCTCTTTACTCGTTCCGTAATACATCATCCCGTAACTAACTCATTAGTTGCAATGCTTGCAAGGCTTAAGTGATGTGCATTACCGAGAGGGCCCAGAGATACCTCTCCGACGATCGGAGTGACAAATCCTAATCTCGAAATACGCCAACCCAACATCTACCTTTGGTGACACCTGTAGTACTCCTTTATAATCACCCAGTTACGTTGTGACGTTTGGTAGCACCCAAAGTGTTCCTCCGGCAAACGGGAGTTGCATAATCTCATAGTCAAAGGAACATGTATAAGTCATGAAGAAAGCAATAGCAACATACTAAATGATCGGGTGCTAAGCTAATGGAATGGGTCATGTCAATCAGATCATTCAACTAATGATGTGACCTCGTTAATCAAATAACAACTCTTTGTTCATGGTTAGAAAACATAACCATCTTTGATTAACGGGCTAGTCAAGTAGAGGCATACTAGTGACACTCTGTTTGTCTATGTATTCAGACACGTATTATGTTTCCGGTTAATACAATTCTAGCATGAATAATAAACATTTATCATGAAATAAGGAAATAAATAATAACTTTATTATTGCCTCTAGGGCATATTTCCTTCAATTCTTGGCGATGATGCCCTTCAGGATACGATTCTCTTCCTTGAGCTTATTGACTTGTTGCTTGAGATCCATTACTTCCTTGCGGAGCTTACCCATGACGGATAAAGCTCCTTGCACACATGGATGTTGCATAGCCGCGGGAGAACAAGTAACACTCTTTTTCATATTTTCATGAGAGAGAAATTTAACGTTGGAAGGGATGACCGAGGTTGGAATGGCTGAGCTCTGTAGTTCCCCCATCGTGAATCCGGCTCGGAAACGGGAAGTGACTTCTTGATCCTCCTCCATGGCATCTATCCTTTTCAAGTCGGCCTCCATCTCTTCCTCCGTTGATGGCCCAAAGTGGCCAGCATCACTGTTTGCTCTTGGTCCCGGTGTCGGATTAGACACCCCGCTCTCCCCGACCGACTCTTGAGAAGACATCTTGCTCTAATCTGCGGCAGAAACAACTCGAAACAAAAACAGAGGATATTTGCGTGATACGAGGGTCAGAACCTTCGGGAGATTATATAATGAATTTTTACCGACCAAAAGAAGTATCATGCAAGAAAACGGAGTCCGGAGGGCACACGAGGTGCCCATGAGGCAGGGGGCGCGCCTAGGGGGTAGGGTGCGCCTCCCACCCTCGTGGAAACCTCGTGTCCTTCCCGGACTACTTCTTATTTTCCTGTTTTCTTAAATATTCCAAAATGGAGAAAAATTGCCATTATAACTGTTTTGGAGTCGGTTTACTTACCCTACAACATACCTATTCCTTTTCGGAGTTTGAAACGCTCTGGAAAGTGTCCCTTATGTATTCCTCCGGGGTTACGGTTTCAATAACAATAGTTTCAACATTTAGGGGATTACCTGAGATATAATTTTTTTATTCTTTGACCGTTCACCACCTTCGGATTTGTGCCTTCGAAGTTGTTGATTTTTATGGCACCGGAACGATAGACCTCCTCGATAACGTAAGGACCTTCCCATTTAGAGAGAAGTTCTCCTGCAAAAAATATTAAACGAGAGTTGTATAGCAATACATAATCACCTACATTAAACTCGCGCTTTTGTATCCTTTTATCATGCCATCTTTTAACCTTTTCTTTAAACAGTTTGGCATTCTCGTAGGCCTGATTTCTCCATTCATCAAGTGAGCTAATGTCAAATAGCCTCTTCTCACCGGCAAGTTTGAAATCATAATTGAGCTATTTAATGGCCCAATATGCCTTATGTTCTAGTTCGAGAGGTAGGTGACATGCTTTTCCATAAACCAATTTATACGGAGACATACCCATAGGATTTTTATATGCAGTTCTATAGGCCCATAATGCATCATCAAGTTTCTTGGACCAATTCTTTCTAGATCTATTAACAGTGTTTTGCAAAATTAATTTGAGCTCTCTAGTACTCAATTCTACTTGACCACTAGACTGTGGGTGATATGGAGATGCAATTCTATGATTAACATCATACTTAGCAAGCATCTTACGAAAAGCACCATGAATAAAATGTGAACCACCATCACTCATTAAATATCTAGGGACTCCAAACCTCGGAAAAATAACTTCTTTAAGTATCTTAATAGAGGCGTTATGATCAACACTACTAGTTGGAATAGCTTCTACCCACTTAGTAACGTAATCAACAACAACTAAAATATGTGTATACCCATTAGAGGAAGGAAACGGTCCCATGTAATCAAAATCCTAAACATCAAATGGTTCAATAACAAGTGAATAATTCATAGGAATTTCTTGACGTCTACTAATATTACCAATTCTTTGACATTCATCACAAGATAAGACAAACTTACGGGCATCCTTGAAGAGAGTAGGCCAATAAAAACCGGATTGCAATACCTTATGTGCAGTTCAATCTCCAGCGTGGTGTCCTCCATAAGCCTCAGAGTGACACTTGCGTAGGATCTGTTCCTGTTCATGCTCAGGTACACAACGTCTAATAACACCATCTACTCCTTCTTTATAAAGGTGTGGGTCATCCCAGAAGTAATGTCTTAAATCATAGTAAAACTTTTTCTTTTGCTGGTATGTGAAACTAGGTGGTAAAAATTTAGCAACAATGTAATTAGCATAATCAGCATACCATGGAGCAGTGCGAGAAGCATTTATGACAGCTAATTGTTCATCAGGAAAGCTATCATCAATAGGTAGTGGGTCATCAAGAACATTATCTAACCTAGACAAGTTGTCTGCAACGGGGTTCTCAGCTCCCTTTCTATCAATAATATGCTAATCAAATTCTTGTAGCAAGAGAACCCATCTAATAAGTCTAGGCTTAGCATCTTTCTTTTCCATCAGGTATTTAATAGCAGCATGATCAGTGTGAATAGTTACCTTAGAATCAACAATATAAGGTCTGAACTTATCGCAAGCAAATACAACTGCTAAAAATTCTTTTTCGGTAGTAGCATAATTTCTCTGAGCATTGTCTAGAGTTTTACTAGCATATTGAATAACATTTAATTTCTTATCAACTCTTTGCCCTAGAACAACACCTACAGCATAATCACTAGCATCGCACATAATTTCAAAGGGTAAATTCCAATCAGGTGGCTGAACAATAGGTGCAGAAGTCAATGCTTTCTTAAGTATTTCAAATGATTCTACACAATCATCATCAAAGACGAAAGGAATATCTTTTTGTAATAGATTAGTCAGAGGCCGAGAAATTTTTGAGAAGTCCTTAATGAACCTCCTATAAAAACTGGCATGACCCAGAAAACTTGTTATACCTTTAATGTCCTTGGGACACGGCATCTTTTCAATAGCATCAACTTTAGCTTTGTCAACTTCAATACCTCTTTCAGAAATTTTATGCCCTGTCGGGGATATACCCCGCGGCGTAAACCGGCCGGAAGGATAAACCGGCCGGACTTGGCGATTCACCGGCGACCTGCACAGACCAGACGGTTTAACATTATTCACTGGTAACCTGGTGGGCGGGACAGACGGTGACAAGGCCTAAAGCCCAGAAGACCGGTTCATGTTATGGTGGGCCGGTTCAAGAGGAAAGGCGTGAGGAATATTTGTCTTACAAAGAGTTAAGATCTGGACTTGTATCCGGTTTGTATTAGAGATAGACTAGTCCCAATCCTAATAGGACTCCATATGTAAACCGCCCCTTCAACATATATAAGGAGGGGCAGGGCTCCCCAAAGAGGGACAGGAAAAAAGAGAAGAAACAATCCTTAGGGCTAGACACAAAGAGCCGGTTTACCGGCGACTCCCTCATGAGCATAATGAGATCTAGCCTCAAACAACATGTAGGGCTATTACCGGATGATGTTTCCCGGGGCCCGAAGCTGTCTAAACCTTTGTCTTGTGTGTTGATCCGCTGCACGTCTCTCGATTCCGCCCAACCCCTCTCAACCTACCGCATAGATGCGTTGGCCTCACGACTAAGTCCTCACACTAAGGACATCTGCCGTGACAATTCCACGACAGTTGGCGCGCACCATGGGGCCCGCGCACGGTGGTGTTGAGTTTTTGAAGGGATCTCTTCTGAGGATCGAGAAGCTATGACCCGCCGGATTAACAAGAGCCGGCATGAAAGAACTAACGTCGACGGCGAGCATATTGAAAAAGTTTTTGGCGACGGCATATACAAGATTGCGATTGAGAATTTGGGGTTCAGTATGTGCATCGCTATGCCGTAAGCCGCCGAGACATGCAAGAAATCGGTTTCGCCAGGATAAACCGCCACCTCAGGTGATCTGTCAAGATTAGCAGTTTCCATCAACCAAAGCAAGCGTGTCATAGCAGTCCTCATCCGAGTCGATTTAAAAAAAAAAGAGGAAAGTTATCAGGTCAACCACGACCCGGAGGAGGATAGGATCGTGGGCACGGACTCCATCGCTGCTTGGGGCCGACTCTCACCTCACGCCTTTGCCTTCGGCCGGCTGTGGCTCTGGGCTGGCTTCTGCGTCGCCGTGCCTCGAGCGGCTGCCTCCGGCGGTTGTGGCTCTTCGAGCCGGCGCCTCGCCTGGCCAGTGCCCCCTCGCACTAAGCCGCCCGATTTCGAGTCGCCGTCGAGCTCGTCTCAGCCTTGCTGCTGATTGAGCCGCCCCGGCCGAGGGCAGCCCGTGAACCGCCGCCCGGACCCTGCCTCGGGTGCTTCCTTCTGCCTTAAAACTACAGTATCAAGTCGCCTCCGCCGTTGCCGCGTTGAGGCGCCGACAGCCGAGCTGCGTGATTGTGCCGGGCCGCTCCGGTCGAGCCGCCTCCGCTGTCCACGCGCGCCGGCTTACCGCCAGCACCCGCCTTCACCTCGCCTTGACCCATTGCCGTGCCTGTGAGCCGTCCCCGCGGCACCGCAACCCATTGCGGCCTCGCGCCGTCGCTAAGTCGCCGTCACCGTGGCTTGCCTCTACCGCAGCTACCTCATCCCTGAGTCCCTGCCCGCTGTAGAGCCGTTGCTTCTACGCCACGCCAGGCTGCAGCTCTGCCCGCAGTGGCGAAGCCAGCTATCTGGCGAGGTTTGGCGCATGCCATACCTAAACTTCGACCCAAGTACGTATGTACAGTATTAGTTTGATACAATATTTAAGTTTTAAGCTGGGCTTAGCTGCTGATGGGTCGAGCCCGTGGCTTGACTACACGTCACGTCTGCGCATGGATTATGGCTGAAACCTTCCGAGTTCCGACTGTGCGTGTACTTGTTCTAGACCGTGATCTGCGTGACGGAGGTACAACAAGCAGGGCAGTACGCCGGGGCGGTGGCGCCAGTGGCAGGTGGCGGCCGTTCACCGGCGAGGCGAGGCTCTGACCGGTATATGGCAACGCCGACTCGGCGAGGCCGCGAGGGTGAGCAGACGGCGCCACGTTAACTGAAATTGTTTTTTGTTTGCGAATATGTTAACTGAAATTGGACTATATCAGATCAAATATACGATAATTACGTTCTCCGATTTTAGTTTATCTAGTGCCTTCCCTTTGTTGAAATACTAATGGATTAATTTCCTTTATTAAATTGGTGAACATTCATCCATATAATTTACATCTAGTGATGTGTTTTGAGCGTCAGTACTCATTTTTTGGATTTGTCTTGTTTATTTGCTAAATATAAAATAGTACCTCTGTCTCAAATTACTTGTCTTAATTTTTCTAGATACGGATGTATCTAATAGTAAAACATGTCTAAATACATCTATATCTTAGGCATACCTACGACTAGTAATCTAAGGCATAGTAAATATACATCTAATATTCTAGCGAGCCTTTATAATCATATTATACATGGTTTTCTTTTTTACAAACTCCGCCACACCTGAAAATTATTCCTGTCTTCGCCACTGTCTGCCCGCTATTCCGTTGCGCATGAGCCGGTCCGCTCTGTCAGCCGCCGCAATGCCCTGCACCTCTGGATCGTTCGGCATTGAACAACTGCCGGAGAACCGCTCCGCACTTCTGGGCTTTCCTTGCGACGAGCAGCCGCCAGAGCCGCCCCGCGCCGAGAGCCGCCTGGCCTCCCTCCAACCTGCTGCCCGGCGCCGCGCTAGTGTGCCCGGGCTCTTTCGAGCTTGACCAGGGCCTCGTTCATCGCAATACTCTGCTGCGGGAGAGCGGCCCCGCTTTGGAGCTGCTCCGTCGACCCATTTTTACCACTACCAGTCGCCCAACCATCAACGTTTTTTTTGTTTTGGCCGGGCTGCGGTTGTGGTCTCCGTTTCCGTCGCTCGCGCCTTCAAATCGCCATCGCCCGGATCTCACGGAGCCGTCTCCACCTCAAGACGCCTCGCTTCTTCTACAAGATCGTCACTGCTGGCCGAACCAAGCAGGCCTCGCTCTGTCAGCCGCCGCGCACTTGTTGGTTAAGAAAAATAAGGCCGCTGTATATGCAACAAGTTCCTGGACAGCGACGTATATTTACTACGGCTACATGCAAAGCACGGGTGAGTTGCTCGAGCGCTGGTCTCAAGTGGGTTTAAAAAAAGATGTGGAGGCTAGGAGATCAGCAAAGGAAAGCATGTACTCACATGACCAAGGACTGTACTGGCTCTCGCATCAATAACCAAAGCGGGGGACCGAGGGCTCCACATCGCCAGGCAACAATGCGTGCACGCGCAGCCTAGGTGCCACTTCAACATACTGCTTCAATTATCAGTGGGATTTAAGCAAGGGTTTTTATCAGTTTAGTCATCGGTTGTACTACACTACTCAGTTATGCCACTAATTTTTTTCACTGCTCAAAAATGCCACTGTTCCGTTAAGCGCGTGCTCAAAAAAGCCATTTTTTCACCGTTACCGTCAGGTCAATGGACGTTGACCACGTTATATGACTATAATGCCCCTGGGCTCATTTGCAAGATCTCTCTCCATGGTGTGGGTCCAATTTGTCAAGGAGTAGGAAAAGAAATTAGGAGGAAAAAGAGAGATGAGGTGGATCGAACCAGAGACGTAAGTGTGGTGAGCGGGCAAGCTAACCACCACACCCGATGGAAGCAATTGATTGATAAGTAGATGTACTTAACCTTATCCAATACTTAACCTGCTCGTATCAGTTTCCCAAGCCGGAACCACAATTCCCAGCCGCCGCCTGGCGATGCTCAAATGCAACCGCCGGTCGCCAGGCTGCCCGCCCAGCTCCGGCGCGCCTCCACTCGCCACAGCCGTCGCGCTGCCCCCAAAGCGCCACCCTCGTCACGGCTTCCGTGCTGCCTCCCGCCCAGCACCGCCACTCGAGGCAGGCAACTCCGACACTTCTCCCGCCAGACTTCGCGGCTCCTCCCAAGTCCAGCTCCGCCACCTCCCGTGATGCCTTGAAGTGATTTGTTCCATGGCAATGGCGACGGACAACCGTGCTGAATCGAAGAAGTGCGTCAGCCACCGGACGCCCCAACATGTTGTAGCCTCTGAAATTCCGGCAGGGTGAGTATGCTAATTCTTAGTGTGGTGCGTGTGTGGCTCATAGTAGCTTGTAGAGATGGAATTTCTTATGTAGAATTTGTAGTAGCTGATTGGTGCCTTGTTGATACTCGTGTGCAATTTGGTACACGTGTTCTGATGGTCAGGATGGCTATGGAATTATGGATACTAGAAGTAAAAAAAGGCTGCATCTGTGAAGTCTGTAAACCTTGCTGCATTTGTGTTGTTTTCAGAAAAATGGGCAGGCACCATACTGAAATTTTTAGAGAAATTTAGAAAATCATGTGCTCCTGCTATCATATTTGTTGTTGCTGTCAATTAGCGTGTGATGCATGAATTAGCTAGCTGGAGAAATGGAGTAGTGAGCAACAAGAAAGGATATTATATACTGTTTGGTTTGAATATTATATTTACCTAAAGGATATAGGATATACGTTTCCTGCTATATCAAAACTTTCCTGTAGGTCAACTGGTTAGCACATGCACCTCTCCAGGACGTGGTTTGGAGTTCGAAATCTCCTGGCTCCAATTTTGTCTTCTATTTTTATGATCGCCTTACAGGTGGGCCCATAGCTCAAACAAAGAGAGGATAGTTGACAAACGGGATAGGGGTATTTTCGTCATCTACCTTTGGTCAACGTCCAGGTCACGGTGAAAAAATGGCATTTTTGAGCACGTGCCTAACGGAACAGTGGCATTTCTGAGCAGTGAAAAAATTTAGTGGCAGAACTGAGTATTGTAGTACGACCGATGGCAAAACTGATAAAAACCCTTTAAGCAAAGGCAAAGTCAACATGACCCGGAGGATCCGTTTTAACCCGCCAGGGTCCAGCGCTTTAAAACCTCCACCTTCGCTACGGTACCGTCAGTGCCGCCTTGCCTGTAACGAAGAGAGTGGCTGAACACCGTTGAAGTTACCAGAGATTATTCCCAGACGCGGGTCTTGCATCGTCTGAATAAATTAGGTGATGTCCATCTAAGTTTATTTTTCTTAACACATTGTGTTTATCAAAGAACAATTACTTGGTCTATGCTATTTTTTTTCGGAGGACCATTATTCCACACAAAAAGGTGTTGCAAAAGGGGCGTGAGCAAATATTATTTTTTGCACTAGCGCTCATCCTGCGCAGGTTGCTACCCTCGCTACATCAACACACGCGATTGACTTATTGTTCGCCCCTGCGGCCGACTCTCCCCGTCCACACCGGTTTACAAATGCCAGTGTCGACTCTCCCCGTCCGCACCGGTTTACAACGCTAGTGCCGACTCTTCCCGTCCGCACCGGTTTACAAACGCCAGTGCCGACTCTCCCCGTCCGCACCGGTTTACAAACGCCAGTGCCGACTCTCCCCGTCCGCACCGGTTTACAACGCCAGTGCCGACTCTCTCCTGTCCACACCGGTTTATAACACCACGGCCGACTCATCTGTCTGTGCCGCTTCTGATATTATGGTCGTCTTTACCATCCGTCTCTCGCGGCCTGGTCTATATCAACACACCGGGCCGCACCTGTCTGCATGTGCTATTTATTGAGTATGAGCAAGTCACAGCTTGGGTAGCCCGGTTTTCTTTCGAAATGAAGGCAAATTATCATATACTATCAACCGCCATCTGCGCTAGGTGGCTCAATGGGTAGACACACAAGTCGCCGCCACTACAGTTTCGTTAAACTTCAAATAGCCAGTTGGAAGAAACCATTGGCCGAGTTGTTGACACGGCTCATACGGGATCATTTATAACCCGCCGCAATCACCTCAACCTTCTATGGATTCACATTGTGCTATCAACACCAATGATATACAAGTTATGCCGGTTTATATCACGGTCAAATATGGAGAATCTCAAGCCAACTCCTCGAGTCACCTTGAGACTCGGGGGCTACGATGACATGAATCGGCAAATCTTGCCGGTTTCAGTTAATTTAAGAACCCCAGGACGATGGAGGAAAAGATAACCCCGTTCCGGAGGCTACTGTTATATGGATGAAAATTTAAGGGCCGTCAGAAAATTTCCGGTTCAAAATGAAGAATGCTGGTTTAATATCCAGTTCAAGGGAAATCTGTTGTCCCACAAAGCTCTGAAGCTCTCAAATCCGGTTTAAAAGTGTCCGGTTCAAAAAGGAATTAACTTCTCGCAAGTTCGAGTTGAAAGGCCATCAGAAAATTTCTGGTTGAAAATGAAGATTCCGGTTTACAATCCGGTTCAAGGGAAAGATGTCTCCCACAAAGTTTTGAAAGCTCTCAATATCCGGTTCAATATCCCGGTTCAAGAAGAATTTATCTCTTGCAAAAAGTTAAAGGTTGCCCAAGAGGACCTGCAGCCCTGACGCGCGGTTCAAACATGGGTATCCTGCCTTATGAGTTCATCTTCATATGACTACTTGGGGGCTTCCTGTTCAAACATAGGTGTATTCACCAAAGAGAACATGGCGTTACTACCCTCTTGATGCGGCTATCAAGACAATATTATCATCAGGGGCCAAAGAGAGTTTGTTGCACAGCACAACTCAAACATAGGCACCCGGCGAGCACAGCTCAGAAATATATCACATGGGGGCTTCTGCTTGCAAAGCGGAGTCCTGTCCATTAATCCGGCTATCACGCCACAACAAAGCTTGGGAGCTTCACACCCAAGGGGCCAAAGAGAGTATTGTTGCTAAAGCACAACTCAAACATAGGCACCCATTGAGCACAGCTCACAAAGTTACTTGGGGGCTCTTTGCGTAAAATACCAAAGAGTTTGAAAGGACCCTTGTAACCGGGTATCGACCCGCGGCTTGGAAGCCTGGTGTATTCACCTAAAACCCCGGGTTAACCTGCCTTCATCAAGTAAGCCACTCCTATCCAGGTAATCCTGGCATGACCCGCCGAACGTTTGACAGTTACTCTCATTGAGACCCTGAACTTGTCAAAGTTAAAACGACGATTGGTTAGTTGGAGGCCCATCTTAAAAGGCTTTGTCAAATGGTTTAACTCAGCGGCCTGGCATGTAACGCCCCAGATGTAACTTGCCATATTTGTATTCCAACTCTTGCCATTTTCGACTATGAGTTATGATATTCTCTCCGTGGTTGGGTTTCCCTTCGTTTTGCATTTTGTTCATGTCATGCATTTCATATCATGTCATCATGTGCATCGCATTCACATACGTGTTCGTCTCATAAATCTGAGCTTTTTCCCCGTTGTCCGTTTTGCAATCCGGCGCTCATATGTCCCCCGGCGTCCCCTTTTACATTTCTTCGTGAGCGGGTATTAAACATTCTCGGAATGGACCGAGGTTTGTCAAGCGGCCTCGGTATAGCACCGGTAGACCTCCTGTCAAGTTTCGGGTCAATCGGAGGTCGTTTGGTACTCCAACGGTTAACCGGGTAACCGTGAAGGCCTCGTGTGTGTTGCAGCCCAACACCCCTTCAAAACAGCCCAATAACCCATCTAAGACACTCCCATGTCCTCCGCCGTTCGATCATGATCGCGTGGCCGAAAACCGCTCTCCATTTGGAGCCTCCTAGCTCCTTCTACCTATATAAACACCTCCCCCTCCTCCAATTCCGGGTCCAATACCCTAACCCTAGTCCAAATCCGCCCCGCGCGCCGCCGGACGTGTCCGGGCGTGCCGGACGCCGTCCGCCGCCGCCGCCTCGCCCTATCGCCGCCCGCCACATGGGCATCTCCGCCGCCCCGCGCCGCCCCGCGCCGCCGGCCCGCTCCGGCCTGGGTCGGGCCCTCCCCGGCCCGCCGCTGCCCGCGCGCCCCCGCGCCTCCCCGTCGCCAGGCCGCCGCCGCCTCGCCCGCGCCTTCCTCGCCGCCTCGCCCGCGCCTTCCTCGCCGGCCGCCGCCGCCGCGCGCCAGCGCCCGCGCCGCCCCGAGTTCGCCCGCAGCCGCTGTCGCCGGATCCGCGCCCCCCGCACCTCCCGGCCGCCGTCCCCGTCCCCTCCGGCGAGGTTCCGGCCAGATCCACGCCGGAGCGCCGGCGTTCCTCGGTTTCCGCGCCGGAGGTTGACTTTTCCCTCGTCCCGATTTTCTCTAAGTTTTTAAATTTTTGCATTATCTTCACCTGTTCATCGTGCCATAACTTTGCATCCGTAGCTCCGTTTCGTGCGTATAATATGTCCGGTTGTAGAAAACCCGAAGTTGATCTTAATTAAAATACACCAACCGCGTGTGTAACCGTGATGGTCTCTTCTCGGCGGGGTCCGGGAAGTGAACACGGTTGTTGGAGTTATGTCTGACGTAAGTAGTTCAGGATCACTTATTGATCATAGTTGTTCGACCGTGCTTTGCCTTCTCTTCTCGCTCTCTTTTGCGTATGTTAGCCACCATATATGCTAGTCGCTTGCTGCAGCTCCACCTCACTACCCTGCCCTACCTATAAGCTTAAATAGTCTTGATCTCGCGGGTGTGAGATTGTTGAGTCCCCGTGACTCACCAGATACTTCCAATACCAGTTTGCAGGTGCCGATGAGATCGTGCGGGTGCCGCACCCGAGCTCAAGGAGGAGTTCGATGAAGACCTTGTTCATTGTGTTGTTTCGTTCTAGTCGATCAGTAGTGGATCCCAGTTGGGGTCGATCAGGACCTTTGTCGCCTTTGGGGTTTCTTCTTTTATTTTGGCTCCGTAGTCGGGCCCTGATTGTAACTGTATGATGTAATGTTTTATTCATGTATTTGTGTGAAGTGGCGATTGTAAGCCAACTATGTAACTCTTTCCCTTATGTATTACATGGGTTGTGTGAAGATTACCTCACTTGCGACATTGCTTTCAATGCGGTTATGCCTCTAAGTCGTGCTTCGACACGTGGGAGATATAGCCGCATCGAGGGTGTTACATGGCAGCCCATGAAAAGCCTCGAATTTGGGCCTGGCAGCCCTGGAAAAGCCTCAACTACACGGTTTTATTTGCCATTATCAAGATTTTCCTCTTTTGATAAATTTTATGTTGAACAGGCGTCTCTCGACCCGGCATGACTATCAGTCATCAAATTAACCCGGTGTTCTTTAACCCGGCTCGACTTTCAACTACAAGTTGTTAGTGAATAATCACTTATAATCCGGTGTTTATTAACCCGGCCTGGCTTTGGACTATAAGTCGCCAGTATATATCTGGATTGCGCCATTGGAATCATGCGTTTATAAATCACTGGGTATATTATTCAAATCTTTAATAGCCAACATGGCTGGATTTTTATTATGGTTATCAATAACCTGTATTATGATTAAGGTTTTCAAAGTCGCTTTAGCGCAATGGCTATCATATTGTCAATGGATATGATTTTTATTCTACAATTGATGGAATAGTCCCGAGTCGCTGCAGGTTTACGACCCGGCACTTGGATTTATTCTACAAAGGAATAGTCCCAAGTCGCTGCAAGCATGCACCATGACACTTGGGGGCTAATGCAAAGTCATTGTTTGCTCACCTTATTGAAGACCCGACTCATCACATTATAATGAGCCGGCCCTTGGGGGCTACCAATTGCTCCTGTCAACAATTCAAGGTACAAAGCTTTTTATCCATTATATTGAAGGGTACATTGCTCAGTTGGTAAAGCATAAGGCTCTTAACCTTGTGGATGTGGATTCAAGCCCCATGATGGGGGTTATATCATATGATGTTATTTTCATTGAAGTATATATCAAGTCCCAGCTCAATATTATCTTACTGAGCCGGCCCTTGGGGGCTATACATCATTGCTCAAATCTACATGATTATATTTACAAAGTCCCTGCTCATTATTGCATAATGACCCGGCCCTTGGGGGCTACACTGGTTGAAGTTTTTATGAGCATCAGACAATTACAAGTCCCAGGTTGCTGCAAGCATGACAACCCGGCACTTGGGGGCTACATAATATGGAGTATTCAGTTTTTACTAGTGACTGGGATGAACAACATGGATTTCTTCAAAAGTGGCAGTATTTATATTGAAGCAAGTCTTAAGCCATCACTTTGTTCTGCTCAAGACTTGGGGGCTATAGGTATTATATTATTATCGGAGAAATATTTTCAAATTCTTTGTTTTTGAGCAAACCAGATTGACCCGGTGTCATCAATAATTATGACCCGGCGACGGCGACAATTATGACTCGGTGCCATCGGTATTTACAAACCGGCAATTTTGGTAATATTAAACCGACAAGTTTTACATCTTCAAACCGTCTGAATATCAGATGAGTATTTCAAGACCAAGATTTCTTAAGCCGGCGCTTTGGAAGCCGATTCAAGTGGATTATTCTTCACAATATTTTTCTATGAGAAACCAACGTCAGCAATTTGAGTATGAAGCTGGTTATTGACCCGGATTTTCTAGAAGGAAGAAATGACAAGGAGTTAAGGATGATCAGGTGCCGGTCTACAAGAATTCTTAACCCGGAGCACAACCTGTCAAACTTGTTCTTGTGTTTATTTTGCAGCATAAGTTTACCATGGATAAATCCAAGCTAAACTTGGGGGCTAATGTCGGGGATATACCCTGCAGCGTAAACCGGCCGGACTTGGCAATTCACCGGCGACCTGCACAGACCAGACGGTTTAACATTATTCACTGGTAACCCGGCGGGCGGGACAGACGGTGACAAGGCCTAAAGCCCAGAAGGTCGGTTCATGTTATGGTGGGCCGGTTCAAGAGGAAAGGCGTGAGGAATATTTGTCTTACAAAGAGTTAAGACCTGGACTTGTATCCGGTTTGTATTAGAGATAGACTAGTCCCAATCCTAATAGGACTCCACATGTAAACCGCCCCTTCAACATATATAAGGAGGGGCAGGGCTCCCCAAAGAGGGACAGGAAAAAAGAGAAGAGACAATCCTTAGGGCTAGACACAAAGAGCCGGTTTATCGGCGACTCCCTCATGAGCATAATGAGATCTAGCCTCAAACAGCATGTAGGGCTATTACCGGATGATGTTTCCCGGGGCCCGAAGCTGTCTAAACCTTTATCTTGTGTGTTGATCCGTTGCACGTCTCTCGATTCCGCCCAACCCCTCTCAAGCTACCGCATAGATGCGTTGGCCTCGCGACTAAGTCCTCACACTAAGGACATCTGCCGTGACAATTCCACGACATGCCCCAAGACAATACCTTCCTTAACCATAAAGTTGCACTTCTCCCAATTCAAGACAAGGTTAGTTTCTTCACATCTCTGCAAAACTCAATCAAGGTTGCTCAAGCAATCATCAAAAGAGGATCCATAAACAGAGAAATCATCCATGAAAACCTCACAAATCTTTTCACAAAAGTCAGAGAATATAGCCATCATGCATCTTCGAAAGGTAGCAGGTGCATTACATAAACCAAAAGGCATACGTCTATAAGCAAAGGTACCAAAAGGGCAAGTAAAAGTGGTCTTTGCTTGATCATCAGCTGACACAGGTATTTGAGAGAAACCAGAGTAACCATCTACAAAGCAAAAATGTGTATGTTTGGATAATCTTTCTAGCATTTGATCAATGAAAGGCAAAGGGTAATGATCTTTTTAGTAGCTTTATTTAATTTGCGGAAATCAATTACCATCCTATAACCTGTAATAATTCTTTGCGGAATCAATTCATCTTTATCATTAGGAACGACAGTAATACCTCCCTTCTTAGGGACACAATGGACAGGACTTACCCACTGACTATCAGCAACGGGATAAATTATACCTGCTTCAAGGAGCTTTAATATTTCCGTTCTTACCACTTCTTTCATATTAGGATTTAGCCGTCGTTGGTGATCAATAACTGGTTTGGTGTCTTTCTCCAAATTTATCTTGTGTTGACATAGAGTGGGGCTAATGCCCTTAAGATCATCAAGAGTATATCCAATAGCAGCACGGTGCTTCTTCAGAGTTTTCAATAATTTCTCTTCTTCATGCTCTGAAAGGTTAGCACTAATAATAACATGATATATCTTTTTTTCATCAAGATAAGCATATATAAGAGTATCAGGTAATGGTTTAAGCTCAAACACGGGATCACCCTTGGGTGGAGGAGGATCCCCTAGGATTTCAACAGGCAAGTTGTGTTTCAGAATAGGTCCATGTTTAAAGAATACTTCATCTATTTCCCTTCTTTCATTCATGAACATATCATTTTCATGGTCTAGCAAATATTGTTCTAAAGGATCACTAGGAGGCACGGCAATAGAAGCAAGACCAATAATTTCATCTTTACTAGGCAATTCCTCATCGCGGGGTTGTCTACGAAATTTAGCAAAATTAAGTTCATGAGACATATCAACCAAACCAATAGTAACAGTATCCTTTTTGCAGTCTATCCTAGCATTAACAGTGTTCAAGAAGGGTCTACCAAATATAATGGGACAAAAGCTATCTTGTGGGGAACCAAAAACAAGAAAATCAGTAGGATATTTAACCTTCCCACACAAGACTTCAACATTCTAACAATCCCAATCGGTGAAATAGTATCTCTATTGGCAAGCTTAATAGTAACATCGATATCTTCTATCTCAACAGGTGCAATATCATGCATAATTTCTTCGTACAAAGAATGAGGTATTGCACTAGCACTAGCACCCATATCACATAAGCCATGATAACAATGATCTCCTATTTTAACAGAAATAACAGGCAAGCCTACCACAGGTCTATGTTTATCTTTAGCACCAGGTTTAGCAATTCTAGCAGTCTCTTCACAGAAGTAAATAACATGCCCATCGATATTATCAGCCAATAGATCTTTAACCATATCAATTTTAGGTTGAACTTTAACTTGCTCAGGAGGTTTGTGTGTCCTAATATTACTTTTGTTGACTACAGTTGAAGCTTTAGCATGATCCTTTATTCTAACAGGGAAAGGTGGTTTCTCAACATAAGAAGTAGGAATAATAGGATCATTATAAGTGATAGTCTTTTCTTCAACTTTAATAGGTGCAACTACTTTTACTTCAATGGGAGGATTATATTTAAACCACTTCTCCTTAGGGAGATCAACATGAGTAGCAAATGATTCACAGAAAGAAGCTACTATCTCAGAGTCAAGTCCATATTTAGTGCTAAATTCACGGAAAGCATCGGTATCCATAAAAGGTTTAACACAATAAAACTTAGGTGTTATACCTGACTCCTTACCTTCGTCGAGGTCCCAATCTTCAGAGTTGCGTTTAATTCTTTCCAATAAATCCCATTTGAATTCAATAGTCTTCATCATAAAAGAGCCAGTACAAGAAGTATCGAGCATGGAGCGATTATTGAGAGAAAGTCGAGCATAAAAATTTTGAATAATCATTTCTCTTGGGAGCTCATGATTGGGGCATGAATATAACATTGACTTAAGCCTCCCCCAAGCTTGAGCGATGCCTTCTCCTTCGTGAGGCCAAAAATTATATATATAATTACGATCACGATGAACAAGATGCATAGGATAAAACTTCTGATGAAATTCCAATTTCAATCGTTTGTAGTTGTGACGCCCCCGATTCAATCGTACACTAATCATGCACGCAAATGTGTGCGATCAAGATCAGGGACTCACGGGAAGATATCACAACACAACTCTACAAATAAAATAAGTCATACAAGCATCATAATACAAGCCAGGGGCCTCGAGGACTCGAATACAAGTGCTCGATCATAGATGAGTCAGCGGAAGCAACAATATCTGAGTACAGACATAAGTTAAACAAGTTTGCCTTAAGAAGGCTAGCACAAACGGGGATACAGATCGAACGAGGCGCAGGCCTCCTGCCTGGGATCCTCCTAACTACTCCTGGTCGTCGTCAGCGGGCTGCACGTAGTAGTAGGCACCTCCAGTGTAGTAGGAGTCGTAGTCGACGGTGGCGACTGGATCCTGGGCTCCATCGTCTGGTTGCAGCAATCGGGTAGAGAGAAGGGGAAAAGGGGAAACAAGGCAACCGTGAGTACTCATCCAAAGTACTCGCAAGCAAGGAGCTACACTACATATACATGGATATATGTGTAAGGGGCCATATTAGTGGACTGAACTGCAGAATGCCAGAATAAGAGGGGGGTATCTAATCCTGTCGAAGACTACGCTTCTGGCAGCCTCCGTCTTGCAGCATGTAGAAGAGAGTAGACTGAAGTCCTCCAAGTAGTATCGCATAGCATAATCCTACACGGCGATCCCCTCCTCGATGCCCTGTTAGAGAGCGATCACCGGGTTGTATCTGGCACTTGGAAGGGTGTGTTTTATTAAGTATCCGGTTCTAGTTGTCATAAGGTCAAGGTACAACTCCGGGTCGTCCTTTTACCGAGGGACACGGCTATTCGAATAGATTAACTTCCCTGCAGGGGTGCACCACATAACCCAACATGCTTGATCCCATTTGGCCGGACACACTTTTCGGGGTCATGCCCGGCCGCGGAAGATCAACACGTCGCAGCCCCACCTAGGCACAACAAAGAGGTCAGCACGCCGGTCTAAACCTAAGCGCGTAGGGGTCTGGGCCCATCGCCCTGAGCACACCTGCACTTTGCGAACGCGGCCGGAAGCAGACCTAGCAACCTCCAGTACAATGGAAGTCACGTTACGCGGCCCAATCTGGCGCGCGCTGCTCAGTCGCTGACGTCACGAAGGCTTCGGCTGATACCACGACGCCGGGATACCCATAACTACTCCCGCGTAGATGGTTAGTGCGTATAGACCAAATGGCCAGACTCAGATCAAATACCCAGATCTCGTTAAGCGTGTTAAGTATCCGCGAACGCCGACCAGGGCCAGGCCCACCTCTCTCCTAGGTGGTCTGAACCTGCCCTGTCGCTCTGCCACAAAGTAACAGTCGGGGGCCGTCGGGAACCCAGGCCCACCACTACCTGGGTGGAACCACCTGCCCCTTCAGCCCCCATCTCCGAACAGTATCACAGGTAATGTAACAGTGTAAAGTATATAGTATATGCCCGTGATCACCTCCTGAAGTGATCACGGCCCAGTAGTATAGCATGGCGGACGGACAAGAGTGTAGGGCCACTGATGGAGCACTAGCATCCTATACTAAACAGTAGGATAGCAGGTAAAGGTAACAACAGTAGTAGCAAGGACAGGCTATGCAGCAGTATAGGATTAACGGAAAGCAGTAACATGCTACACTACTCTAATGCAAGCAGCATAGAGAAGAATAGGCGATATCTGGTGATCAAGTGGGGGCTTGCCTGGTTGCTCAGACAAGAAGGAGGGGTCGTCGGTGACGTAGTCGACCTCAGGGGCATCAGCGGCAGTCTCGAGGCCTACCGGAGTGAAGAGGGGGGAGAAACAGTAAATACATAGCAAGCAAGAGCATAACAAGACAACAGGCAGAGCTAGACGTGTTCTAACGCGGTGCTACACATTACCGGCGAAGGGGGATAACATCCGGGAATGTTTCCCCAGGTTTAGAATTTTCGGACAAATGAAACGGAGGGGAAAGTTGTGTGTTTTCTATGTTAGGGATGCGTGGCGGACGAACGGGTTGCGTATCCGGGTTTGTCTCGTCGTTCTGAGCAACTTTCATGTAGAAAGTATTTACATCTGAGCTACGGTTTATTTTATATTAATTTTAAAAAATTTAAATCATTTTTAGGATTAATTTAAATATTTTAATTCAACATTATCCGAAACAGTGTTTGCTGACGTCAGCATGACATCAACAGTCAACAGAGGTGTTGACTAGGTCGCTGACGTGTGGGTCCTACTGGTCATTGACTGTTTAGCCTAATTTATGATTAACTAATCTAATTACTGCTTAATCAAACTAATTAGTTAATTAGGTTAATCTAATTATGATTAATTAACTTAATTAATTCCTTAATTAATTAATTAATTTAATCATTATTATTTATTTAATTATTATGATGATTATTATTATTTTAACTCTTTTCTTTTTTTATTTTTGTTCTGGTCCTGGGTGGGGGCCCCACTGGGCAGTGTCCCATAGGGCCAAACGGGCGCAGGCGGTGGATCGGGCGCGGGGCGCCAGGCCGTTTGGGCGCCCGCCCAGGCCAGCGTAGGCGCCGGGGCATGGCGGAGGACGGCGAGGGCGGGGCAACTGGGTGCGCGGCCACCGGTGCAAGCAGCGGGGGAGGCGGCGGCGGTGTTAGACGGGTGGCGCGGCACAGAGGGGCAGCGCGCGCGGCAGAGCGGTTGGGGCGGGACAGAGCGAGGCGCGGGCCGCGACAAGGGAGCCAGGCCGGGGCGCGCGAGGCCATGGTGGATGTGTGCCCACGCGGGGACAGGGGCGAGGCCATGGCCGCGAGGCCAGCGCAGGTGGGGGGATGGCCGCGGGGTGAGGACGGCGGGCAAGGCCACCACGAAAGCGGGGCGCGAGCGACAGGAAGAGCAGCACGGTGAGCGCGCAACGGGCGCGGCCAGAGCGCGCCGAACGCGGGCATGGACGGCGGTGACCGTTGGGAAAGGAGGAAAAGGGGGGCTCACAAGGTGGTGTAGGGGTTCAGGCAGCGTGCGCGGGGTGGTCCGGCGAGGAGGAGACGAGGAGGAGGACGGTGAGGCAGCGACGAGGTGGCATCTCCGGGCGGCGACGGCGTGGTCCAGCGACGTCGGGGCCATGGGCGACGGTGACGAGCCCCGATCCAGATCGGATCGGGGGAAGGGGGAGAGAGCGAGCAAGTGGGGGGAAGTGGGGGTGTCGGTGGGTTAGGGTTTCGGGGACCGGGGGTTATGGGTGCGGTTGGGCCGGCCCGTTCGGACGGCGGAGGCCAGCTGGGCCACTTGGCCCAACAGGGGGGATTTCTCTTTGTTTGTTTTTTTTGTTAGTTTAGTTTTTCTCTTTTGTATTTTCTTTTCTTTTCTTTATTTACTTTTCTGTTTTAAATCATTTTAAATTATTTAGGCCTTTTATAAAAATGTGTTTACTACACCATATTTATCTATGCATTATTTAGTACAAACCGAACATTTTTATTTCAATGTTTGAAAACTTTTATTATTTACCAAATTTTGAATTTGAATTTTGGACCGGTTTTGATCTAACGATAGATTAGCAGAAGTAACAATGGTGACGCGGCACCATTAGCGTGGGATCACTGTAGCTTAATTATCCGAATGTCACAATTCTCCTCCACTACAAGAAATCTCGTCCCGAGATTTAAGAGGGGGTCTAAGGGGGGAAGTTCTGGTTACGAAAATCTATCGAGTCTTCTCGGTCTTGGTTGCTCTTCCCGAAGTAGTTGATCCCTTCTGCTGATGTCTTCATTTCTCTGCTCTAGGTCATCATGATGAAGTGGCCATCCTTCCTCCGGAGTCTTCATCTTACTGAGAAAAGAATAAGGAGGTATACCGGAAGAATGGACCTCTGTAGGGTAGACTATCTGGTAGACAACAACGAGGAAGGTGGCGGAAAGTAACTCTCGAATCGAATCTTAAGAAAATATCGAGAGCAAAGTAAGAGGTAACCTGGAAAGTTTCGAGCGGGCAGGCAATCGTTCGATGCCTATTATAGGGCGAGAAAGGGTCAAAACAACGGGAATAAGTATTGTGTCCGATACCAGACCTGACGGTGGCTCGTGAATTACATATGAGGCCATGCGTGAGGAACAACCTTGGGAATAGAGAGTGTACAGGAGAGTCAGGTTTCGATCATGTGGAACTGTGGGTTATGGGCCCACCATGTGGTTTAAAGTAGAAAGGGGGTCGACATTTTGCACGGTCACGATAGCAAGGCATGTCAGAGGGTAGTCTGTCAGTTATGTCGGCAACAACGTCGGTACCAGGGGCGAGGGACGAAGAGAACCATCTCACTGCTCGTTGAACAAGGCGGACCAATAGGCAAAGTTCTCGTCCATCGGTGGTTACCGGAATGTCATCAACAATAGTAACAGGGTCTTACCGACACGATTGTACACCTAGGTGTTTACATAAGCAGAAGAATATTACTTCTTAGATCATACAGATCACCGGAAAGGTTGAACAAACCAATGTAAAGGAAATGTGATCATCAGATTAACAGGACAATGGAAAGGAAAATGTGTTTAACACATATTTCAAGGGTATATCCTTCCCAAGGACAAGCAGAGCAAGATATCCATGACAGGATATAACATAGAAAATCCTTTAGGAAAAGGGAGAGAATTTTCATGACATTACCCATACAACAGTGGTTGGATAATTGAGCAAGAAAACATTTAGCATTGGGCTTCAAATGTTCTTATCGAAAATCGGAGTACCACAGACATGTTTCGAGATAGCATTGACAGGGTATTCAAGCAAAGGTCAGACTTTGGAATACACAAAGGATCCATCAGGAACAACTCATAGGATAAGTCCTTCAATTTCCTCATGGAAGAATGGATAACCTTGCTAAAAGGAAACTATAACACTAGGTCCTCCGACCAGGTGTGCATGACATCACCTTACTGGGTCATATGAGGATCAATGTTATAACTCTTGAAAATATGTTCCAACCATCATATCTGACCGAGATTCAGATCTGATTGGTGTCATGATACCTCAGTCTCAGGATGTCCGAGAAGAAAAGGTGCAACACAAATAGACGAAATGACATTGCAAGATTCTCGGGAAATCAACTATGGGAGCGGGTTCCTGAAACAATAGTTCATCATTTAACCAAGGAGGGGATGAGAAGGTGGCTGATGGGCTCAGCAACAATTCATCGAGAATTCCAAACGGAGGGCTTTCCACAATAATGTGAACAAGAGATAACATTTGCCAGGTGAAATGATATAAGGGGATATGCTCAAGGGAAACATACCCAATTTAAACAATGGTTGATAGGTGCACCCGAAATACGGGCTGGGTTGCACGACCAATGTCAGAATGGTGATTCAATAATCAATAGTCTAAGAATGAACGGAGATGGCGAGAAGTAATACTACAGAAAGAATCCTTAAGAGGTGGGGCATTCCCATGACATTCTCGACATAACAGATGGTAATACTCCAAGGTAGAACATATCATAAGCAAGATAGCAAGGAAATCAAGATACAACACAAAACATGAACACGTTTGTGTTGGGGGAAGGCAAGAATGTGGTCGATGATAACACAATTCATCGAGGGGCAAGTATGGTCTCATCCTGAATTCGAAAACATCTTGGAAGAAGTCAAATTGTTGACAATGATCACGACAAATTTGTCAAGAGGTTTCAAGAAGATGTAATCGATCGACGATGACATCAAGTCAAAGGAATGATGAAAGCGAAAGGTTTTTGGAACCACGGATACAACACAAACTCGAAATCAAGCTTGTTGTTCAAGGCGAAACGGTAAGACGAGGAAGATCGGCGTAAGCTTAGCTCATCATCGGAAATTGTGCTCCGGGAAGGACCAGGTAGCACAATTAAAAATTGGCACGATAATGATATAGCCGATCAGGCTAGGAATGACTTGAAGGATTATTCAACTTGTAAGCAATGAAAATTACTTTGAGTTATTGAATCGGAGTGCGGACTTGATTCACTATTAGGCGTTCTCGGTTGACGACAACCTAGAACCAAGGAAAACTATAGTCGGTGAGAAATAACAGTTGATGAAGAACCCATAAGAAGTTATGCAGTTCCCTGATATTCTCGAGATATCAAAGTGTAATACTCGACGGTAGATCCAAGTAAAGGTTGGACTAGGGTAATGCTCTATAGAAGACAAGTGCTTAATCTTGCACGAGAAATGGTATTTAAGGAAGAACATGGTCGGAACCACGTCCACAAATACAAGATGATCTTATAACAAGGGGATAATTTTTTTAAGAGAAGCTTCCATGATTAGGTATACATCGTGTCCATGGGCATGAACACAGGGTTCAAGGTCGACTCCCACTTGTTCAACGCATAACCTTTCATTCACTTCTCACTTTCGAAGAAGTTGTAGTGTTGAAATTTTATTTGGCAAAATACCAGAAGTGTATGACTCGTGAAAACATTCGAGTTCACACGGTTTATAGAAGGCATATGTTCAACCCATAGGGGCTTCTTAGAAACATATACCACAAGTTTCAAAAGTAAATATCACAAGCTCGAAAGTAGAGCAAGGTTGAGAAAGTAGATGATACAATTTACCAAAGGCATTATGTATCCGAGGGAAGTCTCACAAGGTTATTGAATATGAAGGACATTGTCGGATAAAATCCATTAAAGATCTGCCGGTCCATAACAGAGCTGATGTGAGCATCGGCACACCACCAGAGGAAGTAACAATGCAAAGGCATTGGATTATGGAAACAACGGACTAATCTAGAGCTCAAATGCAAAGGAATTATGATTTTCAAATCAAGGTATCAGAAGCAATGTTCTGCTTAGGGATGGATAAGTTGAATAGCCTTAGGGGTACAATCGACGGCAATTGGATTTGTTGAGAACCAGCTCATGTTTAAAATGACGTCTGAGCCAGAAAGCTAATTTAAAAGGATCAACTGATGATTGCATGCATTCGCACTCATGTTGAATCAAAAGGATCAAAATGACGGTGCCTAAGGATACTAACGAATATTGCCAGACATATGGAAAGCATCCATCATGCCAGCAGGCAAGTATTGCAGAGCAATAAGCTACTAAGGGTTTTTGGAGGAACGAATAGTATTTCGATGACCATTGTGAAACACATGAACAACTGGGGATGAGCGGATACTCGATAAGTGCGAGAATTATCCGTAGGGGTATTCAGGTGACAAAGAACGGCAAGGCAGTAAGCTCAAAGGATTATCGAAACAACGACGAGTATTTTGGGGTATCTTGTAATAACATGACCAATTGGGGATGAATGTAAGAATAACAAATGCAAGTAGTTAGCCATAAGGGTTGACGGTGGAAGGGGAATTGCAAACGCGATGAACACAAGTTCTTGGGTTAACAGCGGAGGGTATCTTCAGGGTCTTCACGTGCAGCAGACGATCATCGGTAATAAGGTGATCTCCGGGTGAAAGTGATAACGAGATCCTAATGTTAGATTTAGCAAAATTTATTTTAACCCGAATAGAAGAGAGATCAGAGTCCCATAATATAGACGAGGAATAACAGATCCTACTACCACCCAATGGCGACGTGTGCCCGTAAGACACACAGCCATGTCAATAAAAGTTTTGTATTGACTAGACTCGACTTCGGCCAAGGAGTATGGAAGGGGGGTTCCTACAGGCAGTCGGCTCTGATACCAACTTGTGGTGCCCCCGATTCAATCGTACACTAATCATGCACGCAAATGTGTACGATCAAGATCATGGACTCATGGGAAGATATCACAACACAACTCTACAAATAAAATAAGTCATACAAGCATCATAATACAAGCCAGGGGCCTCGAGGACTCGAATACAAGTGCTCGATCATAGACGAGTCAACGGAAGCAACAATATCTGAGTACAGACATAAGTTAAACAAGTTTGCCTTAAGAAGGCTAGCACAAACAGGGATACAGATCGAACGAGGCGCAGGCCTCCTGCCTGGGATCCTCCTAACTACTCCTGGTCGTCGTCAGCGGGCTGCACGTAGTAGTAGGCACCTCCAGTGTAGTAGGAGTCGTAGTCGACGGTGGCGACTGGATCCTGGGCTCCATCGTCTGGTTGCAGCAATCGGGTAGAGAGAAGGGGAAAAGGGGAAACAAGGCAACCGTGAGTACTCATCCAAAGTACTCGCAATCAAGGAGCTACACTACATATGCATGGATATATGTGTAAGGGGCCATATCAGTGGACTGAACTGCAGAATGCCAGAATAAGAGGGGGGTATCTAATCCTGTCGAAGACTACGCTTCTGGCAGCCTCCATCTTGCAGCATGTAGAAGAGAGTAGACTGAAGTCCTCCAAGTAGTATCGCATAGCATAATCCTACCCGGCGATCCCCTCCTCGATGCCCTGTTAGAGAGCGATCACCGGGTTGTATCTGGCACTTGGAGGGTGTGTTTTATTAAGTATCCGGTTCTAGTTGTCATAAGGTCAAGGTACAACTCCGGGTCGTCCTTTTACCGAGGGACACGACTATTCGAATAGATTAACTTCCCTGCAGGGGTGCACCACATAACCCAACACGCTTGATCCCATTTGGCCGGACACACTTTTTGGGGTCATGCCCGGCCGCGGAAGATCAACACGTCGCAGCCCCACCTAGGCACAACAAAGAGGTCAGCACGCCGGTCTAAACCTAAGCGCGCAGGGGTCTGGGCCCATCGCCCTGAGCACACCTGCACTTTGCGAACGCGGCCGGAAGCAGACCTAGCAACCTCAAGTATAATGGAAGTCATGTTACACGGCCCAATCTGGCGCGCGCTGCTCAGTCGCTGACGTCACGAAGGCTTCGGCTGATACCACGACGCCGGGATACCCATAACTACTCCCGCGTAGATGGTTAGTGCGTATAGACCAAATGGCCAGACTCAGATCAAATGCCCAAATCTCGTTAAGCGTGTTAAGTATCCACGAACGCCGACCAGGGCCAGGCCCACCTCTCTCCTAGGTGGTCTGAACCTGCCCTGTCGCTCCGCCACAAAGTAACAGTCGGGGGCCGTCGAGAACCCAGGCCCACCACTACCTGGGTGGAACCACCTGCCCCTTCAGCCCCCATCTCCGAACAGTATCACAGGTAATGTAACAGTGTAAAGTATATAGTATATGCCCGTGATCACCTCCTGAAGTGATCACGGCATAGTAGTATAGCATGGCGGACGGACAAGAGTGTAGGGCCACTGATGGAGCACTAGCATCCTATACTAAACAGTAGGATAGCAGGTAAAGGTAACAATAGTAGTAGCAAGGACAGGCTATGCAGCAGTATAGGATTAACGGAAAGCAGTAACATGCTACACTACTCTAATGCAAGCAGCATAGAGAAGAATAGGCGATATCTGGTGATCAAGTGGGGGCTTGCCTGGTTGCTCAGACAAGGAGGGGTCGTCGGTGACGTAGTCGACCTCAGGGGCATCAGCGGTAGTCTCGGGGTCTACCGGAGAGAAGAGGGGGGAGAAACAGTAAATACATAGCAAGCAAGAGCATAACAGGACAACAGGCAGAGCTAGACGTGTTCTAACGTGGTGCTACACGTTACCGGCGAAGGGGGATAACATCCGGGAATGTTTCCCCGGGTTTAGAATTTTCGGACAGATGAAACGGAGGGGGAAGTTGTGTGTTTGCTATGTTAGGGATGCGTGGCGGACGAACGGGTTGCGTATCCGGGTTCGTCTCGTTGTTCTGAGCAACTTTCATGTAGAAAGTATTTTCATCTGAGCTACGGTTTATTTTATATTAATTTTAAAAGATTTAAATCATTTTTAGGATTAATTTAAATATTTTAATTCAACATTGTCCGAAACAGTGTTTGCTGACATCATCATGACGTCAGCATGACATCAGCAGTCGACAGAGGTGTTGACTAGGTCGCTGACGTGTGGGTCCCACTGGTCATTGACTGTTTAGCCTAATTAATGATTAACTAATCTAATTACTGTTTAATCAAACTAATTAGTTAATTAGGTTAATCTAATTATGATTAATTAACTTAATTAATTCCTTAATTAATTCAATCAATCATTATTATTTATTTAATTATTATGATTATTATTATTATTTTTAATTCTTTTCTTTTTTTATTTTCGTTCTGGTCCTGGGTGGGGGCCCCACTGGGCAGTGTCCCATAGGGCCAAACGGGCGCAGGCGGTGGATCGGCCGCGGGGCGCCAAGCCATTTGGGCACCCGCCCAGGCCAGCGTAGGCGCCGGGGCATGGCGGAGGACGGCGAGGGCGGGGCAACTCGGTGCGCGGCCGCCGGTGCAAGCAGCGGGGGAGGCGGCGACGACGTTAGACGGGTGGCGCGGCATAGAGGGGCAGCGCGCGCGGCAGAGCGGTTGGGGCGGGACGGAGCGAGGCGCGGGCCGCGACAAGGGAGCCAGGCCGGGGCGCGGGAGGCCATGGTGGATGTGTGCCCGCGCGGGACAGGGGCGAGGCCATGGCCACGAGGCCAGCGCAGGTGGGGGGATGGCCGCGGGGTGAGGACGGCGGGCGAGGCCACCACGGAAGCGGGGCGCGAGCGACGGGAAGAGCGGCACGGTGAGCGCGCAACGGGCGCGGCCGGAGCGCGCCGAACGCGGGCGTGGACGGCGGTGACCGCGGGGAAAGGAGGAAAAGGGGGGCTCACATGGTGGTGTAGGGGTTCGGGCAGCGTGCGCGGGGTGGTCCGGCGAGGAGGAGACGAGGAGGAGGACGGTGAGGCGGCGACGAGGTGGCATCTCCGGGCGGCGACGGCGTGGTCCAGCGATGTCGGGGCCATGGGCGACGGTGACGAGCCCCAATCCAGATCGGATCAGGGGAAGGGGGAGAGAGCGAGCGAGTGGGGGGAAGTGGGGGTGTCGGTGGGTTAGGGTTTCGGGGACCGGGGATTATGGGTGCGGTTGGGCCGGCCCATTCGGACGGCGGAGGCTAGCTGGGCCACTTGGCCCAGCGGGGGGGGGGATTTCTCTTTGTTTGTTTTTTTGTAAGTTTAGTTTTTCTCTTTTGTATTTTCTTTTCTTTTATTTATTTACTTTTCTGTTTTAAATCATTTTAAATTATTTAGGCCTTTTATAAAAATGTGTTTACTACACCATATTTATCTATGTATTATTTAGTACAAACCGAACATTTTTATTTCAATGTTTGAGAACTTTTATTATTTACCAAATTTTGAATTTGAATTTTGGACCGGTTTTGATCTAACGATAGATTAGCAGCAGTAACAATGGTGACGCAGCACCATTAGCATGGGATCACTGTAGCTTAATTATCCGGATGTCACAGTAGTCCCATGATCCCATATCATCACATAGCCTATACCATGTCAATGCCTCTCCCTTCAAAGATAAAGGGAAGACCTTCTTCTTGATAACAGCATCGGGCATACCTGCAAGCTTAAATAATCCACAAACTTCATCCACATAGATTAACTGTAAATCGGGATGCAATGTTCCATCTCCTGCAAAAGGATTAGCTAGCAGTTTCTCTATCATACCCGAAGGAATTTCAAAGTAAACATTTTTAGTAGGTTCAGTAGGTTGAGGGGTAGCCAATTGTGGTTCCGGACGAGGTGAAAATACCCCGAACAAACCCCTCAAAGGATTGTTTTCCATAGTAACAAGTGACAGTAAATTTCAGCACACTATATAAATTTTCCTTACCAAATTCCACCTACCAAAGGCGCTTCACACCCCCGCAACGGCTCCAGAAAAGAGTCTTGATGACCCACAAGTATAGGGGATCTATCGTAGTCCTTTCAATAAGTAAGAGTGTCGAACCCAACGAGGAGCACAAGGAAATGATAAGCGGTTTTCAGCAAGGTATTCTTTGCAAGCACTGAAATTATCGGTAACAGATAGTTTTGTGATAAGGTAATTTGTAACGGGTAACAAGTAATGAAAGTAAACGAGGTGCAGCAAGATGGCCCAATCCTTTTTATAGCAAAGGACAAGCCTGTACATACTCTTATATAGAGAAAAGCGCCCCCGAGGACACATGAGAATTATCGTCAAGCTAGTTTTCATCACGCTCATATGATTCGCGTTTGTTACTTTGATAATTTGGTATGTGGGTGGACCGGTGGTTGGGTGCTGTCCTTTCTTGGACAAGCATTCCACTTATGATTAACCCCTATTGCAAGCATCCGCAACTACAAAAGAAGTATTAAGGTAAACCTAACCATAGCATGAAACATATGGATCCAAATCAGCCCCTTACGAAGCAACTCATAAACTAGGGTTTAACCTTCTGTCACTCTAGCAACCCATCATCTACTTATTACTTCCCAATGCCTTCCTCTAGGCCCAAACAATGGTGAAGTGTCGTGTAGTCGACGTTCACATAACACCACTAGAGGAAAGACAACATACATCTCATCAAAATATCGAACGAATACCAAATTCACATGACTACTAATAGCAAGACTTCTCCCATGTCCTCAGGAACAAACATAACTACTCACAAATCATATTCATGTTCATAATCAGAGGGGTATTAATATGCATAATAGATCTGAACATATGATCTTTCACCAAATAAACCAACTAGCATCTACTACAAGGAGTAATCAACACTACTAGCAACCCACAGCTACCAATCTGAGGCTTTGGGACAAAGATTGGATACAAGAGATGAACTAGGGTTTGGGAGGAGATGGTGCTGGTGAAGATGTTGATGGAGATTGACCCCCTCCCGATGAGAGGATCGTTGGTGATGACGACGGCGATGATTTCCCCCTCCCGGAGGGAAGTTTCCCCGGCAGAATAGCTCTGCTGGAGCCCTGGATTGGTTCCGCCAAGGTTCCGCCTCATGGCGGCGAAGTTTCTTCCCGAAAGCTTGCTTATGATTTTTCCAGGGTAAATGAATTCATATAGCAGAAGATGGGCACCGGAGGCCTGCCAGGGGGCCCACGAGGCAGGGGGCGCGCCCAGGGGGTAGGGCGCGTCCCCCACCCTCGTGGCCAGGGTGTGGGACCCCTCTAGTATTTTCTTCGCTCAGTATTATTTATTAATTCCAAAAATGACTTCCGTGAAGTTTCAGGACTTTTGGAGCTGTGTAGAATAGGTATCTAATATTTGCTCCTTTTCCAGCCCAGAATTCCAGCTGCCGGCATTCTGCCTCTTCATGTAAACCTTGTAAAATACTCCCTCCGTCCCATAATATAAGAACGTTTTTGACATTAATGTAGTGTAAAAAATGTTCTTATATTTTGGGACGGAGGGAGTAAGAGAGAAAGGGCATAAGTATTGTGACATAACGTGTAATAACAGCCCATAATGTAATAAATATCGATATAAAAGCATGATGCAAAATGGGCGTATCAGTGTCGGCCCGCCGCGACCCTGTTTATGCCTCCACAACCTCCGCTCCAGGGCGGTTTGGGGTCACCTGTGGTGAGGTGACAATGACGACGGAGTGGGAGTGGTCGCGGCTCGAGGCCCCGCTGGAGCTCCCATGCGTTGGCTAGCAGCAAGTGTCCTCCACGAGCTCTGCCAGCTCCTGGAGCCAGATTCCTGCATGAGGACTCTCGGTGGTGGATGCGTGTGGATGGAATCGCGGAGGGGAGTGGCGTTATTTGGCATCTTGATCGCGTCGACGACGGTTGGTCCTAGCAAGGTCAATGTGTTGATCCCTCCTGGAAATGGAATGTTGAAAGATGGCAGCGGCGAGAGCGTGTGTAGGCGGTCACACTAAATGTCTGGTCGGCCGGTTGGTGCTCTCGGCTCGCCGTGGGGCGGCTTGGTGAGGCCACCGAGTTTGATGATGTGTGTTGGTGCAAAGTCGGGGTACATCATCAAACTTGTAGGTGTAGGCGTGTAGCGATAGAGGTCGCTTGGATAGTGGTTTTCAAGTTGATCCATGTATTTTTTTGTTAGGCTCTGTTAAATATAATATAATAAAGATGGTTGTGTATATCCTTGGATGCAGATGCTCGAGATGACCAAGAGCTCAAGGAGATGTACATGCACGGCCGAAAATTTACGTGGTCGAATGAACGGACGGTGCCGACCCTCACCAAGATTGATCGGGTGCTCATTTCTGTTGATTGGGAGTTGGAGAACCCATCTTACCTGCTCCAGGCGCTCTCCACCGGAGTTTCGGATCACGCGCCGTTGCACTTGTCCGCGAGTGCAAATTTCTGCCCCAAAAAGAGGTTCCGCTTTGAGCTTTTCTGGACTAGAATGGAAGGTTTTGAGGATGCTGTGAAAGAGGCCTGGGTATGTGACGCGTCCATCGTCGATCCCTACAAGAGGTTGGATGCTCTGCTGTGCAACACCGCAAACCACCTGCAAGCATGGGGCCAGAGGAAACTGGGGAATGTGAAGACACTCATGAGGGTGGCCACCTGGGTCATACATAAGCTGGATGTAGCCCAGGAGAACAGAATTTTGCAACGAGAAGAGGTGTGGTTGCGAAGAACTCTGAAACACTCGCTCCTAGGGTTGGCTGCGCTCGAGAGGACAATTGACCGGCAGAGGTCGAGGCTCAAGTGGATCAAAGAGGGCGACGCCAACACCAAGCTGTTCCAAGCTGTGGCAAATGGAAGAAGGACCAAGAATTATATCCCATACATCAAACATGGCAGCGAGATCATTACCGACCAAGAGAGAATGGTGGACACGTCCGCACAAGTGTACAAGCAGTTGATGGGCACGACTCATGCCAGGGAGCATACTTTAGACTTGCAATTCCTACAGATGGAACCAAAGGAGCTGAGCTCACTTGAGGAGATCATTACGGAAGAAGAGGTTTGGCAGGTCATCAAAGAAATGGCCCCGGATCGTGCCCCGGGACCAGACGGCTTCATCGGTGCGTTCTACCAAAGAGCTTGGCAGATTATAAAACAGGACATTATGGCTGTGATGCTAAAGTTGTACGTGGGGGACACTAGAGGTTTTGCGAAGCTTAACAAGGCCCACATTATCCTCATTCCAAAAAAGCCGGATGCGGAGGAGATTGGTGATTACCGGCCGATCAGTCTTATCCATAGTATCCCCAAGCTATTTGCAAAGGTACTTGCGAACCGGCTGCGTAACCGAATGCCGGAAATTGTGGCCACGAACCAATCTGCGTTTATCAAAGGAAGGCACCTGCATGACAACTTTCTGCTGGTTCGGCAAGTAGCGCGGAAGATTCATACAAGAAGAGTCCCGGGAGTGTTCATCAAGTTAGACATCTCTAGAGCGTTTGATTCTCTTTCTTGGCCGTTTCTGCTGGAAGTCTTGCGGGCAAAGGGTTTTGGTCAGAGGTGGAGGACTTGGATCATGGCGATCTTGCAATCTGCTAGCACCAAGGTAGTGGTGAATGGTGTCCCCGGTGGAAGTTTCTTGCACGCCTGTGGTCTGCGCCAAGGCGACCCAATATTGCCAATGCTCTTTGTTATCGCCATGGAGGCCCTTACGGCGCTAATCAACAAAGCTACTGATGAAGGCGTGCTCAACTCTTATAATGGAATATCGGCGCTACAAAGACTATCGATATATGCGGACAATGTAGCGCTGTTCGTCAAGCCTTCGAGGAAGGATCTGTCAGCATCTCGCGAGATGCTAGATGTGTTTGGTGAGGCCTCGGGGCTAAAAGTTAACTACCGCAAATCATCGGCTATCTTGATCCGTGGGGATCAGGAAGATAAGGAGAGGGTGGCCGGATTGCTGCACTGTGAACTTGCCGAATTCCCTTGCAAATACCTCGGTCTACAGCTAGCAATCCGAAGTTTAACGCGAGCTGAATGGATGCCTATGCTTGACCAAGTCCGGAAAGTGATCCCTGCCTGGCAACGAGGACTTATTCAGCGACCCGGTCGCCTCGTTTTGGTTCAGTCCGTTGTCGCGGCTAGGCCTGTGCACCACTTGATGATTACGGATGCGCCAGATTGGGTGTTCGAGGAAATGAATAAATGGATGAGGTCGTTTTTCTGGGCGGGGAAGGACAAAAGCAACGGAGGGCAATGTCTCGTGGCTTGGGACAAAGTGTGCCGACCAAAGTAGTTCGGAGGTTTAGGGATAAAGAACATGAAAGCCCATGCTCTGGCACTGAGAGTAAGGTGGGAGTGGCTAAGAAGGACTGGCCCTAGCAGACCATGGCAAGGTTTACCTATGGCGGACGACTGTAATGCAAGAGCTGTTTTTGAGAGCATGGTTAGGATTGAGGTTGGAAGGGGCGACAGCGTCCTGTTCTGGAGAGACAAGTGGCTATGCGGAGCTGGAGTGATAGATATCGCGTCGCGCTTGCTGGAGACGGTGCCAACGAGAATCATTAACAGCCGGACGGTCCTTCAGGCTCTCACGGAGAACAGGTGGTACGAGGACTGTGATGCCACGGCTTCCTTCACTGCCCAGTTGCAGTGTATGCACCTCTGCCATGCACTCGCTTCGGTGCATAGAGATGAGAATGAACCGGACCGGTTCACTTGGCCGGCAACGAATACGGCGAGCTACTCGGCCAAATCGGTCTATGACTACCTTTGCTCGGGCCTGCAGAAGTCCCCAACGGCGGCTTGTACTTGGAGAAGCTGGGCGACTTTAAAGTGCAAGCTGTTTATTTGGTTGGCGTTACAATATCGATTATGGACATCGGATAGACGGGCACGTCATGGCCTTCAAGACCAACCATCGCCATGTTTCACGTGCTTGCAAGCGGAGGATAACGTGGACCACATACTGGCCAAGTGCATCTTTGCACAGGAGGTGTGGCATCGTGTGTTTGACCTGCTCGGCCTCAATGTGGTAGGAACAACTACAAACGACACCTTCCCTGCTTGGTGGATGAGAGAAAGGAAGAAGTTTAGGGGAGCGGACAGAAGAGGTTTTGACACTCTCGTGACGGCAGTGGCTTGGATACTTTGGAAGCAAAGAAACGCCAGGGTCTTCAACAGAGAGGAGCAACAGAAGCCTGCACCCCTCATCCCCAATCTAGTGTTTGAGGAAATCACGGCATGGCATACGACAGGGCTTGGAACGGGACGTCTACAACGTTTTGTGAGGAGTTAGATTAGTAGTGTTTCGGAGTTGAGTAGGTGTGTGTCACCCATCCTAGATGTTCGCATCAGGGATGGACATCTTGTACATTAACTCTTTTTAGTCTATAAAAATATGGTACGTCATTGGCGTACTCTCGGGAAAAAAAAGATGCTTGAGTTTTAACCTCTTTTCCAAAAGAAATTATAATATTGTAGGAGTATTAGTCAATTTATCCGATGATGTATATAGGTGTGTGCACTTGTGTTTGCGTTTGCGCTGTGTGAAAAAACAATTTTTTTTGTTAGCCATCGAATATTTTTATCCAATGATAGCAAAGGTTTCGCCTTCTTTCGGAAAAGCTCGTTGATTAGCTAGATGGATAACAGACCGGAAGTTTCCGTGCTGCGTCCCTAGTTAGCTGGTGACCGGTATTAAATAACGAGATTGACACCTATCAACTCTCGATCTATCTATCTATACAGACGGACGAATGGGCGCGCAAAGCCACAGGGAAGTCTAGTCGTGGAGCCTGAAAGCAGGGTCCGGCGCTAGCTGCTCTGCCCGCGGTGGTAACTGATGGCGGCCGTCCGGAGAAGGCGGCGACGGGACACCCTTTGCTGCGGGTGCTGAGACGAGACAAATACACGCACGGGCTCTACCCGGCGCAGATGGAGGCGCTCCGGGCCATGTGCGGCGCGCTCATCCCGTCGCTGCCGCCGGAGGAGGCCCTCGACGGGCGCAGGGACACGCCACGCGACAAGGACCTCGAGCGCTTCTACCTCGCATCCGGCGCCGACTCCACCATTCCCGACGAGGTGATCCATCAAGCTCATCCATATACAACTGTGTTCCTACCTTACGTACGCGGTTACTGCCTAGTTCATCCATAGTATGGATGTACTTTCATCCAGGAACGATTTACATAATAATAATGCTCACAAATTGGGCGATTGGTTTCCATACCAGGTTGCGGAGCTGGCCTTCACCCGGTGCGTGTGGGAGGCGGGGGTGCTGGTGCACGTCACGCTCTGGCTCCTGTGCACGCGGCTGGGCACGCTGGCGCTGTGCGGCCGGCTGTGCGTCTCCGGCGAGTTCCCGTACGTGCGCCGCTTCACCGACATGCCGGTGGGGCGCCGGGAGGAGGCGCTCAGGCGCTGGACCAGGGCGCGGTGGCTCATCCCCGTCGAGATCGCCTTCGCCATCGTCAAGAGCCTCTGCTTCAACGTCTTCTACACCAAGGTGCTTGCTTAATCCTGCTTGCTTGGATTGGATGATTATGTGTGGGTGGTTCTACCTTGTCCACGGATCAACTGGGTTGGATCGTACACGTGATTAGACTACTACAGGACGAGCTAGAGCGACGATTGCATGACCGGTCGCATGCCCGTCCACTGTCCTGGTAGTTACAGCAGTGATGGCACTGCTTGGCGCCGCAGGAGAAGACACAATTACAATACTTATTGCTTTGCTGCGCCAGCGTAATTCCATGATTGGACCATCTAGGTCACTGTCGGGCCACGTGCCAAAAGACTGACAGGATGCTTTGGACTCGAGGCTTCTTCAGCGGTCAAATTTCGTGTCTTGACTTTTTTTCAAACAAAATCGAGATCTAATCCCAATTTGGAAGTTTTTTGAGATCTGATTCTTTTCCTACTGCCAGACCTTCAGGCGGTAGGGTTGCACAGTCTACCGCCGCAGGTTCTGGCGGTAGGTGTAGCTGACGACCGTTAAGCCGTTAACGGCTACTTACGGACCTACCGCCATAGTCCACGGCGGTAGTCAGCACAAACCTACCGCCGAGAACCCTGGCGGTAGGTTATCATAGTGGCATGAAGTTAACTGCTTTGATTTTGTCTTCATTTTTTTGTCATAGACATAAGAAACAATAAGCACAATTTCATAGACATAAAAAGTTTGATCACATCCAAATAGTTTGATCACATAACGTAGTTTGATCACATCCAATTAGTTTTGCCATTACGGACTAAGAAACAAGTACCAAATAACATAGTTTGATCACATCCAAATAGTTTCACGTACCAAATAACAAGTTCAACGGTCATCGACCACATAAAAAGTTTCATCCATAGGTAGCAATCAAACATAACGATCATTAGCAGCCACACGAATATATAGTTTAGATGATATCGATGATGATCATCATCTTCAAGCCTTGACGGTTGGTGTTCCTGATAGTAATTAGGATGGCCTGTCCAACATGAAGATTCTTGTCAACGAGGAAGCTCTTCCACCCAACCGAGCTTAAATGTGTGCGACCGTCCGTGTCGACGCCGTACGCACAAGTAGTGAAGGGGCCCCTTGCGGTAAGGCGTATTCCAGCATAGCCTTCTTCATCAGCCTCGATGCCACAACTCTCAGATAGGCTCTTTGGCAATTTCTGAATAAGAAAACATATCAATTAATAAGTATGGATTATCTAAACTATTAACAGTTTCTTGGATTCTACACTAATAACATACCATGACATGTCGATCGATCATGGTACTTGTCAGACGGGTCACGAATGGCACCCCGACCAAGTCAGCACGTGGTAGAAAGTTGTCTCATAGGTTGCACACCTCCTGATCGCTCAGCCTCACTCTTTGAGCACAGATGGCTTCCTTAAGTGGGTCTTCATAGTCATCATCCTCATCAAGTGGTGGTGATGGCGTCATTTTTCTTATATAAGCATTGATTGGATAAAGTTAATTAAACATCAATATTTGTTCTAATGCAAGCATTCATCAGATATAGATAGATTCCACCTAAATCAATGGAGATATATAGCAAAACAAATATCTACAATATTCACACAAGAAATCATCACATATGGCTATAAGAAAGACTAAACCTAGGGTTCATCTAGGTTCTAGGGTTCATCATATAACCTAGAGAGGGTTCCTCATATGGCTATAAGAAAGACTAAACCTAGGGTTCATCTAGGTTCTAGGGTTCATCTAGGTTCTAGGGTTCATCATATCAACAAGAGAGGGTTCCTCGTATGGCTATAAGAAAGACTAAACCTAGGGTTCATCAACTAGGTTCATCACATTGCAATCATCTAGGTTCTAGGGTTCATCATATCAGCTAGAGAGGGTTCCTCATATGGCTATAAGAAAGCGATTGATTGACTCAAACTAATTGGGGGATTGGAGGAGCTTACCTTCCTCTTTCCATAGCCATCTCGATCCGCGAAATCCATGAATCAACGAAGAAGATCGGAGTGGGGAAGTGGAGGAGATGAGAAAATGGGCGAGAGGAAGAAGAAGGCGGCTGGGTGGGTGGGGATTAGGGGTTGGGGTGGGGTGGGCGGGCGGTTGGGTTTATAAATGCCCAAACCCTACCGCCATAGGGCGCGGCGGTAGCAGACCACACCCTACTGCCATCAGACCCGGCGGTAGGATGCCTCCCCCCCACGCCCCACTTCTGTGACCAAAAAATCAAGCAGCGTAGCGGTAGGGTTGCGCACCCTACCGCCGCGGCCCTAGGCGGTAGGATCCTACCGTCAAGCGCCCTGGCGTAGGGTGTGCAACCCTACCGATGCGATGATCGATTTTTTGGTCACAGAAGGGCGGCGTGGGGGGAGGCATCCTACCGCCGGGTCTGATGGCGGTAGGGTGTGGTATCCTACCGCCTTTGTGTGTGGCGGTAGGGTGCCTTTGTGTGCATTTTTTGCACCTTCTAACTTCTTTTGTCTTCAATTTTTGGCATACAACATTTAAACAGCATATGTATGACATATGAAGCACACAATGTATGCTATATGATGCACACACCATAAATCTATAAATAAGGTAGGTTCGATACATAGCAAATCTATAAGGTAGGTTCGATACATAGCAAATAAGTTATACATAGAAAATTAACGAAACAGTTTCACGAGCAAATTCATATGGTTCACGAAGCAAATATGCAAGTTTTTAGTTCAACGACACGGCAGCAACTTCAGTCCTTCCTTCGCCTCTTCGACTTTCGGTCCTCGTTATCCTTGGATCGCTTCTCGGCCGCCGTCTTCTTGCGGGCCGCAGGACGTGCTTTCTGAAACGGGGATGGACTCTTCCAATCCTTCTTGGGCACATTCCTCTTCTTACGCTGGGTTGGCTGAGTTGCTGGAGGTCCATCTTCATCATCGTACTCCTCCTCCTCCTCTTCATCCTCATCGTGCTCTTCCTCTTCCTCACCATGTTCTTCTTCTACGCCCTCTTCTTCATCTTCCTCTGCATCATCATCGTCGTCGCTCTCCTCCTCGTCATCTTGAACCGCCCTAGACGACGAGGCTGCATGGCTCGATGAAGTGAGGCTACGCATCGGTGCTGGAGGAAAAACATCCTCGGTGTTTGTAGCGCACCCAATCAGGCCCACAAGCCGGCGTGCTTTGTTGACGTATTTCTGCAATGATAACGTAACAATATGAACTTCTCGGATGTCCAATGATAACGAAAATGAACTCCCTATTAACTTCACCGTTTCCCTCAACTTGTTCTCACTAGTTCGAGTCCCAGGGACAACACTAAGCGCATCAGAGGCATGAAAAATGCTTTTGTTCAGCTCTGAAGACTGCAAAGTAATAAAATGAGTCAATAGCACTAAAAGCTGATTTCATCCAACCGTCGGTTCAAAAGAGGTAAAAACAACATACCACTCTGTTCATGAGGGGTCCGTACTCCCTAAACCCGCCTTGAAGCTGTCTGATGCTCTCGTTGTAGGCTTTATTGTCTGAGGCGTCATCGAACAGGTCTTTGGCATCTGATGTCGTCCACTGGGGCCTCAGACGTAGACGATGCTTGATGTCATAATTGTACCACAGCATGTGATCCTCGTACTCGTCCCAGTCAATCACTTTCCTCTCCGTGTCTTTGCGTCCTTTCCACTCGTTCCATTCCTTCATGTATCTCGCATGTTCGGCTTCCCAATCCGTGATTGATTGATTCTTCTTCATGTTCATCTTGCAATGCATAAGAAAGAATGTAAAACACCCTTCTTTTATGAATGTAAAGCATCAAAACAAGAACTTAGAATCGATGAGGACGGCTTGTGGTACTCACAAGTGTAGGTCGTAGCCACCGGTATGGTGGCCAGCTGGTGGTGTGTGTTGCGCCTTACCAAATTGTGCGGCAACGCGCTGTGGCAAGTGGTACTCCACGGCATAGACACAAATCATGGGCACGATGCACAGGAGGAGAAGCCGGTCCTGCTTGCACATGCTGTTCAGCTCGAACCCCCACTGTCGATCATCACTATACGGTCGCCAAGTAACCTATAACCAAACAATGTTAGGCTCAAGTGAAAGTGTTATCGAAACAATGGTAAGCTCAAGTGAAAATGTAGTTCTTATACTTGGAAAGGCGTGAGAGCATCAAGCTCGTTGCTGAAGACCTTGTACAAGGCCTTCGATTCGCCCGTGTAGACACGCACCACGTCCCAAGCGTATGCGACGCTCGGGTTCCGGTCATCTTCGTCATCTTGGCCATAGTCCGTCCATGCACGCGAGCGCAGCTTCTCCGGATGGTCCACTGGGATTCGCTCCCACGTCCAAATGGAGAGGCCCCATACACATCCACACATACCGGACGTGACTTCCGCTCTCTGGGTCGCGTCGTCAAGCTACAAACCATGTTCAGATGATAAGATGCCAAAATATAAAGCAACACACGTCTGATATTTGAAAGAAAGTGATATTCACTTACCGAACGGTATAGGTAGGCGAGTCCGGCAGCCCCCAGATGTACCCTGCATCCCAGTCCTTTAGGAAGTTGAGATACATCCATAGGGCAGAGTTCCCGAAGCAGTCCGGAAACACTACCTGTTGGGGAACGTTGCAGAAAATTAAAATTTTTCCTACGGTTTCACCAAGATCCATCTATGAGTTCATCAAGCAATGAGTCATGGGAGAGAGAGATTGCATCTACATACCACTTTGTAGATCGCGAGCGGAAGCGTTCAACGAACGGGGATGAAGTAGTCGTACACACCGTGATCCAAATCACCGGAGATCCTAGCACCGAAAGCACGGCACCTCCGCGTTCAACACACGTACGGTCAGCGTAACTTCTCCTTCTTCTTGATCCAGCAAGGCAAAGGAGAGGTTGGGGAAGAAGACTCCAGCAGCAGCACGACGGCGTGGTGATGGTGGAGCCGCAGTACTCCGACAGGGCTTCGCCGAGCTCTTACGGAGGAGGAGGATGTGTTGGAGAGGGAGAGGGAGGCGCCAGGGCATAGGGTGCGCAGCCCCCCTCCCCTCCCCCCTTTATATAGGCCTCTGGAGGGGCGCCGGCCCTGGGAGATCTGATCTCCCAAGGGGGGCGGCGGCCAGGGAGGTTTCCCTCCCCCCAAGCCATCTAGGAGGTGCCTTCCACCACTAGGACTCCTCCCTTTTGGAACCCTAGGCGCATGGGCCCCTTTGGGGCTGGTTCCCCTTGGCCCATGCAGGCCAAGGCGCACCCCCTAAGGCCCATGTGGCCCACCGGGGCAGGTGGCCCCACCTGGTGGACCCCCGGGACCCCTCCGGTGGTCCCGGTACAATACCGATAACACCGAAACTTGTCCCGATGGCCGAAATAGCACTTCCTATATATAATTCTTTACCTCCGGACCATTCCGGAACTCCTCGTGACGTCCGGGATCTCATCCGGGATTCCGAACAACATTCGGGTTACTGCACATACATATCTTCACAACCCTAGCGTCACCGAACCTTAAGTGTGTAGACCCTACGGGTTCGGGAGACATGCAGACATGACCGAGACGGCTCTCGGGCAATAACCAACAGCGGGATCTGGATACCCATGTTGGCTCCCACATGCTCCACGATGATCTCATCGGATGAACCACGATGTCGAGGATTCAATTAATCCCGTATACGATTCCCTTTGTCAATTGGTATTTTACTTGCCCGAGATTCGATCGTCGGTATCCCAGTACCTCGTTCAATCTCGTTACCGGCAAGTCACTTTTCTTGTACCGTAATGCATGATCCCATGATCAAACACTTTGATCACACTGAGCTCATTGTGATGATGCATTACCGAGAGGGCCCGGTGATACCTCTCCGTCAAGCGGAGTGACAAATCCCAGTCTCGATCCATGTCAACCCAACAGACACTTTCAGAGATACCCGTAGTATACCTTTATAGTCACCCAGTTACGTTGTGACGTTTGGCACACCCAAAGCACTCCTACGGTATCCGGGAGTTACACGATCTCATGGTCTAAGGAAAGGATACTTGACATTGGAAAACTCTAGCAAATGAACTATGCGATCTTATGCTATGTTTAGGATTGGGTCTTGTCCATCACATCATTCTCCTAATGATGTGATCCCATTATCGATGACATCCAATGTCCATAGTCAGGAAACCATGACTATCTGTCGATCAACGAGCTAGTCAACTAGAGGCTCACTAGGGACATATTGTTGTCTGTTATTCACACATGTATTACGATTTCCGGATAACACAATTATAGCACGAATAAAGACAATTATCATGAACAAGGAAATATAATAATAATGCTTTTATTATTGCCTCTAGGGCATATTTCCAACAGTCTCCCACTTGCACTAGAGTCAATAATCTAGTTACATTGTGATGAATCGAACACCCATAGAGTTCTAGTGCTGATCATGTTTTGCCTTAGGGAGAGGTTTAGTCAATGGATCTGTGACATTCAGATCCGTGTGCACTTTACAAATTTCTATGTCTCCATCTTGAACATTTTCACGAATGCAGTTGAAGCGACGCTTGATGTGCCTGGTCTTCTTGTGAAACCTGGGCTCCTTTGCAAGTGCAATAGCTCCAGTGTTGTCACAGAAGAGCTTGATTGGCCCCGACGCATTGGGTATGACTCCGAGGTCGGTGATGAACTCCTTCACCCAAATTGCTTCATGTGCTGCCTCCGAGGCTGCCATGTACTCCGCTTCACATGTAGATCCCGCCACGACGCTTTGCTTGCAACTGCACCAGCTTACTGCCCCACCATTCAAAATATACACGTATCCGGTTTGTGACTTAGAGTCATCCAGATCTGTGTCGAAGCTAGCGTCGACGTAACCTTTTACGACGAGCTCTTCATCACCTCCATAAACGAGAAACATTTCCTTAGTCCTTTTCAGGTACTTCAGGATATTCTTGACCACTGTCCAGTGTTCCTTGCCGGGATTACTTTGGTACCTACCTACCAAACTTACGGCAAGGTTTACATCAGGTCTGGTACACAGCATGGCATACATAAGAACCTATGGCTGAGGCATAGGGGATGACACTCATCTCTTCTATATCTTCTGCCGTGGTCGGACATTGAGCTGAGCTCAATTTCACACCTTGTAACACAGGTAAGAACACTTTCTTAGATTGATCCATATTGAACTTCTTCAATATTTTATCAAGGTATGTGTTTTGTGAAAGACCTATGAGGCGTCTCGATCTATCTCTATAGATCTTGATGCCTAATATATAAGCAGCTTCTCCAAGGTCCTTCATTGAAAAACTTTTATTCAAGTAGGCCTTAATGCTGTCCAAGAGTTCTATATCATTTCCCATCAAAATTATGTCGTCTACATATAATATGAGAAATGCTACAGAGCTCCCACTCACTTTCTTGTAAACGCAGGCTTCTCCATAAGTCTGCGTAAACCCAAACGCTTTGATCATCTCATCAAAGCGAATGTTCCAACTCCGAGATGCTTGCACCAGCCCATAAATTGAGCGTTGGAGCTTGCACACCTTGTCAGCATTCTTAGGATCGACAAAACCTTCCGGCTGCATCATATACAATTCTTCCTTAAGGAAACCATTAAGGAATGCCGTTTTGACGTCCATTTGCCATATCTCATAATCATAGTATGCGGCAATTGCTAACATGATTCGGACGGACTTCAGCTTCGCTACCGGTGAGAAAGTCTCATCGTAGTCAACCCCTTGAACTTGTCGATAACCCTTAGCGACAAGCCGAGCTTTATAGATGGTCACATTACCATCCGCGTCCGTCTTCTTCTTAAAGATCCATTTATTTTTTATGGCTCGCTGTTCAACGGGCAAGTCAGTCAAAGTCCATACTTCGTTTTCATACATGGATCCTATCTCGGATTTCATGGCTTCCAGCCATTTGTCGGAATCCGGCCCGCCATTGCTTCCTCATAGTTTGAAGGTTCACCGTTGTCTAACAACATGATTTCCAAGACAGGGTTGCCATACCACTCTGGTGCGGAACGTGTCCTTGTGGACCTTCGAATTTCAGTAGGAGCTTGATTAGAAGTATCTTGATCATCATCATTAATTTCCTCTCTAGTCGGTGTAGGCACCTCACAAACGTTTTCTTGAGTTTCGCCATTTTCCGGTTCAAGAGGTAACACTTCATCAAGTTCTACTTTCCTCCCACTTACTTCTTTCGAGAGAAACTCTTTCTCTAGAAAGCATCCATTCTTGGCAACAAAGATCTTGCCTTCGGATCTGAGGTAGAAGGTATACCCAACAGTTTCTTTAGGGTATCCTATGAAGACGCATTTTTCCGACTTGGGTTCGAGCTTTTCAGGTTGAAGTTTCTTGACATAAGCATCGCATCCCCAAACTTTTAGAAACGACAGCTTAGGTTTCTTCCCAAACCATAATTCATACGGTGTCGTCTCAACGGATTTCGACGAAGCCCTATTTAAAGTGAATGCGGCAGTCTCTAAAGCATAGCCCCAAAAAGATAGCGGTACGTCGGTAAGAGACATCATAGATCGCACTATATCTAATAGAGTGCGATTACGACGTTCGGACACACCATTACGCTGAGGTGTTCCAGGCGGCGTGAGTTGTGAAACTATTCCACATTTTCTTAAGTGTGTGCCAAATTCGTGACTCAAGTATTCTCCTCCACGATCTGATCGTAGAAACTTGATCTTTCTTTCACGTTGATTTTCAACCTCACTCTGAAATTCCTTGAACTTTTCAAAGGTCTCAGACTTGTGTTTCATTAAGTAGACATACCCATATCTACTCAAGTCATCAGTGAGGGTGAGAACATAACGATAGCCACCGCGAGCCTCAACACTCATTGGACCGCACACATCGGTATGTATGATTTCCAATAAGTTGGTTGCTCGCTCCATTGTTCCTGAGAACGGAGTCTTGGTCATTTTACCCATGAGGCATGGTTCGCACGTGTCAAATGATTCATAATCAAGAGACTCTAAAAGTCCATCTGCATGGAGCTTCTTCATGCGTTTGACACCTATGTGACCAAGGCGGCAGTGCCACAAATATGTGGGACTATTGTTATCAACTTTAACTCTTTTGGTATTCACACTATGAATATGTGTATCATCACGTACGAGATTCATCAAGAATAAACCATTAACCATCGGAGCATGACCATAAAACATATCTCTCATATAAATGGAACAACCATTATTCTCGGATTTAAATGAGTAGCCATCTCGAATTAAACGAGATCCAGACACAATGTTCATGCTCAAACTTGGCACTAAATAACAATTATTGAGGTTTAAAACTAATCCTGTAGGTAAATGTAGAGGCAGCGTGCCGACGGCGATCACATCGACCTTGGAACCATTCCCGACGCGCATCGTCACCTCGTCCTTCGCCAGTCTCCGTTTATTCCGCAGCTCCTGCTTTGAGTTACAAATGTGAGCAATGCACCGGTATCAAATACCCAAGAGCTACTACGAGTACTGGTAAGGTACACATCAATTACATGTATATCACATATACCTTTGGTTTTGCCGGCCTTCTTGTCCTCTAAGTATTTGGGGCAGTTCCGCTTCCAGTGACCATTTCCCTTGCAATAAAAACACTCAGTCTCGGGCTTGGGTCCATTCTTTGGCTTCTTCCCGGCAACTTGCTTACCGGGCGCGGCAACTTCCTTGCCGTCCTTCTTGAAGTTCTTTTTACCCTTGCCCTTCTTGAACTTAGTGGTTTTTTATTCACCATCAACACTTGATGCTCCTTCTTGATTTCTACCTCTGCTGATTTCAGCATAGCATATACCTCAGGAATGGTCTTTACCATCCCCTGCATATTGTAGTTCATCACAAAGCTCTTGTAGCTAGGTGGAAGCGACTGGAGGATTCTGTCAATGACCGCTTCATCCGGGAGATTAACTTCCAGTTGGGTCAAGCGGTTGTGCAACCCAGACATCTTGAGTATGTGTTCACTGACAGAGCCATTTTCCTCCATCTTACAGCTAAAGAATTTGTCGGAGACTTCATATCTCTCGACCCGGGCATGAGCTTGGAAAACCATTTTCAGCTCTTCGAACATCTCATATGCTCCATGTCTCTCAAAACGCTTTTGGAGCCCCGGCTCTAAGCTGTAAAGCATGCCGCACTGAACGAGGGAGTAATCATTGCAGCGTGACTGCCAAGCGTTCATAACGTCTTGTTCTGCAGGGAGAATAGGTGCGTCACCCAGCGGTGCTCGTAGGACATAATCTTTCTTGGCAGCTATGAGGATGATCCTCAGGTTCCGGACCCAGTCCGTATAGTTGCTACCATCGTCTTTCAGCTTGGTTTTCTCTAGGAACGCGTTGAAGTTGAGGACTACGTTGGCCATTTGATCTACAAGACATGTTGTAAATATTTAGACTAAGTTCATGATAATAAAGTTCATTTAATCAAATTATTTAATGAACTCCCACTTAGATAGACATCCCTCTTCTAGTCATCTAAGTATTACGATCCGAGTCAACTAGGCCGTGTCCGATCATCACGTGAGACGGACTAGTCAACATCGGTGAACATCTTCATGTTGATCGTATCTTCTATACGACTCATGCTCGACCTTTCGGTCTTCTGTGTTCCGAGGCCATGTCTGTACATGCTAGGCTCGTCAAGTCATCCTAAGTGTTTTGCGTGTGTAAATCTGTCTTACACCCGTTGTATGTGAACGTTAGAATCTATCACACCCGATCATCACGTGGTGCTTCGAAACAACGAATTGTCGCAACGGTGCACAGTTAGGGGGAACACTTTCTTGAAATTATTATGAGGGATCATCTTATTTACTACCGTCGTTCTAAGTAAACAAGATGCAAAACATGATAAACATCACATGCAATCAAATAATAAACGTGACATGATATGGCCAATATCACATAGCTCCTTCGATCTCCATCTTGGGGCTCCATGATCATCTTGTCACCGGCTTGACACCATGATCTTCATCATCATGATCTTCATCATCGTGTCTCCATGAAGTTGCTCGCCAACTATTACTTCTACTACTATGGCTAACGCGTTTAGCAATAAAGTAAAGTAATTTACATGGCGATTCTCAATGACACGCAGGTCATACAAAAAATAAAGACAACTCCTATGGCTCCTGCCGGTTGTCATACTCATCGACATGCAAGTCGTGATTCCTATTACAATAGCATGAACATCTCATACATCACATATAGATCATTCATCATACATCACAACTTTGGCCATATCATATCACAAAGCACTTGCTGCAAAAACAAGTTAGACGTCCTCTAATTGTTGTTGCAAGTTTTACGTGGCTGAATTAGGGTTCTAGCAAGAACGTTTTCTTACCTACGTTAAAACCACAACGTGATTTGTCAACTTCTATTTACCCTTCATAAGGACCCTTTTCATCGAATCCGCTCCAACTAAAGTGGGAGAGACAGACACCCGCCAGCCACCTTATGCAACTAGTGCATGTTAGTCGGTGGAACCGGTCTCACGTAAGCGTACGTGTAAGGTTGGTCCGGGCCGCTTCATCCCACAATACCGCTGAAGCAAGATAAGACTAGTAGCGGCAAGAAGAGTTGACAACATCTACGCCCACAACAAATTGTGTTCTACTCGTGCAATAGAGAACTACGCATAGACCTAGCTCATGATGCCACTGTTGGGGAACGTTGCAGAAAATTAAAATTTTTCCTACGGTTTCACCAAGATCCATCTATGAGTTCATCTAGCAACGAGTCATGGGAGAGAGAGATTGCATCTACATACCACTTTGTAGATCGCGAGCGGAAGCGTTCAACGAACGGGGATGAAGTAGTCGTACACACCGTGATCCAAATCACCGGAGATCCTAGCACCGAAAGCACGGCACCTCCGCGTTCAACACACGTACGGTCAGCGTAACTTCTCCTTCTTCTTGATCCAGCAAGGCAAAGGAGAGGTTGGGGAAGAAGACTCCAGCAGCAGCACGACGGCGTGGTGATGGTGGAGCCGCAGTACTCCGACAGGGCTTCGCCGAGCTCTTACGGAGGAGGAGGATGTGTTGGAGAGGGAGAGGGAGGCGCCAGGGCATAGGGTGCGCAGCCCCCCTCCCCTCCCCCCTTTATATAGGCCTCTGGGGGGGCGCCGGCCCTGGGAGATCTGATCTCCCAAGGGGGGCGGCGGCCAGGGAGGTTTCCCTCCCCCCAAGCCATCTAGGAGGTGCCTTCCACCACTAGGACTCCTCCCTTTTGGAACCCTAGGCGCATGGGCCCCTTTGGGGCTGGTTCCCCTTGGCCCATGCAGGCCAAGGCGCACCCCCTAAGGCCCATGTGGCCCACCGGGGCAGGTGGCCCCACCTGGTGGACCCCTGGGACCCCTCCGGTGGTCCCGGTACAATACCGATAACACCGAAACTTGTCCCGATGGCCGAAATAGCACTTCCTATATATAATTCTTTACCTCCGGACCATTCCGGAACTCCTCGTGACGTCCGGGATCTCATCCGGGACTCCGAACAACATTCGGGTTACTGCACATACATATCTTCACAACCCTAGCGTCACCGAACCTTAAGTGTGTAGACCCTACGGGTTCGGGAGACATGCAGACATGACCGAGACGGCTCTCGGGCAATAACCAACAGCGGGATCTGGATACCCATGTTGGCTCCCACATGCTCCACGATGATCTCATCGGATGAACCACGATGTCGAGGATTCAATTAATCCCGTATACGATTCCCTTTGTCAATCGGTATTTTACTTGCCCGAGATTCGATCGTCGGTATCCTAGTACCTCGTTCAATCTCGTTACCGGCAAGTCACTTTTCTCGTACCGTAATGCATGATCCCGTGATCAAACACTTTGATCACACTGAGCTCATTGTGATGATGCATTACCGAGAGGGCCCGGTGATACCTCTCCGTCAAGCGGAGTGACAAATCCCAGTCTCGATCCATGTCAACCCAACAGACACTTCCAGAGATACCCGTAGTATACCTTTATAGTCACCCAGTTACGTTGTGACGTTTGGCACACCCAAAGCACTCCTACGGTATCCGGGAGTTACACGATCTCATGGTCTAAGGAAAGGATACTTGACATTGGAAAACTCTAGCAAACGAACTATGCGATCTTATGCTATGTTTAGGATTGGGTCTTGTCCATCACATCATTCTCCTAATGATGTGATCCCGTTATCGATGACATCCAATGTCCATAGTCAGGAAACCATGACTATCTGTCGATCAACGAGCTAGTCAACTAAAGGCTCACTAGGGACATATTGTTGTCTGTTATTCACACATGTATTACGATTTCCGGATAACACAATTATAGCATGAATAAAGACAATTATCATGAACAAGGAAATATAATAATAATGCTTTTATTATTGCCTCTAGGGCATATTTCCAACACTACCTCCGTGAGAATGTACCACAGGTAGGCCCTGGCGTACTGCTCCACCACCTGGGGCTCGGCATCTTCCGGGCACTTGCTCCGGTGCTCGAGGAGCCATGGCAGCGGTATTCCGGAAGTCCGGTTGCTCTTACCGGGGGGAGGGGCAGTCGCCGATGAGGCTGACAACCCTATCGTGCCAGTTCACCCTCTCCACTCTTCCTGTGAGAGCACGACCCTCGAGCGGTAGTGCCGTAATCATCGCCCAATCCTCGAGGGTCACGGTCATCTACCCACATGGAAGATGAAAGTTGTGCGTCTCTGGCCGCCACCGGTCGATCAAAGCCGTGAGAGCTGAGTGGACGAGCATCGGCGGTTTACGCTTGAACTGCAGGACGAAACCCAATAGTCAGGCTCTCCTGAAGAACGGTGCGTATCGATCGTCGTACTCCATCTTAACCGTTGTCTTGTGGGCCCTCATCTGCAGTGGCGGCAGCATCTGTGAAAATCAATAACCAAAGCATAATTAGCATGGACATAATAGTTAGCAACTTGTTTTCATCAATTCGAAAGATTTGGTTTAAAATGGTAATTACCACTCCATTCTCAATGAAACGGGCACGGTGACGCTTGTCGAACCTAGGGTCAAGCATTGTGTACCGCAAGAGGTGGCCTCCTAAAAGAATTGCATAAGCATATCAAAAGATTTTTCAACATGAACTAGGGTTCAACATTAACTACGAAACATATCGATGCATAACAAAAATTAATCACATCCAACAGAACCTATGAGAGCAATCTTTGAATAATCATATATCAAGATTATCATGAACATGAACTAAATACAATACATATATCAAGAACTAAATAAAATACTTTTATGAAGATGCAATCACCATGGTTCAAATGCATCATAACACATATTTCTCCAACAACATCCAACATGCATCATCTCATATTTTGTTAAAAAACAAAAAAATGAACTAGGGTTCATCTTGAGGATTAATACACTACATATAACAAATATATCAAATATTCATCTCCAATATTCATCATACACTACATCCAATACTTGCATCATAGCATAGGAACATGCATCATCCATCATATAAAAAAACAATTCAAATCAATTATGAACTAGGGTTCATCTTAACACAACCATACCAACTATTCAATATAGTTCATATCTAACACAATATAACATCTAGAATCAACCTAAATCAATCCTAGGGTTAATTTTTTTTCAAATAGGAGTGATTTGAATCGAATAATGCGACGAATCGAAAGGTGTTTGATTAAAACTTATTGGAGGGATTGAAAGAGCTTACTTTTCCTTCTTCGGGGCCATCTCGATCCGCAAAATTCGTCAAGAAACGAAGAAGATCGGAGGGGGGGAGTGGAGGGGATGAGAGAGGGAGAGTTGGAGCAACTGCTCTGTTCTTCGTGGTGGGGGCGGCTTGGTGGGGGAAGAAGGGGGTGGGGCGGCCGGCCCGTGGTTTATATATGCCCACACCCTACCGCCAGAGACTCCGGCGGTAGGTTCAGACATCCTACCGCCGGGTGGAGCAGCGGTAGGGTGTGACGGAGGGGGCACGGAGGCCGTTATCGTTGCTGATGTGGACAAGTTTTCTACCGCCGCAGCCCTCGGCGGTAGGCTATATGATCCTACCGCCAGGCCCTGGCGGTAGGCAAAAGGGTCAGATCTCGAAATATTTTCGGACGGGGTCAGATCCTGATTTTGTTTAAAAAAGGGTCAAAACACGAAGTTTTGCCTCTTCAGGCTTCCATGTTGCCTTTCGTATTACTAGCCCCCGATCTTGGTAAATAATTAATAAAATAGATGCATACATCGGTCTGATGCGAAGGCCAGGGTCAATCTTTTTTTTAAAGACCGTATTACTACCTCCTTGTTTACTTGCCCCGTGGTCATATTTTAATCATGACTTTAATAATAAAAAAATATAAGTTATATAGTAATAATAATATCACTAAAACAATATTCGAATACTAATTCAATAATATATATTTTCATGACATGGATTAGCATTTTGCTAGCCAAATACGTGATCATTTGCTGCACTAGTAGCTCTGTGGTCACTGCTTTGATCACTTCATCGATCACCTTCGCTCGGTAGCGGGTCCAATGTAAGAAAATTACACTTGAGAGGCCCATTTTAATGCACGGGTGCTTATATAGAGTGCTAATAAGTGCATGAAAAAATTCAGCAACTAAAGTTATCAATGCATAGATGCTTAGCTTGTTGTAGCTAAATCTTCTTCATTTAGTTATTTAGCAACTAGGTCTTTTTTTGTTCATAGGACAATGCCTCTTTTGGTTCAAAGGGTAGGAATATCATAGGAATAAAAATAAGAATGATATGTCATGTATCTCAAACTTTATTGACGAAAAAGGGTTTCAACCCGCTTTGTATTACAAACCAACCAACCAATACAACCAACGATAGGTGTTGGGTGGAAGTAGCACAGACACGTCCAAAGAACTAAAAGAGAAAGAACAAAGGAAACAAATGCACACAACTGCAGATCGACAAAAAAAAGAAGCCTCGCGACCATTGTGCCCACCGGAAGTCTCCCACCGCGCTCCTAGACTCCGAAGCGCGGGTACCAATCAATACCTCTAAGAAGGGACGCGACGATGACGAGGCTGCTGCCAAGGGTTTCCCTGGTACACGGCGAGGAGAGTGGAAGGGTAGCCCCGACGCCCTCCAAGAAGGTCCAGCGGCACCCTCAGGCGCCACCACGTCGGTGTCGGACAAGCCGGCCTGGATTTCTCCCGATCCCAACCTTCGCCTCGGGCACTCCGGAGCCTGCCACCAAACCAACCACCACCGTGCGCCAACATGGTCTTGAAGCTTTCACGCCGTCTCACCGCGGCACCACGAAGTGAAGTCTGTACACCGAAGCCGAGGAGCCGGGACTAGAGGCAGCAACACCGTCAACACGCGGGAGGGCTCAACCTCCACTGTCAACGATGGTAGCCGACCGGACACGATAGCAGGAGCATACCATGCCCGTGGGCCCACAGGCCTGGCCGGGCCCTCATAGGCCCGTAAAGCTCCCGCCTTCACGCTGCAACAGGCACGTTGGCGGCGGCGTCGCCCCCGGTCCGAGCTGCTGCTCCTCCCCACCGCGCCGAAGGCAACGAAGCCACGTCGGGGGCCGGCCCGCTAGGACCCGGATGGGGCCTGCAAGGCCCAGATCTGAGCCGAGGGCGCGCTGCCGACCACCCCGCGCCACCAAGCCGCCATGCCGCCAAGGAGCCGCGTCGCTACCTCGCCTGCCGGCGGCCACCGCCGCTGGGTCGCCGGACCGCAGCCAAACCGAGGAACACCACCACCGTCCCCTGCCCCTGGAAGGGGAAACGGGTGCGGGGGGACAGGAAGTCCCGCCGTCGCCGACACTACCAGGACCAGCGCCGCGGGCGACCGCCAGTGGCGGCAAGGGAGGAAAGGGGAGTTGGGTTGCCGAGGAGGAAGAGGGAGGCACGCCGCCCCGGCCAGCTCCCGGGGAGGCGGCGCAAGGGCGGATCCAGGAAGGGGGGAGGGCAAGGCCGGGTCCGGGCGGCCGGCGACGACGTCGGCGCGGGGGCGGAAGGACGGCCGGCGGCGGCGGGAGCTGGGGGAGCAATCCTAGCAAGAGCCTGGGTCGGGGGAAGGGTCGCTCGTAGTGTACGTGCCTATTTCAAACTTTATTACCAGAAATAGGAAAAGAGATGTTCTCTGATTTACATCATATACTTTTTTTATTGAGTTTAGTCTAATGTTTTTTTTTAAATGCGAAGAATAGAAATATTTTTTGATTTGCATGGTCATCAAAGTGCTCTCTCCGTCCTTAATTGTTGTCACTTCATTTGTTTGCCTATGTGGCATGCTAAGCACACTAGGAACTACTAAATCTATCTATCTATGAATAAAGATACTAAGCTCCCTCAAATTGAAGCGCTATGGTGCTTCGAGGGTCGTGGGGTCACCGGAGCCCTTCGCCTAAGTGTGCATTGTTTAGTTTTTTCTCTCTTTTTATTTTTATTTTTTCACGTTTTAATTCACGAGCACTTATTAAAATTTGTGTACTTAAAAAACATAAACATATTTTTTTCAAATTCTTTAATATTTAATCTATTTGTGGATATTTTTAAAGTTCACGGTCAATGAAAGTTTGTGAACGTTTTCAAAATTGAAAACTTTTTATTTTGCAAACATTTTTAAACCATGACTATATTTTAAATTCATGGAAGCTTCTGAAATTCATTGTTTTTAAAAGTCATAATATTTTTAAAGTTTCTTAAACATCATTTAATTTAACTAATATTTTTAAATAAAAAATATAGGAATTTTTTTCTAAGCTAGAAGTGGGGTGAACAAAAAAACTAAACGAGTGAGGAGTAGTGAGCCAAGCTGAGCGAGTAAGAGCTTCATGTGCTGACCCATATGAGCGTCAGAGTAGCAATTCTATAGGTTTATCGTGAAATAAGAACTTCCAAGAGGTTCACACAATCACCACCGGGTTGACAACAAGGCCAAAATATGCAAAGACTTCACAACCACACATCAAATAAAAAAGATAGGAATTTTTTTCTAAGCTAGAAGTGGGGTGAACAAAAAAAACTAAACGAGTGAGGAGCAGTGAGGCAAGCTGAGCGAGCAAGAGCTTCATGTGCTGACCCATGTGAGCGTCCGAGTAGCAATTCTATAGGTTTAGCGTGAAATAAGAACTTCCAAGAGGTTCACACAATCACCACCGGGCTGACAACAAGGCCAAAATATGCAAAGACTTCACAACCACACATCAAATAACTCCAACATCAACCCAACATGATATATGAACAAAACAACACCACCAATACAAAATTAAAACACAAACCAACATAGATAAAATATAAAAAAAACTGATCACAACAATCTATAGATATAAAAAGTAGGAATTTTTTTCTAAGCTAGAAGTGGGGTGAACAAAAAAAACTAAACGAGTGAGGAGCAGTGAGGCAAGCTGAGCGAGCAAGAGCTTCATGTGCTGACCCATGTGAGCGTCCGAGTAGCAATTCTATAGGTTTAGCGTGAAATAAGAACTTCCAAGAGGTTCACACAATCACCACCGGGCTGACAACAAGGCCAAAATATGCAAAGACTTCACAACCACACATCAAATAACTCCAACATCAACCCAACATGATATATGAACAAAACAACACCACCAATACAAAATTAAAACACAAACCAACATAGATAAAATATAAAAAAAACTGATCACAACAATCTATAGATATAAAAAGTTAGTTTAACAAGTGAAGAACTTTTGTAAAAGTAGATCGTCCGGACTGAGTGAGATACACGGCCTGTGTACGTACCACCCTGGGCCAGCCAATTTTACACCTTTTCTCCTCTTTGTGCCTGACAAGATTTGAACCCAGCACATGTACACTTAGTACAACCGTGGTAACCAACTAGACTACTTTCTTATCGTGTCTAGTTACCTTTCTTTTCTCCTCTTCAAATATAACACTAACTAACTTCAGCCTGTTTTTTTTTCTTTTTCTCCAAAAGTTTTATTTTCTCTTTGTTTTCCTTTTTCAGTTTCTTTTATTTTTCAAAATTCATGAATATTTTTAAATACAAACCTTTTCATAAATCTATGAACTTTTTAAATTCATGAAATTTTTCTTAACTTTGTGAGCACAGTTTTCAAATCCACTTACTCGTTTCAACACTTACGAACACTCTTTTAAAGCCCGCAATTATTTTTCAAATTCGTGAACATTATTTTTCAAAATTGATGAATTTTTTTTCAAATATGTGAACGCTTGGGCCAACAGGGGCTCGACGGGAGCGATGCGGTCGCTTAGGTGGGCCAAGGCCTAAGTTTTTTTCTTTTCTATTTCTTTGTTTTTATTTTCTTTTTTCGTCAATCCATTTTCCCCACTTTTGAACTTTATTTTCTAAACCTATTTTAAAATTTTAAATATTGTTTAAAATACTAAAAATGTTATTATTTTCAAATATGTTTACAATTTTATAAAATATATTGGAATTTGAAAAGGTACGTGGTCTACAATTAAGAAATGTTTGCATTTTAAAGAAAAGTTAATAAATTTTGAAAAGGTACGTGGTCTACAATTAGGGTTCAACATAAATTATAGGGAATTTTTCATAGTTTGAAAAAGTGTTCAAGTTTGTAAAATTTCCATACACAATTTGAAATTACAAAAATGTTGACAAATTTCAAGAAATTGTTAGGATATAAGGAAATGTTCATGTTGATTGATAACTAGTGGTTGGGGCGCCGTCCTATGGCGCCGCTTGAGAGGAAGTTGCGCGCATATTTTCGTTTAAGAAACATATACAGAGTCCTCACCTCCGTCTACAAAAACATCTAAGAAAAAAAATCCTCACCTTCATCTAATAAAAGAAGTAAAAAGGAAAAAATAATTACCACTGTAGCCTACCGGCGAGTGCCACTTTGCATAACCCTCCATTTAAAAAATACCAGAGGTCCTCACCTCCGTCTAAAAAGAAAAAATACATTCAAATAATAATCGACACCTTCATCTAAAAAAGATTCCAAAAGATTTTTCACCGCGGCCAACCAGCTTGTGCCACATGGCATAGTTGGTTGGTCGCTCTTCACGCGTAGCTTAATGGGTTTAATGACCAATATTTAAAATAAATAAACTTTCAAACTACATGCTCACAGATGCACCCGTTTGGCCTAGTCTAGCACACTCGTGTGAACTGATGGTGTTTTGGACTATGAATAAATGGCCTCAACTTCTTCCAGCAGCTTGGCACTGACATATGAGGCATCCATGCAGGTTTGAATGAATTCCGACATCGTATACAAGTTGCATCACTTCCAGCCATTTATCGGCCATTTTTCACCAAGAAAAACTCCAGAAAATGCAGAATTGTCGAAAACTCGAATAACTTGGCATAGTGCCTTGAATTGGTCATATAAGTTGTGAAACTTTTATGAGGCCATTTGACAGATGTCAGAAAAAATGTGCTTTCAAATAGACCCTTCTGGCCTATCCAACTTTTGCAAGCATGTGGGCATGCCCATGATAGGCATCCATCCCAGATTTGAACGATTTTCAACACCGATGCAAGTTGCGACATGTCCACCATTTATCTTCCTTTTTTGATTGAGAAAACTTCAGAAAATGCAAAATTTATTAAAAACCCAAACAACTTGGCATGGTGCCTGAAATCGGTCATACAAGGCCATTAAAAATTGGGGTCATTTTAAAGATGTCAAGAAACAATGTGCTCTTGACGAAGTCTTCTGGCCCACGGAACACCCAACACTGAACAAGGTGTTTTTTTTGGACATTCATGAAATGACCTCAATTTTTGCCAGCAGGTGGGCATTGCTCATGGTAGGCATCCATGTCAGGTTTGAAGAAAAATATATATCTAAAATCATAATTTAAACATGTATTTAATATTGTATTTTTTCTTTTTCTTGTTTCCGTGTGCGACAAAGGACCGGCCTAGTCAGGCAACCTCCTATGAATAAAGTATTTAATTCATGAATTTTTTTCATCAAATTCCTCAACCTTTTTTAGAATCAATGAACTTTTTTGAAAAAATTTGTTAACTTTTTAAAAAATCGATGAACATTTTTTCATTTCGCAAACTTTTTCCCTCCTTGGAGCTAGGGGTGGACAAAAAACTAAGAAACCGAAGACTTAACTGTTACCAAAATCGAAAAAACCAAATTTGTGGTTTTTCGTGTTGGTGTTGGAATATTTCATCCACATATAGCGACCAGCGCGCATGCAGCAGGGGCGTCAATTCCATGGGCCAAGCTGATCACTTGTACGTAAGGCATAAACTTGTTTTAAGATTTTTGTTGCAGCCTGCATGTACGTGTCTGTAGGCAGTAGACTGTACCGTTCGTGGTTTTAGTCCCACCTCATCTTATATGGAAGGAGGCATAAATCTTGGCTAGATAATAGCGTAGTCCCATTACATGGTTTCCAGTTTTAAAAATTCAAAAAATGTTTATAGATTAAAGATAAGTTCATCGCTTTGAAAAAAATACACGAATGTGACAGAAAAGTCCGTGAAATTTAAATAATCATCAATTGTTCATGAATTTGACCAAAAAAATCATAAATTTGATAAAAGTTCATGAAATTGAAAAAATCATGATTTTGACCAAAAAATCATGAATTTGATAAAATTTTGTGAAACTAAAAAACATTAATTCATCTAAAAAAAGGTTCATAGATTTTAAAAAAATCACAACTTTAAGCAAACGAAAAAGAAAAAAGAAAAAGAAGAAGAAATAAAGAAAACTAGAAAAGAATAAAACCAAAGAAAAAGGCCAAACAAAACCAAAAAAGGAAGAAAATTAAATTGAGATGATGCAGACAAGAAGAATAAAGGAATAGCTAGGCAGATCAAGTGAGTTGTCCCATTTGGTTACAGCAGGCGTAAACCAAAAGGTCGAGAGTTCATTTTTTTAAGAGCATCTCCAACAGGCGCCCAAAAATTGCTCCATGCTAAAATTTGGATTTTTTGGACGCCGGACAGCTCTAGCAGAAGTTGTAAAATAGTGCGCGCAGGCTGAAAAACGCTATCGCATGCTGCAAATTTAAGGCGTCAGATTGCGCGCGCTTCACAATTTACACTGCGTGTTTTTTGGACGCGCGTTTTTGGATATCTGATAAAGCAATATTGTGTCTGGCGCGCTAAAAGTGCTACAATGACGCGCTAAACTATCTTAGGGCGCGAAACTTTTGTGCTCCTGTTGAAGATGCTCTAAATGGGCCAGACCGGATGGAGGGGGTGTGCGCCGATTTGTTTCACACTACTCCCGATACAAGGTGTACGTACACGGCGGGCCACCCATCATAGATACTCTCTCCGTTTTTTTAGCCCGCGTATAAGGTTTGGTCAAAGTCAAGCTTTGTAGAGTTGGACTAACTTTATATTAAAAAAGATAAACATTCATAATATGAAATCAATATTATCAGATGCACCATGAAACGTATTTTTTCATACTATATAGTTTTAGTATTGTAGATGTTTATATTTTTTTATATAAATTTGATCAAACTTTGTGTAGTTTGACTTTGATCAAATTTTATGTGCGGAGTAAAAAGAAACGAGGGAGTACAAAAGTGAGTATGATTTGGAAAAAGTCCCCTTCGTACGTTTAGCAGGGGTTGTCGCGAAGCGGGCCTCTTGTGAAAACTTCACCATTTTAGTTTCATCAAACATTTATCTCTGCTTCCAACGTGCAGGTGAACGAAAACTCTGAGAACCCATGCTTGAAAGCAATAGGGTTCAGCGTGCCGAACGTGAAAGAGCAACGAGAGAAACATCCGACGGAAGCGACTACGCTGCGGCCTCTGGACAGCGGCGTCGTGGAGACCAGGGAGCTGGACGACGCCGCCCTGCTCACATCACTCGCAGAGAAGGGCCTCGCGGTAAAGCCGGCCACGTCGGGCGATTATCACGCTGTGGAATGCGATGTCGCCATCGTCGGTTCAGGCTGCGGCGGTGGCGTGGCCGCCGCGGTGCTCGCGTCCGCGGGGCACAAGGTGCTTGTCGTCGAGAAGGGAGACTACTTCACCCCCGATGATTACAGCTCAGTCGAGGGCCCGTCGATGGAGCGCCTCTACGAGCAGGGAGGCATCTTCTGCACGTCCAACGTCACGACCGTCCTGTACGCCGGCACCACCGTCGGCGGCGGCTCGGCGGTGAACTGGTCCGCCAGCATCCGCACGCCACGGGAGATCCTGCAGGAGTGGTCGCGCGATCACGGGCTCCCCGTGTTCGGGAGCGCGGCCTACGTGCAGGCCATGGACGCCGTGTGCGCCCGGCTCGCCGTCACCGACGGGTGCCAGGAGGAAGGGTTCCAGAACAAGGTGGTTCGCCGCGGGTGCGAGGCGCTCGGGCTGCCTGTAGACCGCGTACCGCGCAACTCGTCGGAGGACCACTACTGCGGGGGCTGCTACCTGGGGTGCCCAACAGGCGACAAGCGCGGCACCGACACGACCTGGCTCGTCGACGCCGTCAGGCACGGCGCGGTGATCCTGGCCGGGTGCAAGGCCGAGCGCCTCATCTTCCAGAACAATAGCGGCAAGAAGGGCCGGAGCAAGAAATGCGTCGGCCTGGTGGCGACGTGCATGAGCAACGGCATCACCAAGAAGCTGCGCATCGAGGCCAAGGTGTCCATCTCGGCGTGCGGGGCGCTCATGACGCCGCCGCTGCTCCGTAACAGCGGGCTCAGAAACCGGCACGTCGGCCGGAACCTGCACCTCCACCCGGTGTCCATGGCGTGGGGGTACTTCCCGGACACGAACCAGGAGGCCCAGCTCACCGGCAAGTGCTACGAGGGCGGCATCATCACGAGCATGCACCGCGTCACCGAGCGCACCATCATCGAGACGCCGGCGCTGGGGCCGGGGGCCTTCGCCTCGTTGGTCCCGTGGGAGTCGGGCCGCGACATGAAGGAGAGGATGCGCCGGTACGCGCGCACCGCGCACGCGTTCGCGCTGGTCCGCGACCACGCCGCGGGGAGCGTGTACGGCGAGGGCCGCGTGCACTACAGCCCGAGCCGCGGCGACATCGAGGAGCTCCGCGACGGCCTGCGCCGCGCCCTGCGCATCATGGTGGCCGCCGGCGCGGCCGAGGTGGGCACGCACCGCAGCGACGGGCTGCGGCTGCGGTGCAAGGGCGTGCAGGACAAGGACCTGGAGGCGTTCCTGGACGAGGTGACCGTGGCGAGGGGCCCGATGCAGCCGGGCACGGATACGTGGGCGCTGCTCTGCTCGGCGCACCAGATGGGCAGCTGCCGGATGGGCTCCAGCCCCAAGGAGGGCGCCGTCGACGGCAGAGGCGAGAGCTGGGAGGCCGAGGGCCTGTACCTCTGCGACGGCAGCCTCCTCCCGACTGCCGTCGGTGTGAACCCCATGATCACGATACAGTCTCTCGCCTACTGCCTCTCCATGGATATCGCCGAGTCCTTGGCGTAGAGCGGGAAACGGTGGCGGAGCATGTATGATGTGTGTTGATTGTTCGTTAATCAAGTGCAATCCGCACAGACACACTGTCCACAACTGCAGCTGATTCATGACACATTTGTATGTAATTGTTGATGTTCAATTGTTTTCTTACTCACCAGGTGAATTAACGAGCTGCTTGGCTAGATACGGGCCGGCTAGTTAAGCTTGAGCTTTAACTCGTGACCGCCGAACTCGGTAAACTTAACGAGGCAAAACCCCTGCTCGATTATGTTGGGTCGGCCCCTGCGGTCCAACAGGTGGCAGACCCATATTTCTGCTCGTCATAAAAAAAGATTTCAAAAACATGTGGCCAAAATAAACATAAACATAATTAAACATAAATGACTGGTCAACCGTGGCCAAAGTCCACTTAAACATTATCTAAACATTAAAAAGTTTGTGCCCACACGTTGCCCTAGGCCTCGCCCTTGCCCTTGGCGTCATCGTCGTCACCGGTAAGGTCGATGAAGGCGGGCGGCGGCCCGGCCCACACAAGGGCGCTCTGCCACGCCGCCAAGGTAGCCTCCTCCGGCGTCTGGCGCGTGGCGGGTGCGCTCCTCCTCTTCGTGTGCCCAGCATCTGCCAATCACCGTTGGCCTGCTCCTCCACGAGCCAGTGCGCCTTCCAGCGCTCCATGTGGGTTGCCACCTCCTCCGGCGTGGCGGCATAGTGAACGGGAGGCGCGCTCACCCACTTGTGGAGCTCGCCGGTCCATGAGTGGGCCTCCTGGGACCACGCGGGCGAGGGCGGCGGCGGGACGTAGAGGTGAGCGTGGACGGAGTCCCCCGCCGCCGATAAGGCAAGAGCCTGCTCCAGGCCGTCCTACTGCGCGTCCTCCTCCAGCCGGCTCTCCTCGAGCGTGCGCTACAGGGCCGCCTCGAGCACGGTTTGGTACACGGCCTCCGCCTCCTCCTCCTCTGGCAAGACCTCCAGGGACGGCGGGGAAACGACGTGGTCGACGTGCACGCCGCCGCGGCGCTCCTCCCTGTGCTCTAACGCAAACCAGCGCTCCAGGTTGGGGGAGTCCGGCGCGTAGGCACACATCGTGTGCTGCTCCGCGAACCTCCTTAGCATGCGCCCGCGACGAGCGCGAACCGCCGGAATGGGCATCCATTGCGGGTCCAGATGCCAATCGTGCAGCAAGCTGACATCTGGATATTTGAGAGGCTGGCGTACTGCCAATGCCGCAACGTCGGGTAGACCGGGATGTACAGACGTTCCCGCTACCGCGGTGGCCTGCCGCGTCGAGACGGCGGTGGCGAAGGAGAAGGCGCGCAGGAAGAGCTTGCACCGGCGCTGAACTTCCACTTGCCCTTCCAGCCGAAGAACCCATGGCACGCTAGGATTTCTGGTCGCCGACGAGGGAGCAAGCATGGCCAGATGTGGACGGGATGGAAGTGGATGAGCCCCCCCCCCCCCAGCATGCTTGCATTAAAAAGGACGGCCAGGCGGGGATTCCACCCACTGCCAGGCGGGCCCAAGGTAGGCAGCTGCGTTTAATATGACTGCGGATGGTAGTTGGGTGTCTGACAGGTGGGGCCGCGGCGGACACCAAAAGGGCACACGTCGTGTCTATTTCGTGTTCGCGTGGACCAGGTGCAAATTTGGGCTTGAAATGCGTCACATGTTTTGGGTTTGAGTCCGCGCTTTGGGCCGATGCTTTGGTCTGTTTCGATCCAAACGAACACGCGCGGATGAATTGGGTCGCTACGTGGAAGTTGCCTTTAGAGAAATTAGTATCACCCATGTAATTCATAGTCAAACTAAGGCCAGTGATTGCCTGGCGTTCAAAAAACGACGTCTAGGGGCAACGGTTGGGAAACCGACCGCCCCCACGCGGATTTTATCGCCGGTTGGTTCCCAAGCGGCTCTATTTTAAGCCCCTAAGGGACCGAACGCGTTTCGATCCAAACAGACACGCGCGAATGAATTGGGTCGCTGCGTCAAAGTTGCCCTTAAAGAAACTAGTATCACCCATGTAATTCATAGTCAAAATAAGGCCGGCCTTGGGGCGGCGGTTGGGCCGCCCCCATGCCGATTTTATCGCCGGTTGGTCCCAAACCGGGCTATCTGAATGGCTGGAGATGCTCTAATTTTGCTAGAACGGTTACATGGATTGACTCGGGTGCTCCGAGAGTCCTTGAAGTGGTGTCGGATGATTGAAAACCTCGTGACCGAGTAATATAAGTTTTACCTAAATGCTAAAAAGCACACGGCTGCTCGTTTGCCGTCGCGAGCACTCGCGTGGACAGCCGTCCGATGCAAGGCGTAGGCGCGCGATCGCGGCCAGGTGTTTTGTTGTCGGGACCGTTCGTCGTTCGCCCACGACACGATATCGCATGGGTGGGGCCGAGAGCGCCGCTGTCTCTCCCAATCCTCTCTCGCCCTCCTCGCTCTCTTCCCAATCCCCTCCACATCCTCTCCTCCTTGCTCGCCACATCTGCACGCTACCGGAGAAAGCGGAGGTCTTGGCGCGGGCCTCGTGTGCGCGCGACGAAGGAGGGCGGGTGCTTCGGTGGTGCGCGCGCTCGGTTGAGGAGGGCCTGGCTTTCGGTTGTCTGCGTGCGCGCGGCTGAAGGAGCGCCGGGCTGCGGTGTACGCGCGACTGAAGGAGTGCTGGGCTGTGGTGGTGCGCGCATCGGAGGAGCGCGAGGCTGCGGTGGTGCGCGCGGCGTGTCGCGGAAGGCGGAGCTTGGTGCGGAACGCAGGTTGCCGGTGACGCTGTGGTGGACTTGTTGTGGAAATCGCGAGGTAAGGTCCAACTGCACCATCTGTCTCCATTTTCGTTCAGATCAACGGGTGAGGTTGGTGGTTAGATTCAACATCCAGTGTATGGTTTTGTTTTGCTAGATCCGTAGTTCTTCGAGGTTGGGAATTGCCTCATAATACTGTACGAGTTGACAAAATCATACTATTTGAGTTGCCTGGCACTAGTCTATGAGTGGCCTAGAATTCATGTGTTGTGAGGTTTGGGGGCGGAAGGGGGGGTGATTTTGGGCAAGTTGATTGAATAGTGTACTTTTGTTGCCTGGGCACCAGTGTATGAGTTGACTGAAACTAATGTGCTGTGAGATTTGGCAGGGAATCAATCCAACATTCAGGTGTAGCTTTTTGCGATGTTATGAATTGCCTCACAATACTCTAGGATTTGTCTGATTCATACTACGTGAGTTGCTTCGACCACGTGAGCAGTTTTTTTAGGGGTGGGGGTGGTCGTTAATTATGATATTGAGTCCTCAATATAGCTGTTGACATTTTGGTACCCTTAATATTGTTTCCTGACTACCCTCTGTTCATACTTTCCATTCTGAACTTGCCTAATAGGTGTTTCCTTAGTTGCCTGTTATTGTGGTGGTTTTTGCCTAATAGGGTTTGTCAACTTGCTTATGTATTAGTGCCCCATCCACCATCGGCACAACACTCTTTTTCTCTTCGTGTGAAGAAGGAAGCAACCTAGCTAGCTTCTGGGCTTAATTGATTAATTTGATTGATAATAATATGTTCATTTTGGTACTCTTGATTATAAGTTATAGGCTTATAGCTAATTTTTTGTCATGGTGATTACCGGTGTATATTGATGTGTCTCGAAATGGAACTACAATTAGTCGATTAGTACTAGTATAAAAACGTGCAATATAATTTGTGAGCGATGGCTTGGGTTTGTTTGACATGCCCATTTTTACGGATGTTGGACAACGGCCGGCTGATGCAGCAGGAAAGGAAAGTTCAGTCCGAGGTTGCACAGCATGCAATGCGCCGATGAAGAAGCAACGGATTTTCACTAGTACTCCTAGTATTACGTAAGATTTTTGTGTCCTTTGAATACTTTAGGTGCTAGCTGCTTCAATTGATTTACCATTGTGTTCTTTATGTTTGTTTACAGCTTCATGTTATCCTGTAGTTCAGCCACTGCTCTGCTTATAGAGTGTTGTTGTTAGTAATATTCTTCACCCAATATTCTTGTTTACTAGGTAGTTGCCTGAACATACTACAAGCTTTTCTATAGCAGGCGTGATTTGCGAGAGATGGGAAGATGCCATTTTAAATCCCTTTCAAATTTTCCAGTGTTGGCCAATTTACAGGGGGCGACGATGTGGGATGCACAAACAAGCCGTGGCCGGGAGAGGCAAGGGGACATGTTCACTACTGCGAGAGGGATGTCGAAGGAACCAAAAGTGGAAACTAGCATAGCAACACCATGTTTGTTTGTCTTCACGAGGTAAATGCCATCTCTTTTTGAAGAACTAAACTATTTTCACCATTGTTTGTTTATGTGTTATATCTGAGATTTTTTGTGATCGATAAGACGTGTTTATTTAGAATCTCAATGCCACCTCCTCACATCCACAATCGCGGTCAAAGGAAAAGTTGCCTAATAAGAATCACTAGCTGTCTGGTATAAGATGCAAGTTGCCTAAACGACGGTCACAAGTTGCCTGGGACAAAGAGTCATGTTGCTTGGGATGAAAAGCTCCACATCAGTTAGTTTTTCTGCAGTATAAAGGCAAAGTGTTGGTTAAATGACAACCAGTATTTAAAAAAAATGCCTACTAGTTGAAGAGGGTGTGTGTGGTCCGTTTTTTGGGCAAGTCGATGATTTTGAGCGCAGGGGTGGTTTGCGGCCTGGGGATGCGGGGGATGGAATCGTCGGCGATTTTGGGCCAGAAATTTCTAAAACTTGCCCAACGCATGATAGTTAGTTGCTAGAGATGCTGGCGCGAGTTTCCTAGAGATCCGCCCCCGAGAGTGTTGGGTATATTTTTTAGCCAAAACTTGCTCAACACATGATGGCTAGTTGCTAGAGATGTTGGTGTGGGGTGCCCAAGAGCTGCTCTCGGGAATGTTGGGTTCTATTTCTGCCCAAAACTTGCCGAACACATGATGGTTAGCTGCTAGAGATGTTGTCGCGAGTTGCCCAGAGATCCGCTCCCAAGAGGGCTAGTTTTTTGGGCCCAAAACTTGCCCAACGCATAATAGTTAGTCACTAGAGATGCTGGCGCGAGTTGCCTAGAGATCCACTGCCGGGGGGTGTTGGGTTCTATGTTTTGCCCAAAACTTTCTCAACAAGATTTTTTATAATTTGAGAAACCTATGAGAAACTGAGAGGAGACGATGGGGGGCCCCTCTGAAAAGTGCCAAAACTTGCCTAACTTATTCCGCTACACATGCTTTTGGTGTGAGTTGCTCAAGGATTTTTGTAAAGTGCCTAACTATTGCGTTTGTAGTTGCCTCAAAATGATGCAAACTTGCCCCTTCCTGCAAAGTTATTGCATATAGTTGCTACACATGCTCTTTCGTGTGAGTTGCTGAAGGAATGTTTGTTAACTGCCTAACTATTGTCTTTGTAGTTGCCCCAAAATGATGCAAACTTAATACAGACAATTGCTATACACGGTGCGAGTTGCCCAAGGAATATTTGTAAACTGTCTAACCATAGCCTTGTATTTGCCTCAAAATGATGCAAACTTTGCATCTCTCTTCTCGCATAGTTTTTTTTCAAACTACCCAAAATGATCAAACAATTTCCCCCCTTTTTTTCAAGCAAGTTATTGAACGAGTCAAGCAACTAACATATGGAACACAGGCAATTGATATAACAACATCATATGTTTTTTTTACATTTTTTACCCCCAATAGGTGGGTTAATTGAATGAATTAAGCAACTAACATAATGAACACATGCAACTAATATATTTTTTACTCTTTTTTTCTAGCAGGCCACTTTACGTGTTGAAGGAACGATGGAAGAAGGCATGTCTTTTGTTGGGACATATGTGTTTTTCAAGTGTTTTGCGATGGAAATATTCACCAAAAATAAGTTTTTTAAGATAGCAATGTGTGTTCTATTCCAGAAACTAAAAGTAGCAGTATCAGTAAATTCGTATAACTATTTTTTCTTTTTCTTTAGTCTTATTCTACCAGCAGTAACAAAACTACTACTGTGTGTTTTTATGATTATTTTTTACCTAGTCCTTACAATTTTTCCCTTACTATGTTTGCCTATGACTATTTTTTTTTGCTTCACCATTGTTTCTTGGGGAACCGAACACCATTGTACCTTTCTTTAGAGGAGAAAAGCTACGACGAAACGTTATTTTTTTGTTTCATTCATTTTTTGTAGGACACACATACAAAAATATCAAAGCCATGGAAGGCCTAGAGCAGCTACTCTCCAGGTAATCTCCATACCATGCACCAGTAGATTACTTGCTTTACTATCTAGAGAGGAACCAATTGTGTGTGATTTTATCGATTTTTTGCACATAGTTGATTAATGCCAGCATTGGACTTGCTTTGAAAACAGCCCACCTAGATGTTGGTGCTTTTAAAAAAGCTAAATTCTATCACCACAGCAATGTACAAACCAAATTAAAATCCATAGTTGCTTCTAGCCCTCTTTTTTCACCCTTAACACATGACCACACATGAGTTTGTGTGCTCTTAACACTGTTTTTGCTAAAAACACCCCTAGAACTTGCTTCTGCTTTCTAGAGTTGCTAAATGATTGAACTGGACTTTGCTTAAAAATAGCAGTGTACAAAGCAAATTAAAATTCAGAGATGTGTTTACCCCATATTTTTTCACCCTCAACACATGAGCACACATGAGAGTTGCTTGTTTTTACCACTGTGTTAGCTTAAAACAACCATAAAAGTTGCCGCTCCTTTATGTTTTTCAGCACACTTTTTTACTAGTCCAAAAGCAAGCCTAAACACACAACAACCAGTACTTGGAAACAAAAGAGAAACGTAAGCAGGCATTCTGTTTTTTTCATCCCTTGCCGAGAGTTGCTTGTTCTCAATACATGTTTTGCTTAAAATATGCATTGCAGTTACTCACTTCCTTTTTTGTCTTTTCTTCTCTGCAACAGGTGTAGTGCAAAAAAAGGTCCAAAAAAGATACTAGTTGCCCAGGGATCAGGGAGAAAAATGAGGGAGAACAAAGGGGAGAAGAAGTGAGAAAATCACCTCCTGTCTCTTCCTTCGTTTGTAAATGGGTGGATTCCTTTTTCAGTATTTTAGTACATCTAACGGGGCAACAATCGCAGGGAGTCTTTCTGACTGTGGGAATGGTGGAAAGGATCCTTTCCTAATTTTTGCGTGGGGGAGAAGAAGGGCATAAACCATGGAGGAGAGAGAGAAGAGGGTGTTGGGTGCCAGGTGAGCCGAGAGAAAATGCATGGGAGCTGCAGCGTGCACGCAATTGGAGGATCAGGGCGAGGTGCTTTTTTCTCTTCGATGGGTGGTCCGGGGGATGCACAAGACGATGGGGTGGAAGAAGAAAGAAGAGGAAGAAGAAGAAGGGCATGTGGACAGCTTGGGAGAGAAGAAGAAAGGAGGGTGTGGGCAATGCTTTTGCTGAAGCACGTGAAGGGAGGGAGAGAAGCTGGGTGGACGGAGGGACGTGGGAGATGGTGAACCCTTTCCTTTCCAAATCTGGACTGAGGGGGACCAAAACATACCAAATATGGGAGGCTGCCAGGGGGCACTAGCGGGCACACGTTTGCCCACTAGATGCGTCCTAAGTTTTAATCCCACAAAAAAAGGTAAGCTACAAGTTTAACAAGTCAAACTACTCAGCGCTAGTTAAGCTTGCCAGCAACGGTCGCAGAGCATCTTAGTTCGGACCTCATATGCTTCCTAATGAACAGTAAAATCAGGAAAAAAAATAAAAAATTTCTGAAATTGTTTTGGTGCAAACTTTGTCAAATGTCCTTAGTGCTTGCAAACTTTCATCCCGAAATAACATTCATGTAAGCCATGGTAAAAAATATCAATACTCCAAAGATGATATTTTCAAAAGCATTTTGGAGTGTGTTTTTTTTTACTTCCACGAATGTTATTTCAGGATGAAAATTTGCGAGCACCTAGAACATTTACCAAAGTTTGCACCAAACAAAATTCAGAATTTTTTTTCCGGAATTTACTGTGCATCCCGGTTGAGCTCGGGAGTAGAAGGGGACTTTCGGCGAGCAACGAGCTTTTGTCAACCCTATGTAAGTGTTGTCCTCTTAAGGATACCCCAAACTGAAAACATAATCCCAAATATGTAACCGGCAACACTACAAAATGGATATGCTCGGCAGAAAGAAAGCTGACAGGATACATTTTATGTTGCCGGACAGCTAGAGCATGGTCTTATTATTGGATAAAGGTGAATGATTGCAGAAGAAGCATATAGCTCAATTCAGCTAGGGAAACATAATTATGCTCGCAGGCAGCGCCCGGCACTGTCCAATTGAGAATAAGTAGCACAGATATTCCAGCTCAACTCAAGAACTGATGTCTGTCACTTGAGTTCTTCCACCGTGATAATTTCACAGGCATAGAATTGAGTTGATCCATGGCCACATCAGTTCTACAGCAAAATACCCAAGCTCTAAGCAGACATGCGGGCCACCAATTTCGGTCCCTGTAAGTTCGAGGATAGGAAAGGTAAGTAAATATTTAGGATTTTGAACATCAGATTTTTTTTAGCATGGCAAATCGAACGCCCGAGATGGCAAATTATGTTGTCATGAGGATGGCGATTTCAGTTTTTGCCAGGAATTGCCATGGTTGCTAAAGGAAATTGCCATCCCCGCGACAACATAGTTTGCCATAAAAAACATTTGATTTGCCATGCCTATAGTTATATCTCAATTCCGAATATTTATTTCATGGCAGTATTGTACAAGACCTCATGAATATTAGATCATAATACAATCCCTAGTATAAAGCACCCCTTTTCAAAAAAAAAAAAATACAATCCCTAGCACCAATTTTTTATTCTTTCTATTGCAGTGAAGCACTGAGCTAGAACATGAGAGATCCTGGATGTCTAATACAAGTAATTATTTTTTTGAATTTTAATATGAGTAATTATCACCGCATCAAATAACAAAGTTCAAGCACGAAGCGGTGTTCAAGCTAACACGGTACTCGAACTAAGAGGAGAAGTTACCAGGAACTTAAAATAGTAAGGACGCCATTTACAGAATGAGTGTCTTAGATGTAGACCAGAGCAGCAGACTGTGTCTAGTTAAAGGACTAGCCAGAGATCTAACTATAGGGAACCAAAAGTATTTATTTTTTAACTATAGGGAACCATAAAAAATGGTGGAAATGCTTCAGGAGTATGATTTACCTTATCTATGAACACCATTCTCTTGCATTCTGGAACATGCGCAACCAAGGACTGGGACCACTCTTCTCAACCTGCCACTCCTTGGGATACCATGGGTATTGCCACATCATAAAGGAACGCTCCGGGTGTGGCATCAGCGCAAGGTGCCTTCCATTAGGGGAGCAAAGGGCCGCAATACCAAGCGGAGAGCCATTAGGGTTGAAAGGATAGACCTCTGTGACCTTATTAGCATCATCGCAGTATCTCAGAGGGGCCAGATTAGATTTCACAACATCAGACAAGACATTTTCATCTGGGAAGAAGGCTCTACCTTCACCATGAGCACTCCAAATGCCCAGTGTAGAGCCTTCCATACCTTTGAACATTATAGAAGGAGAATCCCCTATGGCCACACTGATAAACCGACATTCAAAACGGCCAGATTCATTGTGAGTGAACCTTGGCTGGGACATGTCTCCACCTGCACCAAGCGAGCCTCCAATATCAGGTCCTGGTACCCAACCAAGAAGAGCCATGAGCTGACACCCATTGCACACCCCAAGGCTGAATGTGTCTGGCCTATTGTAGAACTCCTGGAACTGCTGTATGAGGGGCTGGTTGAACCTGATAGATGCAGCCCAGCCTTTCGCTGAGTCAAGAACATCTGCATAGCTAAATCCACCAACAAATGCGATTCCACGGAATTCCATTAGATCAGCCTTCTGGTTCAAGAGATCCGACATTGTGATGTCCCACGGTTCAAAACCAGCAGCATGGAATGCAGCAGACATTTCCCTATCACTGTTGCTCCCTTCTTCGCGAATGATGGCAACCTTTGGTTTCGAGGACGCAGACAGTAGTTTCTTGTCTGTGAATTTGGGCGTAAAAGACAAATGCCATAAAGGGGATGTTCGGCTTTTTAAGCCTTCTTTCTCAAGCTTGACACAAGATTTCAGCCGCTGTAGCTCCTCAAGCTGAAAGCTTGTTTCCTCCCACAAATCTCGGAGGTCTGAAGTTCTTTCTTTCAAACGCACCTCACCATCAACAAGTAGCTCTATTTCTGGTGATGCAGTTACTTCTCCTATCACATCAGCAGAAACCCCTGCTGCATTAAGTTTTTGCTTCACTAGATCAAGGTCATCCAAATGCACTTCAATTACAAGACCAAGCTCTTCCGCAAAAAGTGTTTGAAGAAGGTCATTATCTTTTGATTCTATGTTGAGGTTAACACCACAGTTACCAGCAAATGCCATCTCAAGAATAGTGACGATAAGCCCACCATCACTAATGTCATGACCGGCAGAAATCAGATGTTCACTAAGCAATTCTTGAACAACCTCAAAGACCTTTTTCAAGTAAGGGACATCTTCTATGTCTGGGCAGTCATTTCCAATTTGATCAAATGCTTGTGCAAGAGCAGAACAACCAAGTCGTCGCTTTCCTTTAGCCAGGTCAACATGCAACAGAACCCCATCCTTCCCAAGCTTTAGATCTGGAGTAACAGTCAAGGTTATATCAGGACATGTCACATAAGCACTGATAACAAGATTTCCTGGAGCTTTGACTAGCTCGCCATCACATTGAGCTGCCATAGAAAGACTATCCTTTCCTCCATCAATTGCAATACCAAGTTGAATCATGCAGTCAGCCATTGCGACAGCAGCATCATACATATCTGCTCCCTCTCCATCAATATTTGCAGCATACATCCAATTGCCGCTTGCTTTGACGTCAGCAAGAGATGTAACTTTAGCCCAAACCAGATTGGTCAATGCCTCCCCAACAGCAAGCCTTGCCATGGCCTCAGGATTAAGTAAACCCTTTATCGGTTGTTCTCCAATGGCACAAGCACCACCTGACAGATCTGTGTAAGTCTGTGCAATTACAGCAACATCAGCAAGTGGAAGTTGGAGAGGGCCAACCGTCTGCTGTTGTGCAACAAGACCTGTCACACACCTGTCAACCTTAGTGGTCAAGAAACGCTTTGAACATACAGAGGGAAGCTTCAATACTCGCTTAAGAACATCCATCAGTGTAACCTCGGGTACTATGTCTAAGGGCTCACTCGATCGAGAAACGCGCTTGAATTCAAAGGTCTTCTGAGGCATATCTCCTAAAACCTTTTCAAGCTCAAGATCAACAACAGGTGGTGGTGGCGGAAGGCCACTCAACTTCGCATGCTCCACAGCAGCACCGTCAATCAAAACAATTTTTCCACTACCATCAATTTCACCAAGGACAGCCATTGAAACTCTTTCTCTCTCACAAAGTGACTGCAACAGGTTTCTACTCTCAGGCTTCACCAATAATGCATCTTGTTCCTGGTATTCAGCACCCCAGATCTCCAACACAGACAATGTGTGATCACCAACAACAGTTGAGCGGATGTCAATTTCAGCACCCTTAGGATAGATTATTTCTTTCACAACATTGCAGTTTCCTCCAGCTCCCTGATCATGAATGCTGATGATTGGATTCTTCTCCCCCATTTCTGCACATGCCCTGATCACGCGATATAATTTCTGTGCCATCTCAGCATCTCCCCGCTGAACTGCATTAAAATCGAGCTCTGCATCATTCTGTCCGCTAACCATACTTGAGGCAGCACCACCACCCATACCAATTCTGTATGCTGGACCACCAATCTTCACAACTAGCATGCCAATTTCTGGATCCCCTTTCGATATGTGTGCATGGTCAATCTGCCCAATTGCTCCACTGAACATTATTGGCTTCAGCCATTCACGGCGCTCCCCATTTGGCAACCTAGAACCAAAATTTCTTGTAAATCCCTGAATTAAAGGCTCGCCAAACTTGTTCCCATAGTCAGAAGCACCGTCGCTAGCATCAATAAGAATCTGCAATGGGGAAGCTAAGTTTGATGGGTATGAAAAGGATGAATCCTCCCAAGGTGCGTATGATTCGTCAATTTGAAGGTTTCCAACACAATAACCAGCAGTTGAGGCAACAACAAATGAACCTTTTCCAGTGGCATGCGTGTCTCTTATACGACCACCTGCACCTGTTTCAGCTCCTGGGTAGGGTGCCACGGCACATGGAAAATTATGGGTTTCTGCTGTGAACAGAATGCCCAGTTCACGCATCATAAGGGATAACGGTGAAGTGGAACCTGGTAGTGCTGGACGTAGGTGATTTACAAGGGTCCCTTTTATTGCGCTCGAGTTATCCTTGAATCCAATAATAGAGTTATTAGGGTTAGCCTTTAAGGGACTCTTTACTAACTGAAACAAAGTACTTGGCATGGTCTCTCCATCTATCTCAAGCTTTCCATTAAAAAACCAATGTCTGCTGTGCTCACTATTGGATTGCGCTATGTCAAAAAGTTCCACGGTAGTTGGATTGCGTTTGATGTCATCTCTGAAGAGGTGAGTGTAGTACCTGATATCTTGTTCATCAAAAGCCAGCCCCAATTTAAGATTTATTTCCTCCAGTGCTTCCCTTCCCTTTTCCATGACTGGTATAACACTGACAGGTTCTGGAACTACATCTGACCGGAATGATGTGAGCTTGCTAGGATAAACACACTCTGTCATCCTATCATGAACCAGAGCAGCAAAGCTGTTGAGTTGGCTTTCATCAAGTGGGTCACTACCAGGCTGAAGGCACAAAAGATATCTTCTAGACCTCTCCAGGCGAGTTACTTCCATTAAAGATAGAGCTTTACAAATTGAGACAGCATTAGTCGAGAAAGCTGTCGAAAATGTCATCCGGGGACCGACCTCAACAAGGAAGGAATAAGGATTCATAGAAACCTCCTCCTCCAGAAGGCTCCCTGTTTGTAAGTTGTCAGGTTCATAAGTTTCTGCTAGGAGCCACTTAAGTGTTGCAAGCTTCGCAGAACTTAGTGAATCCTCCAACTCAACATTGAAGCATTGCTCAGTCTTTATATAAATAATATTAGAAGAAACCTTTGCCTGCACTTTCCTGAGTAACTCCTTGGCCTCACTCTCTTGAAGAAGTGGTTTGCGATAAAAGTGAATAATCCTTGAAACTAATTCCATGTCATCGACAGATGCCTCTATCAATGGACTATTAACTCCCCTGGATACTGCGGCAGTGAGAGCAGGCATTGTTCTGATATTTGGAACAATAGCCCTTTGATTAGGTAAACGGCAAAGATGACGTAGGTCCAGGCAATGTCGAACCACTCGTGGCCTTCTCAAGGGAAGGTGTCTTGTGGAGATAAAACTACTCCTTTGTTTTCCCTGGTACAAAAAGAGAAGAACATGAGAATGATTACATGCCGAAAAGAGAAGCATATTTAGTTGATAATTCAACTGGGTGCATACCATATTACTAGGAAAGCTTTGAAGACGTAGCATATTGCTTCCTGTCATTTCAGCATGAGATGCCATATTCACGAAACCTAAGATCCTCCAAGAACCTGTGAACCACCGAACAGGAAATCAGGCATTGAGCCGCTGAGCTTAACTAAAGTTAACTCTACAAAATTAAAAACAACAAAATTATTTTGTGTCATTAGCAAATATTGAACTTGGGAATTTATTTCATTATATTTTTACGATGTAAGCAAAAAAGATATATGTACACACATACACATGTCAAGACCAAGGTCAATATGTTTGTTCATTGTTCCAGGATAGAAATCACGTTGAATGAAAATACGGTGGTCACAAATATTTCTCAGGACATGAAAACCCCTTAGGCTGTGCAACAAGAAACAAACAACTTGCTTATTTTATCGAAAATTCATGAAATTTTTAGTAGTTTCAGCATTCACACACTCACATAGACAGGGTTCTTTCATTGAATCAGAGAGTTCTTTTATATGAAATGAATAAAGTGGGTCAAAATCATAAGAGGGTCTATCAAATGCAAGATAGTTCAACTGTTTTTTGAATGGTCAGATAGTTCAACCGCAGCTACATGAGCGATTCAGCAAACCACATTACCAACCCCACACACAGTGGCGAATCCAGGGGAGGGCGGGCTCAAAGTTAACAGTGAGGGAAAAAAAGCCATTTTCTCTCAATCCTTTAGTTCAAGTAAGGTCAAATTTTCCAAGAATACTACTGGGAACATGTAATATTTGCAAAAAAAAAAAAGGATCTGTTTAGCAAATGATTCAATATCTCATAATCCTATAATTCAAATAAGCTAAAAAAAACCTAGATTACTAGGTACATGTAGTGCTTACCGGATCTTTCTAGCAAAATAGCCATAGTTTTGAACCAACATGTTTGACCATACTGTGTTGGGTTCGGGAACAACAGAAAGACATTTGAATTACTAGCAAAACAACTGTGCAAAGTCTTTCTATTCATTTCTACAAATAAGAACAGAAATCAATTGAGATGGACTAATTACAACAACTACTAACTACTCCCTCCGTTCGGAATTACTTGTCTCAGAAATGGGTGTATCTAGAACTAAAATACGTCTAGATACATCTATTTCTGCGACAAGTAATTCCGAACGGAGGGAGTAGCTAATATAACTAGTTGCCACAGAATCGGTTCTTAAATCTTAACAACCTTCAGAAGTTCAGAACAATGGCAGCAGCCGGACGACCAGAGCACGGCGCCGGAGCCGTTGACAACCGCAAGTCGGCGGAGGAAAATAGGCAGAGCAAGCCCCCCGCCGTCGCTGACGGACCAGACGGGCAGTGTTGCCGAACTGGTTGCAAACGGTGATGCCGCCGGGCGCCTGCACGTGGTTGCGTGGGTGACCACGGCGATGAAGGGGACTAGGGGAGGTCGGCTCTCAGCCGGTCGCCGTCGGGACGGCGCGAAGACTGCGGCCAGTCACTGCTTCCGGCAGCGGCTACGTCTCTGACGGCGTGCGGACGGCTAGGCCAGGGACTCAAGGTGGTATGGAAGAAAGGGCAGCGCGGTGGAAGGAACGGAGACCGGCGCCGGCGACTCGAGGGGCGGCGCACCTGAGCGCGTGCGGGCGAGGCGGCGCACAAGGACAGGGACAGCAGTATCGGGACGAGCGGCGGCCGAATAGGGATTCTTCACTGCCTTTTGTTTCCCTTACTTATTCTTGGGCCGCTGGAGTTGGGAGTTGGGCCTCTGCATAATTGGGCCTCTAGCCGACGAGGCGCGTAATAACACACGTAGGGCCGATTCAAGAAAAAAAACGTAGGGCCGATTCTTAGGGCCTACAGCTTATGAGGAAACAGCGAAATAAGGAGTACTCCTTGTAAAGTTCACTCCAATTCCTCTGGTTGCGATAAGTGACGAACATTCAGTGCGCCACTTGTTGCAACCTGAGGGTTTTTCTTTTTTTTTAAATTCATTTATTCAAAACGTATCTCTCAAACCGTGCGTCCAAATCTCGAACCGCTTTCGCCGTTGGATTCCTCGCGTTGAGATCTTCAAAACTAAATCCCATGTTGATAGGTTTTGACGAACTTTTTTTTCATGAAAAAAACCGGACGAAAAAACCAAACCGGGAGCACGGGTTTTTTCCCTTTTCGAAAGAGGCACGCCCGTGCCTCTCACAAAATCACAACCGTGCCTCTCGCGGAAGCAAAACCGTAACTCTCGCGGAAGAAAAAAAAAGAGAAAACGCGTTTTTTTGTTTACAAGGAGGCACGGCCATGACTCTCGTGAAAGCACAACCGTGCCTCTTGCGGAAGCAAAACAGTGACTCTCGCGAAAAAAAACGCGTTTTTTCCTTTCCGAGAGGCAAGTCCATGACTCACGAAAGCACAACCGTGCCTCTCGCCGAAGCAAAACCGTGACTCTCGTGAAAAAAAAAATAGAAAACGTGTTTTTTTCGTTTCCAAGAGGCACGGCAGTGACTCTTGCGAAAGCACACCCGTGCCTCTCGCGGAAGCACACCCGTGCCTCTCGCGGAAGCAAAACCGTGACTCTCGCAAAAGAAAAAAACGCGTTTTTTTTCATTTTCAAGAGGCACGGCCGTGACTCTCGCGAAAGCAAAACCGTGCCTCTCGCGGAAGCAAAACCGCGACTCTCGTGAAAGGGAAAAAAAAGAAAACACGTTTTTTCGCGCAAATTTTTTTCTCCATTTTTTTCTGATTGAAAAGCTAAGGAAGACGGGTGGAAAACCAGAATGTTGAGAAAACACGAAAAAAATGTATAAAAGGCCGAAAACGCGTGCAGAAGAATAAAATAAAAACAAAATCCGAACGGAGCGCCCAGAGCGCGACATGTGGCGAATGGCTGAGAGCGCGCCAAGTGGAGCTGATCGTTGCGAGGCTCCCGAAGGAGCGCTCGTTAACTAGTTGCTCGCAAGAAACAGTTTCTCTGGAGTCATCGCTAGAAAAAACTTTTCCCCTCACGTTAGGGTTTTTCTCCTCGTGCCGACGACTCCAGCCGCCGTTGAGATCGATCTTCCCCTTCCTTCTTCCTGTCGGGAGCAAGAGATAGGGACCACCGCTCAGCGACAATCTTCATCGGGCAAGAGCAACAAGATGAGCGAGAGGGCTTCGGCCTCAGGGTCAGGCTCGGGGACAAGTGATGTGGATGTGATGGTACATGAATTAGGGCTCAAAGAGGATGATCTAGTGGACGTGGTGGTGGAAGAGGACGAGCTGCCTCCAGAGGCAACTCGATAGATGGCGATTGTGCGGGTGCACATAGAAAAACCCTATAGCCAGTACTGTTTTTTCAGAAACGAGTGGCTTGGGATCTTGCAAACAAGGTAAAAATATAGACGCTTAATTTGTATACGCTGCATTTCCAATGCCTGGGAGACTGGGAACGAGTCATGGAGGAAGGACCGTGGACATTCCGTGTCAATGTTGTTGTCCTTGCAAAATATGATGGGTTCACAAAACTATCGCTTGTACTACTAGGTTCCATTGAGATATGGTGTCTCATCCATGCTCTACCTGATGGGGGAGGTGATGGTTTTTGTAACATCCCAAAATTCTAAATTTTAGAATGTTATATTAAATAAATGTTTATGATTGTTTGTTTGAATGTGGTGTGATTGATTGTGTGAATTTGAGTGGCATTTGAAACTTTTTGAAAGTTGAATGAGAGGGAATGAAATGACTTTCCCAAACTTTCATCCTTTCATTTTGATTTCCATGAATGCAAATTCATTTCATCAGGAAACCCTAGAGTGAAGATGATATGACTTCTTCCATTTAAATAAATGAAAAGGGTTTTGAAAAGATTTGAATTCCATTTGAAATATTTCAAATTCAGAAACTTTACGCAACTCAATGATTTTCATGAGAGAAGATAAAATGACTTCTTTAAATTACATGAAATATGAGTTGGAAGTTTAAGAGAACCAAATTTAAAGTTCCTTTGAAGGTATTTTGAAACTCACTTTCAATTTGGAGTTATTTCTTTTTTATTCAAATTATTTTTCTCCAAAAATATAATATATGGAAAATAGGGTAAAATGATTCCCTCCATTAGAAAAGTGGAGAAAAATGAGTTTGAAATCATTTTAGTATTTTAAAATATTTTTATTTGGTTTTTAAATGAACCAGTAGCACTGTTTGCTTTATTTAATTTTGTGTGGAATTTATTTGCCGCTGAAAATATGTTCATGTTTTAGAAAAAAAAATCCTATTTTTTTGATATATAATATGCCTATATATTGTTTTTTTCCTCGCTGTTTTATAAAAAAAGTTCTGCCAGGCCAGGCCAGGCCCGCCGGCCGGCCCAGACCAGGCCAGCGCACACACGCACGGGAGGAACTCCCATAGCGCCGCCGCCACCTCTTGATCGCCCGATCGCCACCTCTCTCATTTCTCTCTCTGGCCGCAGGACCCACACCTGCCCTAACCCCTCGCCCACGTCTTGCCAAGCCGGAGCGCGCCCGAGTGCCGCCGCAGCTTCGATCTCTCCGCGGACGTGCTCTGAAGCCAACCCCTCTCCCAAGTTCATGTCCTATAAATAGCTAGCCTCCTCCTTCTTCGACCCCCTAAAGTCCATCGTAGCCCGCGCCACCACCGTTCCGATCTCGTTCGGCTGCCGCCGTTCACCCTCGCTGCCCGCCTCTAGTGAGCATCCCCCTGCCACCAAACTCCGCCATCCGAACCCCCTCGACCTCCCGCACCCGCCTGACATCTTCTCTCCATCCAGGACCCGCCGACGTCGACGACCCCGCACTTGAAGCCCGTCTCTGGAGCTGCAGCTCACCCGAGCCACCGCGCGCATCACCCTCGTCGTCTCCGCCGTCCCCGAGCCACCCCGACGTCATCACCACCTCCGCCTCACTCCGCCGCATCACCTCGACGCCTTTGCCATCGCCCTGGACCACCGGAGCCGCCGCACCGCCGCCGCCTAAATCGCCATCGCCGTCGTCTCGTCGGCATTGACCTAAGCCCCGCCTCCCCTCCATTGTCCGATCTGCAATCAACGGCCAGGATTAGATTCCCCGAAGGGGTATGGTTTTTCCTAATTAGTTCGATTAGTTTCGGTTTTATTCGGTTTAGATCGGTTTAAATCTAACCAGTTTAGCCGAGCGGTTTTTTCTTCTGTTTAACCGTATGCGTTTTATTTAGTTTACGTTCAACCGTTAAATAGCAGCAGATTGCCCACACTAGGCCCAGTAGCGCCCACCTGTTTTTTTAGTTTCTTTTTTAACAGAATAGTTCTGTTTTTGTAAAACCAATATATCTTAGGTTATTTATTATTTTAATGTGATTCCTTTTTCTATAGCTTGTAAATTTCCTAAAGTTTTTGTAGAAAATAAGTTTGGTCATGTTTGAAGTTTTAAAAATTAATTTGTGTGATTTTTACTTAGATTAGTATTTTTGCTATAACTTGAGTTAGGATTAATAATTTTTAGGTGATTCTTTTTTATACTGTTTTGTTTGACCTTGCTATTAGTAGGATTAATTTGGGTATTTTTTTTATCCTATTAAAATTAGTTTAGCACGAAAACCGTACTATTTTATTTTCTTTTAGTTTGTTGCTGTTTTCTATAATTTTAATTACTTTAAAAAATCGTTTTATTTTATTCGGATTAGTTTCTGTAGAGCTAGTTGATGAACTTTTATTTACACAAAAATAAAATGTTTTATTTTATTTACTTACTAGTTTTGATCTAGGCATAAATAGAGTTTTATAAAACTTTTTATGTGTTTGTTTTTGCTAGTAAAAGTTTATGAAAAATACCTTCTGTTATTTTAATAAAAACTATTTTTTTTCTTTTCTATTAATTAGTTTAGTGTTTTATTTGCTGTTATGTTTTTATTAAGGGAAAAAGCTATTTCCGTAGTTGTGAAGTCATAGAGTTTTCTTTAGTGTTTCTTTATCGTTTTCTTTGAAGTTCTTTTTGGACTTCTATTTTTGATTTTTATTATTAATTTCCTTTATTGATTTTATTTGATGAATTACATTTTGATTTCTTTAATGTTTGTTAGAATTGCATGCTAGAATGCTTGCTTATACGAGTGCTATGTATGTTTAATATAGATTTTCAACATAGTGACGAATAGTTCTACCAAGTCTTTAATTCCGAGAGCGTTATAATCTTCATCAACTTACCAGGCAAGTTCACTTTGACCATGCTTTTCATACCTATATTTTTACTGCATTTAGTGTGACCATTCATAATCCGTCCAGTAGTTATATTGACTTCTTGTAGTTGAGTAGAATGCATGAGATAGGAGCCCATCACCATGTTACCAAGCCCGGTACGTTGTTTAGTTTCAATGCTATGCTAAAGTAGATGGGGTTGGTATGAGTGCTCGGGAGTGGTGTGAGTATGAAGAACTCTACGTCAATGACGACAACTCCATGATGGCATCTGCAAGGCTGCATTTTCAAGGCCAAGACTTCAAGACTCAAGACAAGAATTCAATATACCTCTGGGTGGAGAATGGTTCAGAAGGGTACATTGGTGCGTCCAGTACTAATCCGGAGAAGCGCCGTGATATCATGCGGAAAGCTCCACCCAGGCTCAAAGAGACGGAAGAATACTTCATGCCCGAAAGCTTAACTGTGCAACCGCAAGTCACTATGGGCTCTGGCTTGGTTGACCTTAGTGGTGACTCTAGCTGGGACGGTGCTAGCAGATGTAGAACTACGGTAGGATTGGATGAGCACTGGACAATGGTCAGAGGAACTCTTCGGAAGACCATGTTTTGGTCATCTTGTTCTCAAACACCCTGAAGTGCGAGAATGTAAAAGAGGGATCGAATCTTGTGGGTAAAGTGTACAAACCTCTGCAGAGGGTTAAAACCTAATCGATTAGCCGTGTTCCCGGTTACGGACAATTTGAGCCTCTGGACTTGGATCTATCTCGGAACTCTCAACACCGGACTGATAACTTAATTATGGGCTTCTGGGCTATGAGACATCGGTTGGCGGAACCATGTCATGATAGAAAACTCTGTAGTACGAACCCCGGTCATTTCCTTTGTTGCAGGGAAAATAAAACCAGCTTTTACGCAAAAACCACAGACCCAGAGCCACAAAGCCATATTGCATATAGAATAGGTTTACCATCTGTTTTCTCATACAGTGATCTTGCTGGTACATTCAATGTACTAACCTACACAGCTGCAACGTCTCATGTTTGCAGACATTTCTTCGACGAGTAAGCGTTACGATACAGGGTTACGGTCTACACTCAACTTGTCGATGGCGTTGATGGGACTCCACACCCGACTAATTGTTTCTGCTGACAATTATGAGGTATATATCCGTTTTATGTTATTAAAACATGTGATTGCACTTTGATATATACATTGATGTACTGTGTGTGCCAACATACTGATCCAGGGATGGCACAAATGTGACGCCCCCGATTCAATCGTACACTAATCATACACGCAAATGTGTACGATCAAGATCAAGGACTCACGGGAAGATATCACAGCACAACTCTAGACACAAATTAATATAATACATGCTTTATATTACAAGCCAGGGGTCTCGAGGGCTCGAATACATAAGCTCGAATACACAAGAGTCAGCGGAAGCAACATTATCTGAGTACAGACATGAGTTAAACAAGTTTGCCTTAAGAAGGCTAGCACAAAAGAAACATCGATCGAAAAGGTAAGGCCTCCTGCCTGGGAGCCTCCTAACTACTCCTGGTCGTCGGCGGTCTCCATGTAGTAGTAGGCATCGGCGGTGGCATCTGGCTCCTGGGCTCCGACATCTGGTTGCATCAACCGGAAAGAAGAATAAAGGGGGAAAAGGGGGAGCAAAGCAACCGTGAGTACTCATCCAAAGTACTCGCAAGCAAGGATCTACACTACATATGCATTGGTATCAATGAAAATGGTTGTATCTGTGGACTGGACTACATGATGCCAGAAGAGAAGGGGAAAGCCTAGCCTATCGAAGACTAGCATCTTCTAGAAACCACCATCTTGCAGCAACAGGAGGGAGTAGAGTAGCATAAAGTAAAGTAGTAGAAGTGTTATCAACCTCGGCCAGAGATCCTTTCTCGACTCCCTGCGAGAAAGCAATCCCAGAGCCATATTATCCATTTCTCATATCCATGTCTCATCTCAAGTATCCAGTTCTAGTTGTATCGATTGGATACAACTCCAAGTGTCCGTTGCCGTAGGATAGGCTATTGATAGATGTTTTCTTCCCTATAGGGGTGCACCAACTTACCCACCACGCTCAATTAACTCCGTCCGGACACACTTTCCTGGGTCATGCCCGGCCTCGGCCAAACAATACGCCGCAACCCGACCTAGGCTTAATAGAGAGGTCAAGCACGCCAGACTAAACCTATGCCCCCAGGGGCGGGCCGTCGCGGCAAGGATAAACAGCAGGAGAGGCCCGCCCGGGGCCGCGACAAGAAGCCAGAAGACGATGATCACGAAGAGGACGACGAATCTGGTGACCAAGAATTTCAGAAAGCTACAGAGGCCATGTGCATCGACGGCGGCGCCTCGCTGCATACCTATCACCGCCAGCTTAAACAGTGGGCATGTGAGATTACGGCAGTAGAGCCGTCGTTCGATGCCCAAAAGCCGCTGAAGTGGTCCAGCACACCTATCATTTTTGACATTGAGGATCACCCTGATCCCACTACTGCAGTCGGGTGCTTGCCATTGTTGGTTTCACCAACAATACGCAACCTCAAGGTGACAAAGATGCTAGTCGATGGCAGGGCCGGTCTGAACTTAATCTCGCCTGCCGTGATCGAGAAGCTGCAGATTCCTGACGGAGACCTCGAAGAGACTGGCATGTTTCAGGGGGTCAACCCGGGAAGAAGTCAACCAAAGGGGAAGGTCACGCTACCCGTGACTTTTGGGAGTGATCTGAACTACAGGACATAAAGGATCGTGTTCGATGTTGCCAAGATCCCCTTGCCTTACAACGGGATCCTTGGCCGCCCAGCGCTGGCCAAGTTCATGGCTGCGTCACACTACGCCTACAATACCCTGAAGATGCTGGGCCCTGTGACGATCATCACCATCCCATCCGACAAGAAAGATGCGTTGATTTGCGCTGACCAACTCTACCAACAAGCAGTTGCAGCAGCTACCGCTGCTAAGGCACTTGCTCCCGCCACTGGAGCCCCGGGAGGGAAGAAGAAGAAGACCGGTGAGACCTCGGGCACCCACTCCGGTAAGTGCACCTCTTCGGAGTGTAGTGCTCCCGTCGAGGACGTACCAGAGAGCTCCACCGGCAAGAACAAGAAGTCTAGGGCCACGCCGGTGGTGACCAAGAAGGTATCCGTCAAGGAAGACGACACAGGAGGGGCTTTCACCATAAGCTCCGCCCTTGACGACAAATAGGAAGACGCGCTCGTCACCTTCCTGCGGGCGAATGTCGATGTGTTTGCGTGGCAAGCATCCGACATCCCCGGCATTCCCAGGGAGGTGATTGAGCACCACATTGCTGTCTGTCCTCATGCGCGGCCCATCAAGCAGAAGGTCAGTGATGAGGACATGACTACCTTGGATACGACCAAAAATATTGCATACATGCATATCTGTCAGGTGATTTCTAGTGTCAGCTATTCAATAATCTATTTATATTATCCAGAACAAAAATACTTCACACACTTTTGTGTTTTGTCTAATTGCAGGTGTATGGGACATTTGTAAAATCCACATATGAAGATAAGGGAAAAAGAGAAGTTTAGGTGCTGTTCAAAAAGTCCTTTCACGTCACTTTTGGGCCAAGAGAAGATAGAGTCCAAGTCTCTCATGTTCTGGATTCAGATTCGGACTGCACAGACATACCTGACTCAAAACGGCAAGAACTTTTTCATACGGACTCCGAATTGGGTGATTTTTTTGTTGGAAAGTAGATTTCGTCCTCTTTCCACTCCAATTGGATTCACCTTTAAATTCGTCCGGAGCCTTGAGATATGGACGAAACAATCTGATGCTGCAGCAGAATCCGAGTCAAACAACAAGTCCAAAGGTGTTGCATCACCTCCACTTGGGCCCATGAGCCTTGTACGACCTAGGGTTGGTTTTAGGCTACCTTGGGACGTCCTCCCACCTCCTTGGCCGCCACCCCTTGCTCCTATATAAGTAGATCCACCTAGTAGCTTTTTCCTTGGGATTTGTTTAGTTAAAAGTTAGCCATTGCAACTTCGTGTACTTCGTTTGTGTCCAACGACCAAACCAAGACCGCTTACGGATCCCCACCATTATCAATACTTCATATATATTCGCAATATTCAGATTGCTTTATCATATTCTTGCTCGTTCTTCGATTGCTTGCAGGAATAGACCTTCGTGGTCAGGCTGATCGTGCTTTTCGGCATCGTCAGTAACCTCGGGAGATTGGTTTAGCGATTGCTAAGGCGCAACGTCGTGCACATTTGTAGTCGGATCGTCAAAGTCGTCTCCACCAAATCGATAGTTATCATCTCATCGAAAGATCGGGACACCCTCGCCTTTATCAAGTGGTATCAGTTTTCAGGTTGCTCGGTGAGAATTTCCAGTTTTCCCTAGATTAGATTTATTTTCTTACCTATTGTCCAAGAAAAAGCCACAAAAAAGTTAGATCTATTCATCCTTTTGTCCAAGGCAGTTTGAGCCTTTGCAATTTTCTTTTCATTGCTTGCATTATTGAATTATCGGTTGCATCGTCGTGTCGAGTTGTTGGTCTTAGTGTTTAGTTCATTTAGAGTTTCGAGTTCTGTTCACATTAGTCACATCGTCGCTGCATCGTTCTCCCTTCCGCTGTCCACCACACCATCCATCAATTTCCACCACGTGCTACCCATAGTTCATTATCACAATCATAGTTGAGGTCGTTCACATCTTCGCTTGATCCAATCTGCATCTTATCTAGTTTGTCTTGGAAAGAGGGAGAAAAAAAAGACAGAGAAAAAAAAAGAAAAGAAAAGTCAGAGAAAAAAAGAGAGAAAGAAAAAGAAAAAAAAGAGTGTGAGGAAAAAAAAGAGAAAAAAAAACAAAATTCGGATCTATCAAGACTCAATCTCGTAGTTGAATTCGGATTGAAATCTGTTTTGTGCACTGTTCAGTAAATCAGGCATAACTTCCTCATACAAAGTCTGTTTTGGCTCCGCGAGTACTCAAATGAAAGCTAGCGACGAGCCGCATCTAAATAGTTGCAGAAGCTAGTTCAATATTTAACACCTCAAATTCGTCTTCTAAATAGGCCTTTTTGCCCTCCGAAGTTCACGGACACAGCTTATTCCAGTTTTTCAGGCCAGTTTTCGAATTCTTTGACTCCTCATATCAATTCGGAATTGAGTGATTCTTTTTGCATTGGAAAGCTTGAGCTAGTAGCATTCTTTGAAAAAAGTTATCCGAAAATTTGCTCAAACTTTTCAAGAGTAAAGTTGGAGAGAGAGTTGTTATATATCCTGCTTGGCAGTTGTTTCACATCATTATCTTTACTGCTATTGTGATCTTCACTTATATCTTGCTGTCCAGAGCTACTTCATATCCTTTATTGATGCTAGTTGTGCTACGCCCTGACCTTATTAGTGTTCTAGGCTCGCGTCTCTAGTCCGGTCTAGCCTAGGACCAGCACAGTACCGTCGTTGAGCGTTTATTCAACATTGCATCTTTGAATTGATTATTGCTAATCTTTTGCTACCATATATAGCCAACCCAGCTCCACATATTTCTATATCGTGTATACGTATGTTCCCCTGGCAATCGCTTTACACAATCTTCAGAGTTATTTGACACCGCTGGTTGCCTGTCACCACCTGCCACATGGTAAGAACTTGTAAGATATTGATATTTGCTTTACTGTGAGCACTTTACAACCACATCCTAGTAGTTCATAGGAACATTATTCTTGAATTTTGTTTCTTGTTTCTACTAATCATGACAGGTTCTGGAGACAGAAGTTGTTGGACGACAGACACATCATCACCATCACGAGAGTTGGGACAACACAAACAAGCAGATGGTCAGGTTATCTCTTTACCGTCATTTGAGGGTAGATTTAATCCTGCTATTTATCTAGCTCGGGAGCTTGAAGTAGAACAAGTTTTTAGTCACCATGACTTTTCTGAACTTTAGCGAGTACGAGCTGTCACTAGAGCATTTACTGGTTTTGCTTCTGTTTGGTGGAGTGTGCATTGTAAGAAAAACATTGATAACCAACCCACAACTTGGAAAGATTTGAAAGATGTAATGAGACAACAATTCTTCCCTCCTTACTATTGTTGTGAATTACTTCGCAAATTTCAACAATTTAAACAAGGCAACAACACTGTTCATGCTTACTACCAAGAGTTCAAATCTTATATGCATCATTGTGACATAGCAGAATCTGAGGATGATACAATGAATAGATTTTTTGGTGGTTTGAACCATGATATTCAGGCACGATTTCAGTATATTCCTCGTTGTATTACTGGTATGTATGTTCGTGCTTGTACCTTTGAGAGACAGTTACAGGAGGATGCATTGGGTGACTACAAAAACTACTATTCTAGTTCATGCTCATCACCACCGCTTGGTTCCTCCACCGTTGCACCTACTAGAGCAACCACACCTCAGATTGTGAGCGTGACATCATCTCAAGAGTATGGTACATTGCCATCATCCGTACCTACATCAGCTAGATCTTTGCGACAAGGTAACTGTAAAGGTATTGATGATATAACTTCACATGAGAATGATGCATGCCTAGTTAACTTGAATACATTATGTGTTGAGTTACCTGTTGATTTGAGCGCAGCACCTATTTCAGAGAATCATGTTACTGTCATGAATGCGTCATGTGATCAAACAACTGAAATACCAACAATTTTGAGTGCACCCAATGAATTAACTGTTGATGCAGAAGAACCAATGTTTAATCATTTTGATATGACCTCTAATCTTGGTGATGATTCTGTGTCAAATGACTTATTGCATGTTTGCTTATTTAAGCATGTTGTAGCATGTAAATTTGATGCAAGTAAGGTTTATTCACCAACATTGGGATGGTTTAATGATGAATATTGTCAATCTTTTCATATGAATAAGAGCTTCACTTATATGTGCAAACTGAGTTGCAATACTTTCATGCCTTCTACTTCTTGTGATAATATTTTGGCTTTATATTTTATTCAGTATGAAAGTTACTCATGTATACATGTGTCATATGTGCAAATTCCACGGGAAGTAAAAATTGATGACATATACATATACAACATGTACACCTTGTCTCTTTTGTTAGCCATATTTCAGATTAAGCAACATCGAGGACGACTTTATTTTCAAGAAGGGGAGGATGATGAGGACATGACTACCTTGGATACGACCAAAAATATTGCATACATGCATATCTGTCAGGTGATTTCTAGTGTCAGCTATTCAATAATCTATTTATATTATCCAGAACAAAAATACTTCACACACTTTTGTGTTTTGTCTAATTGCAGGTGTATGGGACATTTTTAAAATCCACATATGAAGATAAGGGAAAAAGAGAAGTTTAGGTGCTGTTCAAAAAGTCCTTTCACATCACTTTTGGGCCAAGAGAAGATAGAGTCCAAGTCTCTCACGTTCTGGATTCAGATTCGGACTGCACAGACATACCTGACTCAAAACGGCAAGAACTTTTTCATACGGACTCCGAATTGGGTGATTTTTTTTGTTGGAAAGTAGATTTCGTCCTCTTTCCACTCCAATTGGATTCACCTTTAAATTCGTCCGGAGCATTGAGATATGGACAAAACAATCTGACGCTGCAGTAGAATCCGAGTCAAACAACAAGTCCAAAGGTGTTGCATCACCTCCACTTGGGCCCATGAGCCTTGTACGACCTAGGGTTGGTTTTAGGCTACCTTGGGACGTCCTCCCACCTCCTTGGCCACCACCCCTTGCTCCTATATAAGTAGATCCACCTAGTAGCTTTTTCCTTGGGATTTGTTTAGTTAAAAGTTAGCCATTGCAACTTCGTGTACTTCGTTTGTGTCCAACGACCAAACCAAGACCGCTTACGGATCCCCACCATTATCAATACTTCATATATATATTCGAAATATTCAGATTGCTTTATCATATTCTTGCTCGTTCTTCGATTGCTTGTAGGAATAGACCTTCGTGGTCAGGCTGATCGTGCTTTTCGGCATCGTCAGTAACCTCAGGAGATTGGTTTAGCGATTGCTAAGGCGCAACGTCGTGCACGTTTGTAGTCGGATCGTCAAAGTCGTCTCCACCAAATCGATAGTTATCATCTCATCAAAAGATCAGGACACCCTCGCCTCTATCAGTCAGAAAGCAAGCTTTGGAACGGCAAGAGTTCATCACAGAGGAGATCCGGAAACTGGAAGCGGCGGGTTTGGTGAGAGGAGTGCTCCATCCAACATGGTTGGCCAATCCAGTGGTAGTGCGCAAGGCGAATGGGAAGTGGAGGCTGTGTATTGATTACATAGATATCAATAAGGCTTGTCCCAAAGATCCTTTCCCGTTGCCACACATCGACCAGATTGTTGACTCCATGGCTGGGTGTGATCTGTTGTCATTCCTCGATGCCTACTCCGGCTACCACCATATCTTCATGACGAGAGAAGACGAAGAGAAGACAACATTCATCACCCCATGTGGTACATATTGTTTTCTACGGATGCCTTTCGGGTTGAAGAGTGCTAGCTCAACGTTTGCAAGGGAAGTCCAGATTGGTTTTGAACCCCAGCTCCATAGAAATATGGAAGCTTATATGGATGATATAGTGGTCAAAACCAAGAACAGGGCAACCCTCATACCGGATTTACAAGAAACATTTGCAAACCTACACAAGATCAATCTCAAGCTGAACCCTGAGAAGTGCGTCTTTGGCGTCCCGTCCGGCAAGCTTCTCGGGTTCTTTGTGTCACAGCACGGGATAGAGGCCAATCCGGACAAGATCAAAGCTATAGAGCAGATTGAAGCACCCAAGCGAGTCAAGGATGTGCGCCGGCTTGCTGGTTGCGTTGCCGCCATGAGCAGGTTTATTTCCAAGTCCGCCGAGCGCGCCCTTCCCTTTTTCAAGATTTTGAAAAAGGCGGGCCCGATGGAGTGGACGCCAGAAGCTGAAGCAGCATTGCAAGATTTGAAGAGGCACCTCTCCTCCACGCCAATACTAGTTGCGCCTAAGCCACAGGAACCGTTGCTGCTATACTTGGCAGCAACGAACCAGGTGGCCAGCGCCGCGCTAGTGGCGCAGAGAGAAATTGATGATGAGGTAATACCAGCGACAGAGCCCGATGCCATTGATGCAGAGACGACACGGCCAGTTGGAATGCCGCCGAGGAAGAAAATGATGCAGCACCCGGTCTACTTTGTTAGTTCCCTCCTGCAGGGGGCTAGATCAAGGTACTCCGGTGTGCAGAAACTTCTCTTCGGCCTTCTTATGGCCTCGAGGAAGCTGCGCCACTACTTCCAGGCGCATGAAATCACTGTCGTCACTCGCCTCCCTCTGCAACGGATATTGCACAATCCAGACGCAACGGGAAGAATCATAGAGTGGGAACTGGAACTGTCCAGCTTTGGCCTCAAGTTTTAGAGTACCTCAACAATTCAAAGCCGAGTCCTGGCGGAGTTCGTTGCAGAATGGACCGCGACGGCTGACGAAGAAGCCCAAGAGACTGCTCTCCCCGGCAAGGAGGCAAGTTGCGACTGGATCATGTACTTTGATGGAGCTTTCTCCTTACAGGGCGCCGGGGCTGGCGTACTGCTTGTCGCGCCCACCGGAGAGCACCTCAAGTACGTGGTCCAGATGCACTTCCCCAGGGAGGTGTCAACAAACAATACGGCTGAGTACGAAGGGCTGCTTGCTGGTCTTAGGATCGTGGCGGACCTCGGAATCAAGAAACTCGTCGTCAGGGGCGACTCGCAACTTGTCGTCAAGCAAGTCAACAAGGATTACCAGAGCCTGTTGATGAAGGCCTACGTCGATGAAGTGAGAAAGCTGGAAGAGCGTTTTGATGGTATACAGGCAGAACACGTTCCCCGAGCGGATAATGACATCGCCGATTACCTGTCAAAACGTGTTGCCCTCAAGCTACCTATGGAACCAGGTACCTTTGTGCTTCGGCTAACTCAGCCATCCGTTGATCCATCAATAGAGCAGAACAAAAGGAGGAAATCAGGGCCCGACAAGTACTTTCCCGCCGAGCTCCCTGGAGCCGCCGGCAAGAATGTTGCCGGAGACACTGAGCCCGCCACGGGACGGCTAGCTCCGGTGGGGCACCAAGCTCTTGCCATGGAAACGACCGCTCCTATAGCAGAGAAAATGCCTTTGGTCCTCGCCGTCGAGCCTCAGGCTCCAGCATGGGCACAGCACGCCGTCCGGTTCCTCTAAACAGGGGAACTTCCTGAGGAGCAGGAAGAAGCAGAAAAAGTAGCCCGTCGGTCTGCTATGTACCAGTTCGTCGATGACGTTCTGTACAGGAAGAGGCCGAACGGTGTGAAATTGAAGTGTATCCCTCGAGAGGAAGGACTGGGGCTGTTGGCAGAGATACATGGAGGCATATGTGGATCCCACATAGGGTCGAGGGCCCTTGCCGGCAAGGCATTTCGGCAAGGCTTCTTCTGTCCCACTGCCCTCCAGGATGCGACGACACTGGTCACCAGGTGTGGCGCGTGTCAGTTCCATTCAAGGAAGCTTCATCAGCTAGCTCAAGCCCTCCAAACCATTCCTCTCTCCTGGCCCTTCTCGGTCTGGGGGCTCGACATACTGGGTCCTTTCCCCCGCGCTGTCGGGGGCTTTGAGTACTTGTACGTCGCAATCGACAAGTTCACAAAGTGGCCAGAGGTGGAAGCAGTGAGAAAGGTCACGGCTCAATCAACCGTCAAGTTCTTCAAGGGACTAGTGTGCCGTTTTGGTGTACCCAACAGGGTCATCACCGACAAACGACACGCAGTTCACAAGCCACACCTTCATGCAATATACCCAAGACCTCGGGAGCAAAGTCTGTTTTGCTTCCGTTGCTCACCCACGAAGCAATGGTCAAGCTGAGAGGGCAACCGCTGAAGTGCTGCGAGGCCTAAGGACAAAGACCTTTGACAGGCTGCACAAGAGTGGAAGGCGCTGGATTGATGAGTTGCTGGCGGTTCTTTGGTCGATCAGAACGACGCCAAATCGAGCCACCGGCCAGACACCCTTTGCCCTGGTATACGGGGCAGAAGCAGTTCTCCCCACTGAACTCATATACGGGTCACCTCGAGTGCTCGCTTACGATGAGCTTGAGCAAGAGCGACTGCGGCAAGATGACACAACACTCCTTGAGGAAGATCGTCTTCGGGCGGCTGTGAGAGCAGCACGCTACCAGCAAGCCTTGTGCTGCTACCATAGCCGCAAGGTCCATGCCCGAAGCTTTGAGGAAGGCGACCTTGTTCTTCGGCGCGTTCAATCGGCCAAGAATACCAACAAGTTGACGCCAAAGTGGGAAGGCCCTTATCGGGTAATACGAGTCACCAGGCCTGGCGCAGTCCACCTGGAGACCGAAGATGCCGTTCCAGTGAGCAACTCCTGGAACATTGAGCATCTTCGCAAGTTTTACCCATAAGGCGCGGCTTGCCGGGCCCCCCGACAAGCCACCTTTTGTACAAGCCTTGCCGGCAAGGCATGTAACCCTTTGTACAAAGCCAAGCGCAGACCCTGAGCATAAATAAATGAAGCGATGGCGCCCTAAGTTATAGCATGCATGCTAGGTCGAGTCTCGTCCTTGGTTAGGGTTGATAGTGTTTAGCGGCGACTAACCCCTAGCTTAGAGGTCGAATGTGCGTCTCTTTGTTCTTCTTTTGTCTTCTTTGGTTCGTAGGACACGCAGATATCCTTGCCAAGCCACTTGGGAAGAAAAAAAGAACAGACCATCATTTAGGCCCCGACGAGCCAGTATCGCCGGGGACTGCAAGAGCAAAGATTCACCCACGACAAACCAGGATTGCCGGGGGCTGCAGCTTCAGATAAGTTCTTCATCCCTTATCATGCATTCCATTATGGACTGAGGTATGTGAGACCTCGTTTTTCCTTAAGCTACCGTGCTCCCCTAACTCTAGGCCCTAGGGCTCGTTCCTGGGACCAAGTTTGGTCGTGGTCGCAGCAGCGAAAGGATGAAACAAGGAGCCTGAACCCGCCTCATCCCTGCCTTCCGCCAAAGGCGTGAAAAAGGTCGAGCGAGGTGGGGAGACGGCAAGGCCTGTTGCCGAGCAAGAAAATGTTTATCTTAGAGATATCAAGGATTTACTCCTTGTCGTGGGTTCCACCCACAAATAAATGACCCGGCAAACATCCCTTTTTTATTAAAAAACATCCCGCCCAAGTACAGTCCATAGGGAATGGAAAACATGAACAAAGGGATTACAAGTTTTAAATTCAACAAAGGCCCGAAGGCTTACAAACTAAAAAGAGATAAGGTGCCCGTAATCCCTTTCTTGTCCCTCTCCTCAGGAGGCAGGTCAAGGAGGCGAGAAGGGCAAAAGGAGCGCCTAGGCAAGCTACGGGTGGCAGAAGACACCGAGAGAACATCTTGGTGGCCATCCAAAGGCTGGATGGTGATGGCGGCGCCGGAAGCAGAGCTTGAAGACGAGGTGGCATGACGTCAGTACGCATCGAAGGTGTCGGTGCCCGCGTACTCCGACTTGACGGCCTTGCCGCCCGCCCTCTTCCTCTTCCGCAGCCTCCCAGCACCAGCCGCCCAAGGAGACGACCCCGAGAAGTTCAAGGAGCCGGCGACACAGATGATGGGGTCGCCGGTGCCGCACGGAGCGGCGCCCGACACCTAGTCGGACCCGTCATCCTGCTGCCTACCGCCCTCGTCGTCGCTGCCGCTGTCCTCCTCGTCACTCTCGCTCGAGGAGGAATCTTCACCATCAGAAGAGCTCTCCACGCAGCACCTTGCACGAGTCCCAAAGTGCCCGAAGACCTTGACAGAGAGAAGGCCACCCTCCATGAGCTTAAAATGGAGAGTGAGCCCCTCCGTCAAGCTGTGGATACGAGCAAACGTCTTCCATCCCCGACGAAGATACATCACATGAGGAGCGGGGAAGTCGACGCGGACCCGTGTACCACTGATCCCGCAGCCCCTCATGTGCAGCCTCAATGACTCCGGCGGATCCAGCTCCATCTCCCGCGCGAATGGAGTCGGGAGACGAAGGCGACGGTGCGGCGGCCGGTGCAGCCTGACGAAGAACTCACAAGGGTCATCCCCAACATGGCCCTCCATTGGAGGAGGAGCTGCTTGCGGGGGCGAGGCCGGCGCGCCGCCCCGTCCTCCTCTTCCCCGAGCGCCCCGGCCTCGCCCCCTCCCCCTTCCCCTCGTGGCCGGCTCTGCCACCGCAAGCGCAGGAGAAGAAGGGACGCGTTGTCGAGCGGCGACCCTCGCCGCCACCGTTGAAGGACCGGGATTTCCTCTCTCCATGACGGATGGAAGAGAGGAGCAGAAGCTGAAGGAAGAAGAAGATGGAAGAATGCGGGACGCCATCCCCCCTCCCGCTCTTTATAAAGGAACGGGGTTGGGGCTCGGGCGCCCCGCTTGGCCAATCAAGACACGGAAGGCGCAGGGAGCCAGGACCGACCCGCTGCCCCAACCAGCGACGGCCCGGTTTCCCGCCTCCACCGTTTGCCATCCCAAGCGCATGGGAGACACGTGGCAGACGTGTAGAACCGAGGGGACGGGTGAGGCGACCTCTCCCCACCCCGTGATCGTGGGGATTGGACGCCTTGAGGACCGCGCCTCGGTCCCATTCAGTAAATGGGCCGCGCCTCCACGCCTCCCTCCGATTATGGGAAAGGCGCGAACCGCCCCTTTACTACGACGTGACACATGCGTGCAGAGACCAACCCCATGCATACCGCCCACGTCACGCACACCTCCCCATGCCGCACCACGCGCGCGAGTTGTGGGAAGCGTAGCGCGCGAAAAATCTTACCGCGGTAAAAACCGCCCTGCCTGCCCGCACACCGTTTTGGGCCTAGCCCAACAAACGCGTTGCGCTTATGTGTGGCCCAGGCCCGGGGGCTCCTGTCGGTGAACAAAAAGAGGGGTACACTTTTTTTACCCCTATAACTGTGCACGGGCAGTCAGAGCCGCGCCCACGACCACACCAAGCAAGGTAAGGGAGGTGAGCCAGGGTAAGACCGAAGCTCAAGGTAACTAAAGCAACGCCAAGACCAAGACCATGAAGAACCAAGGGACGAGGCGGGCTCCCCCGGCAAGATTCTTGCCGGGACCGGCATTAGCAGCCCCGACGAGACCCTTGCCGCGGCAACTCGCCCCACGCCTACGGAGCAAATCACCCTTGAGTCCACTGCCCCCATGGGGCAAGGATTCGGGAGATGTCTCCGTGGTGGCATGCAGATCTTTGTGAAGAAACACTCAAGATCAAATATGCACTAAGAAGACGACGACCCTTGGCAAGATACTAGCCAAGGAAGACCACGAGACCCCCGACAAGCGCCTTGCCGGGGACGACGGCAGGCGCCGCGACAAGACCCTTGCCGGGGCCCCGGCAAGGCCCTTGCCCAGGACGTCTACGGGCCACCATCAGGCCCACGCCAACCAAGCCTCCACCGCCGTTCGCACACAGCTGCCGACCCAATCAACTGGGCAGGCACCTGCGTGGCGGCATGCAGATCTTTGTGAAGACACCACCACCGCGCCACCTCAGCTGCCTGCCTGCCTACATGGCACCACGGGCATCACTGGCCAGGGCGTGTATCGACGCGAGGAGGAGCAATGACGGACGGGACGGGCTTCGCCCCCGCCCTCGATAAAGCAAGGACACCTAAGAAGACGCATTAAATGCGCCTTGTCATGTAATGCGAAGGATAACCTCGCGTCACTGTACCCTTTCCACCTCCTGTGTGCCACTGTGGCAACCCCTTTTTCCTATAAAAGGAGGCCCGAGGCGACCAGGAGAAGGATTCGGCTTTTTGGAGCTCTTCACGCCCCATAGCTAGTTCAAGAACACAGATATACATCCACCAAAGCAGGAGTAGGGTTTTACGCATCCTCGCGGCCCGAACCTGGATAAACGAATTGTGTGCTATCTATTCGATCCGCTCTTCTTTCAACCCAGCACCCCGCTAACCGTAGTAGGGATTCTCGTGATCCCATAGGTGTCGTTCTCACTGACACGAGGGGTGCGTGGGCAGGCGCGCTGGAGTGCTCGAGTCGGCGAGCAGCGTCGAGCGCGGTCGGCAGCAGGAGGGCGCCGCCGGCGGCGGCGTGCAGCGAGTGAGCGGCCGTAGTGGACAGCTGTGGTGCGGCGCCGTGGGCCTGTGCGGCAACAACAGTAGCGCGGAGCAGTGAAGGGGCGGCAACAGGGGCCGGCGATAGCGGCAGGAGGCGCAGGTTGTGCGAGCGGCCGCAGGCGTAGGTAGGCGCGGTGACGTGCATGACGTGCGAGCAGCGACGAGCACGACGTTTCGGGACGAGGGGGAACAGGGGGAAGCGGGGTGCGTGAGCTCACCCTCGGTGTTGGGGAACAGTGCAGCGAGGCCTAGGGAGGTCCGGCGACGCGGAATGGCGGCATGGCGAGGTGGCAGCGACGGCGAACGGCGTTGGCGTCGGGGCGTCGTTGGGGAGGAGGTCGAGGACGGGGAGGCGGTCCGGCGAGGGAGGGTTCTAAGCGGCGGCAGGGCAGTCTGGCGAGTGGCGAGGGAGCGCGTCGGGGTCGAGGAGGCGACAGGCATCGGGGCGGCGCGGGATCTGGCTCCTCTGCCCCGATCCAGACGGGGGAGGAGACGAGGGAGAGATGGGAACGTGGGATGAGTGAGTGGGGAGTGGGGTGCGGCAATTAGGTCAGGGGGAAGGGGGTTAGGTGTAGGCAGGGGGTGGGCCGGCCGGACGGCCTGTTGGCCAGTTGGGCCGGTTGGCCATCTGGGTCAAGGCCCAGCAGGGAGGAGGGCTTTTCCTCTCTCTCTTTGCCCTTTTTTATTTTCTTAAACCCTTTTTGTTTTCTTTTAATTTGTAGAACTAAAAGAGTTTTGATAGAAAAAAAGACTTTTCAACTAAAACAAGCACATTAATTATAGGAGTCACAAAAAGTTTAACGCCGAAAGTAGTTGTCTAACTATTTTTAGAATTGAAAAGGCCAATTTTAGAAGTTGCTGGATCCTAAATAATTACGAGGGGCACTTTCGGAATCCAAAAGAGGTTGGTTCCAAAATGAAAAATATCCAGCGATTATTTTCCACACTTTGAACATTTTAGTTTTCATGTTTGGCAAATTTGAATTTTGACTTTGAATTTGAGTTTGGACATGAATAGTGATTTGGATCTAGTGAGGATTAGCAACAGTAATGTGATGACATGGCACCATTAACAAGGAATTACTATAGCATGACACAGGGGTGTTATAACAGATACATAGAGGCTTGACCGTTTGAGGTCGGGTCGCTACAGATTTGTACTACAAATAGTGGTGGTGTTGGCATATTTGATACGCTAGCCTTACACAGTTAATGGTGGTGTTGCTTTTTTTTAACACGCCACAAGTTTGTGGGCCTAGTTGTACTAACCATGCACAAATTAGTGGTGACATTGGATTTCTATGAATTCCGTATGTAATTAGTCTAATGTTGGCGTCCTGATTCCTCGTACGCCAGAAATAATGTTTGCCTTTTTTATTAAAGTAAGAATATTATTTGAATTACTTTCATCATGTGTTTCAAGTATTTATTAATTATACTGATAAAAAATCTTGGTATTACTTTTATTAAAGTAATAATATTATTTTATAAATGGTAAAAAATTATATTATATTTTGAGTCTTTACTTGTTTTACCTTTTTTATTATTTAAAATGGTGAACATTTTTATATTATATTTTTTTAGTCTTTTATTACTTTTTGAGTCTATTAGTTGTTAAAGTAATAATATTTATTTTGAGTATTTTATTATTATTTTGTGTCTTTTGGTTATCAAACTAAGAATATTTATTTCAAATATTTTATTATTTTGAGTCTTTTTTATTATTTTTGACTCTTTTTATTGTTTTTTGAGTCTTTTCATTGTCTTCAGGTGGTGGTGTTGCTTTAATATCTCTTCTGGCTCACTAGCCTATTGGGCCAAGCCCAACAATGCGTCTAATTTCGGCAATCTCCGTTGCTGAGGTACACATCTACACCTCCCCCTCTTAGTGTCGGATGTCGAACACGTCAATTCATTTTTTCCTCTCTTTGAGGTTAGCCCGGTTCGATTCCCAACGCTAGGGTTTCGTTGACGGAGACCATGGTAGGCGACGACGACGAAGATGCGGGCAGGTGATGACGCACCTCGGCTCCAATCCTCGGTGAGCATCTCCCTCCGATTTTCCAATCAACGCCATGACCATTTAGGATCCACATCCATTTAGGATTAATTATGTTCAAATAGCTCAATTAGTTGCATATGGTGGTCCTTTGCTGATCAAATAGCACAATTTGGATTAGGAGAGACCTAAACTAGGTGTAGAGCACCACAAGTTTAGATTGAAACTTAGGATATTGCAGCAAAAAAATTAGTGGCAAAAACATACTTAGCCCCATTTGGATACAAAGGATTTTAAAGTATTATTAGAATACTAAAAACAATAGTTTTAAATAATGTGAGGTGTTTGGCTATACCAACAACTGTAGTTTCATAAAGAGTGGTATTCCTAAGACAGCGGGTTTTTGAAGTATTAAAAAGGGAGGCCCGACCTCTTTTTTGTCAAACTAAGAAAAAAGGCCCGTGTCATCCTGTCCTTGACTACCATGCAGGTTGGTTTGTAACTTGTAAGAACAATTGACCTAATGATAGTATCTTTTTCGTCCTAGTGATCCATTCCTCTCCACAACATGCTCCACACTAGTTAAACATGATACTGATTCCTATTCTTCATAGTTATCCACGTTCGATTAATCGCGTCGACAAGTTCCTAGGTTAATACGGTAAAACTGTACCAGCGAAACATTTCGGTAGTTTCACTAAAACCGCGAAAATTGTTGTTTTTAGAAACTGTAGTATTCATTGCCAACACTTTATAATCCTAAACTATGTTTCCAAACTAGGCCTAGGAAGTTTCAATACCATAGTTTTAGAAACTAAAGTATTCAGTTCCTAGGCAATTGAATACTGAGGTTTTAGATTACTATGGTTTTGATAAAACTATGTTGCCAAACTAGGTCACAATTTAGACATTAATTTAGACTTCCTCTAGTCCAAAATCTAGTGTCAAGAGGGATAACACAAAGTATAAATTTAAGTGTATCCATACTCTAGTATCTCATCGGCATAAGTAGTTTTGATGCTTTAACTTGAATATGTATTATTTTAGTTGCATTCATACTCTAGTTCCTCCAGGCATAAGTAGTGTTGATAGTTTACACGAAATAAGGGCAATGTCGCAGGTGATTTGAGATGACAAAGTACAAAAGAGACTTAACGGTAGAAAGTATACCTTTAGACCAAACATTGTGAGGAAAAATGCACTTGTCAAGTGAGCTCCTTTTCCTATTCACCTCATTATTCTTACCAGATTCTTAGTTGATTTTCCCACACCAACTCATTATTTTTGACATATTCTATCATATTAACGTAAAATTGGTCACGTTTTTGGAAATGTGTAGTCAAAATAGCAAATATGACTTCGACTACAATTTAATTCAATGCACATTCTTAGTTATAATATTTTGTGGTATAATCTAATTTGCATGTTTACCTGTTATAGTTTGTGATGATAGACTCCTATGACGATGCCTACAAATCTAGTGGAGATTTTGTTATGTATAATGGCGGCGACGACATGAGTAGCAAAAGAGTAAGAAACCATGAGCTGAAACTGCTTCTTATTCAACAAACTCATGCATATGATGATTGCAAACATCTCTTTGTAGGGATACGTAGGGATTCTGACCTAGGGACCGGAGCAAGTTGAAGAAAAGGTGTATGATGTGGACATGCTAATCTAGCATATTGGAGGATAATGAAAGTATCATCAAGGCCCTGAAGGAGGTGATGGATCAGCTGAATCAGGAGAAGGATCAGTTGATTGATGAGAAGGCTGATCTCAATGATGATATGGAGCAGCTGATCATGGAGAGAGATCAACTAAAGTAGGAGAGGAAACAACTAAGGGCTAAGAGGAATGAGCTCAATAGTATGAAGGCTCATTTTCTCAAGGAGGGACAAGCCAATAAGCATAAGCTTTGTCAGATCAAGGCAATCCTTGAAGAGTGATCGACTACCTAGCTATCTATCTTAGTTTGATAGTTGTTAAACTGATCAACTATCTATCGTTTGTTAAACTTCTATGTTAAGTTGATCGAGCACCTAACTTAGTAGTTAAACTTCTATGTTAGTTGATGGAGTGCCTATCTTACTTCTAAGACAAATGTTTGCTACCACCGCTGGTAGTTACCACCACTTAAGTTTTGTATGTTGTATGTAGTATCTATCAAATCAGAGAGTATGTGCGCGTAGTATGTAGTATATAAGAAGGGATATTTGCATTCGTGCCCCTAGTTGGGTCACGCTCTGTAAGTGCATCTAGTGCCCCTTAGTGATTTTGGTGTATTGAAGACTTATAGGTTAAGCATCTGATGTGTTTATGAGTGTACACAGGTCTATAAGTCTATGAGGAGTTTGATATTTACAGTAAAAGTCGACCCCTAAAAATGAAGTTCTTCGACTAAAGACTTTGGTATTCTGAAGACTTTCTGAAGACTTTCTGAAGACTTTGAAAGTGAAGAAATTGGTGTGACCTTGAAGACATGGTATTCGTTCGAGGAACGTGAAGCATGAAGACTGTGTTTTCGTAGTTTCATTTTTCTCTTTCTTGAGTCATAGGAAACACCGTACTGTTAAAGGGGGTCGAGGAAATACTAAGAAGAAAATTTCCATGTGATGCTCAACTCAAATCCTACACCTACCAATCCCTTCGAGTGAAGCCATTGGAAATCTCATACAGTTCAGTCAATTTCTTCAGTGACAGAGACGCAGTTCTTCTGGTCACTGAGGACCTTGCTCTGACTGAGGAGTTAGGAATTCGCCAGTGCGAATTGCCTACACAGTGAGGATCATGATAGCCCTGAGGAATTTGTACTCCAAATTTCCGACCGTTGTTGTGCCACGCGCCAGCTGTCCTAAAATATCTTGTCCACCTAACGGTCATATCATTGAAGGGCATTTATGTCTTATCATGTCGGGCTGCTCCCTAGGCTATAAATAGCCGCCCCCTTCAACCACTAGCTGGTTGGCTGCTCCGTGTGAACTTGACACTTGTCATTTGAGAGCAACCCATCCTCCGAGGACTTTGAGCGAAAATCATCAAGTGAGGAAAATCCAAACCCAAACCCAGAACACCTACAAACCCAAAGTGATTGAGCATCACTGAAGAAATTGATCCTGCGTGGATCCGACGCTTGTTACCTTTCAAGACTGTGCTTCTTCCAGACGGTTAGGCGTCAAGGTCTAGAGCATCCAAGAGGAATTGTGGATCGCCGAGTGACCAAGTCTGTGAAGGTTTGGAAGTCACCTGAAGACTTACCACGAGTGATTGGACGAGGACTGTGTGTCCTTAGTTCAAGGAGAATACAGTGAGGACTTGGTGTCCCGAGCTACGGGCTCAGGACTGGGTGTCCGGGACTGTGTGTCCTCGAGTTTAAATACTCAGCCGCTCCAACCAGACGTACAACTGAGACAGCAGTTGGAACTGGTCTACCAAATCATTGTCTTCACCAAGCTTACTGGTTCCATTTCCTCAACACCTTCATTTCCTCATTACTGTGTTGTCTGTTTGTTCATATCTGTTTGTTCATATATGTTTATGCTTTCAGTACTCTGTGTTTGTCTTCATTTCATCATGATGACCATGCATGTATTCTGCTATGTTTACTTCTGAGTACTTATTCCGCTGCTAGTAGTTCTTCGCTAAGGAATTTCCTCACTAGCAAATTCCTCAGTGAAGAATTTCATAGAAATCGCCTATTCACCCCCCCTCTAGTCGATATAACGCACTTTCAATTGGTATCAGAGCAAGGTACTCCCTTGTTCTGTGTGATTTTGGTTTAACCGCCTGGAGTTTTAGTTATGTCGACCGCAGATATGAAGAAAGTACCGTGCCCCATCTTTGACGGTCACGAGTATCCAAAATGGAAGGCTATGATGAAGAAGCGTCTCATGGTGATGGACAGCGAGCTATGGACAGTCACTGAGATTGGTCTGATCGATCTATGCAAGATGGCGGAAGCTGATGACATTCGCAAGTACACTCAACTCAACCTCACAGCGAAGGCCGTCATCTGCTCCAGTCTGTCTCAAAACCAGTTCAGAAACATCATGCATCTCGATCAGGCGAAGCTTGTCTGGGACCGTCTCTCTGATGTCTATGAAGGCCATCGAATCCGTCATGATCCTTGGTTTGAGGATTTCAAGGAATCGCTCAAATCGATGACATTCGAACCAGAATCATCATCCTCTACTTCATGCCTTATGGCAAAAAGTGCTGAGGTAACTGAATGCTACCTATCTGAGTCGAGTGATGAAGAATCTGGTGATGAATTTGGACCCAGTTATGTCAAACTTGCTTCCCTTGCTGCTAAACAACAAAGAGCTTTGAAAAATGCTAATGATATGCTTAGTAAGAGCAATGATATGTTGGGTGAAGAAATGGATCAGTCACAAGCCCTGGCTGAAAATCTTCAGAGACTTCAGACTAAGCTTGACAACCTTCAAAATCATCATAACACTCTCTTATCTGATCATGAGAAGCTTTCTTATGAATATCTTCAAAAGAAGCAAGATCTTGAGAAGCTAAGAGTGAGTTATGAAGATCTTCAGAAGGAGCGCGATTCATTACTTGCTCAACAAATCAGCGCTGCTCAGGAAGAATTTATTCCTCCATGCTTAAAATGCATTGAACGAGAATCTGCTAATTCTTCACCTGAATGTTCAAATGCTTCAAATGTTACAAATTCTTCACCTGTCTCTACTATCACTAATTCCTCATCTGAGGACATTGCTAGTATCACTCACGATGCAGGGCTGAAGGAATTGTACATGACAGGCATGTACAAAAGCCTCAAAGGGCATCAGGCTCTTTGTGATGTGCTTAAAAAGCAGATCCTCAACAGGAACCCTAGGAAAGAGGGTATTGCCTTTGAGAGGAAACTCAATGCGGATGGTACTTATTGGAAGCCTGAGCAGTACCCCAAAACCTCATGGGTTGCTGCAAAGGGACCTCCAGTTGATCCATCTGATTTATCTGGCTATACATGTGAATCTTCTCATTCTTCTGATGAGTCATTTGACTCCAACTATAAACTATTCAAAAATCAGAATGGTGAAGTATTTGCTAGATATGTTGGCACTAACTACAGGAACGGTTCCCCTATGAAGAAAATCTGGGTTCCCAAGAGCTGCCTTGAAAGTCTTCAGGTGAATGTCCTCATGACACCACCTGTGAAGAAAAGGAACCCCAGATCTAATTCTTCATATGGACCAAATTCTTCATATGGATCCAAGTCCTCATACAGACCAAATTTCTCACATGGATCAAAGTCCTCATATGAACATCATCGTGCTAACAACTCTGTTTCGCAGGGAAGAGCCAAGGGCTATGAATATGAGCATTATTCTTCAAATTATTATGTTCATAAGTCCTCGAAGAATTTCTCTGCTTATTCATATGCTTACCCTAACTCCTCTTATGTGAAACGAAATGGTTTGGCTGCTTTGCCACCATTCTCATATGGAGCTCGCAGAGTGATGAACTCTTTGCCACCCCTTCAGATGTGGGTGGTGAAGAAAAAGAACTAATCTCTTCTGCAGGGTCAGGTCTCCAGACGTGCTGTAACGTCTGAAGAATTTGCTGGGGACCTGACAAAATTGCCTGAAAGGACGCAGGCTAACCATGATGAAATGAACTTTCATTTCACACGTCCTCCCTCTGTTTTATCGGTTCTACTGCTTGATGAAATTGATCTGATGAATTGTGATATCATATTCTTCACTACTGAAGTATATGAGGTTCGTAAGTTGCACTAATTCATCTGCAGGATGATCAACCCAAAGCCACTGAATGGGTACTTGATAGTGGATGTACAAATCACATGACCGGTGACAAGAATCTGTTGATGGATGCTCCCTTATCAGCATCACACATGAAGCATATCATCTTCGCTGATAAAAGCAAAAGTCAGGTATTGGGTCTAGGTAAGGTTGCTATCACAAAGGATCGACACATGGACAAAGTCATGCTTGTTGAGTCTTTAGGATACAATCTTATGTCTGTCTCAATGCTTTGTGATCTTGATATGGTTGTTGTCTTTGGCAAGTATCATTGTGTTGTGATTATGGAAGCTGACAAATCCAAAGTCTTCGAAGGCTTTAGGAGAGGAGACTTGTATATTGTTGATTTCTCTGCAGATTCACAACCTACCGTGTGCCTACTTGCAAAAACTTCAGAAGGATGGCTATGGCATCGACGACTTGGTCATGCAGGCATGAGGAATCTGCACACGCTTGCGAAGAAGAAGCATGTCATTGGCATTGAGAATGTCAAATTCCTCAAGGATCACTTATGCGGTGCCTGTGAAGCTGGAAAGATGACCAAGGCCAAGCATCCAGCAAAGACTATCATGACCACTACTCGTCCATTCGAATTGCTTCACATGGATCTCTTCGGTCCTAACCATTATTCCTCTGTCTCTAATGAAGCATCTCAATATGGTTTTGTTATTGTTGATGATTACTCTCGTTACACATGGGTGCACCTTGTCTCTTACAAAACTGAAGTGCAGGAAGTCTTTAAACGATTTTCTTCGAGGACTTCAACTAACTTTGGTGTGAAGATCAAGCACATCAGAAGTGACAATGGCACTGAGTTCAAGAATTCGGGTCTCGATGACTATCTTGATGAACTTGGTATTACTCATGAATTATCTGCTCCTTATACTCCTCAACAGAATGGCGTCGTGGAGCGCAAGAACAGGACTCTTGCTGAGATGGCTCGCACTATGCTCGATGAGTACAAAACCCCTCGCCGTTTCTGGGTTGATGCAATTGATACTGCGTGCCATATCATCAACAGAGTATATCTTCACAAATTCTTCAAGAAGACTACCTATGAACTCCTCACTGACAAGAAACCCAATGTGAGTTATTTCAAAGTCTTCGGTGCTAAATGCTGGATTAGAGATCCTCATCACAACTCTAAATTTGCACCGGAAGCACATGAAGGTTTCATGCTTGGTTACGGAAAGGACTCGCACACCTACAGAGTCTTCAACAATGTTCTTCACAAGATTGTTGAAACTGTAGATGTGCGGTTCGATGAAACTAATGGCTCGCAAAGAGAGCACCTACCTTCTATGTTAGATGAACCAGCACATGAGGAATCGATCAAGCACAAGGCTACTAAAGATATCATTCCTACTGAAGAATCTGCTGAAGAATTCATTCCAGAACGTGAAGATCGTCGAACTAATGCACCTGAAGAAAATGCTGAGGAAATTGATGATGAAGAAAATGTTGATCAAATTCCTCAACGGCAACCAACTCACCCTCGCATTGCAAAAGAAGTGCAAGTGGAGAAGATCATCGATGACATTAGAGCACCAGGTCCTCTCACACGCTCAAAAGCTTCACATCTATCTAACTTTTGTGGGCACTTTGCTTTTGTCTCTATCACAGAGCCCACTAAGGTAGATGAAGCATTTCTGGAGCCTGAGTGGATTCAGGCCATGCAAGAAGAATTACATCAGTTCAAGATCAACAACGTATGGGAACTGGTAAATCGTCCTGATCCTCGCAAGCATAACATCATTGGTACAAAGTGGATCTACCGCAACAAGCAAGATGAAAATGGTGTTGTGGTGAGGAATAAGGCACGACTAGTAGCTCAAGGCTACACACAGGTTGAAGGAATTGATTTCGATGAAACTTTTGCACCTGTTGCTAGACTTGAAGCTATTCGCATATTACTTGCTTATGCTAACCATCATGATATCATCTTATACCAAATGGATGTGAAAAGTGCATTCCTTAATGGTAAGATTGAGGAAGAAGTATATGTTGCTCAACCACCAGGTTTTGAAGATCCAAAACATCCTGACAAAGTCTTCAGACTTAACAAGGCCCTCTATGGCCTCAAACAGGCCCCACGGGCGTGGTATGACACATTGAAGGAATTCTTCATGAAGAAAGGCTTCACACACGGTTCACTCGATCCCACTCTTTTTACTAAATCATATGATGGTGAACTGTTTGTGTGCCAAATATATGTTGATGATATCATCTTTGGCTGTACTGACCAACGTTATAGTGATGAATTTGCCTATATGATGAGTGAAGAATATCAAATGTCTATGATGGGAGAATTGAAATTCTCCTTAGGTCTACAAATTCGTCAACAGCACAATGGGATATTCATATCTCAGGAGAAATACCTCAAGGATGTCCTGAAGAAATTCGGCATGCAAGATTGCAAAGGTCTCAAAATTCCTATGCCCACAAATGGTCATCTATGCACTGATGAAAATGGTACTGACTTCGATCACAAGGTATATCGCTCCATGATTGGCTCTTTATTGTACTTATGTGCATCTAGGCCAGATATAATGCTTAGTGTTTGCATGTGTGCACGATTTCAAGCTGCACCGAAGGAATCACACCATATGGCTGTGAAGCATATTCTTCGATATCTAGCTCACACACCAACACTAGGATTATGGTACCTCAAGGGCTCAGATTTTGACCTCATTGGATATTCTGATTCTGACTATGCTGGTGACCGTGTGGATCGCAAGTCAACATCTGGTACTTGTCATTTCCTCGGACGATCCTTGGTCTGTTGGTCCTCGAAGAAACAGAACTGCGTATCACTGTCTATTGCTGAAGCTGAGTACATTGCTGCTGGTTCTTGCTGTGCTCAACTACTATGGATGAAGCAAACACTCAAGGACTATGGAGTCAACGTGAAGAATGTGCCTCTCCTCTGTGACAATGAGAGTGCCATCAAGATTGCTCACAACCCAGTTCAGCACTCGAAGACAAAGCACATTCAGATTCATCATCATTTTCTTCGTGATCATGTGTTGAAGGGCGACATTTCTATTGAGCATGTGAAGACTGAAGAACAGCTAGCCGATATCTTCACTAAGCCCTTGGATGAGAAGAGATTTAGCAAGTTGCGGTGTGAGCTAAATATCTTAGAATCTTCGAATGTACTTTGAAAATGCACTCATCCTAACACTTATGCATAATTGATGACTTAGATGTGCAACACATGAAGAAACATTTTTCTTCAATCAATGAAGAATAACACTCTAAGTGTGAAGAAATTAATGAAGAATTTGATTCTCACAACCCTACGACAATTGTACGCGGTGTCTGAAATCATCATTCTTACACGGTGGGTCTCGCCACCACAAAAGTTGAAAATTTTCAATTTGAGTTTTTCCTCAACTTTTGAAATTCTTCAGTTTTTCAAATTCTTCAAACTTTACAAAGTCTTCACCTGTGCCGTCGTTTTTCTTCATTTGCTATATATATATATATATATATATATATATATATATATATATATATATATATATATATATATATATATATGAGTTTATGTCCTCTACAGCATTCACTTATAGCTATTTCTTCAAGTTGAAACTTTTTTTGCTAAGTGAATGTGATCGGACCCTTCCCCTCTATGCTATACTCAATCCAGTCTATTCACAAATTCTTCATGTGCGTTCTATTTGAAACTCGTTCAAATTCTTCACTGTGTCCTTGTCAGCTGAAAAAATTGCGAACGGTACGTTAAAACTAATCTTATCCAAACCTTCGGTTTTGCCGCGCAATCCGTTCCACTTCCCACGATGGATTATTTTACTCACCCACGATCTTACACGATCTCCACTACACAGTACGTGGGTGACACATGTCAAGTGAAGGAGAACGGCCAGGGGCATGTTAGTCCTAAATCTTCGGACGAGCAGTTTTTCACTGCGGCTATAAATACCCCTCCGTTGCCATCCTCGCTTCCTTTACCTCGCTCGAGCTCTCCAAACCCTAGCGCCGTTGCTACTCCATCGTCGCCGGTGAGGAAAAGCTTCACTGCCTCGACCTCATCGCCGACGTACTCGCGCCGACAGCGGAAATCTTCACCTCCGCCGCCGCCGTAGACGTCTTCCTCCGCCAAGTTAGGGCGTGGAAGATCTGCATTGACGAACTTCACTGTTCCAACCCACAGTTCGTCGTGTTCTTCATTCAGGGTATTTAAAAGCTATTTTTACTGCCCTCTTTGATTCGAAGTTTTTCTACAAAATCTTCAAAGGTGTTTTTATTCTTCAAATCCTCACACACAAAACACCTCACTTATTCTCTGTTCTTGATTCATTTCCCTAAGTCTAAATCTCTTCAAGATTCCTCAACTTTGTGGATTCTCAATCTATACAACTCTGGAATCTAAGATATATATGGAGCTTAGTGAAATTCCTCAAGACGAATCTGGTCAAAATTCCTCAAAACTTGTTCTTTATGAAAAAACCTGAGAACGCATATGACCTCTTCAAATTCCTCGCAACTATACTCTGTTCACAGGTACACATGTCCGCTGCTGAATCCTTAGGTTCTCATCAACTTAACTCATTTGCAGCGTTCCTCGAAGAAAAGTTGCATACTTCTTCAGAGAATTCCATTGTTCAAATTCCTCATCTGAAGAAAATGGCTGAAGGTAAAAAGCCGCAGAAAGGAGGAAAGAGACCAGAGGTCATGACTGCATTTGAAATCCCTGAGGACATTTATGCTGGGTACTGCACACCTCCTGAAGAAGATAGAAATCAGCGCAAGGTGCGCATACAGAGGATTGAAAGGAGATGGGCAAGAGAATGGAGGGAGTACAGATATGTTACTCCTAAGTATATGAAGAAATTCGCCGTAAACCCTCCATGTCAACGCCCTCCACTGGCACCTGGCCAAGTGGCTGATCCCTCTAGCATCAGAAGAGGTGAGGAATTTCCTCAAGAATGGGCTAAGCGCCAGCGTAAACTGCAAAAGCAAGCAAAAGAAGCAGTGAGGAAATTCAATGAAGAATCTGCTGCTGCTGCTGCCACTGAGGCTTCTGCCAAGCCGAGGAAATCAATGATGAAGAAGCCTGCTCGTAAGCCAAGTGCTTCACCTTCAATGCCCTCACGGCCAAGTTCCTCAGCTGCGCCCTCACGGCCAGAATCTTCAAAATCTTCAAAGCAAATTCCTCATGCTGCTCCTGCTCCCACAAAGTCCTCAGCTCCTGTGCATCTGGCCTCATGCTAAAGGACAACTGGCATCTCTATTGCCTCTGGTGTCTCAGCTAGTTCCTCAGCTGCACCAAAATCCTTAGCTGGACCCTCGTTACTGAAGAAAAAGGCTACCGCTGGACGCGGCACTCGCCCAAGTCCAAAGAAGCAAGTGGTCTTCACTATGCCCTCTGATGATGATGAAGCTGATGAAGAAGAACTCGCTGAAATCATCAGAGACCGCCAAGAAAGGGCTGCTAAAGCCAAAGGCACACCTGTGCCCATGCTTTTGGATCCAAGGGCGATCCTAGACTATATTGATCTCTGGCACAAGGATCCCAACACTCCTATGCCTGATTTCAAGCTGACACCTGGCCAAAGTCACATGCTGACTCACTTCATCCAAGAGGAGAAGTGGAAATATGATAGGGCCAGAGAGATCAAGAAATCCCAGTACCGCAAAGAGAAGCTGCTGAAGAAAAATGTTCTCAAAATGAAGCCTGAGGAACTTGTCAAGATGCAGGCTGAGATCAAAGCCCTCAGCGACAACTTTGACTCGTAATATGCTGATTGGCAAGGAGCCAAGGTCAGATTTGTGAGGCTGACTGATACCTTCACCAAGGGTACTGCCTCAAAGCAACAAATTCCTCAAGCTAAAGCATCTGTTCAGCAAACTGAAGAACATGCCAGCACCGCTGATGAAGTTCAGGCTGCTGAAGAAAATGCTAGTTCCAAGGCTGATGACTCTGCTCCAACCGTTGATGAAATTGCCAGGGCATCCACTAGTGGTGCGCCTGAAGAAAATGAAGAGACCAGGGCAACTGCATCAGTTGTGCCTGAAGATAATGAACCAGATTCCTCAGCTCCACCTGCACCAACTCCAACTCCAATTCTTCCCTCTGCTTTAGACGTGAAGAAAACCAAGGCTGCAGAGCGAGCTGCAATAAAGAAAAGGAAAGCATCAAGTGCTTCAGAATCTTCAGTACCAAAGAAGATGAAGCCAATGACAAGCTCATTTGCCAATCCAATTGATGTTTTCCCTATCTCCTCAATGCCATCAAAGGACCTTGTTCCTTTTGGTGAAGATTATGAGATCCCAAGTGAATCAGATGAAGAAACTCAATCTGCTGCTTCCTCAGAGCAGATTGATGAAGAAATTGAAGTGGATACAATCCCTTCAACCCCAATAATCTCATCACCAATGCCTCAGTTTGATGCTGAAGAGGCTGGTGTTGAAGAAATTGATGATGAAGATGTGGATATTGGAAGCACAACTCCAGTAATGAATGACAACTTCTGGGAAAGTCAGCATCCCAATTCCCCACTCTTCACTCCCCTACAGCAAATTCCTCACTCTTCTTCACCAACCATAAAATTGGGCTCTGATGCAACTCATCCCACTGCTTCTGTGAATGAAGAAATTCCAGCCACTAGTGCTGAAGAAACTGCTGCTGAAACAGACAAGGTGACTGCACCTAAGGAAAATACTGAAATTCCTCAGCCTGAAGAACCTGAGCTTGTGATTCCTGAGGTCGTGATGCAACTCACTGACACTCCTCTGCCAAGGCCAAAGGATCCATTCTCACGCAAACAGAAATTCAAGGCTGAAGACTTCTATGGCGAGCACGTATTCTTCACTGAATACAATCCTTATGACTCTGCTCGCATAATGAAGAGGCGTTTCTGGACTGCCAGCTAAGCAAATTTCTATTCCTCAGTGCTTTACAACAAAGACAAAGTCTTCGACCATGCACATATTCCTCACGTGGATATGGAATCTATGCCGTGCTTTACGCCAGTCCTCAGTGTTCTTCACGACGCTGGGCTACTCAACTTCTGCACAGATATATGTGATTGGAATGAAGAACTTATTCTTCAGTTCTATGCTACACTACACATCACTGGCAACTCTGAAGATTTCAATTCATGGGTTCTGGACTGGATGACTGAAAATACACATTACAAGGCCCCAGCAACTGAATTGCTTCGCTGCCTTTCTCTTAGTCCACCCACTAAAAATGCGCGTTGCGTGTATGATGAACCTGAACTGTCAAACCACTATATGCAAGTGCTCATGAAGCCTCTGAAGCCAGGGAAATCACCTCGTACCAAATTCCTCGTCAAGGAATTTCCGTATGTGCCTAGGATTGTCTATCGCATTTTGACGAAGACAATATGTCCCATCAAAGGACACGATTCTTCCGATGAAGAAATTGTTGGCATCATGAAGAATATGCTTTTCAATATCGTACATGGCGTTCCCATAAACTTCCATGATTTCTTCATGAGGACTCTGGCCAACATTGCTATGTCACCATTTGAGCTGAAGCCTTATGCACCTTGGATTATGAGATTCATCAGGACAAGGTCCTCACTCAACTACAAGGCTGAAACTCTCAACCACTGCAGCTACTTGTCTCCTATTGAAGTCCTCAAAAGGACATTTTCCTCAGCTGATGAAAAGGGCAAGGCCACTGCTGTGATAGATGAAGGCATTCGTCCATTGGATGGTCAATTTCGCAAGGCTGCTTCTTATTCCACCAATGATGACTCTGCCACACATGACTCTGCTGCTAATACTGCCAAGACAAATCCTCAAGCCACAGCACCCAGGGTGATGACTGATCGTGAGTTACTCCTCAGTCTTCATCAAAAGGTTGATCGCAATCACAAATGGGCCAAGCGTCAGTTTGGTTCAATTCTTCACAACATGACTGCCACATATAATGCAGTGAAGAAAAACCATCACTACCTTCATGAAACCTTCAACCGCACCTGGGATATTCTGTCTCAAGTATATAGTGCTGAAGATTTAGAGAACATGGGCCTCAAAGAAGAATTTGCCTGGTCGGCACCTCCGCCGAAGAAATTCAAGAAGGTCAAGGTTCCTTCTCTGGTGGCCAGTTCATATTCTTCATCGCGCGACATTGATGAAAATGAAGACTTGGACGACACTGCAGCAGGCCCTACTTCAACAACCGACCCCAACAACACTGGCGCTCCTCCATCAACTTGAATATCTTCAGGGGCGTTAGTCCTCAGTTTCTATCCTTTTGGTCATTTGATCACAAAGGGGGAGAAATCTGAGTTAGTCTTCAAGCGGGTCTATTATAAGGGCATATTTTTTTAAGTTGCAACTCTCGTTCTTCCGAAACTTTTATTGGATCGAGTTGTAATCTTAAACCCTATGGTGCTCCGTGCTCTGATACTTTGATACATGCTTGAGCTCTGATACTTTTGATGCGCTATTCTGCATGCTTATTCCTCATTAATGTTATCGCACGCATGCTGAATTGCATCAGGCACCATATTTCATCATGCATTTCAAATTCTTCATATCATATATCAAATGCGTGTATGAATTACAAGATATAGGGGGAGATCTCCATGATTTAACTCTTCAAGTGTGCATTGCCTCAAAAGCAAATTCCTCACTATGCACAACTTCAGGGGGAGTTCTTCTATATCTTGCAATCAAATTCCTCAATATTAGTTTCTACACTTCATATATTTATCCCCGTTGAAAACTTAACCTATGTTGTCATCAATCACCAAAAAGGGGGAGATTGTAAGTGCATCTAGTGCCCCTTAGTGATTTTGGTGTATTGAAGACTTATAGGTTAAGCATCTGATGTGTTTATGAGTGTACACAGGTCTATAAGTCTATGAGGAGTTTGATATTTACAGTAAAAGTCGACCCCTAAAAATGAAGTTCTTCGACTGAAGACTTTGGTATTCTGAAGACTTTCTGAAGACTTTCTGAAGACTTTGAAAGTGAAGAAATTGGTGTGACCTTGAAGACATGGTATTCGTTCGAGGAACGTGAAGCATGAAGACTGTGTTTTCGTAGTTTCATTTTTCTCTTTCTTGAGTCATAGGAAACACCGTACTGTTAAAGGGGGTCGAGGAAATACTAAGGAGAAAATTTCCATGTGATGCTCAACTCAAATCCTACACCTACCAATCCCTTCGAGTGAAGCCATTGGAAATCTCATACAGTTCAGTCAATTTCTTCAGTGACAGAGACGCAGTTCTTCTGGTCACTCAGGACCTTGCTCTGACTGAGGAGTTAGGAATTCGCCAGTGCGAATTTCCTACACAATGAGGATCATGATAGCCCTGAGGAATTTGTACTCCAAATTTCCGACCGTTGCTGTGCCACGCGCCAGCTGTCCTAAAATATCTTGTCCACCTAACGGTCATATCATTGAAGGGCATTTATGTCTTATCATGTCGGGCTGCTCCCTAGGCTATAAATAGCCGCCCCCTTCAACCACTAGCTGGTTGGCTGCTCCGTGTGAACTTGACACTTGTCATTTGAGATCAACCCATCCTCCGAGGACTTTGAGCGAAAATCATCAAGTGAGGAAAATCCAAACCCAAACCCAGAACACCTACAAACCCAAAGTGATTGAGCATCACTGAAGAAATTGATCCTGCGTGGATCCGACGCTTGTTACCTTTCAAGACTGTGCTTCTTCCAGACGGTTAGGCGTCAAGGTCTAGAGCATCCAAGAGGAATTGTGGATCGCCGAGTGACCAAGTCTGTGAAGGTTTGGAAGTCACCTGAAGACTTACCACGAGTGATTGGACGAGGACTGTGTGTCCTTAGTTCAAGGAGAATACAGTGAGGACTTGGTGTCCCGAGCTACGGGCTCAGGACTGGGTGTCCGGGACTGTGTGTCCTCGAGTTTAAATACTCAGCCGCTCCAACCAGACGTACAACTGAGACAGCAGTTGGAACTGGTCTACCAAATCATTGTCTTCACCAAGCTTACTGGTTCCATTTCCTCAACACCTTCATTTCCTCATTACTGTGTTGTCTGTTTGTTCATATCTGTGTTTGAAGACTTTGACTGAAGACTTTCACAAATTCCTCAGTTCAATTTCTTCAGTCTGTTTGTCTTCATCTAGAGTTATCCTGTGCCTACGCTTTCTGTACTCTGCGTTTGTCTTCATTTCATCATGATGACCATGCATGTAATCTATTATGTTTACTTCTGAGTACTTATTCCGCTGCTAGTATTTCTTCGCTAAGGAATTTCCTCACGAGCAAATTCCTCAGTGAAGAATTTCATAAAAATCGCCTATTCACCCCCCTCTAGTCGATATAACGCACTTTCACGCTCGACTGATTTGCCCCTATTTTTTCAATAATTGCGGTTTTGCCCAGCTCACTTCACTTGCCTTGTGTTTTTGCCCTTCTGGGGCGGTTCCGACCAATCACGGTTCGCCACATGGCGACTGCTCACTGGTCGAAACCGTGCCGGAAGGGCAAAAACACAAGGCGAGTGAAGTGAGTTGGGCAACACCGCAATTATTGAAAAAATAGGGGCAAATCAGTCGAGTGTGACCCAACTAGGGGCACGAATACAATTGTTCCATATAAGAATGTTTAGATATTTTATATACTATTTTTTATGTAGTATGTATCATATTTTGAGTAACCTCCTTTTTGCGTACAAATATGTATGTATCGATACTGGGTGTAGAATAAGCTATTCTACACTCACGCTTAGTTTAAGACCCTTATTCTGCTAACACCGGAGCCTTATTTTATGAACACCAGGCAACACACTGTGCCAAAAACAAACCGAAGCAAACCCCCTCCCGCCACCCCACTGGACCCCCGATCCCCACCACATCCGGGCGACCGCCCCCACCTTCTTCTTCACCCCGATCCCCACCAACCCCACCTTCATCACCCCCGCGGCGTCCTCCACCTTCTCCGACTCCGCCGCCTGGACCAACCCCACCACCACCTTCCTCCAGCGAAGCCGACTAGGCCACTACCCCGCGGGCCCACCCAACCTCCATCCCGCCATCCCGATCCACGCCGCTCGCATCACCTTTCCGCTCCGCACCTCCTTGTCCCGCTCGGACACCACGCTGCCCTACGGCTCCTTCCTCCACCGCCGTCGGGGAGTGACATGTCTCCGTCGTATCTACTTTTCCCAACACTAATGCCCTTGTTTTGGACTCTAATTTATATGATTTGAATGAAACTAACCCAAACTGACGTTGTTTTCAGCAGAACTACCTTGGTGTTGTTTTTTGTGCAGAAATAAAAGTTCTCGAATTCGGACAAAACTTTTTGGAGAATTATTTCAAAAAATATAAAAAATACTGGCACGAAGAACCACCCGAGGGGGGCCCCTGGCTGGGCACAAGACACCAGGGCGCCCCCCCTCTGGCGCGCCCTGATGGGTTGTGCCCAATTCATGGCCCCACATACCCTAATTCCAACTCCATAAATACCTATCTCGACGCCGCCACCTCCTGTTCTTCAGGACAAAGTTTCATCACGTTTCACGGTACGGAACCGCCACCTCCTCCTGTTCTTCATCAGGAGGCCAGATCTAGAGCCTGTTCAGGGTTCCAGAGAGGGGAATCTTCGGTCTTCGTCATCACCAACCCTCCTTCATCACCAATTCCATGATGCTCCCCACCGGGAGTGAGTAATTCCTTCATAGGCTCACTGGTCGGTGAGGAGTTGGATGATATTCCTCATGTAATCGAGTTAGTTTTGTTAGGGCTTGATCCCTAGTATCCACTATCTTCTGATATTGATGTTGTTATGACTTTGCCATGCTTAATGCTTGTCACTTAGCGCTCGGGTGCCATGATTTCAGGTCTAAACCGTTTATGTTTTCACCATTATATCTATGTTCTAGATTCGATCTTGCAAGTCATATTCACCTATTACGTGCTATGATCTGTAAACCCCAGTGTGACAGTAACTGGGATACTTTCCGGTGATGACCATAGTTTGAGGAGTTCATGTATTCACTATGTGTTAATGCTTTGTTCCGGTTCTCTATTAAAAGGAGGCCTTAATATCCCTTAGTTCCCTTATGGACCCCGTTGCCAAGGGAGGGTAGGACAAAAGATGTCATACAAGTTCTTTCCATAAGCACATATGACTATTTTACGGAATACATGCCTACGCTATATTTATGAACTAGAGCTAGTGCCGCATCGCCCTAGGTTATGACTGTTATATGATGAATATCGTCCAACAAATTCACCGATCCAATGCCTACGAGTTTTCCGCATATTGTTCTTGCTAAGTTGCTACTGCTGATGTTACTGTTACACTTGCCACTAAATCATTGCTATCACTGTTACCGTTACTACTTATGTTACCACTGCTATCAAAACTATCATATTACTATGCTACTGATCACTTTGCTGGAGATATTTAATCTCCAGGTGTGGTTGAATTGACAACTCAACTGCTAATACTTACAAATATTCTTTGTCTCGCCTTGTGTCGAATCTATAAATTTGGGTTGAATACTCTACCATCGAAAATTGTTGCGATCCTCTATACTTGTGGGTTATTAAGACCTTTTTCTGGCATCGTTGCCGGGGAGCATAACTATATTTGTTGAGTCACTTGGGATTATTATCTAATTATTACTATGAAGAATCTGAAGGATACCAAAACCAAGATCTTTCCCTCTAAGACGAGGGGAGGTAAGGAACTGCCATCTAGCTCTGCACTTGATTCACCTTCTATTTTGAGTAAACTTGCAACACCACCACATACTATTAATCCTCATATGTCACAAGTTATTGATGATGCTACTTACGCTATGAATGATACTCATGATGATGCTAGTACCTTGCTTGATGATAACGTGCCACTAGGTGAATTTGTTGATGAACAACTTGCTAGAGCTAAAGATATTGAAAATACTGAAACTGATGAAGTACTTGAAACTGAAAATCTTGAAACACCTATTAGACCTAGGTCTCCTAGATATGAATTGCCTAAGGTACCTGAATGTTATGTTATGGATGAGGAGATAGCTAGAGATTTTCATGCTTGCAATGATAGGGATGATCTTAAGAAATTATTATGCAAACTGAAAGAAAAATCTTTGAATGCTAGAATGAAATGTGATCCTAAGTTTACTACTTCACCTGTCTTTGTTACTGATAAGGATTATGAATTCTCTGTCGACCCAGAGTTAATTACTTTGGTTAAATATGATCCTTTCCACAATTATGAAACTGAAACTGTTGTGGCGCACCTCACTAAATTAAATGATATAGCCACCCTATTTGCTCATGATGAGAAAATTCACTACTATTATATTCTCAAATTATTTCCGTTCTCATTAAAGGGTGATGCTAAGATATGGTACAATACTCTTGCTCCTGGTTGAGTTCGTAGTCCCCAGGATATGAATTACTACTTCTCTGAAAAATATTTTCCTGCTCATAAGAAACAAGCCGCCTTACAGGAAATATTTAACTTTGTGCAAATCGAAGAAGAGAGTCTCCCACAAGCTTCGAGGAGGCTTCTCCAATTGCTTAATGCTTTGCCTGATCATCCACTTAAGAAAAATGAAATACTTGGTATCTTCTATAATGGACTAAGCGATGCTTCTAGGGACTTCCTAGATAGTTGTGCTGGTTGTGTTTTCAAGGAACTAACTATCGAACAAGCTGAGGAATTGTTGAATACCATATTGAAGAATTATGATTATTGGACCCTTCCCTAACCACCGCCTAAACCCACTCCGAAGAAGAGGGGTATGTTATTTCTCAGTCCTGAATATATGCAAGAGGCAAAGAAATGTATGAAGGAAAAAGGTATTAAAGCAGAGGATGTTAAGAATTTACCACCTATTGAAGAAATACATGGACTTGATACACCACCCCCACAGGTGGTAGAGGTAAACTCTTTAATGAAATTTGATGAAAGCGGTATCCCTTACAATAAGGATCCTAGTCAATGCCTTTATGAGTTTGATAACTACATTACAAAACAATATCACTTCAATGCAAATGTTATGAAACAATTGAAATACAACTCTGATATGATTGCTCGCTTGAGTGACTTGTTATTTAGAATCACTAATGATGTTAGAGGTGTAGGAAACCATGCCTCTGTGGTTCAACCCCAGTTAGAACAAGTTACTAAATCTCAAAGAGAATTGCTTGATGAAATGAATAATAATATGAACGACCATGCTATTAGAGTAGTAAGTAGAGGAGGTAGAATGACTCAGGAACCACTTTATCCTGAGGGACACCCCAAAAGAATTGAACAAGACTCTCAGAGAATTAACACTGATGCGCCTAGTCCTTATAAAAAGAAGAAGAAAAAGAAAAATGATAGGACTTTACACACCTCTAGTGGACCTGAAATAGAAAAATATCCTGATGATAATAATGATGTCTCTATCTCAGATGCTGAAACTCAATATGGTAACGAACATCCACCTAGTGATAATGAAAAAGATAATGATGATGTTCATGAAGACACCCAACCAAACAATGATAAAGAACCGGATAATGATGTTGAGATAGAACCTGTTGTTGATCTTGATAACCCACAACCTAAAAATAAAAGATATGATAAAAGAGACTTTGTGGCTAGAAAACATGGTAAAGAAAGAGAACCATGGGTTCATAAACCCATGCCCTTTCCACCTAAACCAACTAAGAAAAAAGATGATGAAGAATTTGAACACTTTGCTGAAATGCTTAGGCCAGTCTTTTTGCGCACTCGCTTGACTAATATTTTAAAGATGGCCCCTTAATACATGAAAGACATCATCGCCAATAAGAGAAAGATACCGGAAGCTGAAATCTCCACCATGTTTTCTAATTCTTTTATGGATGAAGTACCTAAAATACTTGGAGATCCAGGAATACCAACTATACCTTGCTCCATCAAAAGAAATTATGTTAAAACTGCTTTGTGTGATTTAGGAGCTGGTGTTAGTGTTATGCCTTTCTCCTTATATAAAAGACTTGATTTGAATAGACTCACACCTACTGAAATAGCTTTGCAAATGGCTGATAAATCAACTGCCATACCTATTGGTATTTGTGAGGATGTGCCCATTGTTGTTGCAAATGTTACTATCTTAACATGTTATACTTGAGATGCCCGAGGACGACAATGATAATCCCCAAGTGCAGGGAATCATCGTAGCACTTTCCAAAGGTGGAAGTGATAAGTATGGAGTGTCGAACCCACAAGGAGCTAAAGGTAAGATCAATATTCTCTCAAGCCCTATCTGCCACTGATACGACTCTACGTGCACCGAACGTTTACTTCCAACTAGAAACGAGAAATAAAACTACGTTGTGGGTATGAAGAGGATAACTTTGCACGATGTCGGAGAGCTAAAACATAAAATTGGTGCTGTTATCATAAAGTTAGAATATATTACTAAATATTATAAATAGCGACTGTGGAGTAATGGTGGATTGGTGTGCGGAATTGTCCTAGGCAATTATTAACAAGACCGGTAATCACTATTGCAGTTTCATATGAGGGAGAGGCATAAGCTAACATACTTTCTCTACTTGGATCATATGCACTTATGATTGGAACTCTAGCAAGCATCCGCAACTACTAAAGATCATTAAGGTAAAACCCAACCATAGCATTAAAATATCAAGTCCTCTTTATTCCCATATGGAACAATCCCTCTTACTCGGGTTTGTGTTTCAGTCACTCACCAACCCGCTATAAGTGAATCATGAACGTATTGCAACACCCTACATCGGGAATCCCTCACGCTTGCGCGACACGGAGGGCACCATAGGACAGCACCAAAGTAAAACATACAACTCATACCAATCTAGATCATCAATCAACCCAAAGACAAAAGATATCTACTCAAAACATCATAGGATGGCAACACATCATTGGATCATAATATGTGGCATAAAGCACCATGTTCAAGTAGCTATTACAGCGGGGTGCGGGAGAGTGGACCGCGTAAAAGAGATGAGGATGGTGATGTTGATGAAGACGATCAGCGTGGCGATGATACCCCTCCCGATGGCACTTCGGCGCCACCGGAAGAGGAGGAGAGGTTCGCCCCATTGTGCTTCCTCCTCCATGGCCTCCACCTTCTGGTCCTTGGCCTTCATGGTGATGATGGCCCCTCTGGTATACTCCTCCATGGCCTTCGATGATGATAGCCCCCTCCGGCAGGGTGCTGGAGAGGGCCTATATTGACTTCTCGTGGCTATAGAGGCTTGCAGCGGCGGAACTTCCGATCTAGGTTTCTTTCTGGAAGTTTTGGTATATATAGAAGAGTTTTGCGTTGATTTCACACCAGGGGGGGGTCTCCGGGCTGTCCACGAGGTAGGGGGGCGCGCCCTAGGGGGGTGGGCACGCCCCCCACCCTCGTGGGCAGCCCGAGACTCTTCTGGCCTGCTTCTGGTACTCCATGGGCTTCTTCTGGTCCAAAAATGATCTCCGTCAAGTGGCACGTCAATTGGACTCTGTTTAGTTTTCCTTTTCTGCGATACTCTAAAACAAGGAGAAAACAGAAACTAGCACTGGTCTCTAGGTTAATAGGCTAGTCCCAAAAATCATATAAAATATCATATAAATGCATATAAAACATCCTAGAAGGATAGTATAATAGCATGAATACTTCATAAATTATAGATACGTTGGAGACGTATCAGCATCCCCAAGCTTAATTCCTGCTCGTCCTCGAGTAGGTAAATGATAAAATAAATAATTTATGAAGTGTGAATGCTAGCAAGTGCTTAAGTTTGATCAATGATAATTCCAATCACTTTTTCTAGCATCATTATTTGTCATAACAATAGCTCATCCATAAAACTTTTCATGATCAAGTAACAAGCAAATCACAGGTTAAAGCATAGATCATAAACTTTCTTGAAAACTAACAAACAATATTTTCAGTCATCAAACAATTGCAACTCATCCTATTTTCAGGAAGAGTCTATGTCAGAGCTTTGATTTAGCAAACTCCACATACTCAACTATCGTTTAATCTTTCACAATTGCTAACACTCACACAATACTTGTGGTTATGGATTTTTAATCGGACACAGAGAAAGATAGGGGCTTATAGTTTCGCCTCCCAACCTTTTACCACAAGGGTAATGTCAACAATAATAGCTCATGCTAACTTACATCCAATTATATATATATATATATATATAAATATATATATATCAGGATCCTTCCAACATCCTGTGCTTGCCAAAGGATAAAATGTAAGAAGGAAAGGTGAAGATCACCATGACTCTTGCATAAGGTAGAAGATAATAATAAAAGATAAGCCCTTCACAGAGGGAAGCAGATGTTGCCATGCGCTTTCAGGGTTGGATGCACAAAATCTTAATGCGAAAGAACGCCACTTTATATTGCCCCTTGTGATATGAACCTTTATTATGCAGTCCGTCGCTTTTATTTCTTCCACATCACAAGATCGTATAAAGCTTATTTCCTCCACACCAATCAATCATACATATTTAGAGAGCAATTTTTATTGCTTGCATCGATGACAACTTACTTGAAGGATCTTACTCAATCCATAGGTAGATATGGTGGACTCTCATGACAAAACTGGTTTAAGGGTTTTGGGAAGCACAAGTAGTATCTCTACCTGGTGCAAAGAATTTGGCTAGCATGAGGGGGAAAGGCAAGCTCAACATGTTGGATGATCCATGACAATATACTTTCTTTCAGATATAAGAAAACATAACCCATTACGTTGTCTTCCTTGTCCAACATCAACTCTTTAGCATGTCATATTTTAATGAGTGCTCCCAATCATAAAAGATGTCCAAGATAATATATTTATATGTGAAACCTCTCTTCCTTCAATATTCTTTCATGAATTGTTCAAGTGACCAATTCTACGTTTGCTAACTTTCAATAAGTTTACTACCTATACTTATTATGTGTGAAGTCATTACTCCCCATGTTATAAGTATATGAAACATATATAAATTCAGATTTATGACATTCGATTCATTCAACCATTAACTCATAGGATATACATGAAGCACGTGAGCAAATGACAAACTACTCCAAAAAGATACGAGTGAAGAACACTGAGTAGTCAAATAATTAACTAGCCATGGGAGGATTCTTTTTCATTCAAGATTTCATATCCAATGATTTTATTCAAACAACAAGTAAAATTGAAAATACGCTCCAACCAAAACACATATCATGTGGTGAATAAAAATATAGCTCCGAGTAAGGTATACCGATAGTTTTGAAGACGAAAGAGGGGATGCCTTCCGGGGCATCCCCAAGCTTAGGCGCTTGAGTGTTCCTTGAATATTACCTTGGGGTGCCTTGGGCATCCCCAGGCTTAGGGTCTTTCCACTCCTTATTCTCCTCATATCGATATCTCACCCAAAACTTGAAAACTTCAACCACACAAAACTTAACCAAACTTCGTGAGATAGGTTAGTATGATAAAGAGCAAACCATTCACTTTAGTACTGTCAAAGACAAGGTTCATAATTGTTCTCACACAATGCCTACTGTACCATATCATTTCTACAATTTATATTGAGGAATATAAGTCATAGAAACTAGAAAACAAGCAAACTATGCAATGAAAACAGAATCTGTAAGAAACAGAACAGTCTGTAATGATCTGAACAATAACCATACTTCTACTAGTCCGAAAATTATGAAATAAATTGGTGGACGTGAGGAATTTGTCTATTAATCTTCTGCAAAAATAATCAACTCAAGAGCACTCTTCTGTAAAAAAAGTGACATCTATTCTCGCGAGCGCAAAGTCTCTGTTTTTTACAGCAAGATCACATTAACTTTCACCCAAGTCTTCCCAAAGGTCTTACTTGGCACTTTATTGAAACAAAAGCTATAAAACATGATTACTACAGTAGCTTAATCATGTAAACACACAAAAACAGTAAGGGTAAATATTGGGTTGTCTCCCAACAAGCGCTTTTCTTTAATGCCTTTTAGCTAGGAATGATGATTTCAATGATGCTCACATAAAAGATAGGACTTGAAGCACAAAGAGAGCATCTTGAAGAATATGACTATAATACTTAAATATAACTTACTTCCTATGCCTAGGGATTTTGTGAGCACACAATTTATAAGAGCAACAATCAACTAGCATAGGAAGGCAAAACAAGTATAACTTCAAAACTTTAAGCATATAGAGAGGAAACTTGATATTATTGCAACTCCTACAAGCATGTATTCCTCCCTCATAATAATTTTTAGTAGCATCATGGATAGCAACTTTGTTCTCATACTCAATTGGAACCTCTTCCGAAATAGTGGAGTTATTACTAGCTAAAGTTGACACTCTTCCAAATCCACTTTCATAAATATCACACTAAGATTCAACACCCTCTAAAATAGTGGGATCACTAATTCCTAAAGTTGACACTCTTCCAAACTCACTTTAAATTATATTATTATTTATACTCCAAAAGATATAAGTGAAGTTCGTGGAGCATTCTACAATTAATATAGACTAACCAAGCTCAAAATGTATAAGTGAAGCACACGAAGCATTCTATAAAACCATACTCAAAAGATTTAAGTGAAGCACAAAGAGCAATTCTATGAGATCATTTTTAAAAGATATAAGTGAAGCACATGAAGTATTCTATAAATAAATGCAGGGCTATCTTATGCTAGCATGGTTCTTAAAAAAAAATAAAAACACAAAGGACACAAATCATGTGAACAAAACAAAACCGAGGTATACCGATAATTGTTGAGGAAGAAAGATGGGATGCCAACCGGGGCACCCCCAAGCTTAGATGCTTGAGTATCCTTTGAAGTATTTACTTGGGGTGCCTTGGGCATCCCCAAGCTTAAACTCTTGCTTCTCTTTATTCTTCTCACATCGGTAACTCCTCGTTCTTCGAACACTTCATCCACAAAAACTTAACAAAAACTTTGTGAGATCCGTTAGTATAACAAAGCAAATCACTACTTTAAGTATTGTTGCAAACCAATTCATATTTTGTTTTTGCATTATAGCTACTGTAATATAACTTTTCTATGGCTTAATCCACTGATAGGAATCGATAGTTTCATCAAAACAAGCAAGCAATGCATCAAAAACAAAATCTGTCTTAAACAGGACAGTCTGTAGTAATCTGGAAGTTTGGGAAACTTCTGTAACTCCTAAAATTATGAACTAAATTTGAAAATTTGAACAATTTGTACAGAAGTAATGTTCAAAACGTTTCAGACCCATTTAACTTTCCAGTTAAAAACATAAATTCACGCACTACAGCCAAAGTTTCTGTTTTTGTTCTGCACATAGTAAACAAGCAATCTAATCATCCTAAAACCAAAGCTTGGCACATTATTTTTATAATACAATGGATATATACAAGGGGATAATTATTTACAGAGAAACCTCCATGAAAAATTCTACATTGTTTCCGTGAGCATGAACACAAGTGCTCAAGGTCGACCCTCACTTCTTCAATGCAAAACCTTCCAATCACTTCTCTTTTTGAAAAACCTTTTAGGCAAGGAAGGCAAGTATTTTTTTTGTATTTTCATTCTTTTAATTTTTTTGTATGTTTCACCCACAACTAAACAGAAACAAAAAGGAAAAACAAAATCTACTTAGTGAAGAAAGCAAACAAGCACACACGAGAATATCAACCCCACGCTATTGCTCCCCGGCAACGGCGCCAGAAAAGAGCTTGATAATCCCCAAGTGCAGGGAATGATCGTAGCACTTTCCAAAGGTGGAAGTGATAAGTATGGATTGTCAAACCCACAAGGACCTAAAGGTAAGATCAATATTCTCTCAAGACCTATCTGCCACTAATACGACTCTACGTGCACCGAACGTTTACTTCCAACTAGAAACGAGAAATAAAACTACGTTGTGGGTATGAAGAGGATAACTTTGCACGATGTCGGAGAGCTAAAACATAAAAGTAGGTGCTGTTATCATAAAGTTAGAATATATTACTAAATATTATAAATAGCGAGTGCGAAGTAATGGTGGATCGGTGTGCGGAATTGTCCTAGGCAATTGTTAACAAGACTGGTAATCACTATTGCAGTTTCATATGAGGGAGAGGCATAAGCTAACATACTTTCTCTACTTGGATTATATGCACTTATGATTGGAACTCTAGCAAGCATCCGCAACTACTAAAGATCATTAAGGTAAAACCCGACCATAGCATTAAAGCATCAAGTCCTCTTTATTCCCATACGCAACAATCCCTCTTACTCGGGTTTGTGTTTCAGTCACTCACCAACCCACTATAAGCGAATCATGAACGTATTGCAACACCCTACAGCGGGAATGCCTCACGCTTGCGCGACACGGAGGGCACCATAGGACAGCACCAAAGTAAAACATACAACTCATACCAATCTAGATCATCAATAACCCAAAGACAAAAGATATCTACTCAAAACATCATAGGATGGCAACACATCATTGGATCACAATATGTGGCATAAAGCACCATGTTCAAGTAGGGATTACAGCAGGGTGCGGGAGAGTGGACCGCGTAAAAGAGATGAGGATGGTGATGATGATGGTGATGTTGATGAAGACGATCACCGTGGCGATGATTCCCCTCCTGATGGAACTTCGGCGCCACCGGAAGAGAGGAGGAGAGGTTCTCCCCCTTGTGCTTCCTCCTCCATGGCCTCCACCTTCTGGTCCTTGGCCTTCATGGTGATGATGGCCCCTCTGGGATACTCCTCCATGTCCTCCGATGATGATGGCCCCCTCCGGCAGGGTGCCGGAGAGGGCCTAGATTGACTTCTCGTGGCTACAGAGGCTTGCGGCGGCGGAACTTCCGATCTAGGTTTCTTTCTGGAAGTTTTGGTATATATAGAAGAGTTTTGCGTTGATTTCACGTCAGGGGGGTCTCCGGGCTGTCCACGAGGTAGGGGGCGCGCCCTAGGGGGATGGGCGCGCCCCCCACCCTCGTGGGCAGCCTGGGACTCTTCTAGCCTGCTTTTGGTACTCCGTGGGCTTCTTCTGGTCCAAAAATGATCTCCGTCAAGTGGCAGGTCAATTGGACTCCGTTTAGTTTTCCTTTTCTGCGATACTCTAAAACAAGGAGAAAACAGAAACTGGCACTGGGCTCTAGGTTAATAGGTTAGGCCCAAAAATCATATAAAATATCATGTAAATGCATATAAAACATCCTAGAAGGATAGTATAACAGCATGAATACTTCATAAATTATAGATACATTGGAGACGTATCAGACAACATGTCGAGTAGACCCTTTTTGAATACTACAGGGGCTATTATTGATTGCAATAAAAGTAAGGTCACTTTTCGTATCAATGGTAATGACCATACAGTGCACTTTTTGAAGAAACAATTCCAACTGAATTGTATTAATGTTATTGAAAAATCTCTGACAGTCACTATTGGAAGTTTTCAACTGCATCTACCTACTTCGAAAAAGAAATATGAAATGCTTATTGTTGGGGACATGCATATACCCATTGAGGTAACTTAGTATTTTACGAAAGTTCTTCGGTTCCATGCTAATCGAAGGTGGTTGTTAATAAGACCTGATCAACCTTATTAATGGATCATTTTCGAGAGGCACGAAGTTGATGAATTTAGTAGGCACTACCTTATGTCCTTACCTTTTGTTCTATGTTTTTTATTAGTTAAATAAAATAAAATGCCATGTTTATCCTGTCTTCTGGATTTTCCGTGCAATAAAAAATGACCCAAAAATAAAAGTTCTCAGAATGCCCTTTTAATACAAATTTTTCTGAATATTTCCGAATTTCTGGTGCAAATAACATCAGAGGGGGTGCACCTAGTGACCACAAGACACCAGTGCGCGCCAGCAACCCCAGACACGCCCTAGTGGGTTGTGGTCCCTATGTGGGTCCCCTCACTTATCTCTTTAGCCCATGTCATCTCCTACCTCCAGAAAAAATTCACCATAGCTCTCTCTCTCTCTCTCTCTCTCTCTCTCTCTCTCTCTCGTGTTCTTGCTCTCAAACCCGCGGATTTCGATCTCTTTGCTCGAAGCTCCATTTGCGAAACTGTTTTGGAGGATTGCTACTTGGTATGTGACTCCTCCATTGCTCCAATTAGTTTTTGCTTTAGTGGTTTGTATTTTGAATGATTAGCTACTCTTGGTACTGCTGTAGATGAGCTTTCATGTCGAATTCTTAGATTTTTAAGTAGTTTGAATGCTCAGTATGGCCTATAGGCATCCTTACGAGTAATTGCTATCAATCTTGAGAAGTTTTGTTGACATAAATTTTGTGTCCTAATTTTTTTTCTAGAAACTGTACGCAAATGAAAATGCAATTCTGATAATCCCCAAGTGCACAGAATCAACGTAGCAATTCCCGAAGGTCGAAGTGATAAGTATTGAGTGTCGAACCCACAAGGAGCTAAAGGCAAGATCAATATTCTCTCAAGTCCTATCTGCCACTGATACGACTCTACGTACACCGAACGTTTGCTTCCAACTAGAAACGAGAAATAAAACTACATTGTGGGTATGGAGAGGATAACTTTGCATGGTATCGGAGATCTAAAATATAAAAGTAGGTGTTTTTATCATAAATTTGAATATATTACTTAATATTATAAATAGCGAGTGTGGAATAATGATGGGTCGGTGTGCGGAATTATCCTAGGCAATTGTTAACAAGACCGATAATCATCATTGCAATTTCATATAAGGGAGATGCATAAGCTAACATACTTTCTCTTCTTGGATCATATGCACTTATGATTGGAACTCTAGCAAGCATCCACAACTACTAAAGATCATTAAGGTAAAACCCAACAATAGCATTAACATATCAAGTCCCCTCTATCCCATACGCAACAACCCCCTCACTCGGGTTTATCCTTCTGCCACTCAAGCAACCCACTATAAGCGAATCATGAATGTATTGCAACACCATACAACGGGAATCCCTCACGCTTGCGCGACATAGAGGGAACAATAGGACAACACCAAAATAAAACATACAACTCATACCAATCTAGATCATCAATCAACCCAAAGACAAATGATATCTACTCAAAGCATCATAGGATGGCAACACATCATTGGATCATAATATGTGGCATAAAGCACCATGTTCAAGTAGGGATTACAGCATGGTGCGGGAGAGTGGACCGCATAAAATATATGAGGATGGTGATGATGATGGTGATGTTGATGAAGACGATCACCACGGCGATGATTCCCCTCCCGATGGCACTCTGACGCCACCGAGAGAGAGGAGGAGAGGTTCTCCCCCTTGTGCTTCCTCCTTCATGGCCTCCCCCTGGATGGGGAGAGGTTCTCCATTTGGATCTTGGCCTTCATGGCGATGATGGCCCCTCCGGGATCCTCCTCCATGGCCTCCGGTGATGATGGCCCCCTCCGGCAAGGTGCGAGAGAGGGCCTAGATTGATTTCTCGTGGCTACATAGACTTGCGGCGATGGAACTTCCGATCTAGGTTATTTTCTGGAGGTTTGGGTATTTATAGGAGAGGTTGGCATCGAGAACAAGTAAGGGGCCCCACGGGAAGTCCACGAGGCACAGGGGCGTGCCCTAGGGGGGTGGGCGTGCCCTCCACCCTCGTGGGGCCCACGGGCCTCCCCTCCGGTAACTCTTTGTTTTGGTATTTTTTATATTTTCCAGAAAAATTCTCCGTTGATTTTCATCGCATTCCGAGAACCTTTATTTCAGCACAAAAACAACACCGTGGTAGTTCTGCTGAAAACAACATCAGTGCGGGTTAGTTCTAATCAAATCGTACCAAAATCATATAAAACTATTGTAAACATGGCATGAATACTTCATAAATTATAGATACGTTGGAGACGTATCAGCATCCCCAAGCTTAATTCTTGCTCGTCCTTGAGTAGGTAAATGATAAAAGAAATAATTTATGAAGTGTGAATGCTAGCAAGCTCTTAAGTTTGATCGATGGTAGTTTCAATCACTTTTTCGAGCATCATTATATATCATAACAGTAGCTCAACTCATAAAACTTCTCATGATCAAGTAACAAGCTATTCACATGTTAAAGTATAGATCATAAACTTTCTTGAAACTAACAAACCATGCTCTTAGTCATCAAACAATTGCAATTCATCTTATTTCGGGAAGGGTCTACATAAGAGCTTTGATTCAACAAACTCCACATGCTCAACTATCATTTAATCTTTCACAATTGCTAACTATATTTATGGGTTCAAAGTTTTAATTGGACACAAAGAAAGATAGGGGTTTATAGTTTCGCCTCCCAACATTTTACCTCAAGGGTAATGTCAACAATAATAATTTATGAAAACCTACATCCAAGTGGATATATATATCCGGATCGCTCCAACACAAAGTGCTTGCCAAAGGAAAAAGTGTAAAAAGGAAAGGTGATGATCACCATGACTCTTGTATAAGGGTGAAAGATAAAAGTAAAAGATAGGCCCTTTGCAGAGGGAAGCAGAGGTTGTCATGCGCTTTTATGGTTGGATGCACAAAATCTTAATGCAAAAGAACGTCACTTTATATCTCCACTTGTGATAAAGACCTTTATTATGCAGTCCATCGTTTTTATTTCTTCCCTATCACAAGTTCGTATAAAGCTTATTTTCTTCACACTAATAGATCATACATATTTAGAGAGCAAATTTATTGCATGCATTGATGACAACTTACTTGAAGGATCTTACTCAATACATAGGTAGTTATGGTGGACTCTCATGGCAAAACGGGGTTAAGGAACATTTGGAAGCACAAGTAGTATTTCTACTTGGTGCAAGGAATTTGGCTAGCATGAGAGGGAAAGGCAAGCTAAACATGTTGGATGATCCAAAAAAGATAAGAATTGAAACATAAAGAGAGCATCATGAAGAATATGACTAGCACATTTAAACCTAACCCACTTCCTATGACTAGGAATTTTGTGAGCACACAATTTATAGGAACAAGGATCAACTAGCATAGGAAGGCAAAACAAGTATAACTTCAAAAACTTTAAGCACACAGAGAGGAAACTTGATATTATTGCAACTCCTACAAGCATATATTCCCCCCTCATAATAAATTTCAGTAGCATAATGAATTAATTCAACAATATAACCATCACATAAAGCATTCTTTTCATGATCTACAAGCATAGAAATTTTTCTACTCTCCACATAAGAAAAATTCTTCTCATTCGGAATAATGGGAGCAAACTCAACAGAATAACGGTCATGTGAGGCATAATCCAATTGAAAATTAAAATCATGATGACAAGTTTCATGGTTAACATTATTCTTTATAGCATACATGTCATCACAATAATCACCATAGATAGCAGCTTTGTTCTCATGATCAATTGAACCTCTTCCAAAATAGTGGAATCATTACTAACTAAAGTTGACACTCTTCCAAATCCACTTCCATAAATATCACACCAAGATTCAACACCCACCAAAATAGTGGGATCACTAATTCCTAAAGTTTACACTCTTCCAACTCCACTTTAGTTTATAGTATTATTCATACTCCAAAAGATATAAGTGAAATTCATGGAGCATTCTGCAATTAATATAGACTAACCAATATCCAAGCTCAAAATTTATAAGTGAAGCACACAAAGCATTCTATAAAACCATACTCAAAAGATTTAAGTGAAGCACAAAGAGCAATTCTATAATATCATACTTAAAATATATAAGTGAAGCACATGAAGTATTCTATAAATCAATGAAGGGCTATCTCATACTAGCATGGTTCTTAAAGGAAAAACAAAAACACAAAGGACCCAAATCATGTGAACAAAACAAAAACCAAGGTATACCGATAATTGTTGAAGAAGAAAGATGGGATGCCAACCGGGGCCTCCCCAAGCTTAGATGCATGAGTATCCTTGAAATATTTACTTGGGGTGCCTTGGGCATCCCCAAGCTTGAACTATTGCCTCTCTTTATTCTTCTCATATTGATAGCTCCTCGATCTTTGAACACTTCATCCACACAAAACTTTAACAAAAACTTTATGAGATTCGTTAGTATAATAAAGCAAATCACTACCTTTAGGTACTGTTGCAAACTTATTACAATTTCATATTATAACTATAGCTATTGTATTCCAACTTCACCATGGTTCATACCCCCCGATACTACCCATAGATTCATCAAAATAAGCGAACAACACATAGAAAACAGAATCTGTCAAAAACATGACAGTCTGTAGTAATATGGAAGTTTAGTATACTTATGTAACTCCAAAAATTCTAAAAAATATGACAATTTAACAAATTGTACATAAGTAATGTGCAAAAAGTTTCAGATCCATTTGACTTTCCAGTAAAAAAATGTAAATTCACGCGCTACAGCCAAAGTTTCTGTTTTTGTATTGCACAAAGTAAGCAAGCAATCTAATCATCCTAAAACCAAAGCTTGGCACATTATTTTTATAATACAATGGATATATACAAGGGGATAATTATTTTCAGAGAAGCTTCCATGAATTTTTGTACATTGTTTCCATAAGCATGAACACAAGTGTTCAAGGTCGACCCTCACTTCTCCAATGCATAACCTTCCAATCACTTCTCTTATTGAAAAACTTTTTAGGCATGAGAGGCAAGTAACTTTTTTTGTACTTTCATTCTTTTATTTTTTTTGAATGTTTCACCCACAACTAAATAGAAACAAAAAGGAGAAACAAAATCTACTTAGTGAAGAAAGCAAACAAGCACACACGAGAATATCAACCCCACACTATTGCTCCCCGACAATGGCGCCAGAAAAGCGCTTGATAATCCCCAAGTGCAGGGAATCATCATAGCAATTCCCAAAGGTGGACGTGATAATTATGGAGTGTCGAACCCACAAGGAGCTAAAGGCAAGATCAATATTCTCTCAAGTCCTATCTGCCAGTGATACGACTCTACGTACACCGAACGTTTGCTTCCAACTAGAAACGAGGAATAAAACTACGTTGTGGGTATGAAGAGGATAACTTTGCATGGTATCAGAGAGATAATATATAAAAGTAGGTGCTGTTATCATAAACTTAGAATATATTACTTAATATATAAATAGCGAGTGTGGAATAATGATGGGTCGGTGTGCGGAATTATCCTAGGCAATTGTTAACAAGACCGGTAGTCGTCATTGCAATTTCATATGAGGGAGATGCATAAGCTAACATACTTTATCTTCTTGGATCATATGCACTTATGATTGGACCTCTAGCAAGCATCCGCAGCTACTAAAGATCATTAAGGTAAAAGCCAACCATAGCACTAACATATCAAGTCCCCTTTATCCCATATGCAACAACCCCCTTACTCAGGTTTATGCTTCTGTCACTCAAGCAACCCACTATAAGCGAATCATGAATGTATTGCAACACCCTACAGCGGGAATCCCTCACGCTTGCGCGACATGGAGGTCACAATAGGACAACACCAAAATAAAACATACAACTCATACCAATCTAGATCATCAATCAACCCAAAGACAAAGGATATCTACTCAAAACATCATAGGATGGCAACACATCATTGGATCATAATATGTGGCATAAAGCACCATGTTCAAGTAGGGATTACAGCGGGGTGCGGGAGAGTGGACCGTGTAAAATAGATGAGGATGGTGATGTTGATGAAGACGATCACCACGACGATGATTCCCCTCCCGATGGCACTCTGACACCACCAATAGAGAGAAGGAGAGGTTCTCCCCCTTGTGCTTCCTCCTTCATGGCCTCCCCCTGGATGGGGAGAGGTTCTCCCTCTGGATCTTGGCCTTCATGGCGATGATGGCCCCTCCGGGATCCTCCTCCATGGCCTCCGGTGATGATGGCCCCCTCCGGCAGGTGCCAGAGTGGGCCTAGATTGATTTCTCGTGGCTACAGAGGCTTGCGGCGGCAGAACTTCCGATCTAGGTTATTTTCTGGAGTTTTGGGTATTTATAGGAGAGGTTGGCGTCGAGAACAAGTCAGTGGGCCCCACGAGAAGTCCACGAGGCACAGGGGCGCACCCTACACCTTCATGGGGCCCACGGGCCTCCCCTCCGGTAACTCTTCGTTCCAGTATTTTTTATATTTTCCTGAAAAATTCTCCGTTGATTTTCATCGCATTCTGAGAACTTTTATTTCTGCACAAAAACAACACCACGGTAGTTCTGCTGAAAACAACGCCAGACCGGGTTAGTTCTAATCAAATCATACCAAAATCATATAAAACTATTGTAAACATGGCATGAATACTTCATAAATTATAGATACTTTGGAGACGTACCGAATTATTTGGGAGTTCTTCGAGGAGGAGGTCTACGGAGGCATCATCTAGTAGTCGCTACTGCAGGATGTTGCTAACGCGACACTACGATCAGAGACCCTTCAACTAAACTGTGTGCGATGCAATAATCACAAACGGTGGTGTAAAAAAACCGTCAAAAAAGGCGCAAAACATTTGCGATGACGGGTGCATCAAACACGGTTCAGATTTTAGTTGCGTGTGCGATTCAAGGCATACGATTCAGTTCAATTAACCGTTTTCGATGAGGAGGAACAAAACAAACGGGCAGCCAGATGAAGGTGTGTGCGATGTACAAAATACGGTTCACTCGGATGAACTGCTTGTGATTAGGCAGCACAAAAGAAACGGTCAGCCAGATCAAGGTGTGTGCAATGTACAACATACAGTTCACTCGGATGAACTGTTTGTGATTAGGCAACACAAAAGAAATGGTTAGCCAGATCAAGGTGTGTGCAATGTACAACATGCGGTTCACCCAGATGAACTGTTTGCGTTGAGACAAGAGAACAAAAATGGTTCAATATAACAAATACCATAAATATTGCAAGGTTCAAATTCAAAGATTACAATGCCCAAATTCAGACATTGCAAGCTGTGTCATTTCAGAAAAGGGATCAGCCGCTGACAAGGCATGTATGGGTTTGACACAATAACTTCCTATTGCTTTGCCATATGCTCTTCCAATATGAAGTTTGGCATTTTTGGAGGCACTTCCATTCCACAGTACCAGCCGACTCTGATAATCATACCATTGATCTTTCCTAATTAAATGTGTGTTCAACATCCGTACCCTCAGCACCTTTGCTCTGGCAAGAAAGAACTTGGCGAGTGTAATCTCTGGTGGGTCCCTCGGTAGGAGTTCAAAGTAATATTTGAGAGATGCAGATCCAGGCATTCGATGTGATTGTCGTTATAAACATCATCCACCTCCGGGCCTAATATGCACTTCAAAAGAAGAGAACGTGTTAGTGCCTACATGCAGTTTTGAACATTGCTACACGCCGATTTGGTTTGCATGATTTGTAAAATGCACCAACGTGCCATCTTTGATCTGGCTTGATTAACATGGGAATTTGATTACAATCTAGAAACATGTAGCCTTCTTCACAAGAGGTTGGATTGGATGGAAAATTCCCTAAGAAAACTAGTACAGATGAATCCAAAGGAGAAATGCTTATGGACGATTGTAACCATATGAATGAAGCAACCAATATGGGGTGGGGTGTATGTCCTAAAATCCTCCAAAATTCCTTCAGAAATCGTAGTACATTGTCATTGTAAACTTGGGAAAAGGTGCAAAAAATTGAACTCCCTTATGGTTAACATTTAACAGGAAAGGAACATCACCTTGATATACAGCTTCTTCAGGCACAGAAAGCATCTCAGGCAACTGACAACTTGGTTCAGGTCGGGGCCGACAGATTCTAGTGCCAAGACCTTCATTGTGCCCAGAGTCTGGGTGAAGCTTCGCTGGATGACAAACGAACATACATCTTCAAAACTAGAAATAATGTTGATATCAAGAAGGAGAGGTATATAAGGCGACTGTTGTACCTGAAAGTTGTAGTGTTTGACTGACGAGTAGCCCACCACTTTCAATTTCGGCGCATAAATGACATTGATTCTTGTTGGACCTTGTTGATCAACTACAAGTAATCTCTCAAGTGAAGGTGTGTCCTAGATGACCATATTGTGGTCCACCTTTTGTGATCTCTCGTTGTAGCACCAGCAACACACATAAATATTCCGGAGAGTCCTGGAGGTGATGTGCAAGGTACTCGACCAATTCATCACCTGAAGACAAAGGAACTAGAGTGCAGTACAGCTGTGGAGCAGGCGCTCCATGTCATCCTTTGGGATGCGGACGACGACGAGCTCGAGGTGCTTCAGTCGTGGTAGAAAAAGAGCGGGCACGCCATTAAGGGGGGATGGCAGTTCATGAACTTGGCAAGGCGTAGCGTGGGCGCAAAGCGGAGCGCGGACGTTGGCAGCAAGCGCACATGCCCATCATTATAACTTAGCTTCTCGAGCTGATCTATGGCGCGGGATCGGAACCACTCATCAAGCTTGGCTCGGTCCTTGCCATTGGAATGAAACTTGCCCGTGATAAGGCCTTTGATTGGGCCATTGTGACTGCCGAGGATCTGGGAGAACGCATCCAAGCTTTGGCGATAGCCATGGCAGAGCTTGTGGGCATCAAGGAGGTCGACAGGGGTGCAGAGCCATAGGGTGCGCCACTGCCAGGAAAGGGCGGCTGTCCTCGCCTGATATTTGATTGGGAGGAGGGATATGGTGACAATGAACATATCATCATGGAGGTTGTTGATGAAGTCTAGGCCTGCTGGAGTCGCTTGCGGTTCTTTCTCGACCCGCCTCCGCTTGTTGGCAGCCTCGTTTTCCACCTCGTCGGCGGGGACGGAAACCTCTATCTCCATATTCACGCCGTGCTCCGGTGCTTCAGCAGCCCCGGCATCGCCCACTCCCTCCGATGGGACGCTTCGGCGGCATCCTCATACACTGATGGCTTTGAGGACTCAGAGCGGCGTCGAGGATGCGGGCGGAGAGAGAGGAATTGTGTGTGTGGAGAGGATGGGGGGTGCGGCCGCTCGACGCCGCCATTAATATAGACCAGTGGGAGCGAGGCGGGCGGCGGTCGAAGGCTGTCTCGCTTCCCGGTGAGAACGACTACTTAATCTCTAGTATGAATCAAATCTATGCTTAATTACTGAATTTTAGTTGCAAAAAATAGATAGTGCTATTGATTTTTAGCTGCATATTTTGACAAATCGCAGTGTTTCTTGGCTTAGCGCCGAAGTCTGGCTTTAATTTGCATACCATAATCTGAACCGTTTGCGTTGAAGAGATGCACAGATCCTGCGTTGAACAACTTGTACGTTTTCCGGTGAGCCAGCGCACCGGACTGCGCTCGCACGCCTCCTGTTCAGTCAAGAAGCTATCCACACGACACCTCCTATAGCCATTCAAACCAAGACACGTGGCGTCACGTGAATGGTTAACCGAACGCACACGGTTTGAATTATACAAACGTTTGAGATATTAAAGTGGCAGCTATTTTTTTTTCAAAATGCCTTTGTTGGCTGTCATTATTCGAGTGCGCCTTCTCTCAAAATGGACATGAAAAACACCACAACATGTCAGGTGCCCTTCCATGATAGCATGCCAAGTTTTATGAATTTCAGACGAGTTTTAGATTTACTAGAATTTAAAAACAAAGTATCTTAACATTTTGCTGGCAATCAACGGTGCCCTGGTGTTTGAAATTCATTCCCATTTCTTGCATGCACCCAAGGACAAGTATTTGATTTTTCAACCAATTTATAGGCAAAATTTCTGAATAGTCAGATCATAAATTTATGATGACTAACAGAAAATTGCTACATTTGCAAAATGTTAAAATAGCACTTAATACGCTAATAACCGATTAGCGATCGCATCTAGTGGCTTCCTACAGTCAGCCTGGCTCTGGTACCAAGGTTGTCAGGACTGGTTTTGCAATAAAATATTTATTGAAAAATCGACCATTTTACCAGACCAGTATAGGAAAAATCCTCCTTACTGGTAGAGAAATCCTTGATACAGCAATCCAGAAGTACTAAATATTATACAAAGTTGAGCTGAGGCTGCTCAACAATTTATTACAAGCACGCCGATATTACACATAAAGGTGGATATGACACAAAGGGTATGGTGGCATAACTACTGACTCGTAATAAAAGTGGTGGTGGACATGTCACAGTGAAGTGGGTGGCATGACTCCAAAATCTTACAGCTCATCAAGCACCGGAGTGAGGCTTGATGATTTTATTAGGGTAGCGGAAGAGTATATAATACAAGTGACCAACTCCAGGATCGCACGGGACTGACTAGGACTCCTCTAGGCGTCGGACTCGCTATCGTACTCTTCATCCATAAGATCGCCTTCGTCAACATCTGGCCAAATCAACAAGCCAGGTGAGTACTTTGAATGTACTCGCAAGACAGTTTGGACATAAGATATAACAAATGCAAACATGATGCACATGAGCAGATTAGTAATGCACACTCAGGTAATAAATTTGCACTAGATGATAAATGAAAGGAAGTCAGGTGGTAGTCTTCCCGAAATCCCAATAAAATAGCTGAAGACCGATCGGGTGTCTGAAGCAACACCTCGAAAGGTCCAATATATTAACCTGCCGTAGTCGGGCGTCAGGGCGACACCGCATCAAGGGCTTATATTGAAACGTAAATTGACAGTGCGTGCCACAGTGAGACGTCTAAGCGACATCTCGAAAAGGGCTTATAATGAAAGTAAATAACAAGGATGCCACAGTCGGACGTCTGAGCGGCATCACATAAAGGGCTTATATCAAAGGTAAATAACAAGAATGCCACAGTCGGACGTCTGGGCGACATCACATAAAGGGCTTATATCAAAAGTAAATAACAAGAATGCCATAGTCGGACGTCTGCGCGACATCACAGAAATGGCTTATATCAAAAGTAAATAACAAGAATGCCACAGTCGGACGTCTGAGCGACATCACATAAAGGGCTTATATCAAAAGTAAATAACAAGAATGCCACAGTCGGACGTCTGAGCGACATCACATAAAGGGCTTATACCTCGTCATTCGAATTCAAGTAGCTCATGAAAGTAACATCATCCCAAGGGATACTCGGTGCATAATAATAAACTGGCTAGTCCATCCATAGGAATAACATTCAGCCGGCTTTACCATTCTCAGTTTCATGCTTATTCTTTGGAGACTGTCACCGAGACTGACGCTGAGACTGACACTGAGACTGATACTGAGACTGATACTGAGACTGACACTAATATGTTGATCAAAGTCCTTGACCACGGATATGGTTACTCGACTGGTTTTGACTCTGCAGAGTTTGTACTCTTTACCCACAGCCAACGGATTTTAGTAGTCACAAAGGACTAGTTCCGTTTACGGTATTTTAGAAGAAACACATCTAACCAGTACACACCCATTCCACATTCCGCTGCCAGGAATCACCCTAGGCAATGTTCAAGAAAAACTCTAAGATGGGGAGGCTACAACCTCGAATATCATGGGATCAAATTTATATCGCTTGTTCTAAGGGGTGCCCCCTCTCGGTCCCAACCGGAAACACCCATGCCCCCTGACCGGATGATGGGCTTTAATCCAGGGCCACGGAACCCTCATCACGTCCCCTCTATTTGGTGTGTACAAGGAAAGAGGTTTGCAACTTACTAAACCGCACTCTTTGTAGAAAACATGTAGTAGCACGGAAGGGGACGAACGGAAACAAGACTTGATCCACGTTAATACTGGATTTAAACAGTTGATATAAAACTGGCATGCTTCAACAATACCAGCTTGCAACCTATCATGCCATAACATGATCAGGTTATATCACCATCATAAGAACGCATCAATATCGAAGCTCACTCGCAGCTTACTTTGCATGAAATATAACCTTCACAAATGCTCATATAAACACGTCATGCGAAAACCACTCAAGAAAAAATGAAAAACACTCATCATATCAAAGGTTCAAACATGCTTGCCTGGTTCGGAGTAGTCGGAGTCTAGCTCGGCGAAGTTTGCGGCTCTGTCACCTACTTCGGTATCTACGTTATAAAACAAAACTGATACTAACGTAAATACCGTGTGTGCATAAAAATTGTTCCAAATATCTTTTAAATAAATATGATAAAAAACTAGATAGAAAAGTAAATATGACAGAAAAAGAATCAGCTCAAAATCATCTTTTTTTAAAGTTATAAAGGTTTTAGTCCAGGGACTAATCTGTGATGAAACAGAAACTTTCCAGGGGCTAGTTTAGAAAAATAGAAAACACTTCTGCTAGAAATACGCCAACCCAAAGGGAACACGTACTTTGGCCGAAGGCGCTTTCAGAAAACGTTTCGAATAAGAAGGGAGAGGCTGATGAGGGGGTCCCACATGTCAGGTTTAAAACCACACCGTCGACAGAAGCAAACGATGATCGCCGACGACGATCGACGGCGATCCAGAGGAGGGCAAGGGTATGGTTGCACTCACGGGACAATTCTGCGTCGGTGGGTGGTGTACTTGGTCGTCGGCGAGCACCACATCAACAACGGCTTCCACTCTGGCGGACGACGGTTTGGTCGAGGATGGATCCCTCCGAAGAGAGCTGCAAACGCCAAATTGAAGCGCGGGTTAGGGGGGTGGGTGTACTAGGAGGCTACTGGCACAGTTTGGGAGGCGAGGGTGCTCTCACCAGAGAGAATCTTGCCAGAGCCCGAAGCGGATCGGGGCGGTCGGAGTTGGGGAAGAAGGCCTCCTCGAGGTCCTTCTGGTGGCTGGGCGTGGTTCTGGTGAGGTGGAGGAGTGGTGCTGGGTCGAAGGCGAGCTCGGGGCCTCGATTTATAGCCGGCCCGAGGCAGTTGTCGAGAACGGGATTTCTCCGGCGAGTAATTACGGCGAGGCAGAGGTTGGACGGGAGGTTAAGGTGACTGGGCAGCTTCGTATTGGTCTACTGGCACCATTCAACAGCTAACCTGGTCGGATTTGGCCTGCTCCCGTGGTTTCGACGGAACGGAGCTCACGGGCTCGTCGACGGCAGATAGCATGCTCTGCGCTTCTCAGGCCACGGCGACGGTTCTGCAGAGAGAAGAGGATGGCCACGCGGAGGCTCCTGGTGGCGTGGGTAGTGCTGGACGGCACCGTTCTATAGCGCTGGCCGTTGCTGGTCGCCACGGGCGGTTCTGCCACTGCGGAAGATGCCGGAGTTGACGCGACACATCGCTACCGACGCTCGCAACCGTCTAGACGACCGTGCGGTGCGATGGATAAGAAGGAGGAGCAGTGAGTAACGAGCCAACGAGAGCACTGGCGAGATTGACGCTGCCGACTGACGAAAACGACACTGTCTCTAAACTGAAACACTGAACTCTGAATTTGAACAGAAATAGTGCACACCAGCTGTTCGACGAAATGTTTTGAGCACGTGGAAATTTTTTCTTGAGCTGAACCTTGGTGAGGTGATCTCTTGATGCATCTAGAGACTGCCTGATTTGTCTCAGAATTTTTGGAAAAGGAAAAGAATGAATTTCACCAAAAATGGCAAATCTGGTCCAAACTTGCAGCAAGCAAATTTTGAAAAATTTGAACTGTGGACTAGCAAATCTTGATGGATCTAGGTTGAGGGTACTAAGGACTAGCCAGAGGAGTTTATTTGGGACCAAGACTCAAAGGGAATCTGGTAGTTCCTTTGTAAACCAGCAAAGTCCAAATAAATGACAGAAAGTGATTTTGAGGTTAAAACAAATAGAAATAAAAATCTAGGAGAGTTGATCCTTGCTGGACTTGATGCTTGACTTGACCCAAAGTGGGGAGGTGGGTTTTGGAAGAAGGTTTTCAACATAGGTCATGGCAAGAGAGTAATTTTTTTTGAATGGGGAAGCTTTTTTTTATAATTTACAGGAAGTCTTTTTAATAAAAAGGAATTGTAAAAACCTTCCAAAATTATTTGTGTTGAGCCAACACAAGATGAAAAACCCTTAAGACCAAAGATCAAGATTGGGAAGAACCCATAAAAAATACTTGTCACAATTGAATTTTTTTTTGAGAAGGAGAGTCTTTTTTTAAAAAAATTTAAATAACCTCCTTCCAAATAATTAAAGAATTTGATAAAAAAACCAAATCAAAATTTTTGGAGTGTTACAACACCTACCCCCTTAGGAAAAATCTCGTCCCTGAGATTTCAGCTGATCCTCAAATAGGTGTGGGTACTCTTTCCGAAGGAAATCCTCTCTTTCCCATGTTGCTTCATCCTCGGTGTGATTACTCCACTGGACCTTGAAGAACTTAATTGTTTTCTGACGGGTCCTTCTTTCAGACTCCTCCAATATTTTTATTGGACGTTCCGTGTAGGTGAGGTCTGGTTGCATGTCAATGTTTTCGTGAGATACACGCTTTTCTGGGTTGCTTACACATTTCCTCAACTGTGAGATGTGGAACACGTCGTGGACGTCTGACAGTTCTTCGGGTAGGTCTAGCTGGTAGGCCACTGTGCCTCTTCGTGCAACCACATAGAAGGGTCCAATAAACCGTGGTGCTAGCTTTCCTTTAACTTTGAATCATTGCAGGCCCCTCATAGGAGATACTCGTAGATACACATATTCACCAGGTTCAAAGCTGGCTTCACGATGTTTTTGACCGTAATAACTCTTTTGTCGGCTCTGGGTTGTCTTGAGTCGATCCCTGATTAGTTTAACTTTCTCCTCAGCTTCCTTGAGCATGTCTGGGCCGAAGATACGGCTGTCTCCTGTTTCTGACCCATTTAATGGGGTACGGCATCTTCGCCCGTACAAGGCTTCAAAAGGTGCCATTTGTAGACTGGCTTGGTAACTATTGTTGTATGCGAACTCATTATACGGCAAGCTTTCTTCCCAACTGGTTCCATAGGTGAGAACACATGCTCTCAGCATGTCCTCTAGAATTTGGTTCACACGTTCAGTTTGTCCTCCAGTCTGGGGGTGGTATGCTGTACTGAATATTAGTTGAGTTCCTAGAGCTTGTTGTAAATGATCCCAAAATCTAGAGACGAATTGAGTGCCTCTGTCGGATATTATAGTCTTTGGAATTCCATGCAGACAAACTATACAGGAGAGATAAAGTTTGGCAAGCTTCTGAGTGGTGTGGGTTGTCTTTACTGGATGAAATGTGCCACCTTAGTTAATCTATCTGTGATGACCCATATGGCATCATTTCCATGTCGTGACCGAGGTAGTCCGACAATAAAATCCATTCCAATTTCGTCCAATTTCCACTCAGGTATCCTGTTTGGCTGTAATAGTCCTGCTGGTTTTTGGTGCTCGGCTTTAATGCGCTGACACGAATCACAACATGCAATGAATGCGGCTATATCCCTCTTCATACCGTGCCACCAAAATTTTTCCTGAATGTCCTTGTACATTTTGGTTCCTCCAGGGTGGATTGAATATGGAGCGGTGTGGCCTTCGGCTAGAATTTGCTGTTTGAGGTCCCCTATATTTGGTACGCAAAGTCTGTCTCCGTACCATAATATCCCCTTATCGTCTATGACGAATTCTGAGGCCTTGCCCATCCTCACTTTTATTTGTATGCCTTCGATGCTGGGGTGTCCATGCTGAGCCTTCTTAATCTGTTCCATTAGGGTGGGCTGTATTTCCAAATTTTACACATTGCCTTCAGTGACCATTACCAAGTTGAGTTTGGCGAACTCCTGCTGAAATTCAGGTCTCAAGTTCTATAGACTATCATTGCCCGAGCTGGGGTTTTGACTAAGAGCATCTGCCACTACATTCGCCTTTCCTGGATGGTAGTGAATGCCAACATCATAATCTTTCACCAATTCCAACCAGGGCCGTTGTCGTAAATTGAGTTCTGGTTGTGTGAAAATATATTTGAGGCTTTTATGGTCTGTATATATTTCACAACGATTTCCAAGCAAAAAGTGCCTCCACTCTTTGAGTGCATGAATGACTGCTGCCAATTCCAAGTCATGAGTAGGATACTTTTCTTCATGCTTTCATAGTTTCCTGGAAGCGTATGCGACTACTTTGCCTTCTTGCATTAGTACGCATCCGAGGCCCTTCCGAGATGCGTCACAATATACTTTGAAACTTTTGTGTATGTCTGGTACAACCAATACTCATGCTGTTGTTAATTTCCTTTTGAGTTCTTGGAAACTTTTCTCGCAAGCTTCAGTCCATACAATTTTCTTATCCTTCCTGAGTAATTGTGTCATTGGTTTTGCTATGGTGGAGAACCCCTCAATAAACCTTCGGTAATATCCAGCCATCCCCAGGAAACTTCGTACATCTGTTACGTTGGCTGGTGGTTTCCAACCAAGTACGGCCTTGACTTTTTCTGGGTCCACGGCAACACCTTCTTGGGTCAATACGTGGCCTAGAAAACCAACCTGTCTTAACCAAAATTCACATTTGCTGAATTTGGCGTATAATTAATGTTTCCTAAATTCTCCCAGTACAATTCTGAGATGTTCATCATGTTCTTCTGGTGTCTTAGAGTATACCAGAATATCATCAATGAACACCACAACAAATTTGTCCATAAATTTCATAAACACTTTGTTCATGAGGTGGACAAAATATGCGGGGGCGTTTGTTAGTCCAAACGGCATTACTGTAAATTCATATAATCCGTATCTGGAGGTGAATGCTGTCCTAGGGATATCTTCTGTCCTCACTTTTAACTGATGATACCCCGACCTTAAATCAATTTTTGAGAAAACCTTGGCTTGTGCGAGCTGATCAAATAAATCATTTATCCATGGCATCAGATATTTGTTTTTGATGGTGACCATGTTGAGTGCTCGATAATCTATACATAATCTCAGTGTCCCATCCTTTTTCTTGGCAAATAATACCGGTGAACCCCAAGGTGATGAGCTGGCCCGTATAAATCCTTTGTCCAGTAATTCTTTTATTTGCTTCTTTAATTCTACCAACTCGGAGGGTGCCATTCTATAGGGTTTCTTGTAAATGGGGGTGGTTCCAAGTGCTAGTTTGATGATGAACTCTATTTCCCGGTCTGGTGGCATGCCTGGTAGTTCTTCGGGAAATACGTCGGGGAACTCACACACCACTGGAACTTTTCTTAACTCTGAAATGTCCACCTTGTTCAACTTTGGTTGCCGTGATATTGGTCTTTCTTGAGCTGCAATTTTTATCGTCTTCCCGTGATGATGAGTAAGAATTACAGTCCGATTGAAGCAGTCGATAAATCCCTTGTTGGTGGTTAACCAGTCCATTCCTAGGATAACATCCAGTCCCTTATTTTCCAATACAATGAGGTTTGCCTGAAACTTTAGTCCCTCAATCTCAATAACCACACCTTGGTAGTAACTCTGAGTGATTTGCTTAATCCCGGGGGACTTGATGGTCATGGATTTTCCCAAGGGAAGCATCATAAAATCATGTTGCAAAGCAAATTTCTTTGAAAAGAACGAGTGAGAAGCTCCAGAATCAAACAAAACCGTGGCAGGTATTGTGTTGATAGGGAATGTACCGAGTACGATATTCGGGGCATTCTATGCTTCCTCCTTGGTCACATGGTTTAAGTGACCCTTCTTGTGATTGTTATTGGGGTTGAAATTGTTACGCTTGGGTGTTGAATTATTTCCACTGTTGTTCGGCTTGGGGGCTGAGTTTCTTGGCTTTGGGCACTGTTTGGCATAGTGTTCTTCCTCTCCACAAGCATAGCAAGTAACACCGGGGTGATATGTAAAATCCTTGTCTCTTGCATGAAAGTTTTTGTTTGGGCGTGGAACAATGGTTGTGGATTTGTTCGCTCCAATTTTCTGAAAATCAGTCTTGTTCCGGTTGTTGCGAGCATGAGTAGTCTTGTCCCGTTTGCGCTTGTGAAAATCCTCCAAGCTGCGGCGCTCATTTTCCAACGTAATCGCTTTGTCCACAAGTGTTTTGAAATCCGGAAAGGTGTGTACGACCAGCTGACATTTAAGTGCTGGTGCCAGACCGTCCAGAAATTTTTCCATCTTTTTATTTTTAGACATATGCTCTTCGTTGGCATAATGAGATAATTGAGTAAACTGACTATTGTACTCAGTCACTGTCATGCTTCTCTGCTTGAGGTCATCAGACTCCCTTTCCTTGATCTTCATAATACTTCTGGGAATGTGCGCCCCATGAAAACCTTCTTTAAATTCTTCCCAGGTGATGTTATTTTCATTGGGGTGCATGTGTAGGAAATTTTCCCACCATGATGCAGCTGCTCCAGTGAGGTAGTGAGGTGCATAAAGTACCTTCTCACGGTCCGAACATTGTGCAATAATTAACTTCCTTTCAATTTCTCGAAGCCAATTAGCGGCCTCAAGAGGTCTATCAGTGTGAGAGAACATTGGCGGACGTGTCTTTTGTAGTTCAGACAATTTGGAATGCTGCTGATATGGTTCATGGTGATTTCCCATATTGATAACATGGTTCATCAATTGTTGATGCTGCTGCTGGCTTTGCTCATAAAGGCGGCATACTTGAGAAAATGCTGCTTCACTGCCTTGCTGACTTGACTGCCCCTGTGTGAAATTGTTACTTGTCTGGGTACCATAATTTTCTTCCGGCGGACTTGGCATGGAACGAGTCCAGGGAGGAGGCATTTTCCACTCTGGGGTATTTTTGCAGAACTCATGAGAAAAACCGAGTGGCAAAAATAAATAATTTCACAAAGGCGGAAATCTTTTGAAACTCCAAGATTTTTGAAGAAAATACTGGATTGCGCATGGAGAAGGACCGCTCAGTACATATCTTACACGCAAGCCGTAATTATACAATACATCACTCAGGATGTGCGTACACATTCCTGACATGTTATTTAGGCTAGTGCACTTCTCCGAGTTCCTACATGATGCGCACACAAACTACTTCTCACCAAACCTATATACATATAAACATATTATACAAGCAGGTACATCGCACGGCTGCTAGGCGCACTTAGTCGGAGATGGTAAAAACTTCCCTTGGCCTGCCGAGGGTAAGACCCAGTGATGCTGGAGACTCAACCTCCTCCTCACTAATAGGCTCCAGGCGCGAAGTACTGGTTTGAGGAGCTGGTGCGGGCGCGGCAGGTGGTGCAGCACTGACTGGAGTAGGAGCAATGACTTGGTCAAACTCCTTAGTGGTAGGCAGGCGGCGAGCAATGGCTAAGATGGCAGGTGTATAGGATGCTGAGGACGAGACGAAAGTCAGTGGTGGTGCCGTATGGAGGAGCTCCCTTCTGTTGGCGGAACAGCCCTGAACTAAGTCCATACGAGCAGCCACAAGGTCGTCCACGAGGTTGTCAAAAGCTGCCTCAAGAGCTTTGAGATACTCAACCAACATTTCAATAGCTTCATCTCTTTCCCCCCTAGCTCAAGCGAACGCATAGTGACATGTGTATGGCATGTGGCATGGGAGGTAGCGATAGCGACGAGCCTTCATCGAAGGGAGGGCATCCCGGAGACGAGCTATCACCTCACAGGCAGCCATCTGCATGGCATGCCTCTCCGTAGGCATGGCCCTTCCCACAAATCGGAAGCGGCGTGACTCAGAATGTCCTCCCTTGAATTGCACCGCGGCCTGGTGCATAGACACGCTGTCGCTGATCTTGTGCTGGTAGAGTATGAACTCCGGACGAGCCGATGGCCCGATTGCGACCTTGGTGATGGAGACGAGAAGCTTGATAAACCCCTCAGGTACATTGGCGAACACCTGTGACTCACAGTCGCTGCCAGCCATCTACAAAGGTAGGCAAAATTCCGAATAGTCAGATCATAAATTTATGATGACTAACAAAAAATTGCTACATTTGCAAAATGTTAAAATAACACTTAATACGCTAATAACCGATTAGCGATCGCACCTAGTGGCTTCCTACAGTCAGCCTGGCTCTGGTACCAAGGTTGTCAGGACCGGTTTTCCAATAAAATATTTATTGAAAAATCGACCATTTTATCAGACCAGTATAGGAAAAATCCTCCTTACTCGTAGACAAATCCTTGATACAACAATCCAGAAGTACTAAATATTATACAAAGTTGAGCTGAGGCTGCTCAACAATTTATTACAAGCACGCCGATATTACACATAAAGGCGGATATGACACAAAGGGCATGGTGGCATAACTACTGACTCGTAATAAAAGTGGTGGTGGACATGTCACAGTGAAGTGGGTGGCATGACTCCAAAATCATACAGCTCATCAAGCGCCGGAGTGAGGCTTGATGGTTTTATTAGGGTAGAGGAAGAGTATATAATACAAGTGACCAACTCCAGGATCGCACGGGACTGACTAGGACTCCTCTAGGCATCGGACTCGCTATCGTACTCTTCATCCATAATATCGCCTTCGTCAACATCTAGCCAAATCAACAAGCCAGGTGAGTACTTTGAATGTACTCCCAAGACAGTTTGGACATAAGATATAACAAATGCAAACATGATGCACATGAGCAGATTAGTAATGCACACTTTGCACTGCACGATAAATGAAAGGAAGTCAGGCGGTAGTCCTCCCAAAATTCCAATAAAATAGCTGAAGACCGATCGGGTGTCTGAAGCGACGCCTCGAAAGGTCCAATATATTAACCTGCCGCAATCGGGCGTTAGGGCGACACCGCATAAAGGGCTTATATTGAAACATAAATTGATAGTGCGTGGCACAGTCGGACGTCTAAGCGACATCTCGAAAAGGGCTTATAATGAAAGTAAATAACAAGGATGCCACAGTCGGACGTCTGAGTGACATCACATAAAGGGCTTATATCAAAGGTAAATAACAAGAATGCCACAGTCGGACGTCTGGGTGACATCACATAAAGGGCTTATATCAAAAGTAAATAACAAGAATGCCACAGTCCGACGTCTGTGCGACATCACATAAAGGGCTTATATCAAAAGTAAATAACAAGAATGCCACAGTCGGACGTCTAAGCGACATCACATAAAGGGCTTATATCAAAAGTAAATAACAAGAATGCCACAGTCGAACGTCTGAGCGACATCACATAAAGGGCTTATACCTCATCATTCGAATTCAAGTAGCTCATGAAAGTAACATCATCCCAAGGGATACTCGATGCATAACAATAAACTGGTTAGTCCATCCATAGGAATAACATTTAGCCGAGTTTACCATTCTCAGTTTCATGCTTATTCTCCGGAGACTGTCACCGAGATTGACACTGAGACTGATACTAAGACTGATACTGAGACTGACACTAATATGTTGATCAAAGTCCTTGACCACGGATATGGTTACTCGACTGGTTTTGACTCTGCAGAGTTTGTACTCTTTACCCACAGCCAACGGATTTCAGTAGTCACAAAGGACTAGTTCCGTTTACGGTATTTTAGAAGAAACACATCTAACCGGTACACACCCATTCCACATTTCGTTGCCAGGAATCACCCTAGGCAACGTTCAATAAAAACTCTAAGATGGGGAGGCTACAACCTCGAATAGCATGGGATCAAATTATATCGCTTGTTCTAAGGGGTGCCCCCTCTCGGTCCCAACCGGAAACACCCATGCCCCCTGACCGGATGACGGGCTTTAATCCAGGGCCATGGAACCCTCATCACGGCCACTAAACCGCACTCTTTGCAGAAAACATGTGGTAGCATGGAAGGGGACGAACGGAAACAAGACTTGATCCACGTTAATACTGGAGTAAAACAGTTGATATAAAACTGGCATGCTTCAACAATACCAGCTTGCAACCTATCATGCCACAACATGATCAGGTTATATCACCATCATAAGAATGCATCAATATCGAAGCTCACTCGCAGCTTACTTTGCATGAAATATAACCTTCACAAATGCTCATATAAACATGCCATGCGAAAACCACTCAAGCAAACATGAAAAACACTCATCATGTCAAAGATTCAAACATGCTTGCCTGGTTCGGAGTAGTCAGAGTCTAGCTCGGTGAAGTTTGCGGCTCCGTCACCTCCTTCGGTATCTACGTTATAAAAGAAATCGGATACTAACGTAAATACCGTGTCTGCATAAAAATTGTTCCAAATATTTTTCAAATAAATATGATAAAAAACTATATAGAAAAATAAAGATGACAGAAAAAGGATCAGCTCAAAATCATCTTTTGTTCAAAAGTTATAAAGGTTTTAGTCCAGGGACTAATCTGTGATGAAACAGAAACTTTCCAGGGGCTAGTTTAGAAAAACAGAAAACACTTCAGCTAGAAATACGCCAACCCAAAGGGAACACATACTTTGACCGAAGGCGCTTTCAGAAAACATTTTGAATAAGAAGGGAGAGGCTGACGAGGGGGTCCCGCATGTCAGGTTTAAAATCTCATCGTCGACCGAAGCAAACGATGATCGCCGGCGACGATCGACGGTGATCCAGAGGAGGGCAAGGGTATGGTTGCACTCACGGGACAATTCTGCGTCAGTGGGTGGTGGACTTGGTCGTTGGTGAGCACCACGTCGACGACGGCTTCCACTCCGTTGGACGGCGGTTCGGTCGAGGATGGATCCCTCCGAAGAGAGCTACAAACGCCAAACTGAAGCGCGGGTTAGGGGGTGGGTGTACTAGGAGGCTACTGGCATAGTTTGGGAGGCGAGGGTGCTCTCACCAGAGAGAATCTTGCCGGAGCCCGAAGAGGATCGGGGCGGCCAGAGTTGGGGAAGAAGGCCTCCTCGAGGTCCTTCTGGCGGCTGGGCGTGGTTCTGGTGAGGTGGAGGAGTGGTGCTGGGTCGAAGGCGAGCTCGGGGCCTCCATTTGTAGCCGGCCCGAGGCGGTTGCCGAGAACGGGATTTCTCCGGTGAGTAATTACGGCGAGGCAGAGGTTGGACGGGAGGTTAAGGTTACTGGGCAGCTTCGTATTGGTCTACTGGCACCATTCAACGGCTAACCTGGTCGGATTTGGCCTGCTCCCGTGGTTTTGACAGAACGGAGCTCACGGGCTCGTCGGCGGCAGAGAGCGCGCTCTGCGCTTCTCAGGCCACGGCGACGGTTCTGCAGAGTGCACAGAGAAGAGGACGGCCACGTGGAGGCTCTTGGTGGTGTGGGCGGTGCTGGACGGCGCTGTTCTGCAGCGCTGGCCGTTGCTAGTCGCCACGGGCAGTTCTGCCACCGCGGAAGACGCCGGAGTTGATGCGACACGTCGCCACCGATACTCGGAACCATCTAGTTGACCGTGCGGCACGATGGATAAGAAGAAGGAGCAGTGAGCAACGATCCAACGAGAGCACTGGCGAGATTGACGCTGCCGACTGACGAAAACGAAACTGTCGCGTAACTGAAACACTGAACTCTGAATTTGAACAGAAACAGTGCACACCAGCTGTTCGACGAAATGTTTTGAGCACGTGGAAAATTTTTCTTGAGCTGAACCTTGGTGAGGTGATCTCTTGATGCATCTAGAGACTGCCTGATTTGTCTCAGAATTTTTGGAAAAGGAAAAGAACCAATTTCACCAAAAATGGCAAATCTGGTCCAAACTTGCAGCAAGCAAATTTTGAAAATTTTGAACTGTGGACTACCAGATCTTGATGGATCTAGGTTGAGGGTACTAAGGACTAGCTAGAGGAGTTTATTTGGGACCAAGACTCAAAGGGAATCTGGTAGTTCCTTTGTAAACCACCAAAGTCCAAATAAATGACAGAAAATGATTTTGAGGTTAAAACAAATAGAAATAAAAATATAGGAGAGTTGATCCTTGCTGGACTTGATGCTTGACTTTACCCAAAGTGGGGAGGTGGGTTTTGGATGAAGGTTTTCAACATAGGTCATGCCAAGAGAGTAATTTTTTTTTGAATGGGGATTTTTTTTATAATTTATAGGAATTCTTTTTAATAAAAAGGAATTGTAAAAACCTTCCAAAATTATTTGTGTTGAGCCAACACATGATGAAAAACCCTTAAGACCAAAGATCAAGATTGGGAAGAAACCATAAAAAAAATACTTGTCACAATTGAATTTTTTTAGAAGGAGAGTCTTTTTAAAAATAATAATTAAATAACCTCCTTCCAAATAATTAAAGAATTTTATAAAAAACCAAATCTAAAATTTTGGAGTGTTACAAAAACTCAGTTAATGCATAAAAATGTCCAAACGAACCCCGAAAAATCTAAAAAATAACACAACACTCCTGTTGTTCTATGTGGAGACGAGAAATTTTTTGAAAGCAATAAGAGGCAATGGATATCATTTCGTCCCCAAAGGTGGGACGTTCCCTACCGAAACCATCATGCTTGTTGGGAGAAGCTCTGGTTTGTGAGAAGCATATACCCAAACCTGCCCCAAATTGGACAAAAAATGTACCATAGCATGTTGATGCCGCTCCATGATAGCATGCCAAGTTTCATGAATTTCAGACGAGTTTTGGATTTACTAGAATTTAAAAACCAGGCATCTCAATGTTTTGTCGGCAATCAACGGTGCCCTGGTGTTTGGAATTCATTCCCATTTCTTGCATGGGACCTAAGCATGCACCCAAGGACAAAGATTTGATTTTCCAACCAACTTATATGCACTGGAGCATGTGCATGTAGTTCAAATTTGAATTATGCACATAAATGCATTGAAAACTCAGTTAATGCATAAAAATGTCCAAACGAACCTTGAATAATTCCAATTCTTTTATGACACACATATAGTTGCATGATCACTGCAGATAAAAGGTCTAGCAATTCAAACACCGTCCATGGCCACTGTGACCCCATTATGTAATTCAAATCAAGACGGAAAATCAAGTAGATCCCACACAGTTTATTATAACCAACCGTGTGAGATGCAGCACAAAATATCTTGGAGCACCGCCGGAATATAGTATGCATACGGCATATGCGAGAAGGTGCGACGGCTACAGTCCACAGCCCGCTCTGAGTAAGGGACCGTGTCTGATGACACTTTGCGCGCCAGTTTTTTGGTTGAAGTGATTCCAAATTTTCGGCTTCCGCGGAAATATCTACCTCCCCGCCCCTCCCCCTTACCAAAAGCCACATTTCCCCTGTTTCCGCCTTCCTTTCCAAGTTGAAACCTTCACTCCTTGCTTGCAGCGTTGCCGCCTCCTCACCTGCAACCCTCCTTCATGCTGCTTGGCCTCGCCTATCCAGGTAGGTAATCCACACCCGATCCCCCTCCTCCTCCTCCTTCCACATCCCACATGGCCGGACCGCCGGCGCGAGCACGACACCTTCCACCCAAATCACCGACCCCTCCACCAAATAAGCGCCGACCTAAGCCATGGTGCATGCAGTATAGCTAGGACCTCAAGGAGCATTTGGGAGCGGAGAAGCAAATCGAGGCCGCACGCGCGGATGAGGTCGTGATGGCTGCCATTCATGCCGACCCCCAGATCTTGGAGGAGCACCTCGCCGTCGAGGACATCGTTGACGCCTCGTGCACCGCCGCCGCGATGCGGTTGGCTGCTTTAAACGACAGTTCGTGGCGTTTTCTCGAGACCACCGTTGGTGCCTTCGACGAAGACTACGAGGTGTTTTCTCAGCGTGCACGTGCTTACCTCATCTCGAGAGCCAGCAGGTTGGTGCCCGGAGCGGCTCAGGCAACTCACCACTACAATGAGGGCACCCACGATGCGGAGGCCTCGCCCTGTTCCATGTCCAAGGAGCCAATCGTCATCGATATCTCCGACAATGAGGAGTAGCTTGTCTTATTAGCTCACTATAAGGACCCATGTTCGGTTTGCTAGCTACTGCCTTTCCTTAACAAATTCTAGTGAATTGTGCTATCTACTTTTACCATGCAATCTTCTGCTATAGTGTATATGTTCTATATGTCGTGCAATGTCGTGTTCAATTAACTGCTTGGTTCAATTCTGCAAACGTGATGTTCAATTCTTCAGGGTGCAATATTTCCAAGTTGTTAAGCATGCTTGGTTTGGTTAACTGTATGATCTTCTATTAGGAGTATGTTATATTATTCAATTGGTGTTTAGTTAACTGCTTGGTTCATTTGTTGTGGCTTGCTTCACTTGTTGTGGTGTTTAGTTAACTGCTTGGTTCAATTCTGCAATGTGATGTTGAATTGTTGTGGCTGCATTCTGTTATTGTATACCATGTGAGGAATAAATCGAATTTGGCTGTACTAAATACATGAGAAACAAATACAATTGCTATGTTTCCAAGTTGTTAAGCATGCTTGGTTTGTTTAACTGTCTGATCTTCTATTAGGAGTATGTCATATTGTGCAATGTGGTGCTCAGTTAACGTTTGGTTCATTTATTGTGGTGTTTAGTTAACTGCTTGGTTCAATTCTGCAATGCGATGTTCAATTGTTGTGACTGCATTTTGTTATTGTATACCATGTGAGGAATAAATCGAATTTGGCTATACTAAATACATGACAAACAAATACAATTGCTATATTTCCAAGTTGTTAAGCATGCTTGGTTTGGTTAACTGTCTGATCTTCTATTAGGAGTATGTTATATTGTGCAATGTGGTGCTCAGTTAATGTTTGGTTCATTTGTTATGGTGTTTAGTTAACTGCTTGGTTCAATTCTGCAATGCGATGTTCAATTGCTATGGCTAGGGGTGGGCACAAAAACCGATGAACTGAAGACCGAACCGATACCGAAACAGACAAAACCAAATTTTCGGGTTTTCTCACTCCTACAGTAAAATTCGATTTTCAATTATACTAGCCGAATTTAATTCGGATAGTTCAGTTTTATACCGTTTACCAAAACTTAAATCGAAGTAACCTAATCGAACATACAGAATCCTAGCGCTCAGGTCGCTATCTTGTCAGGCAATGCGCGCGGCTGCATGTGTGAGTCAGGGAACCTCTCCTGGGCCTACCACGTACAGGGAACTCTCCAAGGCCCACACGTTTTCAGGGTAATTTCTCCCAACCAACGTTGTACACCACTTCGCATGGATTTATCCCACCTCGCCTAGCTACACAGGATGTGACAGTGGGCTAGGCTACTTAAGAAGGCAGGGTACGCTAGGTATGACGCCCCAAGGAAAAATGGTGTGGTTTTGAGTTTGTTGTTTCTACAGTTACAGTAGTTGAGTGCATGTTGTAATTTTTTTTCTGTACTTGGTCCCTAATTCAGTTAATACCGAAAACCGAACCAAAAAAATCGGTTAACCAAAATTTCGGTTAGTTCATTTTTGGTGTATATTTCAGTTTTCATTTTAGATAACCGAATTCACAAAAAAACCAAATAGGAGAAACCAAAATTTCGGTTTCTACCGAACGCCCAGGCCTAGCTATGGCTGCATTCTGTTATTGTATACCATATGAGGAATAAATCAAATTTGGTTGCACTTAATACATGAGAAACATATACAAGTGCTATATTTCCTAGTTCTTAATCATGCTTGGTTTGGATAAATGAGTTTTCCATGTGGCTTGAATTAATCTGATGAATCTGCAATGTGCTTATTTTTCATCAACATATTTTACTGATAGCATGCGAACCCTTACTTAACCTGATGACTAACTACCTTATATGTGTTGCAGGAAAACAATGGGAAGCACTGAGGTTTACAAGATGGTACTAACTATTATACCTTGCCTTTGTTTATTCCTTTGCCCTGTTTCCAATATAGAGAAGATATTTATGCACATCCTTGTTTTCAGGGTTCACTAATGATTACCTCTCAAACCACCTCTGTGCTCAGGAGGCGAGTGTGATGCCCCCGATTCAATCGTACACTAATCATGCACGCAAATGTGTACGATCAAGATCAGGGATTCACGGGAAGATATCACAACACAACTCTACAAATAAAATAAGTCATACAAGCATCATAATACAAGCCAGGGGCCTCGAGGGCTCGAATACAAGTGCTCGATCATAGACGAGTCAGCGGAAGCAACAATATCTGAGTACAGACATAAGTTAAACAAGTTGCCATAAGATGGCTAGCACAAACGGGGATATAGATCGAACGAGGCGCGGACCTCCTGCCTGGGATCCTCCTAACTACTCCTGGTCATCGCCAACGGGCTGCACGTAGTAGTAGGCACCTCCAGTGTAGTAGGAGTCCTCGTCGACGGTGGCGTCTGGATCCTGGGCTCCAACGTCTGGTCACAGCAACCGGGTAGAAGGGAAAGGGGGAAAAGGGGGAGAAAAGCAACCGTGAGTACTCATCCAAAGTACTCGCAAGCAAGGAGCTACACTACATATGCATGGATATATGTGTAAAGGGCCATATCAGTGGACTGAACTGCAGAATGCCAGAATAAGAGGGGGATAGCTAGTCTTATCGAAGACTACGCTTCTGGTCGCCTCCGTCTTGCAGCAGGTAGAAGAGAGTAGACTGAAGTCCTCCAAGTAGCATCGTATAGCATAATCCTACCCGGCGATCCCCTCCTCGATGCCCTGTTAGAGAGCGATCACCGGGTTGTATCTGGCACTTGGAAGGGTGTGTTTTATTAAGTATCCGGTTTTAGTTGTCATAAGGTCAAGGTACAACTCCGGGTCTTCCTTTTACCGAGGGACACGGCTATTTGAATAGATTAACTTCCCTGCAGGGGTGCACCACATAACCCAACATGCTTGATCCCATTTGGCCGGACACACTTTCCTGGGTCATGCCCGGCCTCGAAAGATCAACACGTCGCAGCCCTACCTAGGCACAACAGAGAGGTCAGCACGCCGGTCTAAACCTAAGCACGCAGGGGTCTGGGGCCATCGCCCTGAGCACACCTGCACGTTGCGTGGGCGGCCGGAAGCAGAACTAGCCCCCTTAATACAAGAGCAGGCTTACGTTCCAATTCGGCGCGCGCCGCTCAGTCGCTGACGTCAAGAAGGCTTCGGCTGATACCACGACGCCGAGTGCCCATATCTTTCCCGCGTAGTTGGTTAGTGCGTATAGGCCAGTAGCCAGACTCAGATCAAATACCTAGATCTCGTTAAGCGTGTTAAGTATCCGCGAACGCCGACAGGGCCAGGCCCACCTCTCACCCAGGTAGTCTCAACCTGCCCTGCCGCTCCGCCACAAAGATCCACACAGAGGGCCGTTGGGACAAAGGTCCTTTCAGCCCCCAATCCGTGAATCACTCGCGGGTACTCCTCGAGCCAACCCGACTTTGGTCACCACATGTATCATGTATTATGTATATTATATACCCGTGATCACTTCCCGAGTGATCACGGCCCGATAGTATAGCACAGCAGACGGACAAGAATGTAGGGCCACTGATGGAAAACTAGCATCCTATACTAAGCATGTAGGATAGCAAGTAAAGGTAACAACAGTAGTAACAAGGACAGGCTATGCATCAGGATAGGATAACGGAAAGCAGTAACATGCTACACTACTCTAATGCAAGCAGTATAGATCAGAGTACTCGATATATGGTGACCAAGGGGGGGGGCTTGCCTGGTTGCTCTGGCAAGGAGGGTTCATCTTCGGTGTAGTCGAACACACGGACATCGGCACCGGTCTCAGAGTCTACCGGAAAGAAGTAACGGAGGGGGAACACAATAAATAACAGAGCAATCAAGTATAACACAAAGCAAGACGCGGCAATATGCGGTGCTAGGGGTGACCTAACGTAGTGGTAGGTGATACCGGCGAAGGGGGGAAACATCCGGGAAATGATTCCCGGTGTTTCGTGTTTTCGGACAGGTGAACTAGAGGGGGAAAGTTGCGAGTTCGATAGGTTAGGGATGTGTGACGGACGAACGGGCAGCGTATCCGGATTCGTCTCGTCGTTCTGAGCCACTTTCATGTACAAAGTTTTTCCATCCGAGCTACGGTTTATTTTATATTAATTATTAAAGATTTAAATCATTTTTAGGATTATCAAAATTAATTAATTTAGGAAATACAATAATGACATCAGCAAGATGTCATCATGAGGCCAGTGGTCAACTCGGACCATTGACTGGCCAAACTGACCTTGTGGGTCCCACACGTCATTGTCTACTAACTAATTAACCTAGTTAGTTTAATTATTTTAATTAACAGATTAGTTAGGTTAGTTACTTAATTAGGTTTATTAAACACAATTAATTAATTAATTTAATTAATTAATTAACATTTTTATCTATTATTTTTTTTAAATTCTTTTTTTTGTTCCAGGGGGCTGGGCCCCACTTGTCATTGGGTCGGGGGGAGCCTAACGGCCACGGTTGCTAACGGGGCGAAGCGGAGTGGGGAGGCCGATCGGGCACCCGCCCGGAAGGGGACGAGGCCACGGCCACCGCCGGTGGCAGCCTCAGGGTGAGTGGCCGCCTCGCAGTTGCGGCCAGGGGAACGTGCAGTGCAAGGTAGGACGGCAGGGAAGCCGCTGGGCGTCGCGACGGCGAGGGACGGGCACGCGTGCCCGCGTTGTGGTGCTCGGGGGAAGACGACAGGGAGCAGCGGCGGTTTCAGCGCGGTGAGCAAGGGCGGCGGCTGCGGTGAGCGCGCGCGGGGCACGGGGAGCAGGCGGGTGAGGCGGGGCCGGTGGCACGGTGGTGGTCGCGAGGAGCGGGGGCAGCGCAGCCGCAGAAGCAGCAGCACGCAGTAGCCGGCCACATCACGAGCGCGAGCGCGTGAGGTGACACGCCGGGCGGGGGCGGGGCCGCGGTGACCGGGCGGAGCAGCGGCGAGGAGGGCAAGGCCAAGCGCGACCAGAGCGCGCGGGGGAGGGGGGGGGACGGCGTACGCAGTGGTGCGCGTGCGCGCGGTCGACATCGAGCAGAGGCAGGGAAGGGGTAGTACGAGGCCTCACCACGGGAGCGTAGGGTACGGGCAGCGGGGGTCGAGGAGGCGGACGGGGACGACGCTCCGTCGAGGAGAGAGATGAGGAGGCGAGGAGGCAGGCCGGCGTGGTGGCTCCGACGAGGTCCAAGCAGCGGCGGCGATGGGGCTCCAGGGGCAATGGACGACGCGGTCGATGGGTCGATGGAGTCGGGGCGCCGTTGCCTCAATCTGGATCGAGGGGGAATCAGAGGGAGTGGGGATCATGCGGGTTGGGAGTTAGGGTTTCGGGGGGGGGGGGGGCTAGCGGGGATATAGGCCAGGGGTAGTGGGCTGGCCGACCGGCTGACAAGCTGGGCCGGTTGGCCCAGTGGGGGGGGCTCCCTTTTTCTTGCTTTTTTTGTTTTGTCTTTATTTATTTATTTATTTTCTGCTCTTATTATATTTAGTTATATAAAACATAAGCCTAGTCCCTAAATTAATGGTTTAGTTTATTCTACTGCCACAAAGTGTTTGCTACATAATCGAAATAGTTTACATTTTTTTACAATTCTTAAAAAGGCATTTAATTAATTGTTTTACCATTGTTTTATTTATTTTAGGACCTTTAAACACGTTGGCTTCTCTCCCAATATTGACTGTGAATTATTTGCGACATTTTGAACACTTTAATTTTCATGTTTGAGAATTTTACTAACTCACTTATAATTTGAATTTGGAATTGAATTGCGTTTTAATCGAAGCGAGATTAGCAACCGTAATCGAGGTGACGTGGCATTATTAGCAGAGGTTACTGTAGCTTGATTATCCGGGCGTCACAATTCTCCTCCACTACAAGAAATCTCGTCCCGAGATTTAAGAGGTAGTGAAAGGGGGGAAGGTTTGGTTACGAATCTGGCGGGTCTTCTCGGTCCGGGTTGCCCTTCACGAAGAGGTTGATCCATTACGTTGATGTCTTCATCCCTATGCTTCAGTCATCATGATGAAAACCGGCACCCTTTCTTCAAGAACTCCATCGTACTTACGAAAGAATAAAGTGTGGGCATTCTAGGAGAACGAACCTCGGCAAGGTTGACTATCGGGTCGACAACATTGAGGAAGGTGGGGGAAAGTAACTCTCAAATCGAAACTTAAGAAAATATCGAGAGCAAAGTAAAGAGGTAACCTGGGAAGTTTCGAGCGGGCAGGCAATACTTCGATGCCTGTTATAGGGCGTGAAAGGGTCAAAGCGATGAGAATAAGTATTGTGTCCGATACCAGACCTGAAGGTGGCTCGTGAATTACATACGAGTCCACGCGTGAGGAACAACCTTGGAAACACGGGGTGTACATGAGAGTCAGGTTTCGATCCTGTGGAACTGTGGGTTATGGGCCCACCACGTGGGTTAAAGGTAGAAAGGGCGGTGATATTTTGCAAGGTCATGATAACAAGGCATGTCAAAGGATAGCCTATCAATTATGTTGGCAACGTCGGTACCAAGGGCGAGGGACGAAGAGAACCATCTTCCTGCTTGTTGAACGAGGCGGACCAGTAGGCAAAGTTATCGTCCATCGGTGGTTACCGGAATGTCATCAACAAAAGTAACAGGGTCTTTCTGACAGAGTGGTACAACGAGGTGTTTACATAAGCAGGGATATTAATACTGCTTAGACCAAAATGATCACCAGAAAGGTTAAACCAAAAAATGGAAAGGAAAATATGATTATCAGATATTTCAGGGGTATATCCTCCCCAATGATAAGCAGAGCATGATATCCATGACAAGATATAATGTAGAAAATCCTTTAGGAAAAGGGAGATAATTTTCATGACATTACCCATACAACGATGTTTGGATAATTGAGCAAGAAAACATTTAGCATTGGGATTCAAATGTTCTTATCGAAATTCGGAGTACCACAGACATGCTTCGAGATAGCATTGACAAGGTCTTCAAGCAAAGGTCAGACTTTGGATACACAAAGGATCCATCAGGAACAACTTATAGAATAAGTCTTTCAATTTCCCCATGGAAGAATGGTTAACCTTGCCAAAATGGAACTATAACAATAGGTCCTCCGACCAGGTGTGCTAGGCATGACATCACCTTACCAGGTCACATAAAGACCAACGTTACAACTCCTGGAAATATGTTCCAACCATCATATCTGACCGAGATCCAGATCCGATTGGTTTCAGGATAACTCAGACTCAGAATGCTTGAGAAGAAAGGTGCAACACAAATTGTCGAGATGACATTGTAAGATTCTCGGGAAATGAACTATGGGAGTGAGTATCGACACAAGAATTCATCATTTAAACCAAAGAGAGGATGACGGGGTAGCTGATGGAGTCAGCGACAATCCTCGAGATTTCCAAAAATGTGGATTTCCACAGTTATGTGAACAAAGAGATAACTTTTGTTCGGATCAATTGATATAAGGATGTATGCTCAAGGAAAACATACACAATTAAACATTGGTTGAAGGTCCGCCCGAAATATGGGTTGGGTTGCACAACTAATGTCAGAATGGTGATTCAATAATCAATTGTCAAAGAATGAATGGCCGATCATTAACTTCAAAGCAATAGGATTGCTAGAAGGGCAGAATCCAAACATCACCGTTCACTTGTTGGTACCCCGTTTGGAATCAACTCGAGGACCAAGAAAGAACCATAAAAGGGGAGAAGTATCCCTATACCAAGAATTCTTAAGTGGTGAAGCAATCCTCACAACATCCTTGACATAAAAGACAATACTACTTCAAGGTAGAACAAAATACAAGCTGGAAAGCAAATTGCATCCATAACATGAATAAGTTTGTGATGAAAGGGATTAAGGATGTTGTCGGTGGCAACTCAAATTACCAAGGGACGAGGATGGTACTTATCATCATGAATTCGATCGATATCCTGAAAGGAGTCAAATGTTCATGATGATCACGACAAATTTTGTCGAGAGATTTCATGAGGATGTAATCGATCAGCGATGACATCAAGTCAAAGGAATGATGAATCAAGAGGTCAATGGAAGCACAGATACGACACAAACTTGAAATCAAGCTTGCTTTTCAAGGTGAAATAATATGACATGGAAAATCGACGTAAGCTTAGCTCATCGTCGAAGTGGTGCTCCGAGAATAAGGACCAGGTAGCATAGTTAAAATCACCACGACAATGATATAGCCATACAGGCTAGGAATGGCGTGATCGGGTACAAACTCGTACTTAAAGAAGATTATCAAGTGTCGTTGAACCGTAGTGTAGACTCGGTTCAGTTATCGGTGTCTATGAGTGTTTAATAACTCAGAGCCCAAGAAAAATTGTAATCAGTGAGTATGTAGTACTTGAAGAAGAACTCATAAGAAATTATGCAGTTCCAAGATAATCTCGAGATATCAGGGGGGTAATACTCGACGGCAGATCAAAGTAGAGGTTGGACTGGGGTATTGCTCTATAGAATACAAGTGCTTAAACTTGCCCGAGAAATGGGATCAAAGAAGAACATATGGTCGGAACCATGATTGCAAAGGATCAATTCACCGAAACGAAAGGATATTATATCAAGGAAATAGCTATTATTGCAAGAAGCTTCCAGGATAGGATCTACATCGTGTCCATGGGCATGAACACAAAGTTCAAGGTCGACTCCCACTTATTCAATGTATAAACTTCCATTCACCTCTCGCTTTGATAAAGGCATTATTGTTGAAAGTTTTACCTGGTGAGATACCAGATGAGTACGACTCGTGAAAACTCCCGGGTTCCCATAGATTAAGGAAGGCATAGGTCCAACCCATCAGGGCATCTTAGGAACATATACCACAAGCTTTGAGAGTAATTTTCACCAGCTCGAAGGCAGGGCATGGTTGACCAAATCAAGGAATATGATTTACCAAAGGCATTATGTATCAGGGAAAGAACTTCCAAAGTGATTGAATAAGAAGGACGTTGTCGGATAAAATCCAACAAGGTTCTGATGGTCCATAAAGGATCTGATGTGAGTATCGGCTCACAACCAGAGGAAGAATCAATGCAAAGACATTGGATTATAGAAACAACTGAGTAACTTAGAGCTCAATTGCAAAGGAATTATGACTTACAAAGCGAAGGATCAGAAGCAGACGCTCTGATCAAGGATGGATAAGTTCAATATACTTAGGGGCACAATCAACGACAATTTGATTGGCGAGAATCAACTCATGTTTAAAATGACGTCTGGGCCGGAAGGATCGATTCTAGGATCTGATTGAGGATTGTGAGCATTCGCAACATATTGAATCAATGGGTGATAGTGACAAAAGATGCCAATAAGATTACCAGACTTATGGCATTAACTAGAATGCAAGCCAGCAAGAATTTCAAGAGCAACATGCTACTCAGGGTTTTCGGAAGGTCGAATGGCACTTCGAAGACTTTTGGGAGACACCTGAACAACCGGGGATGAGCGGATACTCGATAAGTGCGAGGAATTATCCGTAGGGGTATTCAGGTGACAAAGAACAGCAAGGCAGTAAGCTCAAAGGATTATCGAAACAACGACGAGTATTTCAGGGTATCTTGTAATAACAAGACCAACTGAGAATAAAAGTAAGAACGACAGGTGTAAGTATTTATCCATAGGGAATTTTCGGTGGTAGGGAATTGCAAAAGCAACAGGCACAAGGTCTCGAGAAAATATCGGAGAGTATTGTCAGAATCTTCTGTTGAAGCAGTCGATCATCTGTAGTGAAAGGGTTCTCCGGCAGGAGGTGGTAACGTGAACCTAGAGTTAGATTTTAGCAAAATCATTTATCCCGAATAGAAGAGAGATTAGAGTCCCAGAGTAAAGGTCGAGGAGTAAAAGATCCTAGTACCACCCGATGGCGACGTGGGCCCGTAAGGCACACAGCCAAGTTAGCAAAAGTTTTTGCAATGTCAAGACTCGACTTCGGCCAAGGAGTGTGGAAGGGGGATTCCTCCAGGCAGTTGGCTCTGATACCAACTTGTGACGCCCCCGATTCAATCGTACACTAATCATGCACGCAAATGTGTACGATCAAGATCAGGGACTCACGGGAAGATATCACAACACAACTCTACAAATAACATAAGTCATACAAGCATCATAATACAAGCCAGGGGCCTTGAGGGCTCGAATACAAGTGCTCGATCATAGACGAGTCAGCAGAAGCAACAATATCTGAGTACTGACATAAGTTAAACAAGTTGCCATAAGATGGCTAGCACAAACGGGGATACAGATCGAACGAGGCGCAGGACTCCTGCCTGGGATCCTCCTAATTACTCCCGGTCGTCGCCAGTGGGCTGCACGTAGTAGTAGGCACCTCCAGTGTAGTAGGAGTCGTCGTCGACGGTGGCGTCTGGATCCTGGGCTCCTACATCTGGTCGCAGCAACCGGGTAGAAGGGAAAGGGGGAAAAGGGGGAGAAAAGCAACCGTGAGTACTCATCCAAAGTACTCGCAAGCAAGGAGCTACACTACATATGCATGGATATATGTGTAAAGGGCCATATCAGTGGACTGAACTGCAGAATGCCAGAATAAGAGGGGGATAGCTAGTCTTATCGAAGACTACGCTTCTGGTTGCCTCCGTCTTGCAGCACGTAGAAGAGAGTAGACTGAAGTCCTCCAAGTAGCATCGTATAGCATAATCCTACCCGGCGATCCCCTCCTCGATGCCCTATTAGAGAGCGATCACCGGGTTGTATCTGGCACTTGGAAGGGTGTGTTTTATTAAGTATCCGGTTCTAGTTGTCATAAGGTCAAGGTACAATTCCGGGTCGTCCTTTTACCGAGGGACACGGCTATTCGAATAGATTAACTTCCCTGCAGGGGTGCACCACATAACCCAACACGCTTGATCCCATTTGGCCGGACACACTTTCCTGGGTCATGCCCGGCCTCGGAAGATCAACATGTCGCAGTCCTACCTAGGCACAACAGAGAGGTCAGCACGCCGGTCTAAACCTAAGGGCGCAGGGGTCTGGGCCCATCGCCTTGAGCACACCTACACGTTGCGTGGGCGGCCGGAAGCAGAACTAGCCCCCTTAATACAAGAGCAGGCTTATGTTCCAATCCGGCGCGCGCCGCTCAGTCGCTGACGTCACGAAGGCTTCGGCTGATACCACGATGCTGAGTGCCCATATCTTTCCCGCGTAGTTGGTTAGTGCGTATAGGCCAGTAGCCAGACTCAGGTCAAATACCCAGATCTCGTTAAGCGTGTTAAGTATCCGCGAACGCCGACAGGGCCAGGCCCACCTCTCACCCAGGTAGTCTCAACCTGCCCTGCCGCTCCGCCACAAAGATCCACACAGAGGGCCGTCAGGACAAAGGTCCTTTCAGTCCCCAATCCGTGAATCACTCGCGGGTACTCCTCGAGCCAACCCGACTTTAGGAAAGTTTTCATACAACACCCATGGTTCAATATTGAAGTGTTCCTGAAGAGGTCGAAGGATGGATGATCAATCATCCACAGGCACTGGCATAAAGTTGCAAAGACCTTCAACATGAATGAAGGCTCAATAATCGCCTTCCACTTCAGCAGTTTTCTAGATGAGATGCATCTCTCTATGTACCATCTATGATGCTAATTTCGAAAGGTTCTAGATGTTGCATGTGAAAATTGCTATTGGTGTAGTTGTGTAATGGGGTAGCTGAGTGCTGAAGCTATATCATGTTGTACTCTGATGTATTTCAATTATGAAATCCTGCTTCCTTAATATGGAAATGGAATATATTATGTGCTTAATATGAATGTCAATTAGATCAGTAAATGGATTATTAATAATACACATAGTTAATGAAATATATTATGGAAATGGAATATATTATGTGCTTAATATGGAAATGGAATATATTATGTGCTTAATATGATTGCCAACAACTCAATTAGCTTGCTAATTGGGTTTTCCTATTGCAAACAGTTAATGAAAAAACACCGTGGGCGATGACCTCAGGCAACACACACAGTTTCTAGGAATGAACCGTGTTGGATCAATGAATAATCACACACGACATTCTCTTCAAAACTGTTTGCGTTACTCCACCTTGCGCAAACGTTTTCCTTATAGTGACTGTGTGGGATGTATATACGAACAGAAACGTTTAGTGGTGAATGACTATGTGGGATGTACTTACGACCGGAAATGATTTCGCTTGTATAATTGTATTTTTTAGCACTACTGTACATATTTCTGTATTTGAGAGCTCGCCGGTCGCACACAACCTCATTTTGCCGAGCGTGTGTGCCAGGAGGGCATATCCCCAACGGTTTATGGGTCATGTGGGAAGGACCCCCTATCGCCCACACTCAGTTGGGGACGGTTCCGAATGTTGTCGCGGAAAGGGGTTAAAAACCGTTTGTTTAGGACCGACGCGTACCAGTGAGTGGCTCGATACGTCGGTCTTATGTTGAACCAAGTGCAAGCGCAATGCGGCATGACGCTACCAAATCATGCCTATGGTCATGTAACGATTTCATGGTAAGTGCAGGCCTTAAGGAAGAATTTGATCAATATGTTCACAATGCCGAGCTCGGCCCCTACATTGAAGATAAGTGCATCCAACAACTCAACTTACCAGAAACTTTTACTAAGAAATTGAAATATTTTCCTCGTGAGTCTAGAGTTTCGTTTAGCCTTTATGATCACCCTTTTACCATGCCTCTAAGTGTGTTCTGTGATGCCTGCAAAATTCCATATTGGGGTTCGCTAGACAAGCCACCAAGATTTGAGTATGAGTCATTTTTGACTAGCCTTTGCTACGGTGAGGATAGAGGAGTAACACAAGGTAGAATAAAGGGTATTCATTTCCCATCAATTCAATACTTTGCACTCTTTAATGGCAAATGCATCGTAGGCAAGCAAGATTGTAGCACACTATGTGCCCCTGACTTGAGCCTCATACATACTGCCCTGACCAGTATTAAATGTTATAATCTTGGAGCGATTGTTGCACGAAGGTTGCAACACAACGTTGGTAGTGGTTATTTTTATGGTGGGATTTATGCTTCTCGTTTAGCTAAAGAGGTTGGTGTTACACCTCTGCCGTATGACCCCATCTTACCTACTCAGTGCTTAGACTATGAGGCCGTGAAACGCTATAAGTTCCTTAAAGGCAAAATCACTGACTATACTTATAATTTGAGGTTCAATAAAGAAACCATTGTGCTTATTGTTTTGCCTATGTATGCTCTCTTTGATTTTGACAGCAAAAGAAGACATTATGTTCTTGAGAGCGAGGCCCGCTCGTACAAGGCGGAGATGGAGGCAACTCAGCAGGCTGAGGAGGCTACACCAAGAGCCTCCGTGAGCTACCACTCTGACTACTATGCAGACCGCGGATGATGACTACCAAGCTAGGCCAAAAGCCTAAGCTTGGGGGAGTACGTGTTTCCACTAACATTATATTCATGTTCACACATTTCATTCCAGTTGTCGGTGTTCACACTTTTTCATTGTATTATCCATGCTAGATTTATTTCCTTGCTTTCTTCTTGTGTGTTTGAAGAACTTTGAGAAAACCCAAAAAATGTTTCTTGTTTCTTTTCGGTTTTCTTTCTAGTTTAATTAGTTGTAGTATTAAAAGAAAACCAAAAAATATTTCTCGATTCTTCTTTTGTTTGTTGGGAGCTTTCCTGTGTAAATAGTTTTTCTCTTTTTTGTTTTCCTTTTCTTTAATTTGCTTTCTTCAAGAAAAACTAAAAACTCCAAAAATATTTCAGTGTGTTTCTCTGAAATTCTTTTCTTTTGTTGAGTCATACCAAGGAGAAGACCACGATGAAAATGATGAGTGGCTCTCATTTGCACTATTGTCGATATAACAAAGAGCCAATATTACCATGTCTTCTCCTTTTGAATAAAATGTTTGCAGATTCCAGCTTAGTCCATGACACTCTTGCACTATTATTATTTTCATATCATTCGGTCGTGCAAGTGAAAGGCAATAATGACGATATTTGATGAACTGGCTGTTGGGGAACATAGCATGCAATTTCAAAAAAAATCCTATAATCACACAAGATTTATCTAGGATATGCATAGCAACAAGAGGGGGAGAGTGTGTCCACGTACCCTCGTAGACCAAAAGCAGAAGCGTTAGTTAAACACGGTTGATGTAGTCGAACGTCTTCGCGGTTCAACCGATCAAGTACCGAACATACGTCACCTCCGAGTTCAGCACACGTTCAGCTCGATGACGTCCCTCGAACTCTTGATCCAGCAAACTGTCGAGCGAGAGTTTCGTCAGCACGATGGCATGGTGACGGTGATCCATGCAGGGCTTCGCCTAAGCACTACGTGAATATGATCGGAGGAGTAAACTATGGAGGGGGGCATCGCACACGGCTTGGAACAATTGATGTGTGTTAGAGGCGCCCCTGCCCCCGTATATAAAGGAGGGAGAGTGGAGAGGGGTGCCCCAAGTGGGAGGAGTCCCACTTGGGCTCCTAGTCCAATTCGGCCCCCCTTTCCTTTTACCGGAACGGGAAAGGGGGAAGGAGAGGGAGAGGGAGAAGGAAAGGGGGGCGCCTCCCCCTATCCTTGTCCTATTCGGCCTCCTTCCCTTGGGGGGGGGGGGGCGCCACCCCTTGTGGGCTGGCTTGCCTCCCTCCTACGGCCCATATCTTCTCGCGGGGGGTTCCGGTAACCCCTCCGATACTTCGATATGTACACGATACATTCTGAAACACTTCCAGTGTCTGAATACTATCGTACAATATATCAATCTTTACCTCTCGACCATCTAGAGACTCCTCGTCATGTCCGTGTTCTCATTCGGGACTCTAAACAATCTTCGGTCACCAAATCACATAACTCATAATACAAATCGTCATCGAACGTTAAGCGTGCGGACCCTACGGGATCGAGAACTATGTAGACATGACCGAGACACCTCTCCGGTCAATAACCAATAGCAGAACCTGGATGCTCATATTGGTTCCTACATATTCGATGAAGATCTTTATCGGTCAAACCGTAATGACATCATACGTCATTCCCTTTGTCATCAGTATGTTACTTGCCCGAGATTTGATCGTCGGTATCTTCATACCTAGTTCAATCTCGTTATCGGCAAGTCTCTTTACTCGTTCCGTAATGCATCATTCTACAACTAACTCATTAGTCAGATTGCTTGCAAGGCTTATCATGATGTGCATTACCGAGAGGGCCTAGAGATACCTCTCCGATACTCGGAGTGACAAATCCTAATCTCGATCTATGCCAACCCAACAAACACCTTCGGAGACACCTATAGAGCATCTTTATAATCACCCAGTTACGTTGTGACGTTTGATAGCACACAAGGTATTCCTCCGGTATTCGGGAGTTGCATAATCTCATAGTCAAAGGAATATGTATAAGTCATGAAGAAAGCAATAGCAATAAAACTTAATGATCATTATGCTAAGCTAACTGATGGGTCTTGTCCATCACATCATTCTCCTAATGATGTGACCCCGTTCATCAAATGACAACACATGTCTATGGTTATGAAACTTAACCTTCTTTGATTAACGAGCTAGTCTAGTAGAGGCATACTAGGGATATTGTGTTTTGTCTATGTGTCCATACATGTATCAAGTTTCCGGTTAACACAATTCTAGCATGAATAATAAAAATTTATCATGATATAAGGAAATGTAAATAACAACTTTGTTATTTCCTCTAGGGCATATTTCCTTCACTGGCCGTGGCAGAGAGAAACATATATGAACTCAACCTGTTCTTTTTTTGTAAATATGTTTGACCTAGTATCCATGATTCAACATATTATGATCAAACATGTTTGTAATGACAATTAGAGATTATAGTTACTGATGCCATGCTTAAGTAGCTAGGAGTGGATAATGATTTATGTTGGATGTCAACATGCATAAAAATGATGGTGATGTAGTGTGATGATATGGTATCCTCCTCTGAATGTTTCAAGTGGCTTGACTTGGCACATGTTCATGCATGTAGTTGAATCAAAACCAACATAGCCTCTACGATATTTATGTTCATGGTGTTCATATCCTACTCATGCTAGTATTCAATGTTAATTATGCATAACACATGTTCATGACCGTTTTCGCTCTCTAGCCTGCCGCTTCTCAACCTTTTGCTAGCCTTCGCCTGTACTAAGCGAGAATACTGATTGTGCATCAAAATCCTCAAAATCCAAGTTATTCCAGATGAGTCCACTATATCTACCTATATGCGGTATTACCCTGCCGTTCTAAGTAAATTTGCATGTGCCACCTCTAAAACTTCAAATGAACATCTGTTTTTGTATGCCTAGATTGTTCACAGAGCGACAGGGGGTAGTCAGTATCTTCCATGCTAAGCGTGTTTTTCTCATGATGAGTGTTTATTCACCCATCCTTGCACGAGAGGGGCGGTAATAGGGATTCCCAGTCCTGAAATAAAAAATTGCAAATAATTAAACAAAACTCCCCCAGGATTGTTGTTGGTATGGACGGTACCCGTGGATTCAGCTAGCCGTGGAGTGTGTTTGTTGGTGGAGTGGGAGTAAACCTTTACTTTTATCGCTTGGAAACCGGCACCAATGTGTTTAGCATGGAAGATAATTATAATTCTTGGTCGTGACGTAAACAAGAAGGGTGCATTTCCCAAAATTTCATTTATCTCTGTTTTTAAAACTTTGAACTCTGGCACCTCTGCAAATCCATGCGTCCCTCTGCGAAGGGACTATCTATTATATTTTATGTTGAGTCATCACCTTCTCAAATAAGTGCCAGATCTGAGAGCACTATTGTCATAATCATGCATTGTGTATAGTTATGTTGGATGCATCATGACTGGATCTTTTCTACCATGAATTACAGTGTTTTGTCACTGCTTGAACTTTGGAGGTGCTCTGCATTTATGTTTTGCGGTCTCAGAAAGGGCTAGCAAGATACACTGTTATCATATTATATCATAATTGTTTTGACAAAGTGTTGGCATTTAATATATCTTATTATTGCTCTCTAGTTGATTATGCCATTAATATGAGTTAATATAATTTCTAAGATTTATTGTCGACATGGTTAGTCATGATCTTTGCTGAAAACCTGGGTGCTACTTAAGCTTATTTATGTAAACAAGAACAAAAGAGTGTGTAAAAGTTTTTCTTTATCACTTTCAGTTTATCAACTAAATTGCTTGAGGACAAACAAAGGTTTAAGCTTGGGGGAGTTGATATGTGTCCGTCGTATCTATTTTTCCTAACGCTTTTGCTATTGTTTTGGACTCTAATTTGCATGATTTGAATGAAACTAACCCAGACTGATGTTGTTTTCAGCAGAACTACCTTGGTGTTGTTTTTTGTGCAGAAATAAAAATTCTCGGATTCAGATGAAACTTTTTGGAGAATTATTTCAGAATATATAAAAAATACTGACACGAAAACCACCGGAGGGGGCCCCTGGCTGGGCACAAGACACTAGGGTACGCCCACCCTCTGGCGCACCCTGGTGGGTTGTGCCCACCTTGTGGCCCCGCAGACCCTAATTCCAACTCCATAAATACCTATTTTCGGAGAGAAAAATGAAGGAGGAAGTTTCATCGCGTTTCACGATACGGAGCCGCCGCCACCTCCTGTTCTTCATCGGGAAGCCAGATCTAGAGCCCGTTCGCGGATCCAGAGAGAGGAATCTTCGGTCTTTGTCATCACCAACCCTCTTTCATTGCCAATTCCATGATGCTTCCCACTAGGAGTGAGTAATTCCTTCGTAGGCTCGAAGGTCGGTGAGGAGTTGAATGAGATTCATCATGTAATCGAGTTAGTTTTGTTTGGGCTTGATCCCTAGGATCCACTATGTTGTGATATTGATGTTGTTATCACTTTGCCATGCTTAATGCTTGTCACTTAGGGCCCGGGTGCCATGATTTCAAATCTGAACCGTTTATGTTTTCACCACTATATCTATGTTCTAGATTCGAGCTCGCAAGTCATATTCACCTATTACGTGTTATGATCCGTAAACCCCAGTGTGACAGTAATTGGGATAGTTTCCAGTGATGACCGTAGTTTCAAGAGTTCATGTATTCACTACATGTTAATGCTTTGTTCCGTTTCTCTATTAAAAGGAGCCCTTAATATCCCTTAGTTTCCTTATGGACCCCGCTGCCACGGGAGGGTAGGACAAAAGATATCATACAAGTTCTTTCCATAAGCACATATGACTATTTATGGAATACATGCCTACATTATATTTATGAACTGGAGCTAGTGTTGTATCGCCCTAGGTTATGACTGTTATATGATGAATATCATCCAACGAATTCATCGATCCAATGCCTACGAATTTTCTGCACATTGTTCTTTCTAAGTTACTATTGCTGTTGTTACTGTTACACTTACCACTAAATCATTGCTATCTCTGTTACCATTACTACTGCTATCAAAACTATCATATTACTGTGCTACTGGTCAATTTGTTGGAGATATTTAATCTCCAGGTGTGGTTGAATTGACAACTTAAATTCTAATACTTACAAATATTCTTTGGTCCCCTTGTGTCGAATCTATAAATTTGGGTTGAATACTCTACCCTCGAAAACTGTTGCGATCCCCTATACTTGTGGGTTATTAGGGAGTCACCAACAATACTGGATCCATCCACAACATGCGCTCAAATAATCGGCGACTAGGCCTTGCCCGTGCAAATTCGGCCGTCTCGGCATCGTACGCAGCCATCAGGCTTGCAGGTGCACGGGAATGGTCCGAGCCCCAACCCTCACAGTTGAGCGCCACCGCCGTTTTCTTGCTCCACTTGCCAGCGAGCGAGCATAACCTTGTTGCAGTGCAGGCCTCCCCCCGGAGTGAACTGCTCACACCACCCCTCCGCCCCTCACTTCCCCTGCTCGACCTCGCAGTTCACCACCTCCCTTTACCTTGCCTCGTGATCACCAAACGCGCAGCAACGAGCAGTGTGTGCTGTTCAATGGTGTAAGGGCATGGATCTCCCTTCTTCGTGCAGTTCGTTGGATGCATTTTTTCTATGTATTTTTCTTTGTAGTTTATCTCACTATAACAAAAATTGGTGCAGTGACAAATTCCAACGTTGCCGCCGTGGCGAGGGAGGAGCGGTGCAATTCAAAAGTTGTTTTACCTCTTCAGATTTGACTGCTCTGCTCTATGTCTTGCATTTCAATTACTTGTCAAGCGCCCCCTCCCTTTACATCCTCATCAGCACAGGAACTCCGAAGAGTTGCTTGCTTCCTGCGCATGCACCATCATTGCTGCTGCAATTCGAAATGAGCCTCAGAAGCAGCTCTCTCCTCAACTCGTTGTGGTCCCAGGTGTGACGCCCCCGATTCAATCGTACACAAATCATACGCACAAACATGTACGATCAAGATCAGGTACTCACGGGAAGAAATCACAACACAACTCTAAAATAAAAAAAGTCATACAAGCACCATAATACAAGCCAGGGGCCTCGAGGGCTCGAATATAAGTGCTCGATCATAGACGAGTCAGCGGAAGCAACAATATCTGAGTACAGACATAAGTTAAACAAGTTTGCCTTAAGAAGGCTAGCACAAACTGGGATACAGATCGAAAGAGGCACAAGCCTCCTGCCTGGGATCCTCCTAAAATACTCCTGGTCGTCGTCAGCGGAGTGCACGTAGTAGTAGGCACCTCCAGTGTAGTAGGAGTCATCTCGACAGTGGCATCTGACTCCTGGGCTCCAGCATCTGGTTGAGACAACCAAGAAGAACGGAAAAGGGGGAAAAGAGGGAGAAAAGCAACCGTGAGTACTCATCCAAAGTACTCGCAAGCAAGGAGCTACACTACATATGCATGGGTATATGTGTAAAGGGCCATATCGGTGGACTGAACTGCATAATGCTAGAATAAGAGGGGGGATAGCTAATCCAGTCAAAGACTACGCTTCAGGCCACCTCCATCTTGCAGCATGTATAAGAGAGTAGATGGTAAGTTCACCAAGTAGCATCGCATAGCATAAACCTACCCGGCGATCCCCTCCTCGTCGCCCTGTTAGAGAGCGATCACCGGGTTATATCTGGCACTTGGAAGGGTGTGTTTTATTAAGTATCCGGTTCTAGTTGTCATAAGGTCAAGGTACAACTCCAAGTTGTCCTGTTACTGAAGATCACGGCTATTCGAATAGATAAACCTCCCTGCAGGGGTGCACCACATAACCCAACACGCTCGATCCCAGTTGGCCGGACACACTTTCCTGGGTCATGCCCGGCGTTGGAAGATCAACACGTCGCAGCCTCACCTAGGCACAACAGAGAGGTCAGCAGGCCGGTCTAAATCCTATGCGCGTAGGGGTCTGGGCCCATTGCCCATTGCACACCTGCATGCTGCGTGGGCGGCCTGAGAGCAGACCTAGCAACCTCCATTACAAAGGAAGTTCTGTTACGCGGTCCAACCCGGCGCGCGCCGCTCAGTCGCTGACGTCACAAAGGCTTCGGCTGATACCATGACGTAGAGTGCCCATAACTGTCCCCACGTAGTTGGTTAGTGCGTATAGGCCAGTGGCCAGACTCAGATCAAATACAAAGATCTCATTAAGCTTGTTAATTGAAGTATCCGCGAACGCCGACCAGGTCTAGGCCCACCTCTCTCCTAGGTGGTCTCAACCTGCCCTGTTGCTCCGCCACAAAGTAATAGTCGGGGGCCGTCGGGAACTTAGGCCCACCTCTACCGGGATGGAGCCACCTGCCCCTTCAGCCCCCATCTACGAACAATATCATAAGTAATGTAATAGTATAAAGTATATAGCATATGCCCGTGATCACCTCCCGAAGTGATCACGGCCCAGTAGTATAGCATGGCAGACGGACAAGAGTGTAGGGCCACTGATGAAACACTAGCATCCTATACTAAGCATTTAGGATTGCATGTAAGGGTAACAACTGTGGCAACAATGACAGGCTATGCATCAGAATAGGATTATTGAAAGCAGTAACATGCTACACTACTCTAATGCAAGAAGTAGAGAGAAGGAATAGGCGATATCTGGTGATCAGGGGGGGCTTGCCTGGAAGCTCAGTCGAGTAGGAGGGGTCGTCAACACCGTAGTCGTACTGGGTAGCAGTGGCGTCGGTCTCGGTGTCTAACGAGAGAAGAGGGGGAAGAAACAATAAATATAATGCAAACATAAGCATGACGGTGCATGACATGACAATGAGCGGTGCTAGGTGTGCCCTAACGCTGTAGGAGGTGATACCGACGAAGGGGGAAAACATCCGGGAAAGTATTCCCGGTGTTTCGCGTTTTCGGACGGATGAACCGGATGGGGAAAGTTGCGTGTTTGCTATGCTAGGGATGTGTAGCAGACGAACGGGCTGCGTATCCGGATTTGTCTCATTGTTCTGAGCAACTTTCATGTAGAAAGTTTTTCGATCCGAGCTACGGATTATTTTATATTAATTTCTAAAATTTAAAAATCATTTTTAGAATTTACTTAATTAATTTAATTCAACATTATCCAGAATAGTGCAAGCTGATGTCAGCATGACATCATCAGTCAACAGAGGTGTTGACTGGGTCGCTGTCGTGTGGGTCCCGCATGTCATAGGTACAAAAACCTAATCAATCTATTAATCAATTTAATTAGTTAATTAGGTAACTAATGTTTAATTAGTTTAATTAACATGATTAATTAAGTTAATTAATTAATTAACATTCTTATTTACTTATTATTTATTTATTTACCTTTTAACTTCTTTTTTTCTCTTAAATCTTTCTGGGGGAGGGGCCCCCTTGTCATTGGCCCAGGGGGGCCCATCGGGTGCCAACGTTAGCGGGTGCGGGCGAGCGAGCGTGGGCGTCCAATAGGGCGGACCCGAGCGGAGGCCGTTGGAGCGCCGCGGGTGCCTCACCTGAGCATGGCCACGGCGAGCAGGCAAGGCGAGCCCGGTCGCGGATGGCGCCGGCGAAAGGAGGTGCGCGGCGGCGCGTGCTAGCAGCGCGCGTGCTGAGCGGGGCGGGCAGCGCGCCGCCAGGCCAAGCAGGAGGGGGACGGCGGAGGTGAGTGGCTGCAACGGCGACCGGCGTGGGAAGAGCTGTGGGGTCGCGAGCGGCCGCGGTGATGGGAAGGAGGCGGGAAACGGTGCAGGGCTCAGGCAGCTCCGAGCGGCGCGACAAGGCAGTGGCCGGAGCGGGCGTGAGGCGAGGGGCGCGGGGTCTGGCGCGGCCACTTGCAGGTGAGCGCGCAGAGGCATAGCCAGGCGCGAGGGAGTGGCTGCAGGGCGAGCAGGGGGTGGCCGGGGTGCGCGGCAGCAACAGCTGGGCCACACGCGGGCGCGTGAGCTTGAGGCGGCACGGGCGCTCGCGGCGAAGCGGGCTCGCAGCTAGGCGCAGGTAGGTGGGGTGGGGGGCGAAGTAGCAGACCGGGATTCGGCGGCGGCGCGGGAAGAGGGAGCGGCGACTCGCGGGGCAGCGCGGGCGTGCAAGGGAAGCAGAGAGCAGCGGCTGGCAGAGGCCTCGCGCGGGAGCATGCTAGCGCAGCCAAAGGCGGGAGGCGCCGGTGCGCGCGAGGCAAAGTGATCGGGCACGAGCGGGTCCGGCTGTGCGCGACAAGGACAGGGGAAAGGAGGAGACGGGGGTTCGCACAGAGGCGCATAGGGGAGTGGCAGGGGCGCGGGGAGGAAGACGGGGACGGCCTGCGACGGGGAGGCAGTCCGGCGGGGAGGTCCGTTCCGACGAGGCGGCGGGCGACGGGAGGGGGATGGGATCGGGCTCCTCCCTATCCAGAGGGGAGGGGAGAGAGTTTTCAAAAGTGCATTTATAATAGGTTTAGCTGTTGTTTTATTTATTTTAGTGCATTTGAATACTTTACAAAAGTGTGGTTTCTTCTCCATAATTACCTACGCATTATTTGGCACAATCCCGAGCATTTTAGTTTTAAAGTTTGAAACTTTTGTTGTTTGCCTTTTATTCAATTTTGAATTTGAATTGGTTTTTGAACTAACGCGGGGTTAACTATAGTGACAGAGGTGACATGGTATCAATAGCAGGGAATTACTGTAGTCTAATTATCTGGGCGTCACAATTCTCCTCCACTACAAGAAATCTTGTCCCGAGATTTAAGAGGGGAGTAAGGCGGAAAGTTCTGGTTATGATATTCTAACGGATCTTCTCGAAGAAGTTAATCCCTTTCGTTCATGTCTTCAATTCTTTATTCCAATGCATCATAATAAAGTTGTCGTCCTTTCTTTGGGAACTCCATCGTACTTACGAAAGGATAAGGGGCAGCTTAGATACGGCAAAATGCTTTTGAGGGAAACAATATGGGGTTAACCCATGAATGAGCATAAGATTATCTCTCGAGTTGAACATATAAAATACATCGAGAGTAAGGTACGAAGGTACAATAAGAGGTTCCAAGCGGATAGATAGTTGCTCGAAGTCTGAACCAGAGTGAGAAAGGGGTTTAGAGTAGCGAGAGTAAGTATTGCGTCTGATACCAGAATAGAGCACTAGGTAGGTGGCCCATGTATTAAATACGAAGCCAAGCGTGGGGAATGACCATTAGAAACAAGGTTGTACATGAGAGTCAGGTTTTGATCCTGTGGAACTGTGGGTTATGGGTCCACCATGTGGGTTAAAAGTAGGAAGGGCGGAGATGTCTTGCATGATCATGCAAGCAAGGCATGCCAGAGGGTAGCCTGTCGATTATGTCGGCAACAACGTCGATACCAAGGGCGAGGGACGAAGAGAACCATTTTCCTGCTCGTTGAACGAGGTGGACCAATAGGCAAAGTTCCCGTCCATTGGTGGCTACCAGAATGTCATCAACAGTAGAAACAGGGTCTTACTAACACGGTTGTACACCAAGGTGTTTTAAATAAGCAGAAGATTACTACTGCTTATATAATATAGATCACAAGAAGGTTTAAGCAAACCAATGGAAAGTAAAGGTGATTACCAGGTTAAACAGACAATGGAAAGGAAAATATGTTTAAACACATATTCCAGGGATATATCCTTCCCAAGGACAAGCAGAACATGCTATCCGTGGCAGGGTATAATGTAGAAAACTCTTTAGGTAGGGAAGATAATTTTCATGACATTACCCATACATCGGTGTTTGGATAATTGAGCAGGAAACATTTAACATCGGGCTTCAAATGTTCCTGTTGAAAATCGGAGTACCATAGACATGCTTCGAGATAGCATTGACATGGTCAACAGGTGAAGATCAGACTTTGGAAACAAAAGGATCCATCAGGAACAACTTATAGAATAAGTCTTACAATTTCCTCACGGAAGAATGACTAACCTTGCCAAAAAGGAAACTATAACAATAGGTCCTCCGGCTAGGTGTGCTAGGCATGATATCACCTTACTGGGCCATATAAAGACCAACATTATAACTCTTGGAATTATGTTCCAACCATCATATCTGACTAAGATTCAAATCTGATTGGTGACAGGATACCTCGGACCCAGGATGCCTGAGAAGAAAAGGTGCAACACAATTGACGAGCTGACATCGTAAAATTCTTAGGAAATGAACTATGGAAGCAAGTTCCGAATCATGAGTTCATCATTTAACCAAGGAGAGGATAAGAAGATGGCTGATGGACTCACCGACAATTCATCAAGAATTCCCAAAAGATGGATTTCCACAATTATGTGAACAAGGAGATAACATTTGTCAAATCCAATGATATAATAAGGTATGCTCGAGGAAAACATACACAATTAAACATTGGTTGAAAGGTGTACCCAAAATATGGGCTGGGTTGCACGACCAACGTCGGAATGGCGATTGAGCAACCAACACACTAAATTGGAATTATTGTTCATTAACTCTAAAGCAATAGGGTAGCTAGAGATAATAAATTCGCACAACAGAGTTCACTCAACACGGGGACTAAGAAAAGAATGGTGATGGCGAGAAGCATCACTGTACCAAGAAATTTTAAGAGGTGGTGAAATTCTCACCACATTCTTGACATAAAAGATGGTAATATTCCAAGGTAATTAAGAACAAATGCTGGATAACAAGGAACTCAAGGTATAGCACAGAACACGAACAAGTTTGTGTTGGAGGGGAGGCATTAAAGTGGTCGATGACAACACAAACCATCGAGGGAAAGGATGGTATTTCTCATCATGAATTCAATTGATATCCAAGAAGGAGTCAAGATGTTGATAATGATCATGACAAATTTTGTCGAGAGATTTCAAGATGTAATCGATCGGCGATGACATCAAGTCAAATGAATGGTGAAGCGAAAGGTTATTGGAACCACGGGTATGGCACAAACACGAAATCAAGCTTGCTGTTCAAGGCATAATGATATGACAAGGAATATCGACGTAAGCTTAGCTCATCGTCGAAAATTGTGCTCCAGGATTAAGAACCAGGTAGCACAGATAAAATCAGCATGATAATGATATAGTCAATCAGTCTAGGAGTGACGTGATCGAGTACAAACTCGTAAGCAAAGAAGATTGCTAAGAATTGTTGAATCGCAAAGAGGACTCTCGGTGTCCTTGAGAGTTTAACAACTCAGAACTTGGGAAAATTGGAATCGGTGAGAATGTAGTACTTGATGAAGAACTCATAAGAAGCTATACAGTTCCGTGATAATCTTGAGATACCAGGGGGTAATACTCGATGACAGATCAAAGTAGATGTTGGACTGGGGTATTGCTCCGCAGCAGACAAGTGCTTACACTTGCACGAGAAATGGTATTTAAAGGAGAACATGGCCGGAACTACGATTGCAAAAAGGCCAGATCCTAGATATAAGACAAACTTATACAAGGGAATATTTAATTGAAGAGAAGCTTCAATGATACGATCTACATCGTGTCCATGGGCATGAATACAAAGTTCAAGGTCGACTCCCACTTCTCCAATGCATAACCTTTCATTCACTTCTCACTTTCGAAGAAGTTGTACTGTTGAAATTTTATCTGGCAAAATACCAGAAGGGTATGACTCGTGAAAACTTTTGAGTTCACTCATATTAAGGAAGGCATAGGTTCAAACCATCAGGGTATCATGGAAACTTATACCACAAGATTCAATAGTAAATACCACCAGCTCGAAAGCTGAGCATGGTTGAGAAAACAGAGGATACAATTTACCAAAGGCATTATGTATCTGAGGGAAGGCTCACAAGGTTATTGAATATGAAGGACGCTATTGGATTAAATCTAACAAAGGATCTGCCGGTCCATAATGGAGCTGTTGTGAGTGTCGGCATACAACCAGAGGAAGTAACAATGCAACGGCATTGGATTATAGAAACACCTGACTAATTCAGAGCTCAAATGCAAAGGAATTGTGATTTTTCAAATCAAGGACTCAGAAGCAAACTCTCTGATTAAGAATGGATAAGTTGAATAGACTTAGGGGTACATTCGACGACAACTTGATTGGTCGAGGACCAGCTCATGTTCAAAATGACGTTTGAGCCGGAAGGAAGAATTCTAGGATCTGACTGAGAATTGCGAGCATTCGGAACATATCGAATCAAGTGACTCGAAATGATAGTGACAAAGGATGTTAATGGAGAGTACTAGAAGTATGGAATTAACCATAATGCAGGAAGGCAAGGAAATCAAGAGCAATGGGCTGCTAAGGATTTTCAGAAGATCGAATGGTATTTCAAGGACTTATGTGAAACACATGAACGAGTGGGGATAAGCGGATGCTCGGTAAGAGCGAGGAATTATCCGCAGGGGTATTCAGGTGACAAAGAACTGCAAGGCAGTAGGCACAAAGTATTCTCGGAACAATAGAGAAAATTTCGGTGTATCTTGTAATAACAAGATCAACTGGGGATGAATGTATGAACGAAAAATGTAGGTAGTTATTCATAAGGATACATCGGTGGTAGGGAATTGTAAAAGCGATGGCACATAGTCTCAAGAGAACATCGTAGGGTGTCTTCGGAATCTTCTGGTGAAACAAGCGATCGTCCGGACCGAGGGGCTCTCCGGGAAAAAGTATTTACGAGAACCTAGAGTTGGAGTTAGTAAAATCCTTTAACCCGAATAGAAGAGATGTCAGAGTCCCAGAGTATAGGTCGAGGAATAAAAGATCCAACTACCACCCAATGGCGACGTGGGCCCGTAAGCCACACAACCATGTTAGTAAAAGTTTTGCAATGACTAGACTCAACTTCGGCCAAGGAGTGTGGAAGGGGTATTCCTACAGGCAGTCGGATCTGATACCAACTTGTGACGCCCCCAATTCAATCGTACACTAATCATACACACAGACGTGTACGATCAAGATCAGGGACGCACGGGAAGATATCACAACACAACTCTAAAATAAAAAAAGTCATACAATCATCATAATACAAGCCAGGGCCTCGAGGGCTTGAATACAAGTGCTCGATCATAGACGAGTCAACGGAAGCAACAATATCTGAGTACAGACATAAGTTAAACAAGTTTGCCTTAAGAAGGCTAGCACAAACTAGGATACAGATCGAAAGAGGCGCAGGCCTCCTGCCTGGGATCCTCCTAAACTACTCCTGGTCGTCGTCAGCGGCGTGCATGTAGTAGTAGGCACCTCCAGTGTAGTAGGAGTCGTCGTCGACGGTGGTGTCTGACTCCTGGGCTCCAGCATCTGGCTGCGACAACCAAGAAGAACATAACAGAGGGAGAAAAGCAACCGTGAGTACTCATCCAAAGTACTCGCAAGCAAGGAGCTACACTACATATGCATGGGTATATGTGTAAAGGGCCATATCGGTGGACTGAACTGCAGAATGCCAGAATAAGAGGGGGTATAGCTAATCGAGTCGAAGACTACGCTTTAGGCCACCTCCATCTTGCAGCATGTAGAAGAGAGTATATGGTAAGTTCATCAAGTAGCATCGCATAGCATAAACCTACCCGGCAATCCCCTCCTCGCCATCTTGTTAGAGAGCGATCACCGTGTTATATCTGGCACTTGGAAGGGTGTGTTTTATTAAGTATCCGGTTCTAGTTGTCATAAGGTCAAGGTACAACTCCAAGTCATCCTGTTACCGAAGATCACGGCTATTCGAATAGATAAACTTCCCTGCAGGGGTGCACCACATAACCCAACACGCTCGATCCCAGTTGGTCGGACACACTTTCCTGGGTCATGCCCGGCCTCGAAAGATCAACACGTCGCAGCCCCACCTAGGCACAACAGAGAGGTCAACACGCCGGTCTAAATCCTATGCGCGCAGGGGTCTGGGCCCATCGCCCATTGCACACCTGCATGTTGCGTGGGCGGCCGGAGAGCACACCTAGCAACCTCCATTACAAAGGAAGTTGGGTTACGCGGTCCAATCCGGCGCGCGCCGCTTAGTCGCTGACGTCACGAAGGCTTCAGCTGATACCACGACGTCGAGTGCCCATAAATGTTCCTGCGTACTTGGTTAGTGCGTATAGGCCAGTGGCCAGACTCAGATCAAATACAAAGATCTCATTAAGCGTGTTAATTGAAGTATCCGCGAACGCCGACCAGGGCGAGGCCCACATGAGGGAGTCCTGGATCAGGGGGTGTCCGGATAGCCGGACTATAACCTTTGGCCGGACTCCTGGACCATGAAGATACAAGATTGAAGACTTCGTCCCGTGTCCGGATGGGACTTTCCTTGGCGTGGAAGGCAAGCTTGGAAATACGGATATGAAGATCTCCTCCCATTGTAACCTACTATGTGTAACCCTAGCCCTCTCCGGTGCCTAAATAAACCGGATGGTTTTAGTCCATAGGACAAACAACAATCATACCATAGGCTAGCTTTTAGGGTTTAGCCTCTCTGATCTCGTGGTAGGTCCACTCTTGTACTATCCATATCATCAATATTAATTAAGCAGGAGTAGGGTTTTACCTCCATTGAGAGGGCCCGAACCTGGGTAAAAACATCGTGTCCCTTGTCTCCTATTACCATCCGCCTAGACGCACAGTTCAGGACCCCCTACCCGAGATCCGCCGGTTTTGACACCGACATTAGTGCTTTCATTGAGAGTTCCTCTGTGCCGTCGCCATCAGGAAGGATGCCTCATCCCGTCTTTAAAGACGACATTGTTGCTAAGGGAGCTTTGGCTGTCAGCCAAACTCTCCGGCTAGGTGGTTTTCTTATGACCGCCTATTCGGCCGCTGCGCCGACGATGACTTCTCGGGTCATCAAAAGCAATCTTCACGTCAACTCGGAACTCGTCGAGCAGTTAGATCCAATGGAGTTCTCTTCCCTAAACGAGCTCTTGGATCTCATCGCCGCCCTGGGAGTCGCTACAGACTACGATCAGATTGGGCCTAAACCCGATCTGAGAGAGATTAACTCTCACCAGGTCACCCATCACGTCGCAGTGGTGGAGGAACAATGCGGCGACCCTTCACCTATCTTAAGGACTTGCTATGTCCGGATTCCCGACCCCTCCAAGCTGGATACCCACGGAGGGGAGGACGTCACTCAAGCCCTGAACCTAGAGTCAGGCAGCGGGCTAGATTCATTGGACAACATCCAAGAATCCAAGTTTCCAAGTTCGGAAGCTCCTTGGCCCCTGAGTCTCAGATTGGGTGAGGTTTCGGATTCAATTCCACCCACCCACACAAACATAAGCGATCTATCCCATATTAGGTAAGAGCCCGAAGAAACAGTACACCATTACTGGGCCAGATTCCTCCTGGTCATCAACAGGATAAAGGACTGCCGCGAGGAAGACGCAATTTCATTCTTCTGCAATAATTGCACGGACAAGGGAATCCTCAACGCCATAAGTCACCGTGAAATTACACGCTTCACCGACTTGGCATCCATAGTACAAAAGTATTGTGCGATGGAAAGCGCCTGGAAAACCAACATAAAATTTTGGGACAATCCGGCCCTGAATACAAACCCAGTCCGAAATAAAAGAGTGCAATATCGCCAGGCACCCGGGTTAAACACCAAAAAGCAAAAACCCTCTACAGGGCATGGAACCGTACTGGAGGGATGGCTCAATGGACCCTATAAAATTCATAGTGCAGAGGGCGCCACACCAACACATAGCCTTAGAGCATGTTGGATACTCCGGCAGGTGGCCAAAAGTGGCGAAGATCTTCTAAACCCAGAAGCCACAGAGTACCAGCCCTTGGATACCAGTACGGTACTAACAGTCTTCGAGACTTTCGCATCAAATAATATGCGAACACGAACACTCCGCAGCCTTGTCGAAGTCTACCACATGACAACAATAAACCCATGGAGTGACACGACTATTACTTTTAATGCCAGTGACGAACCTAAATTCCGAACAGCCCAAGCACCAGCCGCATTGGTCCTCAGTCCAATAGTGGACGGCTTTCGACTCACCAAGGTACTCATGGATGGTGGCAGCGGATTGAACCTCATTTATGAGGAAACCCTTCAAAAAATGGAAATAGACTGGAACCGCATTGAGCGAAGCAGCACAACCTTTAGAGGAATAATCCCCAGTCAGGAAGCGCGCTGTACAGGAAAAATCACACTAGATGTGGTGTTCGGCACGGCGGACAATTATGGGTTCGAAGAGGTCACGTTCCAAGTGGCCTCATTCAGTAGCGGATACCACGCTCTATTAGGGCGGGAGGCGTTTACAATCTTCCAAGCCATACCCCATTACGGGTACATGAAGCTCAAAATGCCCGGCCCCAATGGAATCATCACTCTCGCTAGTGATCCGGACACAGCACTCCGCGCCGAAAATAAGACAGCCGCACTAGCACTCGAGGCACTATCCGAAGCCCTAGCGGCTGAGGAACTGACTGTGCTGCGCTCCATGGTGTATAGGGACGACGTGATACTCGATAAAAGATCCAAGTCCACCTTCTTCAAACCAGCGGATGAGATAGTCAAATTCCAAGTCCATCTAACGGACCCTACAAAAACAGCTTCCATCGGGGCACAGTTAAACCCTGATGTAGACGCCGCGAGAGTTCCTAGGCGAGAACTGGGAAATTTTTGCCTGGCACCCTTCAGACATGCCAGGAATCCCACGCAGGCTGGCCGAGCATAGCCTAAATATTCTAAAAGGATTCAAGCCAGTCAAGCAGGCTCTTTGGTGTTTCTCCAAACCTAAGAGACAAGCCATGGGAGAGGAACTAGCTAAGCTATTGGAGGCCGGATTCATCCGAGATATAGAACATCCGGACTGGCTAGCAAACCTGGTGATGGTACCAAAGAAGGACAAATCCTGGCGCTTGTGCGTCGATTTTAAGGACCTCAACAAGGCCTGCCCAAAGGATCCTTTCCCCCTCCCCCGCATCGATCAAATTATCGACGCTACCGCAGGACACGATTCATCGTGCTTCCTCGACGCATACTCCGGCTACCATCAAATTAAGATGGCAGAGCCAGACCAAGCTGCAACATCATTCATCACACCATACGGCCCCTTCTGCTTCAACACAATGCCCTTCGGGCTCAAAAACGCTGGCGCAACATATCAGCGCATGATTCAGACATGTCTGGCAAACCAGATTGGCAAAACAGTGGAGGCATACGTAGATGATGTGGTCGTCAAAACCAAACATGTCGAATCTCTAGTAGACGACTTGAGGCTCACGTTCGATAACCTCTGAACATATGACATCAAGCTCAACCCGGAAAAATGCGTCTCGGCGTACCAGCCGGAAAGCTCTTGGGCTTCATCATATCTGGCAGATGAATTGAAGCGAATCCGGCTAAGATCCGAGCTCTGTCACAATTGGATATCCCAAAAGACCTCAAACAAATAAAAAAATTGACTGGATGCGTGGCGGCTCTAAGCCGCTTTATCTCCCGCCTGAGAGAAAAGGCATTACCACTTTATCGCCTCCTTCGGCGCACCGAACACTTCGAGTGGACAAATATCGCCACTGCCGAACTGGAAGAAATAAAAGCCATATTGGCAACCAACCCAGTCCTGGACGCGCCAAACATTGGCGAACCAATGCTATTATACATTGCTGCAACTCATCAAGTTGTAAGCGCAGTGCTCGTCGTCGAGCGGGAAACGGACGGACATAAATTCCCCCTTCAAAAGCCGGTTTACTACGTATCCACTGTCCTTACCCCATGCAAATCACGGTACCCGCATTATCAAAAGATAGCGTACGCGGTATTCATGGCATCCTGGAAGTTGCGACACTACTTTCAAGAGTGTTTGATAACGGTAGCCTCGGATGTGCCACTCAATGATATCATAAACAACCGCGACGCGATGGGCCGAATTGCCAAATGGGCCATTGAGCTCCTCCCGTTTGACATAACTTACAAGCCACGATGAGCTATTAAGTCGCAAGTATTGGACGACTTCGTCGCAGAATGGACGGAAGCCGAACTCCCTAAAGAGTACGACACATATTCCAACTGGATCATGCACTTCGACGGCTCCAAAATGTTGGCTGGTCTGGAGGCCGGCATCGTTCTGACGTCCCCAACAGGAGATAAAGTTCAATACGTACTCCAGATAATGTATGCGGACTCCAACAATGCAGCCGAATACGAGGCCCTTCTACATGGTATCCGGATGGCAGTATCCATGGGCATTCAACTCCTAGAGGTGCACAGGGATTCAAACCTCACGATATCCCAAATAAATGGAGACTTTGATGCCAAGGATCCAAAAATGGCAGTTTATCGCAATGCCGTCCTAAAAATGTCAGCTCGGTTAGAGGGGCTCGAATTTCACCATATAGCCCGGGAAAACAATCAGGCGGCAGATGTCCTGGCACGCATCGGCGCTAAATGCGATGCCGTCCCCCCCAACATCTTCTTGGAGAGGCTGTTCAAGCCATCCGTAGTATGGGAAGGGGAACTCGGAAATAACATACCGGACCCAACCGCACTGCCTGATACCGAACAATCCGGCATAATTGGAGGCTCCGCCAACGAAATAACATCTTCAGCCCACGTAGTTATGGCCGTCATCGCCCCGTGGACAGAACCATTCCTAGCCTACCTAACTAGGCAGGAACTCCCCGAGGACCAAAACGAGGCACGCTGCATAGTGCGGCGATCTAAAGCCTATAAAGTCCATGAGGGAGAGCTTTATAAGAAAAGCACCACCGGAGTCCTTCAAAGGTGCATCTCCGAAGAGGAAGGGTGGAATCTTCTGGCTGAAATCCATGCCGGACTCGGCGGTCACCACGCTGCAGCCCGGGCGCTTGTAGGCAAGGCCTTCCGTACAGGCTTTTATTGGCCGGCGGCCCGGGCAGACGCTCAGGACTTAGTCCAACGCTGTGTTGGTTGCCAGCTTTTTGCAAACCAAAGCCATATGCCACCCACCGCCCTCCAAATTATCCCCGTCACCTGGCCCTTCGCGGTCTGGGGGCTTGACATGGTTGGACCCCTTAAAGGAGGAACCCACAAGCAAAAGTACTTACTGGTCATGGTGGATAAGTTCACCAAATGGATAGAAGCCAAGCCTGTTAAGACGGTCGAATCCGGACCTGTGATAGACTTCATATCCGGGGTCGTACACCGTTACGGCGTCCCCCACAGCATCATCACTGATAACGACATGAACTTTATGGCCGACGAGGTAAAACTCTGGTGCAAAAACATGGGCATCAAGCTCGATTAAGCTTCAGTCTATCACCCACAAACTAACGGTCTGTTCGAGCGAGCAAATGGTCTAATAATGAGCGGCATCAAACCCAGATTAGTGCGGTCCCTCAAGGAATCTAACACACACTGGGTAGAGGAGCTCGACTCCGTACTCTGGGGGCTGCAGACCACGCCAAACCGCACTACTGGATACACACCATTCTTCATGGTATATGGCGCAGAGGCAGTTCTGCCCTGCGACATAATTCATGACTCACCTCGAGTGCGCATGTACGAAGAAATAGAAGCCGAGCTCGATCGGCAGGACAACCTGGACGCCTTGGAGGAGGAGCGTGACGTGGCAAAAGCCCGTTCCGCATTCTGTCAACAGCAGGCTCAAAGATACCAAAGCAGAGAAGTACGGGCCAAAACTTTCAATGTTGGCGAGTTAGTTCTACGCCTGCAGGACAAGAAAAAGGACAAACTTAAGCCCAAGTGGGAAGTTCCCTCCATTATTGACCAAGTCCTGACTGGTGGAGCGTACCGTCTGTGGGATGCATCGGATAATCGACTCGAGCCGAAACCATGGAACGCAGCCCGACTCCGAAGATTCTACGCCTAGCGCCGGACTCTGTGTTCATCTCCTTCCTCTGTCCATTTTTTATACGCTATCTGTCTTATATTTCTCTACTTCTCCCCTTCTTTTCTTTCACAACCTTTAAGGGCCCATTTGTGCCTTGTTCGCATATGACTGATGCACTATCCACACTCATTATACCCGGGGGCTTCTTTTACAGAAGCTTATTCATACGGGCTTCATGCCCAACACATGTGTTATACTTCCGCATGTACCCTTTATTCACCACTATATGCATCGATATGACTTAAGTTTTGGCCAAGCTGGGTTGCCTGGCTCTTGTATTTATGCCCTATGTTCCCGTTAATTCGGCTAGGGCATAAGGGGAGCACCTCTACGATTGTTACTGCCGGGTCAGCCGGATGTGTACCTCAGACTGGGTGAAGCCGAAAGCTAGCGTTCTTAAGGGAATATTCGGTCGGTGAACTAAAGATGATTTCACACTTTTTACTTATGCGCCCCCAGATGTTTTTTTTTCTCTGCGTCTCTTTTCGCAGTCCGGACATGCACTTTAGGGCATGCCTCCCAGGGAAAGGAAGCCCTAACGGAACTATTCTCCCTGGAAGATGTTTCTTACTAACCATGTAATATAACATAACTAGTTGGGCACTTGTTTGTTCAAGCACTAATGACCCCTACGCCTGGTCTCCATGCATGCCCCGGTTCTTACATAACCGAGAGGGTATTCGGATACACTCCGGACCGTCGGGTCCCGAGGTTGAAGCTAAAAGGTCCGCCACGACAAACGATCTACAATCCGGCTAGAAGGCATTATACATGTCACTTTAAATTACATAGTCAATTTGACAGGTTGAATTCCTCTTCAATACCATCCAATAGGCTATCTAGTCTACAGTCCTGTTGGGAATACTTTGCGGCCAAATCTACTTGGCCGTATACTAAGCTTAGAGGGATCTCCTTCCCATCGGGCCCCACAGGTCTGACCTCGGCCATATGGTTTGGGTCAGCCTTCGTGTACCGCGTCTTCACCATGGCCCAGGCTTCCCTGGCACCTTGACGGCAGGCCGATACCTTCCACAATCGGAAGCGCCGCCGCGCTCCCTTCAGCTTCTCCGCAAGATCTCCAAGTCCTTCGGGCACGGAGACGGATGGGCACAAGGCCTGGGCAACGCCTTGCATCACCTACCGAACTCGTTCGTGCAGTTGTGAGAGCTCGGGAAGAAGGTCACCCGTAGAACCGGGCATTTCCTCTGCAGGACGCCCTGTTAGCATACCTACAGACATAACTCTGTCAGTCGACTTCCTCGCCAAACTCTTTTTCGAAGTTCGTTCAAGCACTTACTAAAAATGCCGCGTCGAAGCCGCCGATTCTCCTTCACGGAGTCCGACAGCTGGGCACGAACATCCTTTAGTTCCACGCCCAGCTGGGTGTTGGCATCTAGGAGATCATTCTTCTCCTGCCTCACCTTTGTAAGCATGCTCTCGCCGGCCTTTAGCCGGCGTAGGAGTTGTTGCTTATCCGGATCTACTCCGGCGCCATCTGCAATGTTCTTGTCAGATTTGCACACACGCCGCACTTTACATGATACTTATCATTTGAAGCATATTGTACCAGAGGGGGTCTCCTTGGTCTCCCCTGCCGCGGTTAGTGCGGCCTCAAGTTGGGCTCTGCACTCTTCTAGCTCATGGGACAGTTGGGTATTCTTTTCTGTAAGAACCTGCATAATAAATGATCCTTAAATCAGTTATTCTAACTGTTTCAAGTCTCAGGGGCTACTCGTATATATAATCACCAAATTTTCTCACCCGTATGTCCTTTACATACTGCTCCGTAGCTCTGGTTAGACCATTTTGAGCGGCATGGAGGTACGCATCTCAGGAGTTGAAGGCATCCAACGCCTCCAGGGAGAAACAAGCGTCGTGAAGAACTGTCCGGCGATGCCTATGGTTCATGGCACTCTCCACCTCGGAATTGGTGGCAGACAGCCTGTCTGCATCCTCTGTCGGAGGAGTGTCCGGTGCGCGCCCCATGTTCGCCTCTGCTTCCGGACCCGACCTTGGAGCCTGGCTGGTGGAGGCGCGATTGGAAACCTCTCTGGATATAGTCCGGCGAGCGCTCTTTTTCCTAAAGAGAGCACGAGCGTTAATATGCCTCTGAGAATAATATCTTGGAATAAGATAGCGCGCCATACCGTTGCGCCGGTGTCTCAATCCGGACCGCACTTCTTTTCAGCCTGTTGGGCCTTGCGGCCCCTTGTTGGCTAGTCGCCGCAGGATCGGTATTCCGCCTTGAGGGCCTCCTCTAAAAAATACCGTTGGTATGCGGTAATCAAGAATACACGAAGATGGATCCTTTTCAAAGTGCCGGGGCTTCGGTCTCAGTTACCTGCGAGGCTGGAAGTAACCCACGATAGTCGGCCGTAATGGCCACCAAGGCATTATCACTACTCAATTGATGAAATACCCCATCAATTAGCTCCACAGATATGTCCGGATCCTCCTGGGAGGCCGGGTCGAGGGACCGTTCCGGATCCTCGGGTTGTGGAGGAGGGCTGTTTATCTCCCTCACGGCCTTACGCAGCTCCTGCGCAAGATGAAATACTTAACTATGGGAATATGGAACAGATAGGCGAGAAAAAGTATAAACTTACCCAGTCCGGAGGATTGTACATAGAAAATCCGCCCTGTGGATTGACGCGGAGGAACTCCTCCTCTTCTCCCTTGTACAAAGTGGACAAGATCTTTGCTAGAGCGGCAACCGATTCCGGCCCCTTACGGCCGCAGCGGGTGGCGTCGTCCTCCCCGTTGAAATCCCACATGGGGTGGCCTCTATATTGAAGCGGCTGCACCCCCCGCATAATACATGTGGCCATGACCTCGATCATGGTCAATCCGGATTGAGCTAGCAACCTTATCCGGCTCATCAGGTAGAGAACATCCCTGTCGTCTTCCTCCTGGGGGCTCCGTGGACGCCAGCTCAGGCGCTTCTTCAAAGGAGCGTTGACGAACTCAGGAAGGCCAATCCGAATAGGATCCGGTAGGGGAACGTCTTCTACATAAAACCATTCTGAAGGCCAGTCTTCGGACGTCTTCTTTGGGGTTCCGGATAGATATCCGGTCCCGGCAATGCGCCACACTTCGGCTCCGCCCACTTGATATATTGACTCCTTCTGAGAACGGGGCACAAGACAGAACAGGTTTTTCCACAGCACTAAATGAGCCTCGCAGCCCAAAAATAGCTCGCAAAGGGCTACGAAGCCCGCAATTTGCAATATGGAGGCAGGTGTAAGGCTGTGCAACTGGAGGCCATAGAACTCCAGGAGCCCCCGGAGAAATGGATGAATTGGAAATCCGAGCCCTCTTATCAGATGAGGGACAAGGCATACCCGCTCTCCCTTGGAGGGATTGGGAATGCTCTCCGCTTGCTCTCCGCCATTATAAGTGGCGATCCCGGCTCGAAGCGGGACCATGTACGCTGGAGGAAGAAATCCTTTGGTTTGAAGCGTCACTAGTTTGCTGTGCGGGACGGAACATCTCTCCCAATGTCCAGGCTTGGGGCTGGGAGAGCGGGTGGAGGAGCTGCGTCGACCAGCCATGATGGAATGGATTTCTGTCGGGTGCGCTCCGATGAATGCTCGCTAAGGGAAGATGGTGTGATTTGGATCTGAATCCTCGTCTCTTTAAATAGGCAGCTCATTTACACAGCTAGGGGGGTAAATGCAAAAATACCCTGGCTCTTCGCATTCGTTTGACGCATGGAAGATGGCCATTATTGGGCGTGGAAGCCAAGAAGCGCAGTATTCACGAGGAGCCGGACACTATTCAACAGGTACACGGAATTTGGAGGAGAACCCGCCTTGCAATGCCGAAGACAATCTGCGCGCCGGACTCATCGTCATTGAAGCCTGGTTCAAGGGCTACTGAGGGAGTCCTGGATTAGGGGGTGTCCGGATAGCCGGACTATAACCTTTGGCCGGACTCATGGACCATGATGATACAAGATTGAAGACTTTGTCCGTTGTCCGGATGGGACTTTCCTTGGCGTGGAAGGCAAGCTTGGCAATATGGATATGAAGATCTCCTCCCATTGTAACCGACTCTGTGTAACCCTAGCCCTCTCCGGTGCCTATATAAACCGGAGGGTTTTAGTCCATAGGAGGAACAACAATCATACCATAGGCTAGCTTTTAGGGTTTAGCCTCTCTGATCTCGTGGTAGGTCCACTCTTGTACTACCCATATCATCAATATTAATCAAGCAGGAGTAGGGTTTTACCTCCATCGAGAGGGCCCGAACCTGGGTAAAAACATCGTGTCCCTTATCTCCTGTTACCATCTGCCTAGACGCACAGTTCGGGACGCCCTACCCGATATCCGCCGGTTTAAACACCGGCACCACCTCTCTCCTAGGTGGTCTCAACCTGCCCTGTCACTCCACCACAAAGTAATAGTTGGGGGTCGTCGGGAACCCAGGCCCACCTCTACCGGGATGGAGCCACCTGCCCCTTCAGCCCCCATCTCCAAATAGTATCATAAGTAATGTAACAGTATAAAGTATATAGCATATGCCCGTGATCACCTCCCGAAGTGATCACGGCCCAGTAGTATAGCATGGCAGACGGACAAGAGTGTAGGGCCACTGATGAAATACTAGCATCCTATACTAAGCATTTAGGATTGCAGGTAAGGGTAACAACTGTAGCAACAATGACAGGCTCCGCAGCAGAATAGGATTAATGAAAGCAGTAACATGCTACACTACTCTAATGCAAGCAGTAGAGAAAAGGAATAGGCGATATCTGGTGATCAAGGGGGGGGGGGGCTTGCCTGGAAGGTCAGCCGAGAAGGAGGGGTCGTCAACACCGTAGTCGTACTAGGTAGCAGCGGCGTCGGTCTCGGTGTCTAACAAGAGAAGAGGGGGAAGAAACAATAAATATAATGCAAACATAAGCATGACGGTGCATGACATGACAATGAGCAGTGCTAGGTGTGCCCTAACGTGGTAGGAGGTGATACCGACGAAGGGGGAAAACATCCGGGAAAGTATTCCCGGTGTTCCGCGTTTTCGGACGGATGAACCGGATGGGGAAAGTTGCGTGTTTGCTATGCTAGGGATGTGTAGTGGACGAACGGGCTGCGTATCCGAATTCGTCTCGACGTTCTGAGCAACTTTCATGTAGAAAGTTTTTCGATCCGAGCTACGGATTATTTTATATTAATTTCTAAAGTTTTAAAATCATTTTTAGAATTTATTTAATTAATTTAATTCAACATTATCCAGAATAGTGCATGCTGATGTCAGCATGACGTCAGCAGTCAACAGAGGTGTTGACTGGGTCGCTGACGTGTGGGTCCCGCATGTCATAGGTACAAAAACCAAATCAATATATTAATCAGTTTAATTAGTTAATTAGGAAACTAATGTTTAATTAACATGATTAATTAAGTTAATTAAATAAATAATTAACATTCTTATTTACTTATTTATTTATTTATTTTAACTTCTTTTTTCTCTTAAATCGTTCTAGGGGACGGGCCCCCTTGTCATTGGCCCAGGGGGGCCCATCGGGTGCCAACGTTAGCGGGTGCAGGCGAGCGGGCATGGGCGGCCAATGGGGCGGACTCGAGCGGAGGCTGTTGGGGCACCGCGGGTGCCTCACCGGAGCATGGCCACGGCAAGCAGGCAAGGCGAGCCCGGCCGCGGATGGCGCCGTTGAAAGGAGGTGCGTGGTGGCGCGCGCTAGTAGCGCGCGTGCTGAGTGGGGCGGGCAGCGCGCGGCCAGGCCGAGCAGGAGGGGGACGGAGGAGCTGAGCGGCTGCAACAACGGCCGACATGGGCAGAGCGACGGGGTTGCAAGCGGCCGCAGTGATGGGAAGGAGGCGGGGAATGATGTAGGGCTCGGGCAGCTCCGAGCGGCGCGACAAGGCAGTGGCCGGAGCGGGCATGAGGCGAGCGGCGCGGGTCTGGCGCGGCCACGTGCAGGTGAGCGCTCGGAGGCGTAGCCAGGCCCGAGGGAGTGGCTGCATGGCTAGCAGGGGGTGGCCGGGGTGCACGGCAGCAGCAGCTGGGCCACACACGGGCGCGTGAGCTTGAGGCGGCATGGACGCTCGCGGCGAATCGGGCGTGCAGCTAGGCGCAGGTGGGGGGGGGGGTGAAGCAGCAGGCCGGGATTCGGCGGCGGCACGAGAAGAGGGAGCGGCGACTCGCGGGGCAGCGCGGTCGTGCAGGGGAAGTAGAGAGCAGCGGCTGGCCGAGGCCTCGCGCGGGAGCACGCGGTCGCGACCAAAGGCGGGAGGCGCGGGCGCGTGCGAGGCAAAGCGAGCGGGCACGGGGCGGGGCCGGCTGTGCGCGACGAGGACAGGGGAAAGGTGGAGATGGGGGTTCTCACAAAGGCGCGTAGGAGAGTGGCAGTGGGGCGCAGGGTTGAAGACGGAGACGGCTTGCGACGGGGAGGTAGTCTGGCCGGGAGGTCCGTTCCGACGAGGCGGCGGGCGACGGGAGGGGGATGGGATCGGGCTCCTCCCGATCCAGATCCAGTCGAGGGAGTGGGGGGGGAGACTGGGTGTCGGTGGGGGTTAGGGTTACGGGAGTGGGGGATAAGGGAGGCGGGGTGGGCCGGTCGGTTGTGGCCTGGTGGGCAGCTGGGCCACGGCCCAGCAAGGGGTTTTGTTTCTCTTTTTTTAATCTTATCTGTTTTTATTTTATTTTCACTTTTTTGTTTTCTATTATAGTTTTAATAGCTTTTAGTTTTGTAAAATTATAAGACCAGTACCTAAATGGAGGTTGCAAATTAGCCCACCACCACAATATATTTTGGTATTTAAAATATTTAGTTCGCTTTTTTATAAATTTCAAAAGGGCATTTATAATAGGTTTAGCTGTTGTTTTATTTATTTTACTGCATTTGAATACTTTACAAAAGTGTGGTTTCTTCTCCATAATTACCTACGCATTATTTGGCACAATCCTGAACATTTTAGTTTTAAAGTTTGAAACTTTTGTTGTTTGCCTTTTATTCAATTTTGAATTTGAATTGGTTTTTGAACTAACGCGGGGTTAACTACAGTGACAGAGGTAACATGGAATCAATAGCAGGGAATTACTGTAGTCTAATTATCCGGGCGTCACACCAGGTGACGAGAAAGAAGTGCACTGCACTAGGGTGGCCGGCACCATACTTTTTATATTATTATTTCATCTTGCTGTATGTGGTCGTGAGTTCGGCTGGGTTGCATTTGCTGATTTAGTGAACTGCTTGTGTATAATAATGATGTGTCAATTTGTAGGGGCTTCTTTTTATAAAAAATGATACTTGGATGCGGTTCAGTGTAAAAGTTTCTATGGTTCACTTGCTAGAATGAGAAAAAACACCGCCAAGATTTTGGGTCGAGTACTATCAATGTTTGCAGTTCCCCTTGCAAAGTACTATCAAAATGTATGGTGAAATAGAAGCACTACTCCACGCAAATAACATGTATGGACTATGAAGTTCACTATTCTCGTTGGTGCGGTTTGCTACTCGTCTCCTATATTGCAAAATAAACAAGAAAAATGATGTCAAAAAAAACTGCAGTCCACTTTGATCCGCTCCGAGGTTCGCTTCCCCTCATATGGTTCACTACTCGTGGCCTCGCAATTCAGATCGCACGGAAGATAAAAATGGTGTAAAGAAAGTTAGAAAAATGGTTAAAAAATCACGAAGTTCACTTTCAGTAGTGTTGCGGTTCACTTACTCCAAAAATGTGAAGTGCAGAAAAATTCTTACAGAAACGGCAGAGAAAGAGTAATGCGGTTCCTTCTTGATAGTGTCACGGTTCACTTACGCCCGATGTGAAGCGCGGTTCACTTCCTCGACTGGGAAAATTTACGTTTTACAAAAAGAAATTATGCAGCTCGCTTGCTCGTCTGATGCAGTGCGGCTTTCAGTCTAAAGTAGTGCGTTCTTCTGTCAAATGCAGTACACACGCCGATTTTGGTGTCGCGAAAAACAATGTCTGCATTATGGTAATTTTAAATCTACTTTTAAACCGTATGGAATTAGAGAGAGTATTCTACATGAAGAAGTTGTGTCTCATCGATATCTCTCCAATGTCGTATCATTTGAATCATTCCGACCAATGGTTTGTAAAAATTCACGAAAAATGGACCGCTGCCACTCGTCGTCCGCCGCACCATTTTCAAAATTAATTTAAAACCATAACAAATGTCAAAAAAATTCTACATATGGAAGTTGCGCCTTGTCCGTAGCTTTCGAATGGCATATCACACGCCTCGTTTTGACAGATGGTTAACTGGAGTGAAAATAGTGTGTGTGTGTGTGTGTGGGCGCACGCTCTTAATTCTTAAATTAGTTGATGAAGTACCATAGGGCACTAAACTTCCCTCACAAGCAAAACATGATCACTCCTTAATACTCTTTGGGTGTTAATCACATGGCGATGTGAACTAGATTATTGACTGTAGTAAACTCTTTGGGTGTTGGTCACATAACGATCTGAACTATGGGTGTTAATAGCATGGTGATGTGAACTAGATTATCGGCTCTAGTAAACTCTTTGGGTGTTGGTCACATAACGATGTGAACTATGGGTGTTAATCACATGGCGATGTGAACTAGATTATTGACTCTAGTGTAGGTGGGAGACTGAAGGAAATATGCCCTAGAGGCAATAATAAAGTTGTTATTTTATATTTCCTTATTCTTGATAAAGGTTTACTATTCATGATAGAATTGTATTGATCGAAAACCTTGATACATGTGTGAATACATAAACAAACACTATGTCCCTAGTAAGCCTCAACAAGACTAGCTCGTTGATCAAAGATGGTTAAGGTTTCCTAACCATTGACATGATTTGTCATTTGATAACGGGATCACATCATTTGGAGAATGATGTGATGGACAAGACCCATCCGTTAGCTTAGCATAATGATTGTTCAGTTTTGTTGCTATTACTTTCTTCATGTCAAATACATATTCCTTCGACTATGAAATTATGCAACTCCCGGATTCTAGAGGAATACCTTGTGTGCTATAAAACATCACAACGTAACTAGGTAATTATAAAGATGCTCTACAAGTATCTCCGAAGGTGTTTGTTGAGTTGGCATAGATCGATATTAGGACTTGTCACTCCAAGTATCGGAGAGGTATCTCTAGGCCCTCTCGGTAATACACATCATAAGCTTGCAAGCAAACGACTAAGGAGTTAGTCACAAGGTGATGTATTACAGAATGAGTAAATAGACTTGCCGATAACGGAACTGAACTAGGTATGAAGATAGTGACGATCGAATCTCGGGCAAGTAACATACCGATGGACAAAGGGAATTACACATGTTGTCATAAGGTTCGACCGATAAAGATCTTCTTAGAATATGTAGGAGCCAATATGGGCATCCAGGTTCCGCTATTGGTTATTGAATGGAGAGGAGTCTCAGTCATGTCTACATAGTTCTTGAACCCATAGGGTCCGTACGCTTAACGTTCATTGATGATATAATATTATATGAGTTATGTATGTTGGTGACCGAATGTTGTTCAGAGTCCCGGATGCGATCACGGACATGACGAGGAGCTCCGAAATGGTCCGGTGGTAAAGATTGATATATAGGATGAAATGGTTAGGCCAAGGGTTTAAGCCAACGGGGCTTTAGGTCGGTGCAAAAGGAGTTTTGCGGAGGCCAGGGGGCCAAATGCCAAAGACCCTGGCGTCTGGCCCTGGGCCAAATGCCGATGCCCATCGTGTCTGGGCTAGATGTCAAGGACTGTGGCGTCTGGTCCTAGAAGTCCAAGAAGGACTCTTCCTTGCGGGCAAAACCGACTTTGAGGAGGCTCTTTCTTCAAGTTTCGACCCCAGGGCTCAACATATAAATAGAGGGGCATGGCTAGCACCCAGAACACATCAAGATTCACCAAGCCGTGTGTCGGCAACCCCGTCCCCTCTAGTTTATCCTCCATCTAGTTTCTATAGTGCTTGGCGAAGCCCTGCAGAGATTGGTCTTCATCATCAACCTTCACCACTCCGTCGTGTTGCCGGAACTCATCTACTAATTCGTCCCTCTTGCTGGATCAAGAAGGAGAGGACGTCATCGAGATGAACGTGTGCTCAACGCGGAGGTGTTGTATGTTCGGTACTTGATCAGGACGGATCGTGAAGGTGTATGACTACATCAACCACGTTGATAAACGTTTCCGCTTACGGTCTACAAGGGTACGTAGACACACTCCCCCCTCATTGCTATGCATCTCCATGGATAGATCATTGCGTGTGTGTAGATTTTTTTTGGTTTTCCATGCAACGATTCCCAACAGTGGCATCATGAGCCAGGTCTATGCGTTGATGATATGCATGAGTAGAACACAAAGAGTTGTGGGCGTGATAGTTATACTACTTATCACCGACATCTTATTCTAATTCAACGGTATTGTGGGATGAAGCGGCTCGGACCAACCTTACATGTCCACGCACATGAGACTGGTTCCACCGACAGACATGCAACTAGTTTTGCATAAAGGTGGCTAGCGGGTGTCTGTTTCTCCTACTTTAGTTGAATCGAATTTGACTACGGTTGGTCCTTGAAGAAGGTTAAAACAACAAACTTGACGAATCACCATTGTGGTTTTTTCCGTAGGTAAGAATGGTTCTTGCTAGAAGCACGTAGCAGCATGATGTCGCTTGAAGCTCGGTCAGACCGATTTAGTTCATAATGTGACCGTTAGGCATTTCGGTGGGACTGACATGTCATCTCGGTGGGATCGATGTCCGCATAACTAATCTCGGTGAGACCGATTACGGAAACTCGGTGAGACCGATTTTGGTAATAAGATAACCAAAGATGTTGGTCTGGCAAACTCGGTGGGACCGATTCACTCCTTTCGGTGAGACCGAAATATTACGAAAGGGAAACAGAGAGTTTGCATTGCAAACTCGGTGGGACCGATCGCTCATCTCGGTTAGACCGAAATATTACAAAGGGAAACAGAGATTTTGCCATCCCATCTCGATGAGACCGAGATCCCTATCAGTGAGACCGAAGTGACTAGGGCTTCTGGCAGTGGCTATGTCAAATGAATTCGGTGGTGCCGGATAGATCAAATCGGTGGGGCCGAGTTTGACTTTTGGTTTGGGACATATGTGGATATGAGAAAGTGGTTGAGGGCTTTGGAGCATATTGTCGGTGTCAAAACCGGCGGATCTCGGGTAGGGGGTCCCGAACTGTGCATCTAAGACGGATGGTAACAGGAGGCGGGGGACATAATGTTTACCCAGGTTCGGGCCCTCTCAATGGAGGTAATACCCTACTTCCTGCTTGATTGATCGATGATATGAGTATTACAAGAGTTGATCTACCACGAGATCGTAGAGGCTAAACCCTAGAAGCTAGCCTATGAGTATGATTGTTCTTGTCCTACGGACTAAATCCTCCGGTTTATATAGACACCGGAGGGGGGCTAGGGTTACACAGAGTCGGTTACAAGGGAGGAGATCTACAGATCCGAATTGCCAAGCTTGCCTTCCACGCCAAGGAGAGTCCCACCCGGACACGGGACAAAGTCTTCAATCTTGTATCTTCATAGGCCAACAGTCCAGCCAAAGGATATAGTCCGGCTGTCTGAGGACCCCCTAATCCAGGACTCCCTCAGTAGCCCCTGAACCAGGCTTCAATGACGATGAGTCCGGCGCGCAGATTGTCTTCGGCATTGCAAGGCGGGTTCCTCCTCCGAATACTCCATAGAAGATTTTGAACACAAGGATAGTGTCCGGCTCTGTAAAACAAATTCCACATACCACCGTAGAGAGTATGATATTTCCACAAATCTAATCTGCCGACAAATTTTCATAACGTGACATCACTCCCTGGCTCGGTCATTATTCGAACCATTTTTCTCAACCAGCAACTGCACATATTGCGAGGCGGTTTTCTTGGCACGTCTTGTCGAAGCAGAGATCATGTCCCCCTATCACGGGATTCTCATCAATACGGGTGTGGGTAACCCAATCGTGCCCGCGGGTATGACTCCTCGATTTTAGGCAAGTTCCAAACGGCCACGCGGAGGACGCTTGATATTCACCCTCTTTATAAAGGGGCCAAGGCCTATCCTTTTCTTCTCGCGCTCAATCGAATCCTTCCCCCACCTCGAGTTCCAACATCCAAGGCTCAGGCTAAGCGCTTCGGACCTTCAACCATGTCCGGATCCAACCTTCAAGGCCGGTGGATGGCCTCCTCTGTCACAGAGGAGGACATCAAGAAGCTAAGAGAAGCCAGGTATCTGACCGCCGAAATCTCACACAGGCTACCTGCTCAAGGGCAGGTCATCCCCACTCCCGAACCCAACGAGAGTGTCGTATTTGTTTTGCACTTCCTCCGAGGGCTAGGCTTTAGTCTTGATCCCTTTGTTAGAGGGCATATGTTCTATTATGGGCTCGATTTCTATGATCTGGCTCCGGATTCCATCCTTCACATCTCGTCGTTCATCGTCGTGTGTGAGACCTTCCTCCGTATCACCCCACACTTCGGCTTATGGCTCAAGACCTTCAATGTGAAGCTGAAGATGATCGATGGGCGACACGCAGAATGCGGAGGTGCCATAATAAGCAAAGGCGCCGACGCTCCATGGCCAAAGGGTTCCTTCCCGGAGATGTCCGTCTTATGGTAGCGGGAGTGGTTCTACATCACAGCTCCCCGAAGTACTAAGTGGGTAGCTGCCCCCGCCTTCCGTTCAGGCCCCCCGCCACAACTGGCGTCATGGGTCAACAAGGGTTGGACTGGGGGCTAGTTAATGACGTGCCAATATTGCAGAGTTGCATCCGAGATCTCCTCAAGAGAGATGTCAGCCTTGTCAAGGTAATGCAAGTCATGCTAGTTCGTCGGGTCCTGCCATACCAACGTCGATCTCTCCGTATGTGGGAGTTCAACCCGGAAGGACCGTGAACTATTCAGCAATTCTTTAGCGTGACGCTCGAAGGGATGTACGAATTGTTCTTCGGATCACGAATAAAGTGTACGGACACCATTGAGGATGCGGGTCTAAACTGCAATCGTCCAGATACCCACGTAAGTAATTCCGCGGCCGAACATGCTGTCTTTTCATTTGTCCTAACACCATTTTGAACAACTGCTCTTTCACCAGGACTGGATAAAAAAGGCGAAGATGATCAGGTGTTCGGCCCCCCTTCCCGAAGACTCACCAGATCCTGTACTAGCCAGGATGCTCGAGCATGCACCTTATCAAGTGTCATCAGAGGAAGACAAAGGGAGGAATAAAGAAGCTGAAACCGGGATTCATGCATTACTCATCCAAACCGGGGGAATTAGTGTCTCCGCGAAGGAGGACAATCGGGAAGAAGAATCTGAAATCCCTTCTCCCTAAGGAAGGAAGAGGACCGCCTTTGAAGATTTGGAAACAAGGGTTTCCAAACGAGGGAAGAAAACCTCGCCAGGGGGCCCTGGCCTGGAGGGCATCCTTCCCGCACAGTGCCCGCAAGGGGATCAGCCCTCCACCGAGCTGTAAGTGAACGAGAGTACTTTATAGTAAATATATCCTACTTCATCTCCAAGGATAATAACCGAGACGTATGTCTTGCAGTTCGGATCGTAGCCCATCTTGACAGAGTTCATCATCGGGGGATCTTCTTCCGGAGATGATGGAGAGCGAAACGCCTCCCCGTGCCTCCCCGCCTCATGAGGCGGACGACCCTGAGGTGTCATCACGGAGGATTTCTCATGATCCACCCAGGCCAGATGGTAACCCTTCGGCCACCCAAAGTCCGGAGTATTCGGCTCCTAAGGAGATCAAGAGAAAGAGTCCAGGGCTGTCCGGTGTACGACCGGACGCGTTGATGGGTCTTTTGGAGCAAGCGGTTATCTCAGATGTGCATCGTACTTTAATGGGTACGGTGGTTGAGAGGATTTCATCCGCCAAAAGTGGGTTGCATGAAGCTTTTATGAGCCTGCTAAGAGGCTTTGAGGTACGCAAAGTAATATATATATATACTTTTTGACGGTACCGCACACGCTTGGTGTGCCCTATGCAGATAATAGCCCCTGAGACTCTGGTTGCTGCCCAAAGGCGGCAAACAGAGGATCATAGTCCCAGGTAATGATCATGCTGCCTTCATGTGCAGGCGGCTGAGGGTCCGGTGGCTGTCCGGATTGGTGAGTTTGCCGAACTGAGGCGGCAACTTGATGCGGCAGATGCCGACATTGTGCTTGTAAACAAGCAGCTTAACGAGGCACATGGTATGTATTCTCCGATCGTCAACAAATATTAAGAGAAGCTTTATGCTAGTATTTGTAATATACCGTGACTACAAATGGAGCTACCGCCGTGGAGACCCTTCGGGTGGAGCTTGCCCAAGCCAAGGAACAAGCCAGGAGAAGCGATGCGGCCGCCCTAAAGGCGGCCGAAGAGTTAAGAGCCGAACAAGCTGCTTAATGCCAGAGCGAAGAAAAAAATAGCCAAGATGGCTGTTGAGCTGAAGGATGCCGCCGTCTGGCATGAGCTTCTTTAAAAGGAAAGCCAGGCGAAGGCGGCGGACCTAAAGAAAGCCATGGTAGCAGCCAAGGAAACCCGCTCTAAAATCAGAGCGGCGAAGGAGGAGCTTCGTCAAGCCAGAATTATCACGGCTGGGAAGCCCTTTTTGTTGCGGACGAAGTTTGGAGATCTGAAGTATGCCCCTCTGGATAAATTATGGAGTGCCGCAGACGCGTACTTGGACTTGGCAATGAGTGCTGCTGATGCGACTGAGTTTTTCAAAGATCAAAAAGATCATGAAGTGGAAAAGTTGTTCTGGTCGTAGTTCAGTTCTCCAACGCGTCCGCTGCTGCTAAATGAACAAATGGCCGAGTGGGCTGAACTCCATAGATTGTCCGGACTTGCCATGAGGTCTGTCTTGGATCATCTTTGGCCGGAAGGGCCAAGGCCAAATAGTTATTTTTGTTTAGTGCAACGATTCCTTGGTGCTGTGCCGCATATCGACGCTGTAAAGAGGTCGGCGTGCATAGAGGGTGCGCGGATGGCTCTTGCCCGTGTTAAGACATACTGGGCAGAGATGGAGACCACCGTTGTTGCAACCCAGGATCCGACCATAGGCCAGGTCTCAGACGAGCACTATTTTGAAGAAGTCCTAGAAGGTGCTCGTTTAATAGAGGCTCAGTGATCGAAGAGTATCTTGTTTGAGTGACATGTATCTCGATTGTAAAAACAATGCTATTTTGATTATGAAGGATGTGTTTATACTTTTGCCTGAAAGTATTATGATGCCTCTTGTACGGCCGTTTATGTATATATATATATATATAACCTGAAAGTTTGCAGTCGTCGGCTTCAGCCCCCACGCATATAATGTGGGGGTGTTCGGAAAAGCGCGTATTCACACTTGATCCAACGTCTTGGTCCATTAAGGAGGTGATAGCGCGGCGAACAAGGCAATCAGACTATATTGCTTTAACACTTTCACTTAGCCATGGGAGTTTGATAGTGGGGCTACTATATAGCCCCTGGTACTTCCGCGCTTATCTGAATACGGTGCACGTGCCTACATGACCGGGAAACCGGTCCTTCGTTAATGCGGAGGAATCGCGAAGATTCCGCTGAGTCCTCGAGTGGTTGACCAGTCTCGCGCTTTATCATGACAGTTAGTTTTCGGCTTTCTCTACTGAGGTGCTCATCCAGATGAACCAGGGCACAATCGCAATAGTTCTCCTGGTGCCAATTTAGCCGATAGAGCGGAACGTAAGGTAGCAAAACACGGGAGCCGGGCAAACCCAACTATTGACCAAAGACATGATTCGGAGATGATGCATATAAGGCCAAACTCGCGACGCCGAACACTCCCTAAGGTATTCGGACTTTACAACACATACCGGGCTGAGTAACGCCCTTGATGATGAATCCTGAATTTCTAGGTACGTGCATTAGTCTGACGTGGCGAAATGCCAATAACGCCAGCATCCCTCTCGGTTGTGTTGAGTATCCGGAGGGCGTGAAGCAACAAGAGACAGTAAGAAAGGTTTACATTGGGTCTTAATCTAAAAAGAAACCTTTGAACGGGGCCCTGCTGCACGTCTGCGCCTGTGTCTCCGTTGTGCCGTATCCTGGAATGGTGTAGCACGATTATCATTAGAAAAAGAGAAAAAACCCGGTGAAAGTCTTCGTGCGAAAAATTGGTTATTCTTAATAAGCCATTAAAATTCAATCTAAATAAGGTCGAGCCAAACCGTAGCCCTTTTTACATGCGGGAAACCCCTAGCACCACCTATGGGGGTATATCCCTCGACCCAATCTTAGGTTTATCTGAGCTGTTACAGCTAGGGGTGCGCCGGACTCGTCTAGCCATGTCCATGGTCTTGACGACCGATCATTTATTCTGGTTGGAGAGGCCGTTCAGTGTTCGGCGGCTAAAGCCGCCGCACGTTCTTCCGCACGTAAGGAACATGTTGTGTTCCCGTTAACTATGGTGATGCCGTGTGGACCGGGCATCCTGAGCTTAAAAGAAGCGTAATGCAGTACTGCATTAAAACGAGCGAAGGCCATTCTTCCGAGTAGTGCTTGATAGCCGCTTCGGAATGGAGCGATGTCGAAGGTTAACTTTTCACTTCGGAAGTTGTCGGGAGAGCCGAATACAACCTCTAGTACTAGAGAGCCCATGCAGCGGGCCTCTAGGCCTGGTATTACTCCTTTAAAGGTAGTATTGCTTTGGCTGATTCTTGTCGGGCCTATCCCCATTTTGCGGAATGTGTCCTGATATATCAGATTAAGACTACTGCCGCTGTCCATAAGGACTCGGGTGAGATGGTATCCGTCAATTATTGGGTCTAGTACCAGGGCAGCCGATCCTCCGTGCCGGATACTGGTCAGGTGATCCCTGTGGTCAAAAGTGATCGGGCAGGCCGACCAAGGGTTGAACTTGGGGGTGATGGGTTCCCGGGCGTATATGTCTTGGAGTGCGCGTTTTCTCCTCCTCTTCGTCACATGAATCATGTTCACTGTTTTGACATCTGGTGTGAATTTTTTCTGTCCCCCAATGTTTTGTTGGCGAGGCTCATCCTTGTCTTCACTTGGTGTTTCCCTCCCCTTATGTTCGGCGTTTAGCTTGCCGGCCTGCTTGAAGACCCAACATTCTCTGTTGGTGTGATTTGCAGGTTTGTCGGAGGTGCCATGAATCTGACATAATCTGTCTAGAATCTTGTTTAGGCTGGATGGTCCATCTCTGCTGCCTTTGAATGGCTTTTTCTGTTGACCGGGCCGAGAGCCCCTGAATCCGGCGTTTACAGCCGTGTTGTCTGGGCTGTCTTCATTGTTTCGACGCTTGCTTTTATTGCACCGTGGTTTTCCATTGCCATCCCTGACTTCGGATGTTCCTGGGTCGCTGGTGCCGCTACGGGCCAGCCAACTATCTTCGCCCATGCAAAAGCGGGTCATAAGGCTTGTTAGGGCTGCCATTGTCCGCAGTTTTTCCTGGCCGAGGTGTCTGGCGAGCCATTCATCCCGGACACTGTGTTTGAAAGCTGCTAAGGTTTCAGCGTCCGGGCAGTCGACAATTTGATTCTTCTTAGTGAGGAATCTGTTCCAAAGCTTTCGGGCTGACTCTCCGCGTTGTTAAATTATATGACTTAAATCATCTGCATCCGGAGGTCGGACATAGGTCCCTTGAAAATTAGCCCGAAAAGCATCCTCAAGCTCCTCCCAACTTCCAATCGAGTTTTCGGGGAGGCTCTTCAGCCAGTGCCGAGCTGGTCCTTTCAACTTGAGGGGCAAGTATTTGATGGCGTGGAGATCATCTCCACGAGCCATGTGGATATGAAGGATAAAGTTTTCAATCCAGACCCCAGGGTCTGTCGTCCCGTCGTATGCCTCTATGTTCACAGGTTTGAATCCCTCTAGAAATTCGTGATCCAGCACCTCATCGGTGAAGCATAGGGGGTGCGCGTCACCCCTGTATTTGGATGTGTCATGGCATTCTGATGGTTGTATTGTTCGGTTTTGATTCTGTGCCGGAGCACACTTCCTAGATCCATAGATGGACCTGGTCATACCGGGTTTTCGGTGCAAGTCCTCACATAAATCGTGTGCTAACTTATGTGCAACATCGTTATCCGCCCTATCACGGCCACGGGGTGGTCGATCTGGCTGATCGGCCGTTTTATTTTTCGGTTGTATAGGCTCTAAAGCCTCGTCATCGAATTCAGGCAGTAGCTTGCGCTTTGGATAGCTCTTTGTGTGGTGACTACCACCGTACTTTTCTTCAGTGTCAAGCACTTTGTTCCATCTACTGATGAGTGTATTTTGTGCGGCCGTAAGCCTTTGCTTCTGCTTCTTCAGACTCCTTGTGGTGGCAATAAGCCTTCTATTGAGGTTCTCTTGCTCCAAGTGCCTTTCCGGGATGATGTGTGCATCATCGTCCGGACTGTTCTCCCCTCCGGAGACAGGTTGATTAGCTTTGCCCTTGGCGTCGCCGTGATCGGACAGCGGCTCCGTACTATGCTCACCGTCCGCTGGTTCATCCTGCTCGATCGCTGGATCCATGTGGTCGTCGTTTCCTTTGGAGTCGACCGGGGTATTATTCTTTCTTGCACTGTTATCATTGTTTTTTTCGAGGCGGGGTTTAGAGTGGCGCCTACGCCGTCGCTTTGGTTGCTTCTCGAGGGAACTATCCTTTGCTGCATCCTTCCGTTCCTCGTCATTGTTTTCCTTAGGTGTATCCACCATATATATATATCATGTGATGAAGTGGCTGTGCAACGCCCTGGTGGTTCCTGTTCCTCTCCCGCATCGTCGTCCATACCGTCGATGTCTTCGGAGTCGAAATCAAGCATGTCGGTTAAATCATCGACAGTGGCTATTAAGTGGGTGGTGGGTGGGAAACAAATTTCTTCGTCGTCCGCTTCCCACTCGAGCCAGACATAGTTCGGCCGAAGGTCTCCTGACAAGGAGAGAGACTTTAAAGAATCTAGCATGTCGCCCAAGGGCGAGTGCTGGAAAATATCCGCGGAGGTAAACTCCATGATGGGTGCCCAATCAGATTCGATAGGCACGGACGCAGGCGGTTTGGAGCCTGTGGCCGGGGATGAATCCAAGGGTTCGACAACACAGGTCTTGTAGGAGGTAAAGTCAGTGTTCGGCTCATTCGCCGCTGAGTGTGCGGCCTCCGTGGCGGGGTCCATCCACCCGTCCACGGACGGTGCAATCTGCTCCGGATCGAGGGCCGGAGTTCCCACATGAGTGATCTCCCGAACGCTGTCCGGCGGCTGAGCTAAATCATGCTCGTCGTGACTATGCGACACACCTGACATGTGCTCGAATCCGTCGAAGATCAAGTCTCCGCGGACGTCGGCAGTATGGTTTAAGCTTCCAAACCTAACCTGACTGCCAGGGGCGTAGCTTTCGATCTGCTCCAGATGGCCAAGCAAATTGGCCCGTAGTGCGAAGCCGCCGAATACGAAGATCCGTCCGGGGAGAAAAACCTCACCCTGGATCGCATCGTTGTCGATGATCGAAGGAGCCATCAAGCCTTATGGTGATGACATAGTGGAACTCTCAATGAAAGCACCAATGTCCGTGTCAAAACCGGCGGATCTCGGGTAGGGTGTCCCGAACTGTGCGTCTAAGGCGGATGGTAACAGGAGGCGGGGGACACAATGTTTACCCAGGTTTGGGCCCTCTCGGTGGAGGTAATACCCTACTTCCTGCTTGATTTATCTTGATGATATGAGTACTACAAGAGTTGATCTACCACGAGATCATAGAGGCTAAACCCTAGAAGCTACCCTATGAGTATGATTGTTCTTGTCCTACGGACTAAACCCTCCGGTTTATATAGACACCGGAGGGGGGCTAGGGTTACACAGAGTCGGTTACAAGGGAGGCGATCTACAAATCCAAATTTCCAAGCTTGCCTTCCACGCTAAGGAGAGTCCCACCCGGACACGGGACGAAGTCTTCAATCTTGTATCGTCATAGTCCAACAATCCGGCCAAAGGATATAGTCCGGCTGTCCGAGGACCCCCTAATCCAGGACTCCCTCACATATCACTAAGCACCGAGCAAGCAAGCCATTAAGCAACACCTCATCCCCTCTTAATAGTATTGGCTTTCCTAAGGACTCAATGTGATCTTGGATCACTAAAATGAAAATGTAGAGTCTTGAGCTTTTGAGCTTGACCCAATCCTTTGTCCTTAGCACCTTTAAGGGGCTCCACATGCTCTTGTCCACGCCACTCCATCTGTCGAACTTATCTGAAATGTACTAGATAAAAACATTAGTCCAACAAGAGATATGTTGACATTAATTACCAAAACCACCCAGGGAGCACTTCTGCTTTCAGATTATAAAGATGCTCTATAGGTATCTCCGAAGGTGTTTGTTTAGTTGGCATAGATCGAGATTAGGATTTGTCACTCCAAGTATCAGAGAGGTATCTCTGGGCCCTCTTGGTAATACACATCATAAGCTTGCAAGCAAATGACTAAGGCGTTAGTCATGAGGAGATGTATTATGGAACGAGTAAAGAGACTTGCCGGTAATGAGATTGAAATAGGTATGAAGATATCGATGATCGAGTGTCGGGCAAGTAACATACCGATGGACAAAGGGAATTACGTATGTTGTCATAAGGTTTGACCGATAAAGATCTTCGTAGAATATGTAGGAGCCAATATGGGCATCCAGGTTCCGCTATTGGTTATTGACCGGAGAGGTGTCTCGGTCATGTCTACATAGTTCTCAAACCCGTAGGGTCCGCACGCTTAACGTTCGTTGACGATATAGTATTATATGAGTTATGTATGGTGGTGACCGAATGTTATTCGGAGTCTCGGATGTGATCACGGACATGACGTGGAGCTCCGGAATGGTCCGAAGGTAAAGATTGATATATAGGATGATATGGTTAGGCCAAGGGGTTAAGCCCACGGGGCTTTAGGTCGGTGCAAAAGGAGTTTTGTGGAGGCCAGGGGGCCAAACGCCGGAGACCCTGGCATCAGGCCCTGGGCCAAACGCCGAGGCCCATGGCGTCAGGACCAGACACCAAGGACTGTGGCGTCTGGTCCTGGAAGTCCGAGAAGGACCCTTCCTTGCGGGCAAAACCAACTTTGAGGAGGCTCTTTCTCCAAGTTTCAACCCTAGGGTCAACATATAAATAGAGGGGCAGGGCTAGCACCCAGAACACATCAAGATTCACCAAGCCATGTGCCGGCAGCCCCGTCTCCTCGAGTTTATCCTCCATCTTGTTTTTGTAGTGCTCGGTGAAGCCCTGCGGAGACTGCTCTTCATCACCAACTGTCACCATGTTGTCGTGCTGCCGGAACTCATCTACTACTTCACCCCTCTTGCTGGATCAAGAAAGCGAGGACGTCATCGAGCTGAACGTGTGCTGAACGCGGAGGTGCCGTACATTCGGTACTTGATCAGGACGGATTGTGAAGGTGTATGACTGCATCAACCGCGTTGATAAACGCTTCCACTTATTGTCTACGAGGGTACGTAGACACACTCTCCCCTTGGTTGCTATGCATCTCTATAGATAGATCATTGCGTGTGCGTTGCACTACAAAAAAAAAGACACATCCGTGACATTTTGGGCCAAACGAAATTTTTTCTGTCATACATATGACACTTCTATGATGATAATTGTGACAAAACTCGGTATCATCATAGATGTGGTGGGCTCCTACTTCTATGACAAAAAATCATGACAGAAAATGGGCTTTTCATCCTGGGCGGGCCGAAGACGCAGCTGCATGACATTCTTTGGGCCATCCATGATGGAAAAAACCATGGTAGAAGCGAGGGGGAGGAAAATTTCGGGGAGTTCCCGATTACGGTGGGAGGTCAGGGGCCGAGCGATGCGCGTTTCTCTCATACACGTACGCGCGTGTGTGCGAGGCGTTGGCTCTAACTGAATCTGAGTGAGGCGTTGGGCTCTAACTGAACCCGAGCAATTGCACTGCAGGCTACGCGTTACTGAACCCGAGCAGTCGATCGATGGCTGTTAATTGAACCCGATCGAGCGATTCCTTCGCTACTGCTGCTAACTGAAGCCGATCGATGCTGCCTCTGGGATGAACAGTGAGTGTTGCGGGGGGGGGGGGTGGATGAACAGTGAGCGGTGGCGTTGCCTCTAGAGGAACATGACCCCGTGGTGTGGTGGAGGGCTGGATGAACAGTAGACGGTGGAGGGGTGCCTGTGGAGGGGTGGTTGAACAGGACCCTGTGGTGTGGAGGGCTAGATGAACAGTAGACGGTGGAGGGGTGCCCGTGGAGGGGTGGTTGAACAGGACCCCGTGGTGTGGAGGGCTAGATGAACAGTAGATGGTGGAGGGGTGGTTGAACAGTAGCCGGTGGAGTAGCGCGCGGTGGAGGCTGGATGAACATGAGCCCGTGGAGGCTGGACGAGGTCGACGGTAGCCCGTGGAGGCTGGAGGAGGTCGACGGTAGCCCGTGGAGGCTGGAGGAAGTCGACGGTGGAGATGAACAATATCCCGTGGAGTCCCGTTTTGCGGTACGCCACACCCCTGCCGATGAACAGGACCCCCGTTTCGACCGTAGCGCTCCAACACAAGTCCGTTTCCTCCGTTTTGCGGTACTCCACACCCCTCCCGATCAACAGGACCCCTGTTTTGACCGTAGGAGGTCCGTTTCCTCCGTTTTGCGGTACGCCACACCCCTCCCGATGAACATGATCCCGTTTCGAATGTGGCCGGTCGAACACAAGGCCGTTTCCTCCGTTCTGCGGTACGCCAGGCCTCATTTCCGTCGCCTGTTCTGTCCAAGCCCTCCCGATGAACATGACCACGCATTCCGTTCCGACCCAGCCGGTTGGCTCCCACGCATTCCGTTGCCTCCTGATGAACACAACGCATTCCGTTGCCTCCCCATGAACACGACGCATTCCGTTGCCCCCCATGAACACGACGCATTCTGTTGCCTCCCCATGAACACGACGACAACGTTGTTTCTCCGTTCCGACCCAGCCATGTACACGAGCCCTCGCCATACGTATGCGCGAGTAGGCGTTCGAGACCCTGCCCGTATGTACGTACGTGGCTGTATTTTCTTTCTTGCACCCTGGCCGCTGTATGTACGTGTGCATGCTACGTGCGCGCCTCTACTACGACACGTGCGCGCCTGTACATCCACCAGTATATATGTACGTACACCTTCGCGACCAGAATGACAACGCTACGTACACTTCGACCAGGTGGGTCCCGATTGTCAGGCACTTCCTTGCCTGCGAAGATGTAGCTGGTGGGTCCCAGCAATCAGGGGGGCGAATCATTTTTTTTGCCCGGACGCACTTCCTTGCATGCGAAGGTGTAGCTGGTGGGTCCCAGCAGTCAGGGGGGAAACTTTTTTTCACGAAATACGGTGGCCCGTCCGGTGGGTCCCCGCTGTCAGGTGGAGGAATAATTATTTTGCGCGTAATAAGGAGGCACTTCCTTGCTGCGGTCGTGGACCCAGCTGTCAGCGTCTCTACACACAGTACTCTTCTGATGGAAGTCAGTCGTTGACCACATTGACCACGCCGCACCGAGAGCACCACGACAGTGGACGACGGCGAGGCCTAGGAAGGGGACGACGCGGAGCTGGGGAAGACGCGACAGTGGAAGCCCGCGCGGAGAGGAGTACGAGGGTTCACTGGTTCGGCTGCGGTGTGAGGCTGCCATAGCCACAGGGCCTGGCCAGCGGTGGGAGTAGTAGGGGGCGGTGAGGCCTCCACGGCAGCACTGCCGGCCACGGGAGGCAGGAGCATGCGACACGACCGACGCTGCTTTGGGCGGCTGGAGCAAGAAGACCAGAGGTTGAAGAAGCACTATGGTCGTTGGATGGACATCCTACGATCACTGGAGCTAGAATCGTTCATATTGACTAAGTTGACAAAGCCCTTCGTCCTCGTCAACTTAGTAGGCCCACAAGTCAGCCTCCCACCAAGGTGGGTCCCAGCTAGCCGGTGGAGTATTCATTTTTTTGTGCATAATAAGGAGGCACTTCCAGTGGGTCCGAGCTGACAGCGGGGGGAATGTTTTTTTTGTGAAATACGGTGGCCCGTCCGGTGGGTCCCAGCAGTCAGGGGGAAACGATTTTTTTCGCAAAATACTGGTGCCCGTCCGAGGGTCCCCGTTGTCAAGTGGAGGAATAATTATTTTCCGCGTAATAAGGAGGCACTTCCTTGCGGCTGCCGTGGACCCAGCTATCAGCCTCTCCACGTACAGTACTCTTCCGATGGAAGTCGATCGTTGACCACATTGACCACGCCGCGCCGAGAGCACCACGGCGGTGGACGACGGCGAGGCCTAGGAAGGGGACGATGCGGAGCCAGGGATGACGCGACAGTGGATGCCCACACGGAGAGGAGTACGAGCGTTCACTGGTTTGGCTGCGGTGTGAGGCTGCCGTCGCCGCAGAATAACAGGGGGTGTCGGTGAGTAGAGGGATGCCCTGGCCAGCGGTGGGAGTAGTAGGGGCAGTGAGGCCTGCGCGGCAGCACAACCGGCCACGGGAGGCGGGAGTAGGTAGTCCCACCGGCGCTGCTTTGGCGGCTGGAGCAAGAAGATCAGAGATTGAAGAAACACGACGGCCGTTGGATTGACATCCAACGGTTACGTCTGCTAGAATTGTTTGTTGACGTATATAATAACTAAAAAAATCTTGCATACGCATCAACTAAACAAGCCCACAAGTCAGACCACTCCCTCTTTTATTTAATAATTTATATATAGCTCATGGCAACTTCTTATGCAATTTATTGCAGTCGTTTTTTTGGTTGGCCAGGGCCAATTTCGCATATTTCTGTGGGTTCCAAACTATTTTTAATACCGAAATGTCGAGCCCGATTTAAAGTACTTTGAAGATATATTTAAATTAGGTTAATGCCGAGTGAAATAGGAATCTGAAAATGTGATAAAATTCAGAAATTATAAAGTAATTGTCAATTTGTCATCTGTTTTTATATTTACAACCCATTTCATATTACTTTCAAGATTTGTAGGCGTCTTGAAAGAGTTACAGCCCATCAGGGCGTAGAAAAATAAGTAGGCATGGATTGGGTATTCTTCAGAAAAAATAAACTGGGCTCATTTTCACAAAGAAAAAATAGCTGGGCTGGTCACATGGTGAACATAAAATATAAGCCTAGGCTAGACGAGCCACCGCCCAGTTCAAACCCTGCTCCGTCTCAACAATACCAAACAAAAAAAATACTGCTCGAGTAGCTGCGTCCCAGGTGTCAGCCGATCTTGTGCTATTCTCTTGTCTATTGACTATATACGCTCACAATGTCATGGGTCCCAGATGTCAAGAAAACACTAGGAGGAAACATTTTATTTTTCCATACGCTGACGTGGTGGGCCCCTACTGTCATCCTCTCCACGTACTTCTGCCGATGTTGACAATGCTAGAGGGTGGCGCCGCGGCGAGCGCACCAAGGCACGCGGAGGACGTCGGCGCTAACGATTTAGGAGATGGTGGGGCGGCAATGCGTGCGCTGAGGCGCAGCCAGCCGTGGGAGGCGGAAGCAGGCGGCCCCGCCGGCGCTGGTTTGGTTTTGACGGCTGGAGGAAGACAAGACTGAAGAAACACGAGAGACTGTAAAAGGAGCAGGAGTACTTAACAACCTTAACTGAAACCAGCAGGGGCACTTAACAACCAAAGCTGAAAGCATTATGAGTACTTATACAGGTTCAACCGTATAAAGCACGCCTCAAACAGTGCTACTTTGCCTATAGTTAACCAAGGTGAGGCCGCCAAGCCCCAGGACAAGGCCCAGGCGCCACCCCGCGCATCCACAACCTTCTGAAAGCGGCTTCATCTCACAACGTGGTCAATAAACAGGATATTTGCTTTAGAGCCATGGAAAAGCATGAACATAATCTTCTGTCCTATTCTCCAAGATGGATGGGCCTTGAATATTTGGGACCACCCATGAATAAGTATCTATTCACCTCCAAGGGGAATTGAGTAGGTCGACATAAACATCATGTTGTGACCAAGCGCAAGTCTGACCTGACCATGGCCAGACATCTGTATAGGAACAATAGAACTCGGCAGTTCCTGTTTCAAGAAAATCACAGATGTAAAACTGTGTATAAGCAATAATTTATGAATAACATATATAACAGAAAACAGCTCGTACCATAAGTTTCTCGACACAATTGGACCTATTCAACGAGTGCAGCAGTGGCACACATATCCCACGTGGCCTTCCACCATTGAAACGCCCCACAAGGACCTCAAGACGATCAATAAAGTGTAGGAACTTGTGGATGTCGATCCAGTCAACTTCAGTGCCATTAGTAACAACCGAGTTATTATAGAGTAACAAACGAGCAGACTGCTTAACTCTGAAAAAACCTACACGTGCCACCAATTATAAGAAAATATTAGTTAGAAGTAGCAACTTCGTGAGAGATTCGTTGCTACTTCTAAAGTTAAATTGTGACTAGTTAGACAGAATAGGTGGATTAAGAAGTAATCGAGGCAACAAGCAAGAACCAGATACAAAACTAACATGGATGAACAATTGGAACGACGTTGGGGTGGAAGATCGCAGTGAAGATGAGGCCAGGTTTTGCTATTTCCATCAACATTCGTGCGCCAACTTTCAGTCCGTAACACTTGAGAAAGTTTATCCAAGTTCGGCCATAAAAAAGCAGCGATCTTCTTGGTTCATGAACCCAACTCGGAACTTATATCCATGGCTTGTCTTCACTGTGACCATTAAACTAGTGTATTCAGTTATGGTAAGGCTGAGCATCTTGAGTACATGTGTTCTGGCAGAGCAAATAATACACTGCAGGAAAAATAATATGAGAACACAGCATGTTCAAAAAACCCCACCCTCCCGGATAGAAAATAGGATTCTAGGAACATAATGTGCGCGTTTCAAAATGTTATGTTAGGATGAGAAGGATCAAGTGTGGCGTCTCGTCGAGGGCGCAGAAACCTGTAGGGTACTCTTACTTTGGGCACTGCAAATGAAACACAATAGATTCAGTAGGAAGAAAAATGCATCAACGGCGGCGGCTGCCATCCTAGGATTACCTGCGACCAAGGGACATGGGTTTATCGGGGATGGATGAAGAATTCGTACCTGGTTCTCCATGAGAAAACCCTATGCAATCGCCGAGAGGGGGTTTTCTCTGAACAAGCAGACGAGGGAGAAGGGGATTCAGGCCCAGTGAAATATTGCCGCTTCGTCCGTCCAGCTTACTGCTAAAGATGGAAAGGGGGGTTGTGATTTGATGGCTCATTGGGCATTACGGCGGCGCTATGACCGGGGTGTGTCTACCATGAAGTTGTGCACTCTAATTTGTGCATATGGCACATGGACCCCGTTGCCGGTTGCCCCACATATCAACGAAAGGAAGTAGAAAGACAAGAGTAACTAGTTACACATAAATATTTTTTTGATAGAGAGATACTCCCTCTATAAAGAAATATATAAATCTTTTATATCACAGGCTCACCTTGCCGAGAAATATACTCCCTCTACAACGCACGAGCATTATGGGGGTTCAGCTTTTTTTATGGGGGTTCAGCTGAGAATATAATACTCAGATAGGCTCACGGTTTTGTACTTTGGGCCGCAGGCCGACCCTGCATGTTTGGGGGCCCATGTGTTCTACCTCAGCGCTTTTCATATTGCAAGCGATCGGTAAGGCGCTGGTTTTAGACGCTGTCGCAAGGCGAATACACAAAATTGAATAAAGCATGGCAGCTGTTGGAATGAAATTGAACGACTGTTCCTAACCGGCAATCAGAGTTGAAATTCTATCAACGATATACCATGTGATAAATAATACTGTCATACTACTTATACACACAGGACACTTGTTTCACCATGCCAGATTATTACATCAAAATCTCTCGGAGGATAGATCAGTTCGGCAGTTGCGTGCTGCTACTGAAGAATTTCAAAGTTGATTTGGACCAGCTCTCCTTGCCGAGAAAGTTCGATTTTGACATCATCCCCTACCGCAAGATATGATTTAGATGTGAATCTTGACCATCCTTTAGCATCAATCATCATACGACCATCCTTTGTACTTACGGTATATTGAGCAGGTTCATTCACACCAAGGCTGCGCATGGTAAGAGAAACTTGGCCGCGGTCGCCCGGATTGTTGAACGACTCCCTCGTTGCTCTAGAAATTCTCTGTTTGCAAACAAGAAGACATACCCAAACAGTTAGATCAACACAGTGAATCATGTGAAACAACATGGAAAGAAAAAAGAATGAAGCACTTGGGCGGCCAATACTTACCAAGAAGGTGGACATGTTGGTTTTTGTAAGGACTTTGGTATATGAAGTGCGAACTGTAGCCCAGTCTGTTGCCGGTGCAACTGCATGGGCCGGAGCAGATGCAAGTGCAAGTGTTGGTGCAGGTGCCGAAGCCGCTACTGCTACCGGAGATGGTGCTCCTTGTAGAGCTGGTGCCGGTGTCGGAGCAGGTGCCGGTGTCGATGCCCGATCCTCCGGTAGATCACACTGATCCGCTGACGCGGTCGGTGCCCAATCCTCAGCTGGATCAGACTGAGCTGCTGCCGCTGTCAGTGCTAGAGCAATCGCAGATGCTCGATCTGTGCGAGACAACGTCAATCGTGCCTGGTATGCTATGATCAGTTTTCTAAGTTGACTAGGATCCATGACCGTGATCTAGTCTTTTTCTTCATTTCTTTTAAACGCGAGAAGGACTAATTGTGGCGTTTTTGTTAAACCAAACTGCAGTTCATCATAGGGAATCAGCTTGTTCTCAGACAACAGACTGATCCAGTTTTTTCCAGTAATATAAGTGATGGACGGTGCCTTCGTTACTGACACGACATAAGAAGTGAAACCTGCAAAAATAGCCGTCGTAGAGCAAACCAAACGGTTTATTCTGTGATGAATGTCACATGGGAAAACCTGCACCGTAAAATTGCAGGAAAAGAAAGAAAACATGACATTAAATCAATAAGATTTAGAAAGTAAATCAATAAGATTTACTTGATGTGACATGAGTGAATCCTTACCAGGAAATCACTATGTTGAAGTACTAAACAAAAGATTGATCGTCCAACTACGCGTGGCATGCAGGGGCCCCGCCTACTCCCACAAGCAGGACAGTCCAAAGGTCGTGACAAACCATATGGACCGAACATCCATGGGACTGGAAATCCTGGTGGGTGCGATAAACCCTACAATGCATACAGATATTGGAGTGTAACCATAATTGATAGACCGTACTCACAAAAAATATGATATGGATACTTCAAAATATACAGACTGAATTGAGTGGACATACATTAACATAGACCGTTCTCAGGACTGACCACACACCAAAAGCGGCAGTACTAATAAACAATATAGGGTTCACAAACACAAATCAAGTACTGAACAATAGTACTTACTACAGACAAGCAAAGTTGCACTAACTAAACTCTGCAGACTATTTCTTGCCACCGACCTATGGGATGAACCCCGCATAACTGACAAGGCCATGGACTTCGTGTGAGATGTCTACATGCACCATCACCATCTTGTCAACCTTGGAGAACCTAACAGAGTGGTCTTTCCACTCATAAACATGATGATGAAGACATGCCGCATCAGATTTGTTGCGAAGCTTTACAAGAACCACACCCTTCGTAGTCGAAGGCACAACCAGGAAATTGTTGTGGTCAAGTACAGCCTCGAGAACACGCCTGACAACAATGCTACAGGAAAACACTAGTTCAGGACACGTGGCGACAAGGACACAGCAGCTGGATAGTTCAGCAGTAGAACTCATCATCAGGTCTTCCAGTTCACACGGCATGACTTTGAGAAATTCATCTCCACCGCGGACCTGGTTCTAATTCAAACAGAAACCATATTTTATTACTACCTCCGTTCAGAAATATAAGATGATTTTTGATATTATACTGCATATATGACTACATATACGCACATAAATGAGTGAACAAAGACACTAGAACATGTCTTCAAAGGCATGAGAGCAGATGGATTACATGCAATATCCATAACACAAGTTACTGAGGCAAATATACCCTCTTAAAAGGTAGCATTGATGTTCATAAAGTACTCCCTCCGTCCCAAAATTCTTGTCTTAGATTTGTCTAGATACGGATGTATCAAGTCACATTTTAGTATTAGATACATCTGTATCTAGACAAATCTAAGACAAGAAATTTGGGACAGAGGGAGTAGTTGAAAGTAATCTATAAGAAATCAGTGTCAACCTCTCGCATGTTTTGGTCAAAAGAGGAATTTAGAACCGTCATTTGGCACACAAAAATCACATGCAAGATCACCCAAAAAGTTGTACTACTAGTACTAGTACTGCGTGTTAGATGAAAAAACACGATCAAGATCGAGAAAAAAAATCGTCAAGAAGAGATATTACCTGGACTTGCTTAATGAGGGATCCCGGAGAGGGGGGCTTGGACAGGGCGATGGCTTTGAGCTTGTCTGCGGTAGTCTCGGCGGGGTGCTTGCGCTTCTTCGTACCATGAGCCTCGACGGTTTTGGCCAGAGCCATAGACATCACTTCGGCCGGTGCTCCAGCGTCCATCAAGAAACTGTCAAATAGAAATAAGAGAAAAGAAACCATAATCACAAACCCAAAATAAGAAAAGAGAGGGAGTTATAGGATCAGTCTTGGGATTGCAAGACCGGGCCTTGGCCATAATCAACACCATTGATGCGCTCACCTTTCCTTCTTTGGGAGAGAAGAACAATGGCAGAAGCGGGTCGGGGAAGAAATGAGGAACAAGATGAGGCAGAAGCGAGGGTTGGGTAGAGAGGAAGCTGAGAGGGAAGAGTGAAATGATGGTTGCTTTGTGCGTCCAACTTACTGCTGGAAAGGAGGGGGTTTTGTGATTTGACGGCTCATTGGGCATTACTGCGGCACTTCGATCGGGGTAGTCTACCGTCACTCTACTACGGAGTAATTTAGTGCATGGCTGGTGGACCCCGATGCTGGTTGTCCCACACGTCGGCGAAAGTGAGTAATTTAGTGCATGGTTGGAGGAGGATCCGCACGGTAGAGCGTGTGCACTGTTTTTCAGAAGAAAAAATGATTACAGCAAGCGTTTCCACTCTTACGACAGAGGAGTGCGAAACACGGCAGCCACTTGAACATACACAATTCTCCTACTACTAGGCATGTGCAGTGGTTCATACGTCAGTACTACACAATCTTGTTGCTAGTGTAGTAAGATATGACGATAACAAATGATGTTGTGCGCATGTTAACTACTCCTATATGTAACATAGTACCGCTTTTTCGACTGTCCGGTCGAGAATGAATGGTGAGATCAATGTTAACAGAACTAGGTCCACAGCGCACGGAGAGTACGGTGCTACAGTACTCCACGAAACATGAACCATATGAAGCACGAATAGTGTTAGGCAGGGTGTATGAAGGGTGCACCGGATGGGAGCAAAAGTTCCCTTCTCGACCCACTTTTGGGTGTTTGGCAGAGTGCATGCAGGGTGCATGAGTCCACACTAGTAGGTTGACAAAAAATACACGAAGAGGAAACAACTATATTGAGATGAGAATGCAACCAAACACACCCACACGCTTTGTGCTACAGTGACTGATCTGCACCGTCTGAGTTTGATCCAATGGTCATGTTGCGCCGAGACATGGACATGGCCATGCAGAGGGCGCCTAAACACCACCGAAGCCCCTCTACTTCTCGAGGCGCACGACGTTGGTGATGCAGGGTGCAACCGCCCGCAGAGCCCGCTCCCGGTCGATGGGAGCCAGCCCGTCAAAGACGACGTCCAATGGCACGAATGGATTCCGGTGACGGAGCCCTGAAAGGATTCGCCCGACAACGGCGGCGGCAGCCCGCAACCCCTCCTTGTCCAGCTCAGCCCCCACCATCGCGCGGAGATGGCTCAGCTCCTCGGAGATATAGGTGAAGAAGGAGACCAGGTCAGGAAGCCGCAGCTCGTTGAAGTCGTTCGGGTGGTCGAACAGGTTTAGCCCGAGGGCCGGCATCGTCGCGCTGGCACGACGGTAGGCATCGCGCAACCGCAACACGTGCATGGTAACTTGGTTCACCAAGTGGCTGAGGCGATCCTGGACCTCGTCACGATCGGCCCGCTCGCGCTCCAGCCGGCTCCCCTGACGGCCTATCGTATCTCCCGCTTTCTACAGCAACACCGTCGATGCCTCGAGCATATTTGTGGTGGACGCCTGCCGCTTTTGAAGCTCAGTGAACTCCCGCACATAACGGAGGAGCATGGCACTCCTCTCCTCCTTGAGCTCACGGAGCTCCACGTCCTTGGCCCTGAGCTCCGCATCCTTGGCATGGAGCTCCTGTGTCAGGAGCCTCACCTCGGACTCCATGATCTACTGCACCACCATGGCACCAGGTAGAAGCAATGGGGAGAGGAAGCAAAGGGGGCGAAACAGCTGAAAGGCAATGCAATCTACGGGAAGGAGGAGGGAGCAGGGAATCTTTTGGTTTTCACCACGGTAAAACACCAATCGACGACTTCTCACATCACAGAGCAGTGGGTTTTTACAGGCGGAGTCATTGTGACTAATTGTTGCCGCGCCTGCTCCCGTTAATCAAAAAATTAAAAATCCTGCCGCGCCTGCTCCCGTCAATCAAAAAATTAAAAATCCTGCCGCACCTAAACACCACAGCAACGCCGCGATGGATATTTAAATTTACCTGCTTGCAAGTACATAAAAAAAGGGGTGAAAAAACAAATGTGGTGGCGGCCTAGCTAATCGGTCGAACTAGCCCAACTAGCTAGCCACCGTGCTTCACTGATGTACTCGGCGGGAAAGGTGGTCTTTGGTGATTTGACGACTCATTTACTTGCTTCGGTGCAAGACCGAGGAGGCCCCAGAAAACGCGCGGTAGGGCGTCCCACGTCAGGAAGAATATATGCGTGCACCACCCGGGAGGACCCCAAAACCGCGCGGTAGGGTGTGCCACGTCTCGGCATGGAGGAAAAATGTGCGTGTAAAAATATACTGTATCAGACGTAGTACCTATAGTTCGACCTCGAGACCCAGCTAGTCGGTCGAAAACACCTCACTAGCCACACAGCTTCATCATGCAAATGTGGCACGGAGGATAGATGTGGTTAGCTCCGTCTCGACCAGCCACAACGTCTCTTGTTCTAGGCGATTCTTCTATTTTCCAAGCTTTTTTTAGTTGTAATAACACCAGGGCAAGCTAGCGCCGCTCTTCGTGTGTGCCCGTGCAAAGGTTAGATGATGGAGAGAAGAGAGATTGAGATCACAGACCTGGAACCCACCAGTAAGTGAGACAACGGTCATGCACGTGTTGACGAGGCACTCCCTCTACTCTACTCAATGCAAGTACTGTAAATAAAATCAAGTTATGGGACAAAGCCAACAACCGTTCGTTTTTTTAGGCTATGGACTTACGCTTTGTAGTCCAGGTTGCCAGTTCGAATCTCGTCTTTCAGATTTGTTAGTTTTAGGTCCAAATTTGATTAATGACAAGTGGGACCCCCGTGTGTTGTTCCGATATTTGAGTGTAGGATGTTTTTTTTGAACAAACACTTTGCGCGGTTAGACAAGTAATGGCACGAGTTACACGTATTTTGCAAGTTTACGAACAAAAATGACAGCAGCATAGAATATCACATCCACCCCACAGCTTAGATACTATGGTGATACGAGTTTTTACACCGTTGGAAGTGAGATACAATGGCTTGGGATTAGTCTTTGTAATTATGCGCAATTTCCAAACTCTCCAAAGGTTTTTTTTTGCAAATAAAACATTCAGGCCTCGTGTGTGCCGCTGCATCTTCGATCCAACGGCTCCCCGGTGCTCATATTAGGTGCTCCCCGTAGCTTAATTACCAGCTACGGTGATATGAGCATCTAGGTGGTATGATCAGTGATCAGATGGCACATGCGTAGTACTTGTACTTTCTGCGCATTTCCCAAACTCTATCAACCGTATATTGCAAAAACATTCAAACCTCCTATTATGGGCCGTTAGATCTCAGTGAACTCATATCACCATAGAATCTACGGTGCGGGAGCACCTCATACTCTCCCGTGCGAGAAAACATATGGTGCTATCGCAGCTTGGATGCTACGGTGATACGAGCTTGGAGGTCGTTTGATCTGAGATCCAATGGCATCTGAGCAGTCTTTGTACTTGTAAGCAGTGGCCAAACTCTTTTGGGGCTTTTCTGCAAAAAACCATTCGAACCACCGAGGAGGTGTTGGGTCACAAATCCAACGCCTCCAAAGAGCTTGTATCACCAAATCATCTAAGGTGTGCTAGCACATGATATTCTTACATACAAGAGAATATGATGTCCTCCTTCATCTTAGATGCTACGGTGATACGAGCTTCGAGGTCATTGGATTTGGGATCAAAGGGCATCTAAGTAGTTTTTGTACAAATTGTGTGCAATTCTCCAACTCATCAAGGTTTCCTGCAGAAATATTAAGACACATCATGTGAGCTGCTATATCTCAGATCTACAAGCTCCAAGCAACTCGTATCGGCATATAGCATCTAAGGTATGGGGGCACATGATATTCTCCCGGGGAGGAGGGGTGGGGGTGCACAACCAATCGGTGGCTGGGAGGGTGGGGACAAATATAATATAAACAACCCTAAACAGAGCTCCACAATTTTATCTAAGGTCGAGAGGTTGACCCTCGATAATCATAGCTCCGCCTAAACACAACATTTGCATGTACTGTAGTAATAGACTTAATATTCATGTTTCAGTTTCATGTTCATTTTAAATATTGAACTGAGGACCATGGATGTCTTACATTTTACTCCCTTCGTTCCTAAATATTAGTCTTTCTAGAGGCTTCAAATGGACTGGCACATACAGATGTATATAGACATATTTTAGAGTCTAGATTCACTCATTTTGCTCTGTATGTAGTCACTTGTTGAACTCTCCAAAAGACTAATATCTAGGAATAGAAGGAGTATTTTTGAATTCGTGTCATACATGCATGGTTTGGAAAAATAGATGCACTATACTTATTGGATTGTTGTTGTGTTCGTGCATGTGTGTCTCTCTCTCTCTGTGTGTGGTCATATGCTTGATACATACAAAGTTTTCTCACCTCCATATTGTTCATCTTTTAAATTTGAATTTGCATTGGAAAAGTTACTAGGGATACCATGAAATATGAAATCCACGTTGAGATCACTAAATCACAAATTCACTCTAATTCAACAACTCGTCATAAATCAATTACCACGTTGAGATTAGTATTTGCAAGGAAAATACGGGTATTGTAATACACATAGATTCGTTCGGCAATTTAAAAGGTTCCTTTCGTATTCTCGAATGGTTGGACCCAACGGCGTACCAGCCAGACCTTGGCTCGTGTTGATCCTAAAAACAACGGCCTTGTGTCCTTCGGTGGCGTGCGTGGTATGCACATTAGGCAACCCCAACCAGTCGAGCCTCAGCGTTTCAAGTCAAAATATCTGGCAGCCAGAATCCCAGCCCTAGGAAATTCCCCTCATGTCCCCGGTCCATAATGACTACCGATGAACAACAGAGGGATGCTTTAGTAACTAGACAACGTTACCTACCGTGCCGAGCACGGTTCAATTCCCTCGGTCGCCGCTCGTCAAGGTCACCCGTCAACTGCATTGCCTAGTACTACTACTACTACACCAGGATGAGCAGAGAATTGAGCCCGTTTGTTCGGGCCTAGTACTTGAGTTAATATATCAGGAAATGCACTGGTACTGAGGGATTATCCTTCTACTCTACATATATAACTTGTCTGAAGTCTAACTAAGCAAAATGTTTGACCAAATACTTTCTTAAGAAATACAACAGGACAAATGTACGGCTTGAAAATTTATTGCATGATGCAGGTTATGATATTGTTTCGAATCCTGGATCTTAAATTTCAGAAAATCCAAAAGTGAGCATAAATTCTTGAAACTAAGCATGGTCACGTGATATGGCACAAATATTACTCGTAAGTTTTTTCTTCAATTTGAGACAAGCTACTTATGATAAGTTGCACAAATGAAGAGCCAAGGTATTTTGGAACAAAGACCTGTCACGTTAAGGCGAACGCTTTCACTATTGAAATCGTGGGCGTTTACGTGCCGCCATGAGTCCCCACTTCTCATCGATAGGTGCTGTCCGAGAAAGCGTGTGAGTCGATGGGAGGCGTGCGAGTAGACCGCTGCGCCGGATGTCAGGGAGGCATGCGAGAAGACAGCTGTGCAGGATCACCGGGAGGTGAGCCCTTTGACCAGGCTCCGCCGCCCACCGTCGTCCCAACTGCTCCCACTTTTAATGTCGCCGGCGCCGCAGTTTAAAATCAACCCCACACTACCCGGTATCGCTACAATCCTCTCTCTTCCTCTCCGATTCTCCTGTCGTCTACCTCTAACTAGGCTGACCTAAACATACGCCATGCCGCATCACGATGGTCTGCCCTTAGTGTTCCAGTTTCCTGAGGAAGACACCCAGCCGAAGTCTCAAGAACATAAGGCGCTTTAGGACGAGCTTGAACTGGCCTTGCGGGAAGACTCCACGCCTGTCCCCGCTCCCGTTCCGGCTCCCGTCGCCCCGACTGCGCCAGCGCCCATCCCCGTGGCATTGATGGGCTGGGAGCCGCACATTGTCGCCGAGCTTGATCCCACGGGGTTCCACGAGGTCCCCGCCGACTTTCACGCACCCGTGCACCTGCCAGCGCATGCGCCTGCGCGTGCACTGACACGCACGCCCGTGCCGGTGCCCGTGCACCTGCCAGCACATGCGCCTGCGCGTGCACTGACGTGTGTGCCCGTGCCGGTGCCCGTGCACACGAATGTCTCCGCTGCGCCGTTGACAGCGCCTGTCCCCGCACGCGTGCCAGTGCCCCCCTCGGCGGCACGGATGGCCGCCGTCGACCGCTTCCTTGCACCAACGCTAGTTGCCTCCTCCCGCCAGTTGACTCGCTCCGAAGTCCAGAACATTTTGGCCTTCCTTGAAGCTAGGCCAATGTCCAGGAGTACGCCAACAACGGCGCAAGACGCCGCCGTCGCCGTCGGTCAGTGGCCCGTCGACACACAGAGCATGGTAGAGGAGCTGCTTCCCACCGCGAGACGCCCCCGCCGCCGCCGCGTAATCTAAATTTGCCATGAAAAACGTTCGGATTGCCATGCTTAAAATCTGAACGTTTATCATTTCCGTTTATTTTATATCGATCGTCGTATAATTTAAAGTCGGAGTCAGACTGAACGAAATGTATGGTTTGATACATTGAATGTTCTGCTAGAGCCGTATCAAATTAAATATAAAACGTCATCAAGCCACATGTATTCCTTGTCATCCAACAACCTAGACTGCTTCAATGTCGAGCGCTCAACATGTTTAGCGTGCAGTTGATTTCATGCCAAAAATAGTGCTAATCACATGACAACACGCAAATAATATCCTAGTAGTTAATATCCGCATGCACTTAATATACTTCCAAATTAACGTGCATTGCACGTACACACTGACTACTGCTGCTAGTACGTGAAACTGGTGCCGTGACTTGCGAACGCGTCCAGATATGGTCAACGGCAACATCGCCCGCGAGTTCTTCCTGTTTGCCCGTGCGTCTAAACGCAGAAGGGGAGGAGAGGGAGAGAAAGCACACATGGAACCCACCAGTAAGTGAAGGCGAATAGTACTAAAAATAATATTACATGTTATACATTAATTAGGTTGTGGTAATATAAAAACATTATGTGAACAAAGGGGGTACAACAAACATTGCTATTCTACGCATGTTGCCTACTCTTGACGTGCGGCTTGAAGGCCCGGTCGCATGGTTGTCCTTTATTTTTTAAATTTGTATATGGGTCCAAATTTGTTTCATGACATGTGGGCCGCTCGGTGTGGAGTTTGTAGCACTTTAATTTGTGGGTCGAAATTTGTTCCATTCCAAGTGGACTATCGGTGTGTAGTTTTGTGATAGGGGAAAAGGTGTCCCGTCTTTCGTTGAGATGGTGGCTATCGTTTGGAGGAAGTCGACTTTGACGATCCGACTACGAACGTGCGAGGACGTCGCGCCTTAGCAATCGCTAAACCAACTCCGAGAGGTTATTGACCACGCCAGAGCACGATCAACCTGACCAAGAAACTAAGATTGCAATCTGGATATTGCGAATATAAGAGGAAAGCTTTATTGATCAAGGTGGGGTTCCGTGACGCCTTGGTCCGGTCGTTGAACACAAACGAAGTACGCAAAGTTGCAGCTATGGCGAACTTTTAATCTAAACAAAACCCAAAGTCTAAACGACGCCCTAAGGGCTGTATATATGAAGGAAGAGGGGGGGGGGGGATTTCGTGGCCCTTGAGGAAGGGGTCCGAAACCAACCCTAACTCTTGTTTCCCCACACATACGGACTCTAAAAACAGCCTATACTTAAGTATTTCGAAATTACATGGGCCTGGCCCAATAATAAGGTGACGCAGCACCTAGGATAGCCTCTGGACGAAATTTATGAAGTGGCATCTTGTATATTTCGTCCAAGGCTTCATTCACTCCTTATGGTGGCTTCAGAGTCCTGAAATCATCACTTGTAACTCCGTTCTTGTTCCCCTTGCGCATGCCATCAACTCCATGCTTGTTCTTGCTCCAATGTTCATCCTTCTCCAAGCTAGGCCCTTCATTTGTAAGCAAAACAAATGTATCCAATTTAGGCAGCATCATATTCTCATGAACATTAGAATCATTACCAAGAAACAAAAGTACCTGGTAATTTAATTGGCGTGCGCGAGCTCTAGTAATTGGTCCATCATATGTAACAGTAGGACCTGTGGGTGTAACAATGGTATTGATGTCCTCATCATCCTCCCCTTCTTGAAATGAAGTCGTCCTCGACGGAAGCTCATCTTCCTCACCCAAATAAGGCTTCAAATCTGCAATGTTAAAACTTGGACTAACCCCAAAATCTGCAGGCAACTCAAGTTTATATGCATTATCATTTATTTTTTCTAACACCTTAAAAGGACCATCAGCACGTGGCATTAGATTTGACTTGCGCAAATTAGGAAACCTATCCTTACGCAAATGTAACCAAACAAGATCTCCAGGTGCAAACACAACATGTTTTCTACCCTTATCTCCAGCAAGTTTATATTTAGCATTCATACGCTCAATGTTTTCCTTAGTTAACTCATGCATTTTTAAAATCAATTTAGAACGTTCTTTAGCATCAAAATTAACCTTCTCCGAAGATGGAAGAGGCAACAAATCAATAGGTGCACGAGGTAGGAAACCATACACAATTTCAAAAGGGCACATCTTAGTAGTAGAATGCAATGAACGATTATAAGCAAATTCAATATGAGGCAAGCATTCTTCCCACATTTTCTTATTATTCTTCAAAACAGCCCTAAGCATAGTAGACAATGTTCTATTGACTACTTCAGTTTGTCCATCAGTTTGGGGGTGACAAGTAGTACTAAAAAGCAGTTTAGTCCCCAACTTAGCCCATAAACATCTCCAAAAGTGGCTAAGAAATTTAGTATCATGATCTGAAACAATAGTATTTGGCACACCATGCAAGCGAATAATTTCACGAAAGAACAAATCAGCAACATTAACAGCATCATCGCTTTTATGACATGGTATAAAGTGTGCCATTTTCGAGAATCTATCCACGACAACAAATATGCTATCCCTCCCCTTCTTTGTTCGAGGTAAACCTAAAACAAAGTCCATAGATATATCCTCCCAAGGAACACTAGGTATAGGCAAAGGCATATATAAACCATGAGGATTGAGTCGTGACTTAGCTTTTTGACATGTAGTGCAGCGAGCAACAAAACGCTCAACATCCCGTCTCATCTTTGGCCAAAAGAAATGTGTAGCAAGTATATCCTCCGTCTTCTTCACGCCAAAGTGTCCCATTAGTCCTCCTCCATGCGCCTCCTGCAACAACAAAAGACGAACGGAGCTAGCTGGAATGCATAGCTTGTTGGCACGAAACACAAATCCATCGTTAACCACGAACTTGTTCCATGTTCTACCTTCTTTACAATTCTGCAATACATCTTTAAATTCAGCATCATGCACATATTGATCTTTGATGGTCTCCAAACCAAATATTTTAAAATCAAGTTGTGAAAGCATAGTATATTGACGAGACAATGCATCAGCAATAACATTTTCTTTACCCTTCTTGTGTTTAATGACATAAGGGAAAGTCTCAATGAATTCAACCCATTTAGCATGTCTACGGTTCAGTTTTGCTTGACTTTTAATGTGTTTCAAAGATTCATGATCAGAATGTATAACAAATTCTTTGGGCCATAAATAATGTTGCCATGTTTCTAAAGTCCGAACAATAGCATATAATTCTTTATCATAAGTAGAATAGTTCAGACTAGGCCCACTCAATTTTTCAGAAAAGTATGCAACAGGTTTGCCATCTTGTAATAACACACCTCATAATCCAATTCCACTAGCATCATATTCAAGCTCAAAAGTCTTATTAAAATCAGGAAGTTGGAGTAAAGGAGCATGTGTCAACTTATCTTTCAATACCGTGAAGGCTTCTTCCTGTGCGGTACCCCAAACAAAAGGCACATCCTTCTTTGTAAGCTCATTGAGAGGTGCAGCAATGGTGCTAAAATCTCTCACAAAACGCCTGTAGAAACCAGCGAGTCCAAGAAAACTCCTCACTTGTGTGACCGTTTTGGGCTGGGCCAACTCTCAATAGCTTCAATCTTGGCTTTATCAACTTCAATTCCCTGTGGAGTAACAATATAGCCAAGAAAAGATACTCAGTCGGTGCAAAAGGTGCACTTCCCAAGGTTACGAAACAAACGTGCATCACGTAGAGCATTAAAAACAACACGTAAATGTTCCAAATATTCTTCCAAAGATTTGCTATAAATCAGTATATCATCAAAATAGACTACCACAAATCGTCCAATGAAAGCACGTAAAACTTCGTTCATTAGTCTCATGAAAGTACTAGGTGCATTAGTTAACCCAAAAGGCATGATTAATCACTCATATAAACCAAACTTAGTTTTAAATGTTGTTTTCCATTCATCTCCCAATTTCATACGAATTTGATGGTATCCACTACGCAAATCAACTTTGGAGAATATTGTAGAGCCACTCAATTCATCAAGCATATCATCTAGCCTAGGAATAGGATGATGATAATGAATAGTAATATTATTAATGCCTCTACAATCAACACACATACGCGACGTACCATCCTTTTTAGGCACTAGTATAATAGGAACAACACAAGGACTAAGAGATTCGCGTATATAACCTTTGTCGAGCAGCTCCTGTACTTGACGCATAATCTCCTTCGTCTCCTCTGGATTGGTACGGTATGGTGCACGGTTGGGTAGCGATGCACCGGGAATTAAGTCAATTTGATGCTCAATCCCTCGAATAGGTGGTAATCCCGGTGGCACGTCTTGTGGGAAGACGTCAGCGAACTCCTGCAAAATGTTAGTGACAGCAGGGGGCAAAGAGGAAGGCACATCCTCGAATGAAAATAATGCCTCTTTGCACACAAAAGCATAGCAAATAGATTTGCTAGAATCTAGCTCATCAATATCAGATTTGGTGGCAAGTAAACATGCACTTTTCAGTTTAATTTCAGAAGCAACATTAGATGGTTTATTATTAGGCTTCATTTGTTGCTCAAATTCTTTTGCCACAATCTGATTTTCACTCTTATTTTTCTCCTGTTTGCTTTATTAGCTCTATTAATATCATCTTTCAAAATGGAATCAGGAGTCATAGGAAGCAAAGTAATATTTTTATCCTTATGAACAAGAGTATACTGATTGTTTCTACCATGGTGTACAGAATTTTTATCAAATTGCCATGGTCTACCAAGTAATAAGGAACATGCTTGCATAGGTACCACATCACAATCAACATAATCAGCATATGTAGAGATACTAAAATGCACACGAACAGTACGTGTTACCTTAAACCTTGCCGCTGTTGTTGAACCATTGGATGTAGTAAGGATGTGGATGTGGTCTTGTGGTGAGAGAAAGCTTCTCCACCATCTCCATGCTAGCCAAGTTGTTGCAGCTCCCTCCATCTATGATGACGCGAATAGAACGTTCCTTCACAACTCCCTTTGTATGGAACAAATTATGCCTCTGATTTTGCTCAGCTTGTATAACCTGCACACTCAAAACACGTTGAGCAACTAAACATTCATACCTGTCAGCATCTTCAGCAGCCATGTATTGCGTCTCATGATCAGAATCATCTCCACCGTGTTCTTCATGTGTAATAAGAGCCAAAGTCTCCTCATCATAGTCACTAGCGGACTCATACCCACCATCCTCAGTAACAATCATCACACGCTTAGATGGGCATTCTCTCGCATAATGACCTCCACCCTTGCAACTTCGACAAATAATATCATGTGTTTGCCCTGTTGATGCCATGGATGAAGAAGAGCTCTTTGCAGGCCCAGAAGGTGTGCTCTTGGCAGATAGTGGTGATTGTGCCTGCTTTACTGTATCACGGTTGGAGGTGGTAGCTGACGGAGGTGCCGGTGTAGCAGAACATGTGGAAGTAGATGATGCATGTGGTGTCCATGATGAAGGTCGACCTGCAGAAAAGTTAGTTCGCGCCAATGCCTGTCGTTCCTGCACTTCACGTTCAGCTTTACAAGCAAGATGGAATAAACGAGTGATATTATTATAATCCTTATAGTCTAGAATGGTTTGAATCTCTCTATTTAATCCACCCAGAAAACGTGCAAGCATAGCATCATTCTCCTCAACAATACCACATCTAATCAAGCCAGTTTGTAATTCCTGATAATATTCTTCTACAGAATTTTTTCCTTGTCTTAAGCGCTGCAATTTTTGAAGTAATTCACGTTGATAATATGGTGGAACCCAACGAGTACGTATAGCAGTTTTCAAAGCAGCCCAAGTAGCTGGAACATGATATAATCTACAGTGTTCAGACCACCAAACACATGCAAAGCTAGTGAAAGCACAAACAGCAGCAGGCACACGTCTCTCCTCAGGATATTGTAAACATGTAAATCGTTGTTCAGTTTCTAACTCCCAAGTAAGATATATATCAGGAACATATCTACCCTCAAATGGTGGAATATTCAATTTCAGTTTAGGGAGATGGTCATGATCTCGTACCTGAGGGGGAGCCCTAACGTTGCCATTATTTGCATGTGGACGACCTGGTGGTTGTGGTGCTGGTGGTTGCACGTAGTTCTGATTTTGATCAACCTCATCCTCGTAATATCCCACATAATCATCCTCCTCCGCATCAGCAGCAGGAGCCACAGAAGTATCAACAGCAGCACCAACAGGTTGGCCAAGCGCAAGAGGAACACGGGTCGCTCGGCGGAGGGCTGTTTCGCGATGTGGAGGTAGTCGTCGTCGTCGTCGTTGTTGTTGTTGTTGTTGTTGTTGTTGTTGTTGTTGTTGTTGTTGTTGTTGTTGTTGTAGAGGTGCGTTAGGTGCAGCCGGTGGTGGAAGACGCGTGAGCAATTCGTTAAACTTGTTATCGAGAATTTGTTTCGAATGTCTTCTCCATGCCATCTATCTTCTCCATGGCCTCTTCAAATCTGTTTAGCACATCTTGCACCTGTCCACTCATCATTTGCTGAAACTTATCATGAAGCTCCTTGTTCGTCAAGTTCTCCCAGTCAGTCTCGTCGGCTTGTGATCCTGGCATGGTTAGCAGCAATAGAAACACACAAGAATATGATCCTACAGACTACTAACAAGTGGTGGTGGTGGCGGGTGTCACAAATCCGTCAAGCAAATCTCAAATTCTTACCAGTTCTTACCCAGCAGCAGGCGGTGATTGGCAACCGTTGTAGTCAAAACTCTCAAAAGCTTGGATAGAGCGATTGCCAGGGAAAGTCAAACGCACAACGTAGATGTATGTGGAGCTGGGAAGGCTTATAGTATGGTAGCAAAAAGGGTCAGCAATAATCAATTCAGAGATGCAAAGTTGAATAAACGCTCAACGACGGTACTGTGCTGGTCCTAGGCTAGACCGTGCTAGAGACGCGAGCCTAGAACACTAACAAAATCACGGCGCTGCACGTAAACAAGGGAAAAGCACACTCTGGAAAAATTCGCCCTGTTTTTTTTTGCGCTCTTTTTTATTTTTTTTTGCGCTCCTCTTTTTTTTGGCGAAAAATCACTATAATGGCGAGTGTCTCAAAACTCTTCCCAGGTCAAACTGACAGGATAGACACGAAACTTTTGCGATTTTTTTTTCGACTGCCCGGACCCAAAAACTGGAAATGGCTCAAAAAAACTTTCAATAACGGCGACTGTCTCAAAAGGCTAAGAAACACCTAAAAATAGGATAGCCAGAAAATTTTTTGTCAACTGCGTTTTTGGAAAATTTTGGGCCTAAACGGAGGGTGCTTTTTTTTGGGAAACCAACCTCTTCTACGGACGACAAAAGATTGATGGAATCCCAAACCTACTCAAACAAGGAAACACAAATCTGGCAACAGATGGATCTCGAAAGCAAACCTAATATGAGATGGACTCGAAGTGATGGTGGCATATGGATACGGATCGGTGGTCGTATATGGACTCGGAGCGGTGGTGGTATATGGATACTGATCGGTGGTGGTATATGGACTCGGAGCGGTGGCGGATAAGCGGTGGTGGAAGATGGCAGGGACAAAGATGATGGTGCGGCGGCGGCGTGACTAATATGACCAGAACTCGAAACTCTAAAAGACTAGACGCTAAGACCAGCAACTTGACACGACGATGCAACCGCAAATTCAACAAAGCAAATACAAAAAAGATTATGCAAAGGCTCAGATTGGTTCGGATAGGATGAACTAACTCTAATTTTTTTTGGCTTTTTCGTGGACTATAGGTATGAAGAACAGACTCGATCTAAACTACGAAAAACTGTAAAATCTCACCGAGCAACCTGAAAATCTGATACCACTTGATAGGGGCAAAGGTGTCCCGTCTTTCGATGAGATGGTGTCTATCGTTTGGAGGAAGTCGACTTTGACGATCCGACTACGAATGTGCGAGGACGTCGCGCCTTAGAAATCGCTAAATCAACTCCGAGAGGTTATTGACCACGCCGGAGCACGATCAACCTGACCACGAAGGTCTGTTTCCTGCAGGCAAACGAAGAACAAGCAAGAAACTAAGATAGCAATCTGGATATTGCGAATATAAGAGGAAAGCTTTATTGATCAAGATGGGGTTCCATGACGCCTTGGTTTGGTCGTTGAACACAAACGAAGTACGCAAAGTTGCAGCTATGGCGAACTTTTAATCTAAACAAAACCCAAAGTCTAAACGACACCCTAAGGGCTGTATATATGAAGGAAGAGGGGGGAATTTCGTGGCCCTTGAGGAAGGGGTCCGAAACCAACCCTAACTCTTGTTTCCCCACACATACGGACTCTAAAACCAGCCTATACTTAAGTATTTTGAAATTACATGGGCCTGGCCCAATAATAAGGTGACGCAGCACCTAGGATAGCCTCTGGACGAAATTTATGAAGTGGCATCTTGTATATTTCGTCCAAGGCTTCATTCACTCCTTATGGTGGCTTCAGAGTCCTGAAATCATCACTTGTAACTCCGTTCTTGTTCCCCTTGCGCATGCCATCAACTCCATGCTTGTTCTTGCTCCAATGTCCATCCTTCTCCAAGCTAGGCCCTTCATTTGTAAGCAAAACAAATGTATCCAATTTAGGCAGCATCATATTCTCATGAACATTAGAATCATTACCAAGAAACGAAAGTACCTGGTAATTTAATTGGCGTGCGCGAGCTCTAGTAATTGGTCCATCATATGTAACAGTAGGGGCTGTGGGTGTAACAATGGTATTGATGTCCTCATCATTTTGTAGCTTATTTACAATAATTAAAGAGAACAACATAGTTTTTTCAATAATACCATGGTGCGACGTTGAAGGCGAGAAAGGACGTGCGAGAGAGCGATGACCGAGCCAGAGGGAAATCAACTAGGGGAGTTGCGTGGGTTGCAACGGTGTTTGGAGTAGTTGTGGGCCGAATGCTACGAAAATATAATCTAAACCGACCGGAATAAATGCCTACACAAATTAATCCAAGGTTGGAGTGCCCCTCGCAATGTAAATAGCTCCGGCTTTGCAAGGTATGGAGAGGTAGTAGCTTCAACGCGTGGAAGATACGGTGTGAGAAAGCGAGGTCAATCGAGAGACATATAGATAGATAGAGAAAGTGAGTGTGGTCCGACATTCATTGAACAAATATATATGCTCTGGAGAGATATTGTCCGATTGAGCTTTTTGGCAAGGGTGAGGGTTGTAAGATAGAGCTTGAGAGATGATCCAGTCACAGACGTGTAGATATATTTTGTGCGTGGGAGGAAGCAAGGTCAACCGATCACATAGGGTCACCGTGCGATCGAAAGAGTGAGACGGGTTGGAGAGAGTGACCTAGATAGACGATGTGCGTGAGAGAGTGTACAATGTGAATATGTCGAATTGGGCTAAAACATGGTGATATATCGTTTTTGTCCGAGAAAGAGCGAGGTCAATCGAGACATACGGAGAGAGAGAGAGAGAGAGAGATTGAGTGAGCGTGGCCCACCATGAGGTCGAAAGAGTGGCGGCGGCTTGGATGGACTGACCTAGATAGACAATCTGCGTGAGGGAGTATAGAGTGTGTCGATCGAGGCCCAAACAGGGAGATATATCATTTGTGTGTGAAAGAAAACGAGGTTAAATGAGACTTAGAAAAAGAGAGCGAGATTGAGCGAGTGTGGCCCGCCGTGCGGAAGAAAGAGTGAGACAGTCTCGAGGGAGTGACCTAGATATACAATGTGTGTGCATGCGCATGAGAGGTTGGGGGCGGGGCTAGATAGGCAATGCATGTATTTAGCACGAGAGGGTGAGAGGGAGAGGGGGGAGAGAGAGAGCTCGGCATGGGGTGCAATGGCGGGTGTGTGAGGTAAATACATTTGGTAATAGAGTGGAAAAAGGGGTTGTGTAGTTGAGAGACTTAGAGATCGAAACATGAAGAGAAAGAATGAACGTGTGTTGGAAACCGATAGTTTCCTAAGGTGGTTAGGAGAGGAAGATTGACCGATACAGGAAGTATGTAGCGTTTGTGCGGGGGGGGGGGGGGGCTAAAAACAACATTTGAATGTACATAGTACGAGACTTAATATCGATGTTTCAATTTGGTGTACATTGTAAGATTTGAACCGAGGACCAGGCATACGGGTAATTATTTTGAATTCGTGCCATACTAAGTTTCGAAAAGTTTACATTGACTCAGTTTGTTGTGCTATTTTGTAGGTCATATGTTTGAATCCATCCAAATGTTTTCTCACTACCATGGTGTTCATCATACACATATGAATTTGTATTAAAAAAGTAGCATGGATACAGTGAAATGCGAAAACACACACTCTAATTCAAATAACTAACTACGTGACACACACTCTAATTCAAATAACTAATTATGTGACACACACTCCAATCCACGTTAGCGTGGGTACCGTTTCGATTTTTTCAAATAACTCCTCGTTAATTAATTTATAGTACTCCCTATGTTCACTTTTATAAGACCTTGAAGACATTTCAGACAATGTGCAAAACAGTTCATTTTAAGTTGTCTGAAACGACTTACAAAAGTGAACGGATGGAGTATCTCATTTCAAATGACTAATTATTGCAAGGAAAACACGGGCATGGTAGTACATACAGATTTGTTTACAAATGAAAGAAGATTCGTTTGCATTCTCAAATGTAGGCGCACCAGGAAGACCAGGGTCGTGTCGGGGTGGACGCTGCTTCGGTGCCTTAAAGGCAACTGCCTTTGGGTCACTAACATGTGGGCCAGCCACCTGTTGGGCCCACATGTCATGGACACAAAGGAAGGTGCCTTAAGGCACCGAAGCATAGTCCTGTCGGGGTGGTCACGTGTGTCGGACGGACGCGTAGCACCCAGCCTCCCACCCCCCTCCCCCCCAAAAAGGACGATGACAATATAAGTTCGCGCTTCCACGTTTCGAATTGAAATATCTGGCGGCCGCAATTCCAGCCCTGTAAAATCTCTCTTCTCCACCGTCCCCTTCCGTGCCCAGATTGCTCAAATCCCTAATTCGCCGCCAACCCTCGAATCGCCCCTCGTCTCGTCTCTTTCCCCACCGTTCCCCACCTCTGTGTCGGACGACGACGACGAAGATGACTGTCGCGCTTCACCACCGCATCAGAGCTACCTCATCTACGCCCTCGTCCACCGCACCGGGTGGTCCACCGACAACGTCGGCCGCCGCAACCGACGTGCTTCACAGACACCGAGTTCCTCCCCATTGGTCGGGGCTGTTAACGGGTTATCAGATCCAAAACCCGACCCGATATCTTAACGGCATTCCGTTACGGTGGATGCCACGTGTCGGTCACCCTTGACGAAAGCACTTCCGTGACGCGCGATTTATCGTCATGGAAGTGGATACTTCCATGATGATAATTTTGGTAATGTCATGGAACACTTCTACGACAGCACAGGTATGCCTATCTTGATTCTGTCATAAATTTGTCATGGATGTACATGCATGACAAAAAAACGACCTACTGTGACAAACACGTAACATCACAGAAGTGTATTTTTTTGTAGTGTTGTATTTTTTTGTTTTTCCATGCAATGATTCCCAACAAGCACAACATGTTAAAGGATCTATGACAATATGACTTCTATGTGAATATGAACAAACATAAATCATTACGTTGTCTTCCTTGTCTAATGTCAACAATTTTGGCATATAATATTTCGATGGAGGCTCACAATCACAAAAGATGTCCAAGATAGTGTATTCGCATGTGAATCTTCTGTTACCTTATTAATTTTTTCATGAATTGCATCATTGACCAATGCTATGTTTGTAGGTTTCCAATAATATTTTCTACTTATACTGTTCCTTATGTGATGTCATTACTTACCATAAGATTAGCATATGATCTTTTTCATTTATTTCCTTTCTTTTTATTGAACATGAAAGTAAAGAAACCAAAACTCAAACTAAACTTTATTATATATCTCGCACACGATTACAAGGATAGATCACTAAGCAAAATCTCGAAAAGAAAGGATCGAACTAAACTTTTATTCATCTAAAGCAAAAGATAACTATGGATCGAACTAAGATAAGTAAAGGTAAAAGATAGCGGAGGTGATATGATACCGGGGCACCTCCCCCAAGCTTGGCACAAGCCAAGGGGAGTGCCCATACCCGATACTCAAGTCTCCTTTGGTGATGAAGAAGGAGATGGTGGTGATGAACTAGAGGCAATCTTATCCTTCAGGCTCAAAAGATACTCCAATTTACGAATGATGCTCCGGAGGAAGATGATGCTCTTGCAACAGAATATTTTCACGAGTAAGATATTTATTTTGCACATGAACCGTTTCGATGATCCGAAAAGCTTCAATCTCAGTGGGGGTAAGACGATCATAGTAAGGTTTAAGGATATGTTCTTCTTCCTCCTCAGCAGACAAAGCTTGCTCGACCACCGACGCTTGATCTCAAGTGGTCTCCTTGCTCTTGTCCACTTTGAAGGCTTCTTTTGGCTCTTCTCTCTTCAACTCGATCTTCAAAAGCATCCTCTTCTATGTTGTTGGAGGAGGGACAAGACATGATGCCTGGCTTAACAGATCTGACCAAAAACAACAAGAAAATAAAATAGAAGATTTCTCCATGATACCATGGTTAATAGGTTCGGGAGGTATATAAAGATTTTTAATCTTGGGAAACAAGCAAACGGAAGAAACACGGAGTCCGGAAGGTACCCGAGGTGGGCACAACCCACATGGGCGCGCCTGGCTGCCCTTGTGTCTTGTGCCCACCAGGGGTGCCTTCCTGGTTGTTTCTTATTTTCCAAATTTTTGATATATTCCAAAACTGACAAAAAATATTTGTGCGGATTTTTCAGAGTCTGTTTACTTACCGTATCATGTACCTCCTCTTTTTTCATGATTCTGGAGTGTTCCAGAAGGTTTCCTTTATGTGTTCTTCCGGTGTCATAGTTTGTATAATATTGCTTTCAACATTAATGGGCGTACCTGAGATATAATGTTTTATTCTTTGCCCATTGACATCGGGTTAGTACCGTCGGCATTATTTATTTTGATGGCTCCAGATCGATAAACCTCCTCGATAACATAGGGTCCTTCCCATTTGGAGAGGAGTTTTCCTGTAAAGAATCTGAAATGAGAGTTGTACAAAAGAACATATTCTCCAACTTTGAACTCACACTTTTGGATTCTTTTATCATGCCATCTTTTAACTATTTCTTTAAATAACTTGGCATTTTCATAAGCTTGGGTTCTCCATTCATCTAGTGAGCTAATATCAAATAACCTCTTTTCACCAGCAAGTTTCAAATCATAGTTGAGTTCCTTAATTTCCCAATATGCTTTATTTTCTAACTCAAGAGGCAAATGACAAGCTTTTCTATAAACCATTTTATAAGGAGACATACCCATATGATTTTTATATGTTGTTCTATAAGCCCAAAGTGCATCATCTAATTTCATAGACCAATTCTTTCGGGACCTATTGACAGTATTTTGTAATATTAACTTTATTTCTCTATTGCTAAGTTCAACTTGACCACTAGACTGAGGATGATAAGGTGATGCAATTCTATGGTTAACATCATACTTTGCAAGCATTTTACGGAAAGTGCCATGAATAAAATGTGAACCACCATCAGTCATTAAATACATAGGGACTCCATACCTTGGTAAAATAACTTCCTTAAGCATTTTAACAGAGGTGTTGTGGTCAGCACTCACTACAAAAAAATACACTTCCGTGATGATACGCGTTTGTCACAGTAGGTCACGTTTTCTGTCATGCATGTACATCCATGACAAATTTATGACAGAATCAAGATGGTCATACCTGTGCTATCGTAGAAGTGTTCCATGACATTACCAAAATTATCATCATGGAAGTGTCCACTTCCATGACGATAAATCACGCATCACAAAAGTGCTTTCGTCAAGGGTGACCGACACGTGGCATCCACCGTAACGAAACACCGTTAAGCTATCGGGTCCGTTTTGGATCCGATAACTCGTTAACATCCTCAACCAATGGGGATTTTCCATGTGTAAAATCATCATTGGCTGGAGGAAACACGTGTCGGCTCACCGTTGGGACAAATGTCATCCACTCATTGGACCCAAAGCGCCTATGATACGCCGACACATGGCACGACCCAACAGAGGCCCATTCCTGTGAAAAGGCCGGCCCGTTTGACTTGGTCAAAAGGTGGCGGGCCGGCCCACGACAAGCCTGTTAACGGCCTATTCGCATATAGCCCATTTACAACCCGCTATCCCAGGGCCCGTTTACGTCCTATCCGAATTAGGCCCAGTAGCGTCATCTGGGCCGTCCAATATAATTCCATCCCGTTTTAACTTCCGGCCCATGTGTGGCCCATGACATCTTTCGGCCCATATGAGGCCCTTAGTAACCCTCGGCCCCTTAACGGCCCATGGTAAAACCGGCCCGTAATGAACAGCGTATCCTTTTATACCCAATAATGGCCCATTATTCCGTTGGGCCGTTTCCAGCCCATGATATCTTTCGGCCTTCTCATGGCCCATTTATTCTTGGGCTCATTTCCAGCATTCGGTTACTTATGGCCCATTACTGTCATTTTCTGCTTGTGGGCCAAATTCAGCCCGTGGTTACAGTCGGCCCGTTTGTGGCCCGTTAATACATTGGGCCGTTTTCATGTCGAAAAAAACCCGTTGGGCTGTTTTCATAGAGTTATCAAATACGGCCAATAAACGGCCTGTTATTGTCCACGAATAGTACGGCCCATGATTGGCGAAATGATGATACACCCCGTAGAAGGCCCATGGATCATACGGCTTGTAAAAGGCCCATGGATCGTACGACCCATAGAAGGCCCATGTATCCTACGGCCCGTATAGAAGGCCAATGGATCCTATGGCCCATAAAAGGCCCATGGATCATACGGCCCGCAGGAGGCCCATGGTTACAACAGTCCGTGTGTTTCCATGATTATTTTGGCCTAGTTTGCAAAAATAGGTTATTGTAGCCACTGGAAAAACACAGAAAAAGAACTGCAGTGACTACAAGCAAACAACTAAACAAGACAATAAGGAAATAAATAAGCAAGCAATTAACGCTAGCCTATTACCGCTGTTACACATATTACATCCACTGGGCATCAAAGTTCGCCACCAGTGCAAATATAGGGAAAAAAGTAGCATATTACATACATTGGCCGTCAAAATTGGCCACCAGTGCAAATAAACGCGGCAGCAAAACAAGAGCATAACTGAAAAAACTTCAGAAGATCTCAAGAAACGTGGTATCCACCATGCTGGCAATAAGCTTAGCAAGTGTCGCGGAATTAACACGTCAGATGTCTTCGTGGAAAGACTTAATCGTGGAGCCATCGCAACGGGTTAGCTTGAAGGGGTTAAACCGGACAAAGGGACACGGGAGTTTATACTAGTTCGGCCCTTTCGATGAAGGTAAAGGCCTACGTCTAGTTGTGATGGGATTGATTGGGTTTCGATGCGCAGGGAGCGAATTCGCTAGCCTGAGCCTCGAGTTGTTGTTGTCTGTCCCTGAACGGCCGCCGGGTCACCCCTTTATATGCACAGGAGGACCCCAGCCGGTCTACAGAGTCCTAGGCTGACTTATACAAGTGCCAGCCTTGGTCTCTTCCTTTCTTTCTTATATTACAAGTTTATACAAGTATGGCGGTTTACCATCATGGGCCCTAATCGCCCGTGGACTCTGGGCCATTATGCTTCCTCCGTAAAGCGCCATCCTCCGGGTTGTCTTGGGCTTCGGTATAGCTAAAGGTGAACCGACCCCTCCTGGTCGGTTTACCCTTATCGGTTATATCCTCAACATTAGGCCCCAGATTGATTTGAACCTGTTCATGTCAATCTTCAATCCTTAGGAACATTATTAAACTTGATATCCATCCTTGTAAACCGCCATATTGCCTTTCCCTGTGAACTTTAGTGAACCGCCGTGACGTCATCTTCTGTCACTGCAGCAAGTTATGGTGATGTCATCCCTGCATACCAAGATTTATAAAGATTCCCTTCTCTTTAATTAATTCCCGAAGATCGAGGCGACAACTGTATCCTTTTCTGCCGCTTCAGACCCCTCGATTTTCGTGCCTGCCATTTTATCCCCTTTTCTTTATAAATAGGACCGAGACTCCTTTCATTTTTCCCCATTGCCTGTTCGCCTCGTCTTCCTCCTCGCGACCCGAAGAACTCAAGCATCGCTGCCGTCGTCGACCTTGAAGCTCTGCCTCATCTCAGGCCGCCGCATCACCCTGCTTGCACCAGAGCTGCTGTGATATTCCTCCGCCACTGCATGACTCTGGTAAATGCTCCCTTTTCTCACTTATCAGATCTATATTAGGGTTTCAAGTTTTCCTTGGTGTTCGTCAGTGTTCATCAGCGTTCGTCAGTGTTCATCTGCCTTCCCTTTATCATCTCACTGACTCCAGTAACGCCTGATAGCTTCTTTTGTGGCTAGATCTGTAGTTTTTACCGTACCGTACCACAGCATCTTGCTGTTCCTGGGTAAATTCTTATTTGAACCATCTCTGTTCCGTTTAGCGCCATTGTAGGGTTCAGAAAAAATTTCTTTACTGACCGACGGTAGATCAAGAATTATATCACCCTCTTGTGAAACTTGTTTCTGCAACACTTAGGAAATTTTAGATCTAACCCTTTGCACCAAAAGGCGGTTTAACCTGCGATAATTGATAATTCCTCATACACCATTAGCCCTCACTTAAACCGCCATATAATGTTCAATAGCAATGATTGGTTCTCGTATGCACACCTTGATTAAATTTCCGGTTTAGCATTACATGCCAATTTAATATTGATGAATTCACTTGGATCAGCAAACGTAAACTTCCCATTTTCCTTCTGCAGACTGATGGCACCACAATTTGCTGCCTGTAACTGGGTCCCATCCCGGATTGCCGAGACACAGATCAACAACTTTGTCATTACAGGCGCTTTAGCTCCACAAAATGTTCTTCAGTGGCGAGTTCCTGGTCCTGAATGCCCTCCTGAACCCAAAGAGGGAGAGGTGATTGTGTTCGTGCAACATCTGGGCCGGGGCTTCAGTCCCCCCGGATCAAAATTTTTCCGTGATGTGCTTGCCAGCTTCCAACTCCATCCTCAAGATATAGGACCAAACTCAGTGTCCAATATATGTGATTTCCAGGATTTCTGCGAAGTTTATCTGCAAGAAGAACCAACTATTGATTTATTCCGGGATCTCTTTCACTTAAACCGCCGGACCGAATTCGCTGACGGTCCCAACACTGAACTTGGTGGCGTTTCAATTCAGAAGAGGAAAGAAGTTGAATTTCCTCATGCCAAACTTCATAGCCACCCAAAGGACTGGAACCAAACGTGGTTCTATTATCAAAACACTGCTCCTACTGACGAAAATCCTCTGCCGGGTTACCGGCCATACTGGCTTAGCAATAGCCACCCTTTACCTCCACGACTAACAACAAAAGAACGTCAAGCCTATGCATCCCAGCTTGTTAGACTCCGGGCTTTCATGGCCAATGGTTTAACTGGCATCGATCTTGTCCGCTGCTGGCTTTCATGGTGTATTTTGCCCTTAAGCCTCCACTCCGTGTTAATGTGTGAATATACTGGCCAAACATATGACCCGCAATGGTTTAACCAAATAGAAATGACTGAGGATGAGGTCACTGAAAGTGTGAAGAAAATACTTGATGAAAGTCTCACTGTGTGCACTCAGGTCAGTCTGCCTCCTTATTATGCCTCCAACAAACTGCCAGCGGTAAGCATTTTAACTTTGTATCTTCCTGACTCTGCTGCGTTTATAGCTTTATTGTAATAGTCCTTTGCACAACCTCCCAGGTAGACAACTCCTTCTGGAAAAAGAAACCTCAAGACAAATCGGCCAAGGCTCCTCGGATTAAGAGCAAGGTCACCAAGAGAGCTGGCAAGAAGAAAGCTGCTGAGACTTCTGAACCGCCAGAAGATGTCCATGAATCAACTGAAGAGGTAGAACTTGACTCCCTTAGCTTTTAAAGATGTCCATGAATCAACTGAAGAGGTAGAACTTGACTCCCTTGGCTTTTATTTCATACATCTTATTGACAATGATTGCTCCCAGGATGATGCAGAGGCCAGCCGTGCAGATCACGTTGAGGTAATTTATCTTTCTGACTCAGAACTTGTGCCAGCTCAAAGGCTTCACCGTGCAGTTTGGAAAGTGAAATGTTCTCACCCTCTTGCTTATGTGGGTCAAAAACTTTCTTTAAAGACACAGCAAACCGAAGGTCGTCGCACAACTCGGCACAGTGGTCAACAGGTCACTTCCTCCGGTTTACCTCTGACACCATCCCGGAAACACCGTCCCGAGGTTGCCTGTTCTCCTGAAAAACATTATCCTTTGAAGGGTTTTTTTCGATGCCCTCTCAATCCATCTGATTCAAACTATCAGGTATCTTCAAACTCGTCGGGCGGTTCATCCACCACTCAACTGCCTCCATTGAAAACCGTCCCTGGGTAAGCATACATCCTTTCCTTTTTCCCTTATCCTTATATTGACCCTGCTGATCCTTGTTTTCATACTAGCGGCAAAGCTCGTCTGAGTAAGAAGGCTAAGACCAGTACCCCTTCTGGCGAGGTTGAACCGGCAGAGATTCCTGAAGATGCCCGCGAGAACTTTGATAATCCCATGGACGACTTTATCCCGCCAGAACCAACTGCAAATGTTGATCCACCAGAAGCTGATCCGGCCACTCATGAGGGCACCTCTAGTCCACATGCCACACTTGCAAGTCCAGCTGTTGATCCTCTGAACTCCACAGTCAATCCGCCAATTCCTCCTACCACTTCAACCCCAGAAAAGGATGATGAAGTTGTCGTTACCGGCATTGGTTATACCGCTCCGGGAAATCCGGTCATTTTGGCAAAACACAATGCCAAAGATGAATTTGCTTTCCCAAGCAAAGGGAAAGCAGATATTGATTTGTCAAAGTACGCTCATCTTTCTGTCCAGGAGCTTCATTCCGGAATTTTTGAACCGGCTTTATGCAAGCCGAGACTCTGAAGCTGATTTGGTGAACCTGATGAAAGAACGCTATGAGGTATTCCTTCTCATCTTAATCTTGTATCCCGTAGCCCCCAAGGGTCGGGTTAAATTATAAAGTTAAACCGGGACTTATAATCCCTTTCATTCTGAATGCTCCTTATTGATGTTCCTTTGAGTGAATATGCATTAGCCCCCAAGTGCCCGGATTAAAACTTGTATTGATCCTGGGGACTTTGAACCAGCAGTAGTAAAGAAGCAATCCACATTAGCCCCCAAGTGCCGAGTGTATAACTAGTTATATACTTGGGACTTTGATAGTATATTGATATGCATCTGTGACTGACAGGCGGAGATAAACGGTCAACGCACTCAAGTTGCGGACCTTCAAGAAAGCATCAAATCTTAGCAAGAAGAATCTTCCAAGTCCAAAGAGGAACTAAAAGCCGCTTTAACTTCCCTGGAACAACTTAAAGAAAGCTTCAAGACAGAACATGCCAAGTGGGAAACTGAGAAGGACACATTACGAAAACAAGCTGAAGACGCCGAATCAGCTCTTAAACCGGTGGAAGAAGAGCTTTCCGGATTGAAACGCCAAGTGAATGCTATGACATCTGCCGTTTTTGGTGAGTACTTACTAAGCCATGGAATATTCCTTGTTGGAAAGCAGCTGTTAACAATCCTTACCCGTTGCAGGAAGCCGTATTACTCATCTGGGTTCAGATGCACTGGTGAAGCTGAAAGCAGCATATACTTTGATTGAACAACTGTATGTTGGTGCCCAACGGTTATTTGTGCAGCCTCTTATAATAACCCGGCCCCAACCCTGATTAAGGAAATGCTAGCAAGGCTTTCGATGGTACCAACCCAGTTAGAAGAAGTGAAGCGATCTACTACCAGGGCAGGTGCTTTGTTGGCCCTCACCTGAGCCAAAGCGTGGATAGCTGACCTTGATCCGGTTGACCTTGCAAAAGGCTTTCCAAGCTCACAAGAGGACGGGGCGGATTTTGACGACGCCGCCTTGAAAAAGGTGACAAGGGAAATGCGTCCTCTGGCGAGTCATCTTGCAGAAGATGCTAACTTGATTGTCCACCGGTCTCGTTATGATGCAAATAACAAACGGGTTAATGCTGACTTGCCGGAAGTGCAAAATCTTATTCTGCCAATCCGTAAGCACACTTACGCCCCTGATGTTGATCCGTCAGAACTTATCAGTGAAGAAGCTGTCTTTCAGGCTTTAACCCGGATTGACTGGACAAGCACGGATTTCCAACCACAAGGTGAAGATGAGACTGAACCGGCGCCAAATGACCCGTCAACTTCGCAGCATCGTGGCAACGAAACTTAATCCGACAAGCTGATGAATGCTCCGTAGACTTTGTTCAGGGAAAAAACACCATATTTTGGGCCTTGAAAGCGCCTTGTAATAGGCTAGAGAAATATTATGATCCGTTCTGCCATCGTGCATTGGGATATACTTTATCTTGATCTGTCATGATAATTTCAGCACTGCCTCATAAATTTTCAATAATATGCAATCCCTGTATCTACATAAGAGAAATTCTGTCAAGACGGTTTACCACTGGACAGGTCAAAAGTACCCCTCATATCTTGGCAAGCAACCATGGTTACTAACAACATAGCAATAATAAATCATACCTGTGATAAGAGATATTGCTGTTAGTTTTACCAATTGTGATACTAGGAAGGATGAAAATCCAATTTCCAATATGCCATGATGGTATATGATATCGAACTAGGTTGCGATAAACACCAGACAATTGCTAGAGACAGTGTCAATCCAGCCCGGTTTGAGGGATGCCGGGTTACCTTTATTTGAATGCTTAAACAGAAAATCTGTAAGCCACACTGGGTTAAGAAACACCGGGTTCGTCGTAAACATGATGAAAGAAAAAACTTAGCATGAACGAAGAAAACATAGCAAGGCTTTTCAAGGGCTGCCAAGCCCAAACCGAGGCTTTTCATGGGCTGCCAGGCCACTGAGTTAAACCATTTTAGCAAAGCCTTTTAAGATGGGCCTCCAACTAACCAATGATCGTTTTAACTTTGACGAGTTCAGGGTCTCAAAGAGAGTAACTGTCAAACGTTCGACGGGTCGTGCCAGGATTACCTGGATAGGAGTGGCTTACTTGATGAAGGCAGGTTAACCCGGGGTTTTAGGTGAATACACCAGGCTTCCAAGCCGTGGGTCGATACCCGACTACAAGGGTCCTTTCAAGCTCTTTGGTATTTGACACAAAGAGCCCCCAAGTAACTTTGTGAGCTGTGCTCAATGGGTGCCTATGTTTGAGCTGTGCCGTGAGCAATCAGACTCTCTTTGGCCCCTTGGGTGTGAAGCTCCCAAGCTAAGTGGTGGCGTGATAGCCAGTTTAAGAGGTAGTACTCCGCTTGTCTAAGGTGAAGCCCCCAAGTTAATAGATATTGGAAGAAAAACAACGGAGACACTGCTTGATTTAGCAAGGGTGCCGGTTTACTTTATTGATCATAATATGTGCATTGTCGAAATATATACATAAGAAAAGCCAGTGGCTTCAAGCATAATAAGGCCGTAGGAGAGCTATGTTCCATGGCCGCCGGGTCTCCTCCTCAGAGCTACGTGAGTCTTCTCAAACGTCAATGAGGTAGTATGATCCGTTGTGTAGATTCTTGCTGACCACAAAGGGTCCTTCCCAAGGCGGGGATAGCTTGTGCATATCAGTCTGGTCTTGAACGAGATGAAGCACCAGATCACCTTCTTGAAAGGTTCTTGTCTTAACCCGGCGGCTGTGATAACGCCGCAGGTCTTGTTGATAAACTGCTGACCGAGCCAAAGCCATGTCTCGTTTCTCATCTAACAGGTCCAGCGCCTCTTGGCGTGCTTGCTCATTGTCCGCTTCAACATAATTTGCAACTCGGGGCGAGTCGTGACGGATATCGCTTGGAAGGACAACCTCTGCCCCGTAAACCATGAAAAAAGGTGTATAACCTGTAGACCGGTTTGGGGTGGTGTTTATACTCCATAACACCGACGGTAATTCTTCCACCCAACAACCCGGGGTCCGCTTCAGCGGGACCATAAGCCGAGGCTTGATACCCTTCAGGATTTCTTGATTCGCCCTCTCCGCGTGGCCATTAGACTGGGGGTGAGCCACAGATGCTAGATCAAGCCGGATGTGCTCTCGTTGGCAAAATTCCTCCATCTCCCCTTTAGAAAGGTTCGTACCATTATCTGTGATGATACTGTGTGGAAAGCCAAAACGGAAAATAATATTTTTAAGGAATTGAACCGCCGTAGCTGCGTCACACTTACTGATGGGCTCCGCTTCAACCCATTTAGTGAATTTGTCAACCACCACCAACAGGTGGGTCTTCTTGTCCTTGGAACGCTTAAAGGGTCCCACCATATCGATCCCCCAAGTAGCAAATGGCCAAGTAATGGGAATCATGCGTAATTCTTGAGCCGGAACATGAGCTCGACGTGAACATTTCTGACAAGCATCGCACCGCTTTACCAGATCCTCCGCATCAGAATGGGCTGTTAACCAGTAGAACCCATGACGGAATGCTTTAGCCACGAGGGATTTGGAACCGGCATGGTGACCACAATCTCCTTCATGAATTTCACGCAAAATCTCTTGCCCCTCTTCGGGAGAAACACAACGTTGGAACACGCGTGAAACGCTGCAACGGTGTAGCTCACCATTATGCATGACCATAGACTTGGACCGCCGGATTATCTGTCTGGCGAAAAGCTCGTCATCTGGTAACTCGCCCCGGTTTAAGTATGCCAAATATGGGATAGTCCAATCCGGAGTGGCATGCAAGGCAGCTACCAATTGGGCCTCCGGATCAGGAACGGCTAAATCCTCCTCTGTAGGCAATTTTACAGACGGGTTATGCAAAATATCCAGAAAGGTATTAGGTGGTACCGGTTTACGTTGAGATCCCAGCCGGCTGAGAGCATCAGCTGCTTCGTTCTTGCGCCGGTCGATGTGCTCCACCTGATAACCTTTAAAGTGGCCTGCTACCATATCCACCTCTCGCCTGTAAGCTGCCATGAGTGGATCTTTTGAATCCCAAGTGCCAGAAACTTGCTGGGCCACGAGATCAGAATCCCCAAAGCATCGAACCCGGCTTAAGTTCATTTCCTTAGCCACACGGAGGCCGTGGAGTAAGGCCTCGTACTCTGCTGCATTGTTAGTACAAGGGAACATTAAGCGGAGAACATAACAAATTTTATCACCTCGAGGGGAAGTAAGGACGATTCTAGCCCCTAAGCCTTCCAACTGCCTGGACCCGTCAAAGTGAATAGTCCAGTATGTGTTATCCGGCTTGTCCTCTGGTGCCTGTAACTCAGTCCAGTCATTAATGAAGTCAACCAGCGCCTGAGATTTGACGGTTGTTCGGGGCATATACTTCAACCCATGGGGACCAAGCTCAATTGCCCACTTTGCAACCCGGCTAGTTGCCTCTCTATTCTGGATTATATCACCCAAGGGAGCAGAGCTAACCATGGTGATAGGATGGCCTTGAAAGTAGTGCTTGAACTTCCTACTTGCCATAAAAACTCCATACACCAGCTTCTGCCAATGTGGATACCTTTGCTTGGATTCGATTAATACCTCACTGATATAGTAAACCGGCCTTTGAACAGGATATTCTTTTTCAGCCTCCTTTCGTTCAACCACAATTGCCACACTAACTGCACGGGCATTGGCAGCCACGTACAACAATAAAGGCTCCTTATCGACCGGAGCCGCAAGGAGGGGCGGTTCAGTCAGCTGCCGCTTCAAATCCTCAAATGCTGCATTAGCTGCGTCACTCCAGATGAATTTATCTGTCTTCTTCAGCATCTGATACAGGGGAATAGCCTTCTCTCCCAAACGACTGATAAACCGGCTGAGGGCGGCAATCCGGCCCGCCAAACGCTAAACATCATTGATGCACGCTGGTTTAGCAAAGGATGTGATCACTTTGATTTTTTCTGGATTGGCCTCGATGCCTCGATTGGATACCAGAAAGCCCAGAAGCTTGCCTGCCGGAACACCAAAAATGCACTTCTCTGGGTTAAGCATCATTTTGTAAACCCGAAGATTGTCAAACGTCTCCTTGAGATCATCTATCAAGGTTTCCTGCTTCCTGGATTTTACCACAATATCATCCATGTAAGCATGAACATTGCGCCCGATCTGCTTGTGAAGACAATTTTGCACACAACGCTGATAGGTTGCTTGGGCGCTCTTGAGCCCAAAAGGCATTGAAACGTAGCAGAAAGCTCCAAAGGGGGTGATAAAGGCTGTCTTCTCCTAGTCCTTAACTGCCATTTTAATCTGATGATAACCTGAGTAGGCATCCAGGAAACTTAGGCGATCACAACCCGCCGTCGCATCAATGATCTGATCTATCCGCGGGAGAGCAAAAGGATCGGCCGGGCATGCCTTGTTCAAATCTGTGGTCCACACACATACGCCAAGTGCCGTTTTTCTTAAGAACGAGCACCGGATTAGCCAACCACTCAGGATGAAATACTTCAATGATAAACCCTGCTCCCAGTAGCCGGGCTACTTCTTCACCAATGGCCTTGCGTCTCTCTTCGTTAAAGCGGCGAAGGAACTGCTTGACCGGTTTGAACTTGGGATCAATATTGAGATTGTGCTCAGCGAGTCCTGTTGGTACACCTGGCATGTCAGAAGGCTTCCATGCAAAAATGTCCCGATTCTCACGGATGAACCCGATGAGCGCGCTTTCCTATTTTGGATCCAGATTGGCACTGATACTAAATTGTTTGGATGAATCACCGGGGACAAAATCAACGAGTTTAGTTTCATTAGCTGGTTTGAACGCCAGGGCCGGGTCATGCTTAGTTGTGGGATTTTTAAAAGGGGTCATGTCCGCTGGATCAACATTGTCCTTATAGAACTTCAACTCCTCTGTGGCACAAACCGACTCGGCATAGGCCGCCTCACCTTCCTCGCAATCCAAAGCAATCTTGCGGCTACCATGTACTGTGATCATCCCTTTATGACCCGGCATTTTGAGCTGTAGGTAGACATAACAGGGTCTCGCCATGAATTTCGCATAAACCGGCCGCCCGAACAGCGCGTGATAAGGGCTCTGGATCTTCACCACTTCAAATGTCAATGTCTCAGATCTGGAATCATGCTCATCTCCAAACACGACTTCCAAAGCAATCTTCCCAACAGGGTATGCCGATTTACCTGGTACCACGCCGTGAAAAACTGTATTCGACGGTTTAAGATTCTTATCTGTCAACCCCATGCGGCGGAAAGTCTCGTAGTACAGGATATTTATGCTGCTTCCTCCATCCATTAAAACTTTGGTGAACTTGTAACCTCCCACCTGAGGTGCTACGACCAAGGCTAACTGACCCGGATTGTCAATCCGGGGTGGGTGATCCTCTCTACTCCACACAACAGGCTATTCTGACCATCGTAGATAACGTGGCACGGCCGGTTCAACAGCATTAACCGCCCTGCTGTGAAGCTTCTGATCTTGCTTGCACAGGCTAGTCGTGAACACGTGATATTGCCCGCTGTTCAACTGCTTGGGATGATTTTGGTAGCCTGACTGCTGCTGATTCCCCTGGTTGTTCTGCTGGTTATTGCCGTGGTTGTTCTGATGTCCTTGATTATTCTGAAACACAGAGCTTGAACCGCCGCCCCCATTGAAACCAGGGCCTGAACCGCCGGGCGGACCCTGATCATACCGGTAGAGATCAGAGTTTTTGAACTCCCTCATTATGTGACAATCCTTCCAAAGGTGTGTAGAAGGGGCCTCCTTGGTTCCATGCTTCAGACAGGTCTGGTTTAACAAGCGCTCCAGATTAATCCCGCCACCGCGCTGGGGCGGTTTACCCTTACGACGCTGCATATTCGTGTTAGCCACAAAATCTGAATTATCTGCCTTGCGCTTACCGTTATTCCCATGGCCTCCTTGGTTATGGTGCTGCTGCCCTTTCGCACCGCCGTTCTTCTTTCCCTTCTCCGGTTTCTCCTCATCAGACTCGGGATCCTTGGTATTATCAGAATCGGCATATTTGACCAAGGCTGCCATAAGTGTTCCGATATCATTGCAATGGCGCTTGAGCCTCCCCAACTTCATCTTTAGTGACTTAAACCGGCAATTGCGCTCCAGTGTTAAGATCGCTTGGCCAGCACTGATCCGGTCCGAAGAATGCAAAACCTCCAAAACCCGGCACACCCAGTGAGTTGTTGACTCACTCTCCCCTTGAACACAGGCATCCAGATCTACAATAGACATGGGCTGTTTGCAGGTGTCTTTGAAATTGGCTATGAACTGAGCCTTTAACTGCCCCCATGACTCGATGGAATTGGCTGGTAAGTTTTTCAGCCAAGTACGGGTTGTCCCCTCTAACATCACTGTGAAATATTTTGCACACGCCGCTTCATCCACTTCCAGCATCTCCATTGCCATCTCGTAACTCTCGACCCACGCCTCAGGCGGCTGATCAGCAGTGTAATTGGGTACCTTTCGCGGACCTTTAAAATCCTTGGGCAGTCGTATATTACGGAGGGCCGGAATAAGACACGGCACTCCCCAGGAACTGAAAGCGACCCCAGTGCCTCGGTCTACCGACGCCATTGGCTAAAGCGGGGCGGTTTGATGGCGGCCTGCCTCCCTGCGTGCCCTGCCATTATCTACCACCTCCTGAGCATTTATCTCACCGTGGGTCGCATTACGGCACCTGGCACTGCTAGATACTTCTGGTTCATCTATGTGTCTGCTGTGGCTTTTTCTTGGATGGGGGGTCGAATGAATTCTATCCCGGCTATAAGAATAGGCCTGCTATTATACCACAGCGGTTTGAAGAAGATCCCTGGCCCGCCGCGTTTCAATCGCTGCCAATGAGTCACCTTCGATCGGAATAGCCGCCAGACGGGACGCTGCAGCAATCATATTATCCAAAGGGCTCGGAAAGTGATCCGGTGGCGCGACCACATGCGGCGGCGGATTGTCCGTCCGTCGAGGTGGTTCTGTCAGGCATGGCTGATCCGGTGCCGTCCTAAGTGCTTCAGTCCGGTTCACGGCTGCTGGATTGCTCGTCCCGCCCCCCGGTGTATTAAAGAGGTTCAAGCCTTCAAAGAACGGCGGCAGGCGCGATCGATATTTCCGCCGCATTACCTCGTTTGATGCGTTTTGGTCCAAGGCCAGTCGGTAATTCTGTGCCTGTATCAATTGTGATTGGGCATCCAAAGCGGCCCGTTCCTCCGCCATCTTCGCATCTGCAACCGCCAGATCCTCCTTGGCCTGTGCTATCTGGTCCTTCAGCTTTGCAACATCCACATTATGCTAGTCCTGTGTCTCTGGGGTAACCATCGTGGTTAGCAAGGTCGCCCAAGCATCCATCAGATCGGAGAGAACTTGAACCGGCCAGCGCCCCGGGCCACCTGACGCGGCTGCTGTTGAAGATTGCAACGTGGGCTGTGTCCCGGCCATGTAAACGGCAACCCGGCTCGGCGCTTCAGGGAGATCCGGAATACTACCGCCGTCGGAATATCCCTCGAAGCCATCGTCATGGACTTGATACAGGGACTCAGTTTCACCGGTGGATGACTCGCTATCAGAGTAAACAGTTGTCTCACCCTCAGATACCGGTTCAGATCCGGCTCCATGGACGCACCCTACGAACGCCCGCTTCACGGCAGGCTTGACTTGGGTAGGGTTTGCATGCTGAGCTGTCTCGACGAGGTCGGTGCAGATGTCCAGCTCAGGACCCTGTTCGCCGATCTTGCCAATCAATACATGGATTCCTCCAAAGGGGACCCGGTATCCGTACTCAATTGAGCCGGTCTCGGGGCCCCACCCTTCGTTGTCGATGTAGAGCTTGCCGCGATGACTCTTGGTCATCCGGCCAACCGCGTACCCTTTGAGTCTTTCGAAGCTGCCCATCAAGAACTCGAAACCATCGTGCGATAGCCCCACGGTGGGCGCCAATTGTCGCGGAATTAACACGTCAGATGTCTTCGTGGAAAGACTTAATCATGGAGCCATCGCAACGGGTTAGCTTGAAGGGGTTAAATCAGACAAAGGGACACGGGAGTTTGTACTAGTTCGGCCCCTTCGATGAAGGTAAAGGCCTACGTCTAGTTGTGATGGGATTGATTGGGTTTCGATGCGCAGGGAGCGAATTCGCTAGCCTCAGCCTCGAGTTGTTGTTGTCTGACCCTAAACCGCCGCCGGGTCACCCCTTTATATGCACAGGAGGACCCCAGCCGGTCTACAGAGTCCTAGGCTGACTTATAAAAGTGCCAGCCTTGGTCTCTTCCTTTCTTTCTTATATTACAAGTTTATACAAGTATGGCGGTTTACCATCATGGGCCCTAATCGCCCATGGACTCTGGGCCATTACGCTTCCTCCGTAAAGCGCCATCCTTCGGGTTGTCTTGGGCTTCGGTATAGCTAAATGTGAACCGACCCCTCCTGGTCGGTTTACCCTTAGCGGTTATATCCTCAACGGCAAGCTTATTAGCTTTCTCCTGTTTGGCGCTAAAATCCTCCAACGCTTGCTGTTGCACCAGAAAGTATGCATCTGAATGCTCCAGGGACTTCCGCAGTTCTTCCGCTTCTTGTCACAGCACAACTGATCGATGTCTTTCATCTTGTAGTTGAGACTCAAGAAACTGAACTGATTCAGACAGTGAGTTTGAGTAGCTTGTGCAAGCGGTAGTGGCCAGTAACTCCAACACTAAACCAAGACAGGACTTTGGGGTTGTCTCACTGTCTTCGAGATAGTCTTCCTTAGCTGTTTTATCAGCTTTGTTGGAGACCAACAAAGATGTGTCACTATCCTGAACCTTATCTGCATTACTTCCTTTACCATTGCTTAATAAGGCACTCTTCCCCAATATTCTGTCAGCATTCTAAAAGAAGAAACAAGCAGACACATAACAGTTTAGCATGTACTAGTATATGAAACTCATTTCGGTGAACCAGTTCATTAGTAAGGTGACAGGATTAAACTACCAAGTCTTCCATTGCCAAGTGCTAGTACATAGTAAAAGCATCAAACAAACATATATCTATGTCCTATGGTCACTGCATTGTCTTGCCAAATCGAAATAGAGACACGGTTCAAATCATATCAGTTCAAGACAAAGCAGTAGTGAAAGAATACAAAGCGTGGGAAACTACACGACACAACAAGATTTCAGATGGGTACCACGGGTCTACATGTACAACAACACTATTGGCCTTTTGTGATGCTAGTAATGTGCATGATATGAGAAGTCAACTGTATACACAATTGAAATTGAAATCAACAGAGCTATTGATAAGAGCAAGCCTGTTAAAGAAACATGCGTGAACATACCTGTTGTGCCATTGAAGTTTCGATTGGATCCTTCAATTTAAAAATAAGTTTGTATGAGTAAATACAGTGATACAAGAGCAAAGCAGTATGCACGATAGCAATCATAGTTAAAAAAGGCGCGCCTAAGCGAGCGCTTAAGCGCACCTAGGCTCTAGGCGTTGGCGAAACACATTATGCATAACTACGCTTAATCTGTGCATAACTGCGCATAAGTATGCGGTTTGGTCAGTAAAGCGCAAGGCGGTGGCAAAATGCACAATTAACGCCTAACGCTTTTTTGAACTATGATAGCAATGGAATCTTAAATTAGAACAATTGTTCTTCAGGTTTAGGCACTTGTTCTACATGAACAGAGTACAGTAAGATGCAAGAATATAGTACTTAAAAATAGAAAGTGACCTCATAGACCTTACCACATTCTTGGTTCGGGACCAGTACAGAACAAGGCATTCCCAGTCATTTTCCAGTAAATGTTTCTCAGGAGAACGTAAGGGAATTTGATGAGTTTCTTTGCCGGTGAAGTACGTTTTCTTCAGGTAATTCCGATACTGCCACCAAGCATTCTTGAAGATATCACAGGTATTAGCATAGGTTACCTCATCCTGAGTTTCCAAATCGGTCCTTCTCTATAGAGAAAATGGGAAAATTTGCTGTATTATAACCATCATGGAGGTAGGATGTATGGGACAAAGCAAAGTAATTGCCATGAATAACATTACTTACACATAACTCCTGGACAAACACCTGCAACTGGCATTTTCCTTCATCTTCAGTATAATATTTCCAAGATGGAAGATACGCACATACGATTTAACAACATCAAATGTGACAGATGCTAAACTACGACTAGCTGGTTGTGCTTCCTCCATAGGAATAGGCATACTAACTGGGGGAGTTGGGGTTCGCCGTGGTAGTACTGGCCCTTTGGGCACTAGAGATGCCTTACTAACTGCTCTTGTTTGGGAGCTCTGTGGTGGAGATGGTGCTGTGTCAACAGGAACTGGGTTACTATCTGCTAGGGTTGGGGTTAGATTGGGTGAAGCTGGTTCTCTGTCCTTCGCAGTAGGGGTACAATCTGCGAGAGTTTGGGTTATGTGTGGTAGGGCTGGTTCTCATGCATGTACAACCCAGGTGCTATCTCCACCAAGAGGTAGCACTGTTTTATTTGAAGATCGTGTTTTTAGTCCGCTAGATGCTGGCATCACCCGCTCCAATTCAAATGGTTGATAAACAGGAAACATACTTGAATGTACATACATTGTATGAGAGACAGATGCGATAGATAGTGTGGAAAAAAGAGGGCATGAAATAGTTGACATGTATATTGTTTAACTAAAATGGATAGCATGACATAATTTCACATATATGATTTCTATCTAAACTGGATAACATAGCATAACATAATTCAAAGATATGATGAATAACTAAAAACATGATCGCATGACATAATTCACCTACATGTTATCTAAGTAATCAAGATCGCATCATTTAATTCACATATGTGATTTATATGCTAAACAGAGGGCATTAGATATGATGTCTAAACCAAGAACATGGTGTTGAATATTGTGTACATGATGTCTAATCTATGCAATGCGAGACACCATATGCATGATATGAGCAGTATAACCGTGCCAAGTTAGAGCATACACCTCGGTGGGAGAATAGGACTGGTCATCTGTCTCTGAATCCATCTTTGAGGAGCTATCGGGACCCAACAAGAGATCTCCTTCGACAGGTAGCACCGTCTGCGCTGAAGGCCTTGTTTTCACTCCAGATTTTTCAATCTCCCACCCAAATGGCTGATTCACAGGAAGAGTAGTTTAATGCACAAACATTGTCGACAAATGGAAATGTAATGAAGAGAAGGATGGGCAAGATATCATTCAAATATATGATGTCTGGTTAAACAGGATGGCATTGCACATTTCACGTATATTATGGCTGGCTAAAAGACATGAGACTGCACAATTCCCATATATGATATAGAAACTAAAAAGGTGGCATTACAGAACATGTCTAAACTAAGCAGATGACATATATGATGTCAAATGTAGGCACTACAAGGCAACATATGCATGATATGACTAACATCATCATGCCAAGGTAGAGCAAACACCTTGGGGGGTAAATAGGAGTGGTCAGCGGCGTCTGAATCCGCCTCAGAACAGATATCTTCCTCTGGATTACAATCTAGAGAGGGGTGGGGAGGGTTTGCCATTGAACCCACCATGGAGCGATGTCTGCATGACATTGTATTGCCGCGCAAAACTCTTCTCTTTTTCTCTACATGTTCAGCATGACTGTGTACAATATCTGACATGCATACGAAAAAATATGGTGAGATTATGTAAGGAGAGCATGCAGAAATTTATAGTGATGGTAACAACCAGTGGATGGATCCAAAAATAATGATAGCAGGCTGATGATTGCTTTAATTTAATAAAAAGACAGATGATGATTGCTTTACTATTTGTTTCCCACCCAAGATGAACAACATAGTCATACCCTAGGTGAACCAGATATTAGACAAAGATACTATTCATTGCTTCCTCGATATGTGCCCCACAACTAATTTAGAACTCAAGTTTGAACATTAATTTGGACCTGACTTGGAGTCCAAGAGGTGAACATGACGATAAAGTAGCAGGTGATTTTAAGCAATGCATAACATAAGCAGAAACAAAAGAGTGCGACCTCTCTTGTGGATCCGTGTACTCCTCAGGTTCATCTGCTGAGTCGATGATGGTGATGTCGTTGCGGTGGGTGCCGGCGGCAGGGAAGGAGATTTGAGGCGGTGAAAGATGGTTAGGAGTCGTGATATCTGGTTTTGGTGGATGTTTCTGTTGATGGAGCAGCTCAGTTGAGGTGGACGACGTTGCGGCTGGAGCAGGACAAACCACACAAAGTTCCCTTTGACACCTACGTGTAATGGAAGTAATTTTGTAAGGGCTCATTTGGCTTGCATGATTCTAAAAACGCAGGGATATGAAAAACACCGGAATAGGATAGGAATGCACATGGTAAAGAGAGCATTTGTAAACACATGATTTCTGTCAACTTGAGTGTTTGGTTTATAGGAATTGGAAGAGCAAAGGAATGCAAAGAAACATAGCCAAAATAAAGTGAAACCATATGAAAGCGTGTATAGTTAGAATGTTATTCTGCCACTAATGCACTTGGTCTTGTTTTCATGCATAGGATTTTGAAAAGTAGGTCCAGGTGGATGTTTTGCTTCATTTCTTTCAACAAAATGCATGAATAATTAAATAGTAGAGTGCCATTGGAAACTTCCCTATTGCTATGTTTTTCTGTTGAACCAAAATAGCCCTAATGGATCGACATGAATGTATAGTAATAAGTGATGCAACAAGTGTACAAACTCATTGCCGTAGTCGTGTCGACCTCAACATCATTGGGTTGGTCGCTGAAGCAGTTGAAGTAGAGGTGGCTATCGGAGGTGTGGAGGAAGATCTAAGGTATCTGTAGACCGCGTCCAGGGCACTGCTCTGTTGTGATGGATCGTTCTGTCGTTGGAGCAGCCCCGGTGAGCCGTAAGACGTCAAGGCTGAAGCAGCACAAGACATACATCGTTATTCTCAAGTGGGATTCTAATAGCATCTCTAATAGATGATGTAAAATACATGTAAAATTTACATCACCAAAAACCACCTGACTACAACAGACGAGGTAAAAACTATTGACTCTGAACTTAACTATCGAAACTGAAATTTACTGTGGAATCTGAATGTTACTGTCGAAACTGAAGGCAATGGTAGCAGAGAGGCACTTGACATGTAGTTTAGGGAGGGCCTGCAGTTCATCTTCAACCTGCACCCCCCTGAGCCGCCAGCCACCACCGGCCGAACCGCCGGCCTCAGCGCCGCCTCGCTGCCCCGAAACAACTCCCCATCGCCGGTCCGCCGCCGCCCCGGCCAGCCCTATAGGCCCCCCGCCCCACCCTGAACCCTAAGATAGATAGTGGGGTACCTCTCCGGCGAGCCCCCGTCCCCCCTGCGGGTGGTTCTTCCTTAACTCCGGCGAGCCCCCCCCCCCTGAAAATTGACTGACCCAAAAGTTGATTCAGTCGACTGAAGTGTATCTAAATCGGAGCAGAGCAGCAGCATGAGCGAGGGGGAGAGCAGTAGCAGCAGTGCAAGCGAGTGAGCGAGAGCCGGAGCAGCAGCAGCAGCGCGAGCGAGCGAGCGAGAGCCGGAGCAGCATCAAAAGATCCGGATGGTATGGACGCCGCCGCCGAAGGGGCCTTACACTGGGGGAGAGCCGCCGTGGAGATGTCGCCCGCGGCGCCGACTTCAAGGTAGCCGCTCCATGGGGGTGCGGGATGGAGCACCATCGGTGCCGGGAGGTCGAGCTAAGGAGAAGGTGCGATGCGATGAGTGTACAACCTCTTTGGTGGCGCCGAGTAGGCCTCAGCTTCGTCCAGGAGTCGGTGAGGATGCTGCGGTTTCGGTGGAGCAGGTTAAGGCGGCGCTGTGGGGATGGAGCAGCCGCGATAGACGAGGCGATCGTCGGAGCAGCTCCTTGGAGGTGGAGGACAGGGCGGCTGAACCGACGGGACGGCGAGATGGACGACGGATCCTCATCTGGGGAGGTGGACGAGGGACGTCGAGCTGTTGCGGTGGACGACGTCATCGGGGAAGAGGCTCCGACTGGGCAGTGGTGAGGTGGCGGACGGAGGAGGGTGGGGTTTCGCGGCTAGAGTGGAGAGGTTATGGCGGCCTAGGATTTCGAATGGCAAAAAGGAGGCGATGGGAGGGGGTGAACCATGACTTAGGGACGTGCATGTCCAAAATGTAGGGTGTGTTACAAAAGTACCCCCCACCAATTTGAACTAGCGGCCCTTTCGGCTTAGGGTTAGAAGGGGGATTTCGCGTGTCAGGATTTGGCAGCTGGAGGGAGTTTTTGCGCGCGTTGTAATTTCGGGATAGCAAGGCACGGGTTGTGAAGGCACCAGTTTTGGGAGCACGATATCTGAATTTTCGGGATATAACAAGGCGCGGGTTGAATTTTAGGGACAAGCCTAACGTGTAATATTGTACTTGCACGTACCAAATCAATTCGCACTTCCCTCAACCAAAAAGAAAACAAAAAAATAAAACTATTCACACCACACAAAGAGAGAGTCTTGCCCCGTTTTACTATAAAAATGCTATTTAAAGCTACTCATACCAACAATTTAGTGCAATCAAATGCTATTCGGTAGTATGAATCCATGTTATGTCCAATTAATTTTTTTTGCTTGTTGTATAATGCATGTAACCTACTCATACTAACATTCTAGTGCATTCCAAATTTCTATACTACCGCTGCAATTCTAACCGAATTTGAACTCGTTTCTCTATTTCAATAACAATCTACAATCATGATTGTTGCCAACTTCAACCATCATTCGTGTATTACCTTAATAACACACCACATGATTACTATAGAGATGGATATGAACTATGTGTACTACATGAACTTGAATTCTATTTTTTGATACACTTGATGTTGATTCCAAATAATAGTACATTTGGTGTACTAACTATATATTCATAATCTAAACCATATTCCATACGTGTACACCGTGTTTATCACACATAGTATAGTGCCCCGCCCCCTACATTATGACAAGTATTTAGACCTGAGCTGCAAAAGCCACACATTAGCCCAAATTATGATCAATGTTCTATATGTTATACGTAGTACTAGCAAGATGCCCATGCGTTCCACAGAACATCAACATGATCAAGGGGAGGCCTAATTTGCAAATATGGAGAGGGGTGTGGGTATCTTTTTTCAAAATTTCCATAGTTTCCTTCCTATCCGTCAGATATAAATCGGACGGCCTATATTGCAAGATGGCACCATCACCAACAACTCCATTTTTTTATAAGAGTAGAGATAAAATATATTATATGTAGTATAACATGTTTATAACCACACCATGTGTATCACCGTTATATATATTCACACATGCGTCGGTTTAGAACACTATGATAAATTCTTCAAATATTCTAATTCGCTTTTTATAATGAAGTATGATCTCTATTCGTCTTTTACACCCACACAATCCTCTTATCTTTGTAGCTAGCCAGCGCTAACTTCCTCTCGTGCATGCAGACGCCCGCATCCCTCTCAGCCTCCCTCAGCATTCTCTAGCTCCATCGCGCAAATTCGTCTTTTAACTTTAGGTTGTTCACCCATGATGTGTGTAGGCCCCCAACTCCTTCTTTATGGCACACATCGATCGATATGCCTCTCTAGCCAGGCGTGCCTAGCACAAAACACAAGCTGCCCCTCTTCTCTTATCACCATCCATGCCTCACTCCCACCACTCTTTTCATCGATCTCGTACTCGCACACTTCTCCCCCCTCGATATAGTATGACTCTCACACCACCTCCTAGATGCATCCCTCTCTCTCTCTATCCTTCTCCCCGTGCCTCATTTGCTTCTAACACACACATGCATGTATACCGATCGATCTCCCAACATATACCTAGGTCGACTTTAACTATCCCCCCCAATCGACGTACCTCACAAGTTATGTCTCTCGTTTCTCTGACAAAGGACGATTGATCTTCCTACGTAGTTATGTCTGCTTACCACAGCCATATCGCCCCCCCTCATCATACGTGCATGCCTCCTGACTCGTCTCTCACACGCACGCGCACAGACAGGCAGCCATCCCCTCTCTTATTGATATTGCAGGCGTGCCCTCCGGTTGTCTAGCAAGCCTATCCCACCATTTGTTATAAGCAACTCCACTACCACCCCCTCCAACACTCTAGCTATGTCTCTCTCTCAACCTTATTCCTCTCCTACACATATGCATGGATGTCGATCGATCTCCCTTAATACACGAGGTAGATTGATCTCCCTTAATACATGAGGTAGGCCTCTCTCCTCCTCCAAACATATACCAACCATTGTACCTCTATAGTTAATTAGGGCTCCCTCCCCCCACCACGCACCGATAGTCGAGCGCTGTAGGTAGGTATCCATGACACAGAGACAAACTACACCTGTCCCCTCTCATGTTCCAGTAGGCCATCCACTCTATATCTTTGACGTGGGCACACACAAATTCGATGGCACTCTTTATCGATCGCGTGCGCACACACACACATCATCCCTCTCTTCTATGGACACCTCAAGCCGATGATACCTCCACTCTCTTCTCGTGGATCGCCCCCTCAATATATATATGATATATACAGGACTCTATTTCACACACATTGCATATGTTACATTTTTTGATTGACCCCACCCCCCCCCCCCAAAAAAAACTCTCACGAACCCACACACTATATCTCTCTACGTTTGTATCTCTCTCACACAACCCCACGTAGGTGGTGTACGTATACAAGTAGAGAATAGGTGCACCGTGCACGTACCCACGCTTCGTGCCCAGCCACACCCGCGTGGGTACACGGTGGATCTCGTTTCTGTACGAAATGGCAGCCCACGTGCTAATTTGAACGCGTGTAGCGGTTGTTTACCTAGGGAGGTCGTGTAGCACGCGTGCACGAAACAAAGTTTGACTTGATGCGTTGGTGCATTATTTTTAAATAAAGTTATATCGCTCAACGGCACGTACACAGAATATAAAACAATTTTTATGGAGAAAAAGGTAGTCCGCTCCACTATATACAATGGAGCCTGCTTGCCTGGTTTGTCTCTCTTCAGAGTATCTCACACAAGGCTGCTGTGGCCTCTCTCTCTCACCGTTGGTCACTGATCCGGCCGCATCCCGTCCGCCGGCGGAAAGGGAGGACGTGCATCGTTTCTCCGTTCGACGAAGCCGAGGCAGCACGTCCCGATCTGCGGTACACGCCGTTCTCTCTGACCAAGCTCCGGCATGGTAGGGCCTACGGCACCTGCTCGCTGCCGCAGTATGGGCAGATTCCGCCCGCCGCCGCTCACCTAGTTACATCCCGACGACCTCCAGGTATCCCCTCCGGCCTTGCTCCACTGCCCGTCTTCCCACGTCGCTGCATATGGATCTTCCATAGTTCTTTGCCCAAAACGTAGCTCGTCCGGCGTATTTTCCATATTGCAATCTCGTCCTCACACCGTTTTAGACAAACACAACCGTGTTGTTATCTTCCCTTAGGACAAGGAATATGCTTATTTTTTGTCGTCACATGTGTCATCAACTGTTATTGGCCAGTAATTGTTTCCTTTCTACCTCTTTTTTGCAAACAGGGCTATCCATTTCACCTCGTTGCTATTGCGACCTTTTGGTGAACTGCACAAATCACTTTTTTCTTAAGAGTGTTTTGTGCAGTTCTGCCAAAATGTCACACAGGCAACATCTCTACATTTCATTGCGACTGCACAAAGGGAGATTGGTTTTGCTCTATCCTCCTCATCCAACTCCGAGCCTAATCTTCTCCAACTAGTTAGTCTTAAGAGAGACTGCAAAGGTGACCGGCTTCTATTTGTGTGTTTATTGTTTCATCAGCAGTCCTCTACTATCATAATCACACTTAATATCTTTGGAACAGGGACGCTCAGCTCTATTTTTGTGGAACTGCACAAAATGATCAGAATGTTGCATGCTCCAGACAGCTACTTTTTTCCCAACATGCCTTGTCGATTTAGACAAATCTAGGGGGACGTTGCTACCAATGAAAGCATGGATCAATTTTAATTTAACACCTTCTCACAACTTTGTCTTCAGTTGTGATGTAAATATTAGCTCTGATTAGCAAGGAAGTTAGTTTTTTATTGTCTTCGAAAGAGCATCGATGGCAGGACACACGAAACAAAATATGAAAGCTCACACCATTGTACAATTTCATGTCACTGGAAAATTATTTGTATAGTACGTCAATTATGTAAACAAATGCTAGAAGCTTGATTGCATTACCAGAAGCCTCTTCGGCATCTGGGTCCATGTGCCATGCACAAAATTATACTCCTTCATTCGTAAATATTTGTCTTTTTACAAATTTCAAATGGGCATATTTTAGAGTGTAGATTCACTCATTTTGCTTCGTATGTGTACTCCCTCCATTCCTAAATATTTGTCTTTCTAGAGATTTCAACAAGTGACTACATACGGAGCAAAATGAGTGAATCTACACTCTAAAATATGTCTATATACATCCGTATGTAGTAGTCCATTTGAATCTCTAAAAAGACAAATATTTGAGTAGTCACTCGTTGAAATCTCTAGAAAGACAAATACTCCGGAGTATATTTAAGAACCGAGGGGGTAGTGCACAGCCGCATGGGAGACTCAGACCGGTCGTTGCGCCGCATTAATAGTGAGTAATGAGCAGTCAAATCATAAGCACCACCTTTCCCACTATAAGTTGCTCGGAAGATGTAACCATCAATACGATCTTCTTTGAATCCGCTCATACTACTCCATCCGTCACTGTTTATAGAGCGCGCTTTAGAAAAAGAGAAAATCTCTGGGATCAAGGCGACTAGGACCGGCATGAAAAATAGCATTGGTAGTTATAGCACGACGTCTATTACTAGAGGAAATAATGCGTACACACATGCATGCAGTGCTTCCATCCCGGGTACACACATGCATGCACTTACTCCACTCCGTAGTACTACATCAAGAGAAAATTGCAGTTACCACGCCCTAATTAATTGAGCAATAAACCAAACGCATCTAAAGTCTCTCTGGTGGTGGAAATGCATTGACAGAAATGCATCATAATGAAGCACGCCCTGTAAACTTTGACAGAGGGAGGAGTAGTATGAAGGTGCAAAACCAAGTACGCGTACAGCCAGTCGGTCAACGAACCTCCTCTTGGCATATCACTGACATGTGGGACTGGAGTGTGAGCAAACCGATCTCAATTGACGGCAAAATGGCCAACCCGCCGTTCCTTGAGAGAGCCGAGGAGCGAGAACACACAAATGGGCTCGTACGGAGGCCAAGATATATTCGAGCATGGTTGATCGATATCATCATTACATGTTGGGCTGCCGTTTTCCGCCCTTCTCCGGAATAAATGTGTACTTTATCAGAGATTAAGAAAAATAAGAGTACAGAGGCTCCACCATGCGGTTCTAGTAGTAGTACTACTCGTACTACTAAACCTTGCGCTTGGCTCTTCGCCTCTTCGTGAAGTCAAACAATGATGGTACTCCGCATGTTCGATACTACAGTGTATGCCTCTGGCAATTTGATACCGAATGAACTGATGCATGTCCACCGCCTGGGCGAGGGTATGTTGCATTAGTCAAAAGGCGTAAGCGAGCTTCACCTTGTCCTGTAAGCTTCTCTTCGTTCTACGAGTTGACGGGACACACCAACAAGTAGTGCTAGTCCATACTCCCCCCTTTCCGGTTAATATGGCTTAATAATATTTGTGGGTAAATGAGAGAGCTTTATTCATATATAAGAATTCTTAGGACGAACAGCCAATACACTGGTCACTAGGAAGCGAGGTACCCCGCAAAAAAAGAAGTAGGAAGCGAGGTGTTTCATCAAGCCAGCTCTCGGCCACATTCAAAGTGTTCCATGCAATCAACTTCCATTATCACATGCGAGAACCCTCGAAGAGAACCAAATGTGTTGAAGATTGATTTATCACATTCTAAAAATATAATAAGAGTGCAGACGCTCCTCCATCCGGTTCCTAGTACTAGTATAGTACCTCTATAGACTATAGTAGTAGTACTAGTACTAGTAAACCTTGTGCTTGGCTGTTCGCCTCTTCGGGAAGTGCAACAATAATAGTACTAGTATAGTATGTGCTTCTGGCAATCTGACACCGAATTAACTGTTGCATGTCCACCGCCTAAGCGAAGGACAGCTTGCATTAGTCAAAAGTTTCTCCTTGTCCCGCGAGCCACTGCACACAAGCTTCTCCCGTCCTGCAAGCTTCTCCTCGTTCGACAAGTTGACGGGACACAACAAAGTAATGCTAGTCCATACTGCCTCCTCTCCGGTTAATATGGCTTAATTTCAAACGAGATAAATACACTGTATGTCACTGTATATTTGTAAAAATACGGTCAGTGGACTTCATAATACGCTCATTGTGCTCAATATATACATTTTCCTGTGCTTATACGGTCACTAGCTCACCCTGGCTGAGTATGTGTGTGCATGCACGTCTAGGTTGAGCACTTGAGCGTGACCGTGTGTGTTCCTTCGTGTGCTCGGACATGCATGCATTAGGGCGTCGCACGTGTTTTTGCGTCCATGTGTACGTGTGACTGTTGCATACACGTAGGGGGAGTACGTGTAGGGGCCACTAAAGGAGCAGTCAAATCACACAGTAAGTTAGTCAGAAGAAGCAACCATCATTTCACTCTTCAATGACACATACACAATATAAAATGGTTGATATGGAGAGAAAAAGAAAACCACTATATATACACTAGCAGGAGCCTAAGCTACAAGCCTGCTTGCTTGGGTTGCTCTCTTCACAAGCATAGAACGACGGTGGCCACACCGCTGGTCACATATCCGGCCTGATCCCGCAGCTGGGGGAAGGGAACAATGTTCTGCGTAGACGCGGTCGACATCGGCGAGGGAGAAAATCCACAGTCCCAGGGGTCACTGCGGTATGTGCCAATGTCGCGTCCCAACCGCCCTTCTAGCTACAGCCCGACGTCCCAGGTAGTCCATCTTCCTTTTGGAGCCGGCTTGCTCCATTACCGCAGCTCCCCACGTAGCTCCATCTCCACGTCGATCTTTCTCTACTTCTACCAGCTTCTACTTGTGATGAGTTTATGTCTCATGAACTAGTGCCAGTACTATTATTCTAATCACACTTCTTCAATATCTTTGCCATCAGGGATGCTAAGCTCGATTTTAGTGGAACTGCACAAAAGCATCGTACGATCCGATGGTGCCAACCGTCTTTCCTTTGGCAGGTTCTACCTAGCCAGGAAATTAAATCCTGTTTAGGGTTTAGGGTTTAAGTCGTAGTGACCCCATCAGTAGTTTTTCTTTCGTACACGCTCTCACAACTTTTGTCTTTGGTTGTGAAGTAAATATTGGCTATGATCTGTGAATCATTGAGATGCATTAGCATGCGTATTAGTTTTCCTTTGTATTTGATGGAATGTTGTAACGGGGCAACCTTGGAGTAGGAATGGAAATGGAGTGGAAAGTTTCCATTTTTCCGAAGAAAAAATGGAAACAGAGAGAAACCAAAGTTTTGTTTCATTGGATCGCGCCATCGGGCAAAACCAACGTTTAAATCACGTCTGTCGCGTTCGTGTCTCACCCTCCTCCACGGCTCGACCCCACACGGTCGCTCGGCATGCCACTCACCGCAAACCGAGTATACAATAACTTTCCCTCCTGCTTGTCGATGGATCACGCCATGGAGTACTAGTACTACTGGAAGAGATTGACGAGTTGGGGGAGGACAGCTAGCTGTAGCACGGACTCCCAAGAAATTTTTACATGCATGTTGTGGCCGGCTATTGCGACCTTTGAACGCGGAGCAGTCGCGTGCACCAGGAAGCGGTGCGGGCGACGCTCTCTCGGCCGGAGCGTCGCTTCAATGCCGGCGCTAGTGAGAGGCCGCGTCCGCTCTGGCCGGGCATGAATGCCGCACTAACTTTTTCGGGCGGGAAGCACGCGCGGGTGATGAAGAGGGTTTGGGTTGGTCAGGAGCGGCCGTGGCAGTGGTCCGGACGCCCGCAAACAAGAGATGTTGTACGTTAATATTGCCGCGTATATAATTAACAACATAAATAATGTGCCAGTTGGAAAAATATGATTGGAGATGGAGATGGAAATGGAATTTTACGTAAACACGGATATGCATGTCTATGTCTATGTGTGTGTGCGTGACGACTCTCGCGACCTGGAAGCGGGGGCGTGTTTTCGTTTCTTTTTTCTAGGAACGCGCGTATTCTATTTAAAACCACTGCTATGGTGAGATTGTTTAACTCCATTATAGCCTCTTGTTTGATAGAGTTTCTCGCGTCTCGCTCTCTCACCCTTTCCATATCAAAACAAGATGACAGTGTCCACACTATCTATCTCCTCACCGGTGGCCACAGATCCGGCCGAATCCCGTCCGCTGCGGGAGGTGCATCATTGACGTTGTTGCTGTCGGCGATGGAGGAAGCCGATGCGCACCATCCTCTCGGAGCCGGCGCTGGCGCCGGCGAAGGTCCTCCGCGCCCCTGTTCGCTGCCGTCGTGTGGGCAGATCCTGCCCGCCCGCCTGAGCGACATCTCGCCCACCTGAGGTATATCTTCTTGTACTGGTCCAGCTCCCCAGGTCGCTGCATGCGGGTTTTCTTCTATGCGACTACTCCCCAGCTCCCCATGTATAGTAGCTAGGGTTCGTCGGCTGGTCCAACATCACCTACTATTATAGAGGAAATGCCACTCGAAAAGTTGTCCTGATTTATGCCTCGGTGGAGGTATACATTTTGTTTCGACAAAAAGTACATGGTGGTTGTGCGGTCATTGTCCATATGCTCCTATTGCTGCTGCTAATCTAATACTATCACTGGTTAAATGAAATGCTTTTTTTCTCGGGTATCCTGGTTTAGTTCCCATCAAGATAATCATGATGCTTCTGTTTGTCGGTGTACTTTTCATAATTCTTATTGACAATTGAGATGTCGTTGTTAACCTTGTAAAACAAAGTAACAACACTATATCCCTTTTTTATATTTTTAGAAACAGCGATGCATATCTCCATACCCGGGCATGTCTTCCTCAATTTTAGTGGAACTGCACAAAATTGGATGGCCATTGTTGTTCCGCCTCACTGTCCTCTGCCACGTGGTTCTTCCTTCCTCGAGCTTGACTACTGAGAAGAAACAGATCACAATGAGGATTTGTCGAACTTCATAGGTGCCTCACCCAAACTTGATGCCAAATGGATGATGCATCACCACGATGACCTATCGATGCTCATGGTTGCGCCTCATGGTTGCGTCGGCTAGTGAAGCTGATAGATTTTCAATGAAAAACAAGTTTTCTTCCATCAGTGCTCTTTGTTTGTTACCCACGAAGATGATATCCTTCGTCAGTTCACCTTGGTTGCGTTGGAGACACAGTCGTATTTCACGTTGGTGCAGTTTTATCACACAATTGGCTATGAACCAAATGTTTCCTCGAAGAAGGATCGACGTTGGTACTAAGAGCATAAGTTTTGTATTGATTTCTAAGCCTTCTCACAACTTTGTCTCCAGCTCCCCTATAATTTTATTTGTCCAGCTATTAACTTTGATTAAAAAATGGTGTGGACTAAAAACCCGGATGGACGTAGTAGCCCTCCATTTTTATTTACTCCGCACATTAGATTTGACTGAAGTCAAACTTTGTAAAGTTTGACCAAGTTTAGGCTGAACACAACAAACCATAATTATTAGAGAGGGCAAACTGTACATATTCTCAAACCTTTTCAATAATTGAAATTAAAATTCTTTATTTGTACACACTCTCACACGTTTCCGATAATTTGGCGCATGTGTGGTTGTTCACTTAAGGGATGGTAGTGTACCGCACGTGAAGGACAGGAAGTGCGACCAGGACGCGTGGATCGTTAGTTCATCGGAAGTACTCCCTCCGTTCCTAAATATTTGTCTTTCAAGTGGTTTGCAATGGACTACCACATACAGATGTATATAGACATATTTTACAGTGTAGATTCACTCATTTTTGCTCCGTATGTAGTCATTTGTTGAAATCTCTAGAAAGACAAATATTTAGGAACAGAGGGAGTAGTAGTTTTCTTCACTGATACGTTAAATCAAGAGTTTTGTTTCGTACTTACACAATTTAAAACGATTGTTATGGAGAGAATAAGAAAACCACTCCACTATATATTAGTCGTGTACACGAGTACTATATGGACGCAACTTCATTGACCTTAGTGCACCTGCCTTTGGGTTTATGACAGGTGGGCCCAAAATGTGGCTGGCCCACCTGTCATATAGCCAAAAGCAGGTGCAGTTAAGGCACCAGAGCTTAGTCCATACTATAGTATATATATAAGCCGGAGCTCAGTCCATACTACAGTATATATATACACGTTGGAGGCTCAGCGTTCCTTTGCTAGGGTTTTCTATATTCACTGTCTCTCACCCTCTTCACCAGATCTAAACAAGACTGCGTTGTGGCCTCTTTCTCTCTCAACCCCCTCACAGACAGCTGGCGAAGGAGGGCTCCGAATCCTGTCACACCGGGAAGGGGAGGAGGTGCAGCGTTCACTCTATCGCCTTCGGCGAGGGAGGCAATCCACTGCCGGCTGTGCTTTTCTCTTTCACCCAGCGCCTGTGCGGGAGGGCCACCGACCCCTTCTTCCTCGCTGTCGTACATAGTGTGGGCAGATCCGACCTCCCGCCACATGCCTTGCCACATCCCGACGACCCTAGGGTATAAGTGTCTTTGAAACCGTCATTGGTCTAGCTGCATGCTGATCCTTTTCGATTCTGTAGTGGAATTTAGGTCTTGGTTGAAAGAGGAAAGAAGGGTGTGGTGGGTGGAGCATGAATCTAGGACGTGGTTCAATGAGGAAAGGAGGGAGGGAAAGTATTATAGACTAGCTATCCAGCCGCTTTATTGGTCGAAAAGGGAAAAAGGGGGTAACCCAGTACACACATCTGTAAGGAACTGAACTCTTTGTTGAAAAGGGAAAGAAACTGGCGGGTCAGGTAGTTTGTGCAGGACTAGATTTGCTGCCCTCACATCAGAAAAAGTTTTAAAGAGAACAAATATGGGACCAACGCAGATATGCTTCTTGGCTACATACTCTGCATCACCCATTTATACGTGTGGACGCATATGGTGCTGGCATGTCCCATGTCCCATCCACATGATCGTGCAGTGTGTTTTGAGATGTTGTGCTACTTGTATTGGTACTGTTTTAAATAAATGTTGAATTGAAGATATTGTATTTTAAGCAATGCCACTCTCAGAATTAACTACTGAAGTATTTTAAGAGAATTTCTCTGTTAATATGAACCAATGCAACAATTTTAGAAATGCTAATGTCCTATACTTTGTTTTCCATCAAGATAAGGTAGATGCTTCTTTTTGTGGTCGCATGTTTCATCCTCCTATATTGACAGTAATTGTTTCCTTTTTTGCCTCTGTTAAATCAGGGATATCTATTCAACTTGTTGCTATAGCAAACTTAAATGGCTCACCGGCGACTTTACTTGATTTCAGAGTAACTGCACAAAACGAGATTGGATTTCCTATTCGTGTTGGCAGATTCGTACGTGATCTTGTGTGCGTCATGATAGGTTGGTACTTGCCTTCATCCACATGATCATGCAGTGTGTTTTGAGATGTTGTGCTACTTGTATTGGTACTGTTTTAAACAAATGTTGAATTGAAGCTATTGTATTGCTGTCTTTCCCCATTAAGTAGTGAACAAAAATGGGACCAACCTAGACATTATGCTTGTTGCTTTGTTACAACAAACTCTACATCACCCCGTTTATAAGTAGATGGAAGCACATGTTGTTGTCGTGCCCACTCTCCCCTGGAACTATTTATGCTTTTTGGTAATCTAATGCCGCTGGTAAAATTAAGCAATGCCACTCTCAGAATTAACTACTGAATCTTATTTCAAAACTACAACACTTGTTAGGGATTGGCGGGATTACCATTTTTTGGCCGCATGTTTCATCCTCCTTTATTGGCCAGTAATTGATTTCTTTTTTGCCTCTGTTAAAACAAGGATATCTATTCAACTTGTTGCTATTGCAACATTTTGCTTTGGTTAATTTTGGTGGAACTGCACAAAATGAGACCGGATTTCCATATATGTGTTGAGATATCTTTTAGATCCACCTCATGCGTTGTTTCAAATCTTGGTCTTGAAAGGCCAGTGCCTACTTTCCTCAGAATTAACTATTGAATCTTAGTTCAAAACTTCAACACTTGTTAGGGATCGACGGGAGTACCATTTCTGTTAGGGATCGGCCGGAGTACATGTTTAAGAAATATATTGTTCAGATAATGTCTCTGTTATTATATATCAGTCACATTGTTTTACAAATGGTACTATCCTGGTTCGTAGTTCTTTCTACATGTTTAACCAAGGTGTTGTTAAGATAATGTCGTTGTTAAAATGAATCAGTCGCATTGTTTTAGGAATGATACTTTTCTGCTTTGTCGTTCTTTATACATGTTGAAACAAGGCATTGTTAAGATAATGTCTCAGTTAATATGAATGAATCACACTGATTGAGAATTGCTACTCTCCTGCTTTGTTTCCCATTAAAATAAGGTAGATCAGTAGATGTTTTTCTTCTGGGAGTACAAGTCATAAACCGTTATTTCTCAGTAATTGTTTCCCTTATAACTTTTGTTGCTTACAGGGATATCAAAATTAAAGCTTGGCTTTATTCCGACTTTGATTTTAGTTGAACTGCACAAAAGGAGCCAATGTGTCTAAGGCAAACTGCTGCATTAGTGGGTCCAGTTGGTCTTACCACTTTGCAGAAAGAAGCAGTTGCTGTTTGCGCTACATTACACAAGGAATGATCGAGAAGCTTTACAGAGTATTAGTAGACGTTGGTGACATGACTAGTCTGCATAGATGGCTGCTTTACTTGTGGTTCGGAGGAACACTGGGCAAACAAGTGCCCAAACAAGTACCAAGAAGCCAGGACAAGACTCCAAGTCTGTCAATGTCACTCTAAGCAACAATTATGGGGCATCTGGGTATGGTAATGTGTTTACCGTACTTTCAGTTTGTTAGTCCACCGATTGGTGGGTTGACACTGGGGCCAATATTCATGTGTGTGCTGATGTGTCTTTGTTTTCTGGCAGCTTATAAATACGAAATCCACATGGATGCTCAGCTTGATTTTAGTGGAACTGCACAAAATGTTAGATGGTTCATGTCCTCCATAATAATACTTCATCATGCACAATACATTGAATGGTTCTATAATCATTCGTCGTCACCTTGAGCCACCGGACTATCAGATGACAAACTGATGACAAACCCTACCCGTTCCACAATCATAGGCATTACATATTTTGAATGGGAAAAGCTTGTCAAAGTTGACATTAGTTTAATATATCAGAATTGGAAAACCTTGTCATTTTTTGTTGATTGATGTTAGCCAGAAGACATGCATTTGATATTTTTGAGTGGGACGCTCTTTGCTGTGAGCAACGTCGATCATTTTTTCCTATTCCTGTCTTCAGTTCAGAAGTAAATATTTACTCTGCTGATATGTATAGTCACATGAATGTTGACTTATGTAAGATATTTTAAGAGTTTGTTCTGAATATTTTCTATGTAATGCCAGGCCTTGTGTTTGATTGCAAAGTTGAGCTTAGAATGTTGTGGCATGCGGCATCACGAGCTGTTCACCGTGCCTCCTAAGAATAATGCTTCGTATTGTTTTGCATGTCGATCTAATGCCAGTGATTTGCTTGTTAGGAAGACCATCCTCTTCTGTTGTTTACGTGCTTAAGAAGTTCATCGTCTTTTGTCTCATTCATAGCCTATACGACAAGTCGGGTAGGTTAGACGTGAAACCATATGATCTTCCGACCAACTCATCATCTTAGGCCGTGATTGGATCGTCGTTTTCCAACCAAAACCGCTTGTAGAACTGACGCTTGTAAATAAAAGCAGATGGTCTCGAGCGAAGCACTTGGTTGGTCGATTTCGACTAGTAAAATATACACCGGTCTCTCAAATTACACGCGTAACCCGCCGGTTTTACATACAGACCTCGGGCCCTCGATTTCATTACGCCTTTATTTTACGCGTTGTTTCCGATGACGAGTAAATTACACTTGTATCTTAATACAGTTGTGAAATAAACCAGAGCTCCCAAGCGCGGCCTTACCGTTTCATGCCGTCTCAGTCTCTCGAAGGTGCTCATAGGTGTCCAATGATCCTGGCTTCCTGAATGACCAGCGGGCGCTGTATCAGACCATCCGTAGGGCCCACGAGGCCCTCTCTGTCGTCCTTCGAGTTGTTGCGCTCGCCGTGGCGCCGAGCATTGTTAACATGGTCAATGAACATGAGGATTCAGGAGATGACTTTATTTTGACTGGTTGACAGTAGGGACCCACTAGGGCCATAGCGGTACGTACGCAAGTGCCTCCTTATTATGTACAACTAATTTTTTTGCTTCTTCCTGGTCTCCTGACATCACGGTCCCACACTATTGTCAACCTATGTAGTCAATAAACGAGAGAATTGCACAAGGTGCGACCGACAGCTGGGACCAAGCAGCTCGAGAAGTATTTGTGTTTTTGAGGTGTGAGCACTGCAGAGTTTTTCTTGGGGATGTTTTCGTTGTTGTTCAGAGGAGAGCAGGGTATTAACTGGGCGTGCTGTGGCCCGTCTAGCCCAGGATAGATATCCAGCCTAGATATTAATTTTTTTCAAGATGAAAATGGCTAGCCCAGCTATACGTTTTTTTGACGAATACCCACGCAAGGTCAACTTGTTATTCTCCGCCCCGCTGGGCTGGAAATCTTTCCTAGTAGGGATGCATTAGGCTTAATAGGAAAATGGGCTTTCAAAAATAATAAATGGGATGTAATTATAAAAACTGAGCAGTAACTATAAAAAAATGCACCAAGCACGGAATTAGTTTATAAAATATTATTTATGGATTTTGAAAATCTTAATTTTTTATTGTTGCGCGCGCAATGTTTCGTTAGATTTTTACGTAATACAATTTTATATTTAATCTGACTAGAAATTTCGGGATAAAAATATTTCGTATCCCATCAAAATGTGGGAAATTTTATTGAATTCTGTCTTGAACGGTTGGTTGAAATTATTAATCGTTGTCCTAGCTAGAAAATGGGCTGTACTTTTAACAAACTGTAAATCGGCTGTAGTAAATTCCATTAGAATTCAAAAATGGGTTGTACATTCTTACAAATCGCAAATGGGCTATAAGTTCTCTCCCACACACTTGTGGGCCTACTAAGTTGACGCGTCCCCTAAAAAAGAAGTTGACGCGTATGCAAGGCTTTGTCAACTTATTATAGTCAACACACGGTTCTAGCAGCAGTGGTCATTGGATGTCCATCCAACGGATGCCGTGCTTCTTCTTCAATCTCGGATATTCTAGCTTCACCCGCCCAAAAAATGATTCCTCCCCCTGACATCTGGGGCGCACCGTTTCGGAAGCTGACCTATGGGCCTACTAAGTTGACGCGTACCAAGGGCTTTGTCAACTTAGTCAATATGAATCATTCTAGCTGCAGCGACCGTACGATGTCCATCCAACGGCCGTAGTGCTTCTTCAACCTCTGGTCTTCTTGCTCCAGCCACCCAAAGCAGCGCCAGTCGTGTTGCGTGCTCCTGCCTCCGGTGGCCGATTGTGATGCCGCAGAGGCCTGACCGCCCCCTACTACTCCCACCGTTGGCCAGGCCATCCCTCTACTCACCCACACCCCTGTTATGCCGCGGCGATGGCAACCTCACATCGCAGTTGAACCAGTGAACCCTCGTACTCCTCTCCGCGCGGGCTTCCACTTCCGCGTCTTCCCCGGCTCCGCGTCGTCCCCTTCCTAGGCCTCGCCGTCGTCCACCGCCCTAGTGCTCTCGGCGCGGCGTGGTCAACGTGGTCATGGAACGGCTTCCATCGGACGTGGATTATACGTGGAGAGGCTGACAGCTGGGTGCACGACCGCGGCAAGGAAGTGCCTCCTTATTACACGGAAAATAATGATTCCTCCACCTGACAGCAAGGACCCACCGGACGGGCCACCGTATTTCGCGAATAAACGTTTGCCCCCTGACTGCTGGGACCCACCAGACAGGCCATCGTATTGCGCGAAAAAAATGCCCCCCCCGCTGTCAGCTCGGACCCAACAGAAGTGCCTCCTTATTACGCACAAAAAAATGAATACTCTCCCTGCTGGTTGGGACCCACCTTGGTGGGAGGCTGACTTGTGGGCCTACTAAGTTGACGGGGACGGAGTGCTTTGTCAACTTAGTCAATATGAATGATTCTACCTCTAGTGACCGTACGATGTCCATTCAACGGTCGTAATGCTTCTTCAACCTCTGGTCTTGTTGCTCCAGCCGCCCAAAGCAGCGACGGTCGTGCCGCATGCTCCTGCCTCCCGTGGCCGGCTGTGCTGCCGCGGAGGCCTCACCACCCCCTACTATTACCACCGCTGGCTAGGACATCCCTCTACTCACCCACACCCCATGTTATTCTGCGGCGACGACAGCCTCACATCGCAGCGAACCAGCGAACCCTCATACTCCTCTACGCGTGGGCATCCACTGTCGCGTCTTCCCCGACTCCGCATCGTCCCCTTCCTAGGCCTCGCCATCGTCCACCGCCCTGGTGCTCTTGGCGCGGCATGGTCAAAGTGGTCAAGGAACGACTTCCATCGGACGTGGACTGTACATGGAGAGGCTGATAGCTGGGTCCACGGCCGCAGCAAGGAATTCCCTCCTTATTACGAGCAAGATAATTATTCCTCCACCTGATAGCGGGGACCCACCGGACGGGCCACCGTATTTCGTGAAAAAATGTTTCCCCCTGACTGCTGGGACCCACCAGCTACATCTTTGCATGCAAGGAAGTGCGTCCGGGCAAAAAAAATGATTCTCCCCGCTGATTGCTGGGACCCACCAGCTACATCTTCGCAGGCAAGGAAGTGCGTGACAGTCAGGACCCACCTGGTCGAAGCATACGTAGTGTTGTCATTCTGGTCGCGAACGTGTACGTACATACTGGTCGATGTAGAGGCGCGCACGTGTCGTAGTAGAGGCGCGCACATAGAATGTACATGTACGTACAGCGGCCAGCGTGCAAGAAAGAAAATACGGCCATGTACGTACATACGGGTAGGGTCTCGAACACCTACTTGCGCATACGTACGGCCAGGGCTCGTGTACATGGGTGGGTCGGAATGGAGAAACTGTGTCGTCATCGTGTTCATGGGGAGCCAACCAGCTGGGTCGAACCGGAATGCATCGTCGTGTTCATCGGGAGGGCTTGGACAGAACAGCCGATGGAAACGAGGCCTGGCGTACCGCAGAACCGAGGAAACGGCTTTGTGTTCGACCGGCCACGTTCAAAATGGGATCCTGTTCATCAGGAGGGGTATGGCGTACCGCAAAACGGACGAAATGGACCTCCTACGGTCGAAACGGGGGTCCTATTGATCGGGAAGGGTGTGGCGTACCGCAAAACAGAGGAAACAGACTTGTGTTGGAGCGCTACAGTTGAAATGGGGGTCCTGTTCATCGGGAGGGGTGTGGCGTACCACAAAATAGGACTCCACGGGATACTGTTCATCTCCACCGTCGACCCCCTCCAGCCTCCACGGGGTACTGTTCATCCACCGTCGACCTCCTCCAGCCTCCACCTGCGACTGTTCATCCACGGGCTCCTTTTCATCCAGCCTCCACCGCGTGCTACCCCACCGGCTCCTGTTCAACCGGCCCTCTCCATGGGCTCCTGTTCAACCACCCCTCCACGGGCTACTGTTCATCCAGCCCTCCACCGTCTATTGTTCATCCTGCCCTCCACGGGGTGGTCCCGTTCATCCTGCCCTCCACGGGGTCCTGTTCATCCAGCCCCAACCGGCTCGATTGATCGGGGTCCTGTTCATCCACCCCCACCGGGAACTGTTCATCCAAACCCCCAGCAACACTCACTGTTCATCCAGAGGCAGCATCGATCGGCTTCAGTTAGCAGCTGTAGCGATGGAATCGCTCGATCGGGTTCAGTTAAAAGCCATCGATCGATCGATCGGGTTCACTAACGCATAGCCTGCAGTGCAATCGCTCGGGTTCAGTTAGAGCCCAACGCCTCGCTTGGGTTCAGTTGGATCCCAACGCCCCGCACCCACGTGCGTGCGTGCACGAGAGAAATACGCAAACCTTCGTGCATCGCTCGGCCCCGACCACCCACCGTAACCGGGAACACCCCGATATTTTCCCCGCCCTCGCTTCTACCACGGCTTTTTCCGTCATGGACGACCCAAAGAATGTCATGCAGCTGCGTCTCTAGCCTGCCCAGGACGAAAAGGCCATTTTCTGTCATGATTTTTTGTCATAGAAGTAGGAACCCACAACACCTATGATGATACCGGGTTTTGTCACAATTATCATCATAGAAGTGTCATAAGTATGACAGAAAAAAATTTCGTTCGGCCCAAAATGTCACGGATGTGTCTTTTTTGTAGTGACTACTAGTTGGAATAGCTTCTATCCACTTAGTAACATAATCAACAGCAACCAAAATATGTGTATACCCATTAGAGCAAGGAAAATGTCCCATATAATCAAAACCCCAAACATCAAATGGTTCAACAGCAAGTGAATAATTCATAGGCATTTCTCGACGCTTACCAATATTACCAATTCTTTGACATTCATCACAAGATAAAACAAACTTACGGGCATCCTTGAAGAAAGTAGGCCAGTAAAATCCAGATTGCAATACCTTGTGAGTAGTTCTATCTCCGCATGATGCCCTCCATAAGCCTCAGAGTGACATTTCCGTAGGATTTGTCCCTGTTCATGCTTAGGTACACAACGTCTAATAATACCATCTACTCCTTTATAAAGATGTGGGTCATCCCAACAGTAATGTCTTAAATCATAGAAGAACTTTTTCTTTTGTTGGTATGTGAAGCTAGGTGGTATATATTTAGCAATAATGTAATTAGCATAGTCAACATACCAAGGAGTGTTATGAGAAACATTTATTGCAGCTAATTGCTCATCAGAAAAAATATCATTGATAGGTTATGGGTCATCAAGAATATTTTCAAGCCTAGACAAGTTATCAGCCACAGGGTTCTTAGCTCCCTTTCTATCAGTGATATGTAAGTCAAATTCTTGCAGCAAGAGAACCCACCTAATGAGTCTAGGTTTAGCATCTTTCTTTTCCATAAGATATTTAATAGCAGCATGATCGGTGTGAACAATTACTTTAGAATCAACAATGTAAGATCTGAATTTATCACAAGCAAACACCACTGCTAAGAATTCTTTTTCGGTAGTAGCATAGTTGCGTTGAGCACTGTCTAGAGTTTTACTAGCATAATGAATAACATTTAATTTCTTATCAACTCTTTGTCCTAGAACAGCACCAACAACATAATCACTAGCATCACACATAATTTCAAAAGGAAAATTCCAATTAGGTGGTTGAACAATAGGTGCAGAAATCAAGACTTCCTGAAGTATTTCGAAGGCTTCTACACAATTATCATAAAAAACAAATGGAACATACTTTTGTAAGACATTTGTAAGAGGCCTAGAAATTTTGGTGAAGTCTTTAATAAACCTCCTATAGAAACCAACATGACTGAGGAAACTACAAATACCTTTGATATCTTTAGGAAATGGCATTTTCTCAGTTGCATCAACTTTAGCCTTATCCACCACAATACCTCGTTCAGAAATTTTATGTCCCAAGACAATACCTTCATTAACCATAAAGTGGCACTTCTCCCAATTCAAGATAAGATTACTTTGCTCACATCTCTGCAAAACTCGATCAAGGTTGCTAAAGCAATCATCAAAAGAAGTCCCGTAAACGGAAAAATCATCCATGAAGACCTCAACAATATTTTCACAAAAATCAGAGAATATAGCAGTCATACATCTTTGAAAGGTCGCAGGTGCATTGCATAAACTTAAAGGCATACATCTATAAGCATAAGTTCCAAAAGGACAAGTAAAGGTGGTTTTCTCTTGATCAGGTTGTGAGACGGTAAAAAACCAGAATATCCATCAAGGAAACAAAAATGTGTGTGCTTTGACAATCTTTCTAGCATTTGATGAACAAAAGGGAGAGGGTAATGATCTTTTCTAGTAGCTTTATTTAATTTTCTGAAATCAATTACCATTCTGTAGCCAGTAACAATTATTTGCGGAATAAGTTCATTCTTATCAGTAGGAACAACAGTAATACCTCCCTTCTTAGGGACACAATGAATAGGACTTACCCATCTACTATCAGCTATAGGATAAATTATACCTGCTTCCAGAAGCTTTAGTATTTCAGTTCTTACCACTTGTTTCATTCTAGGATTTAAACGTCATTGGTGATCGACAACGGGTTTAGCATCAGGTTCCATATTAATTTTGTGCTGACAGAGAGTGGGACTAATGCCCTTTAAATCATCAAGAGTATACCCAATAGCAGCTCGGTGCTTCTTAAGAACCTTCAATAATCTTTCTTCTTTATGTTCTGAATGGTTAGCACTAATAATAACAGGATATATCTTTTTCTCATCAAGACAAGCATATTTCAAAGTGTCTGGCAATTGTTTTAATTCAAACACAAGACCACCTTTAGGTGGAGGAGGACCTCCTAGAGTTTGAATAGGAAAATTGTGTTTAAGTAGAGGACGTTGTTCGAAGAAAATCTTATCTATTTCATTTTTTTCATGCATATGCATATCATTCTCATGGTCTAGCAAATATTGCTCTAGTGGATTACTAGGAGGCACGACAATAGAAGCAAGACCAATTATTTCATCCTTACTAGGCAATTCTTTCTTATTATGCTTTCTAATAAACTTAGAAAAATTAAACTCATGAGACTCATCACCAAAACTTACACCGAGAGTTTGTTTCTCACAATCTATTTTAGCATTAACGGTGTTCAAGAAAGGTCTACCAAAGATAATGGGAAAAATTCATCTTGTGGGGAACCAAGAACAACAAAATCAGTAGAATATTTTATTTTCCCACACAAGACTTCAACATCTCTAACAATCCCAAGTGGTGTGATGGTGTCTCTATTGGCAAGTTTAATAGTAACATCTATGTCTTCTATTTCAGCAGGTGCTATATCATTCATAATTTCTTGATATAAGGCAAAAGGAATAGCACTCACGCTAGCACCTAAATCACATAAGCCATGATAATAGTGATCTCCTATTTTGACTGAGACAACAGGCATGCCAACAACAGGTCTATGTTTATCTTTTTCATCGGGTTTGGCAATTTAAGCAGCTTCATCACAAGAAGTAAATAACATGCCCATCTATACTTTCTTCCAAGATATCCTTAACCAAAGAAACACTAGGTTCTACCTTGATTTGTTCAGCCGGCTTAGGTGTTCTAATATAAATTTTATTGACCATAGTTGAAACTCTAGCATGTTCCTTGATCCTAACAGGGAAAGGTGGTTTTTCAGTATAAGCAGTAGGAACAACTGGGTCAACATTATAGAGAATAGTTTCATATTTAGGTATTACTGTTCTTTAATTTCTTCTTTAATAGGTGGGTGATCATTAAACCACTTCTCCTTAGGGAGATCAAATTACTGGCGAGCAATTAATAGAAAAGTGCAAAGTTATGACGATATCCAAGGCAATGATCATGAATATAGGCATCACGTCCGTGTCAAGTAGAATGAAACGATTCTGCATCTACTACTATTACTCCACATATCGACCGCTATCCAGCATGCATATAGAGTATTAAGTTCATAAAGAACGGAGTAACGCATTAAGCAAGATAACATGATGTAGAGGAATTAACTCAAGCAATATGACGAAAACCCCATCTTTTTATCCTCGATGGCAACAATACAATACGTGCCTTGCTGCCCCTACTATCACTGGGAAAGGCTACCACAAGATTGAACCCAAAACTAAGCACTTCTCCCATTGCAAGAAAAACCAATCTAGTTGGCCAAACCAAATCAATAGTTCGAACAGACTTGCAAAGATATCAAATCATGCATATAAGAATTCAGAGAAGATTCAAATAATATTCATATATAAGCTGATCATAAATCCACAATTCATCAGATCTCGGCAAACACATCGCAAAAGAGTATTACATCGAATAGATCTCGAAGAACATCAAGGAGAACTTTGTATTGAGAATCAAAGAGAGAGAAGAAGTCATCTAGCTACTAGCTATGGACCCGTAGGTCTGAGTTAAACTACTCACGCTTCATCGGAGAGGCAATGGTGTTGATGTAGAAGCCCTCCATGATCGAACCCCCCTCCAGCATGATGCCGAAAAAGGCCCCAAGATAGGATCTCACGGGTACAGAAGGTTGCGGTGGTGGAAAAGTGGTTTCGTGGCTTCCCTGGATGTTTTTCGGGTATAAGAGTATATATAGCAGGAAGATCTAGGCCAAAAGGTCACCGAGGGGCCCACAAGGTTGGGGGCGCGCCCTCCACCCTTGTGTCCGCCTCGTGGATCTTCTGACTTGCACTCCAAGTCTCCTGGGTGTCTTCTGGTCCAAGAAAAATCATTGCGAAAGTTTTATTCCATTTGGACTCTATTTGGTATTCCTTTTCTGCGGAACTCTTAAACAAGGAAAAAATAGGAACATGCACTGGGCTCTAGGTTAATAGGTTAGTCCCAAAATCATATAAAATAACATATTAATGCATATAAAACATCCAAAACAGATAATATAATAGGATGGAACAAACAAAAATTATAGATACGTTGGAGACGTATCAAGCATCCCCAAGCTTAATTCATGCTCGTCCTCGAGTAGGTAAATGATAAAAATAGAATTTTTGATGTGGAATGCTACCTAACATATTTATCCATGTAATTCTCTTTATTGTGGCATGAATGTTCAGATCCGTAAGATTCAAAACAAAAGTTTATATTTACATAAAAACAAAAATACTTCAAGCATACTAACAAAATAATTATGTCTTCTCAAAATAACATGGCCAAAGAAAGCTTATCCCTACAAAATCATATAGTATGGCTATGCTCCATCTTCATCACACAAAATATTCAAATCATGCAAACCCCGATGACAAGCCAAGCAATTGTTTCATACTTTTGACGTTCTCAAACATTTTCAACTTTCATGCAATACATGAGCGTGAGCCATGGACATAGCACTATAGGTGGAATAGATGGTGGTTGTGGAAAAGACAAAAAAGAAGGAGATAGTCTGACATCAACTAGGCGTATCAATGGGCTATGGAGATGCCCATTAATAGATATCAATATGAGTGAGTAGGGACTACCATGCAACGGATGCACTAGAGCCATAAGTTTATGAAAGCTCAAAAAGAAAACTAAGTGGGTGTGCATCCAACTTGCTTGCTCATGAGGACCTAGGGCGTTTGAGGAAGCCCATCGTTGGAATATACAAGCCAAGTTCTATAATGAAAAATTCCTACTAGTATATGAAAGTGATACCATAAGAGGCTCTCTATCATGAAGATCATGGTGCTACTTTGAAGCACAAGTGTGGCAAAAAGGATAGTAACACTGTCCCTTCTCTATTTTTCTCTCATTTTTTCTTTTCTTTCTCTTTTTTGGGCCTTCTCTTTTTTTGTCCTTTCTTTTTTTTCCTCACATGGGACAATGCTCCAATAATGAAAATCATCACACTTCTATTTACTTACAACTCAAGAATTACAACTCGATACTAGAACAAAATAATGACTCTTTGTGGATGCCTCCGGCGGTTTACCGGGATGTGCAATGAATCAAGAGCGACATGTATAAAAAATATGATGAACGGTGGCTTTGCCACAAATATGATGTCAAATACATGATCATGCAAAGCAATATGACAATTATGATGTATGTCATAATAAACGGAACAGTGGAAAGTTGCATGGCAATATATCTCGGAATGGTTATGGAAATGCCATAATAGGTCGGTATGGCGGCTGTTTTGAGGAAGGATATGTGGTGGGTTTATGGTACCGGCGAAAGTTGCGCGGTACTAGAGAGGCTAGCAATGGCGGAAAGGTGAGAGTGCGTATAATCCATGGACTCACTCACATACTTATTGCAAAAATCTATTAGTCATCGAAACAGAGTACTAGTCACATGCTCCTAGGGGGATAGATTGGTAGGAAAAGACCATCGCTCGTCCCCGACCGCCACCCATAAGGAAGACAATCAAAAAACATCTCATGCTCCAACTTCGGTACAAAACGGTTCACCATACGTGCATGCTACGGGACTCACAAACCTTACACAAGTATTTCTCAAATTCACAACTACTTACTAGCATGACTCTAATATCACCATCTTCGTATCTCAAAACAATCATAAGGAATCAAACTTCTCATAGTATTCAATGCACTTTATATGAAAGTTTTTATTATGTCCCTCTTGGATGCCTATCATATTAGGACTAATTTTATACCAAAGCAAATTACCATGCTGTTTAGAGACTCTGAAAATAGTATAAGTGATGTACGAGTGTTCACCAATTTCTATAAAATAAAACCACCTCCGTGCTCTAAAAAGATATAAGTGAAGCACTAGAGCAAACTGCCTAGCTCAAAAGATACAAGTGAAGCACATAGAGCATTCTAATAAATCACGATTCATGCGTGTCTCTCCCAAAAGGTGTGTACAACAAGGATGATTGTGGCAAACTAAAAAGCAAAGACTCAGATCATACAAGACGCTCCAAGCAAAACACATATCATGTGGTGAATAAAAATATAGCCTCAAGTAAAGTTACCGATAGACGAAGACGAAAGAGGGAATGCCTTCCCGGGGCATCCCCAAGCTTAGGCTTTTGGACATCCTTGTATATTACCTTGGGGTGCCTTGGGCTTTGATGACCCACAAGAATAGGGGATCTATCATAGTCCTTTCGATAAGTAAGAGTGTCGAACCCATCGAGGAGGAGAAGGAACTGACAAGTGGTTTTTAGTAAGGTATTCTCTGCAAGCACTGAAATTATCGGTAACTGATAGTTTTGTGATAAGGTAATTTGTAACGGACAACAAGCAATGAAAGTAAATAAGGTGCAGCAAGATGGGCGAATCCTTTTTGTAGCAAAGGACAAGCCTGGACAAACTCTTATATGAAGGAAAACGCTCCCGAGGACACATGGGAATTATCGTCAAGCTAGTTTTCATCACCCAAACATCAAATGGTTCAATAACAAGTGAATAGTTCATAGGCATTTCTTGACATCTGCTAATATTACCAATTCTTTGACATTCATCACAAGACAAGACAAACTTACGGGCATCTTTGAAAAGAGTAGGCCAGTAAAAACCGGATTGCAATACCTTATGTCAAGTTCTATCTCCAGCGTGGTGTCCTCCATAAGCTTCGGAGTGACACTTGCGTAGGATCTGTTCCTGTTCATGCTCAGGTACACGACGTCTAATGGCACCATCTACTCCTTCTTTATAAAGGTGTGGGTCATCCCAGAAGTAACGTCTTAAATCATAGAAGAACTTTTTCTTTTGTTGGTATGTGAAACTAGGTGGTATAAATTTAGCAACAATGTAATTAGCATAATCAGCATACCATGGAGTAGTACAAGGAGCATTTATGATTGCTAATTGTTCATCAGGGAAGATATCATCAATAGGTAGTGGGTCATCCAGAACATTCTCTAACCTAGATAGGTTGTCTACAATGGGGTTCTCATCTCCCTTTCTATCAATAATATGCAAATCAAATTCTTGTAGTAGGAGAACCCATCTAATGAGTCTAGGTTTAGCATCTTTCTTTTCCATAAGATATTTAATAGCAGCATGATCAGTGTGAACAGTTACTTTAGAATCAACAATATAAGGTCTGAACTTATCACAGGCAAATACAACCGCTAAAAATTCTTTTTCAGTCTACTTATAGCAAGACTTCTCCCATAACACCACTTCAGGCCCAAACAATGGTGAACTATCATGTAGTCGGCGTTCACATAACACCACTAGAGGAAAGACAACATACATCTCATCAAAATATCGAACGAATACCAAATTCACATGACTACTTATAGCAAGACTTCTCCCATGTCCTCAGGAGCAAACGTAACTACTCACAAATCATATTCATGTTCATAATCAGAGGTATATTAATATGCATAAAGGATCTGAACATATGATCTTCCACCAAATAAACCAACTAGAATCAACTACAAGGGGTAATCAACACTACTAGCAACCCACAGGTACCAATCTGAGGTTTTGGGACAAAGATTGGATACAAGAGATGAACTAGGGTTTGAGAGGAGATGGTGCTGGTGAATATGTTGATGGAGATTGACCCCCTCCCGATGAGAGGATCGTTGGTGATGATGATGGTGATGATTTCCCCCTCCCGGAGGGATGTTTCCCTGGCAGAACAGCTCCGCCGGAGCCCTAGATTGGTTCCGCCAAGGTTCCGCCTCGTGGCGGCGGTGTTTCGTCCCGAAAGCTTTCTTGTGATTTTTTCCAGGGTAAAATACTTCATATAGCAGAAGATGGGCATCGGAGGCCTGCCAGGGGCCCTCGTGGCTAGGGTGTGGTCCCCCTCTTGTTGATTCTTTCTCCAGTATTTTTTATTAATTCCAAAAACTGTCTCCATGAAGTTTCAGGACTTTTGGAGCTGTGTAGAATAGGTCTCTAATATTTGCTCCTTTTCCAGCCCAGGATCCCAACTGTCGGCATTCTCCCTCTTCATGTAAACCTTGCAAAATAAGAGAGAATAGACATAAGTATTGTGACGTAATGTGTAATAACATCCCATTGAGGGAGTCCTGGATTAGGGGGTCTCCGGATAGCCGGACTATACCTTCAGCCGGACTCCTGGACTATGAAGATACAATATTGAAGACTTTGTCCCGTGTCCGGAAGGGATTTTCCTTGGCGTGGAAGGCAAGCTTGGCGATACGGATATGTAGATCTCCTACCGTTGTAACCGACTCTGTGTAACCCTAGCCCCCTCCAGTGTCTATATAAACCGGAGGGTTTAGTCCGTAGGACATAACAAGAAAAACAATCATACGATAGGCTAGCTTCTATGGTTTAGCCTCTCTGATCTCGTGGTAGATCAACTCTTGTACTACCCATATCATCAATATCAATCAAGTAGGAGTACGGTTTTACCTCCATCGAGAGGGCCCGAACCTGGGTAAAAACATCGTGTCCCTTGTCTCCTGTTACCATCTGCCTAGACGCACAGTTCGGGACCCCCTACCCGAGATCCGCTGGTTTTGACACTGACATTGGTGCTTTCATTGAGAGTTCCTCTATGTCGTCATCGTTAGGCTTGATGGCTCCTTCGATCATCGATAGCAATGCAGTTCTGGGTGAGACTTTTCTCCCCGGACAGATCTTCGTATTCGGCGGCTTCGTACTGCGGGCCAACTCGCTTGGCCATCTGGAGTAGATCGAAAGATACGCCCCTGGCCACCAGGTTAGGTTTGGAAGCTTAAACTACACGGCCGACATCCACGGAGACTTGATCTTCAACGGATTCAAGCCCCCGCCGAGTGCGCCGCACCGTCACGATGAGCATGATTTAGCTCTGCCATCGGACAGTGTTCAGGGGATCGCACCTGCAACCGCTCCGACCTTCAATTCGGAGCCAGCCGCGCCATCCGTGGACGGGTGGCTAGACCCCGCACCGGAGGCCACAGTCTCAGCGGCGATCGAGCCGAATACCAACCTCACCCTTCACGAAATCCGTGACTCCAAGTTGCCGGATTCTTCTCCGGCCACGGACTCCGAACTGTCTGCGCCCTTGCCAATCGAATCCGACTGGGCGCCGATCATGGAGTTCACCTTCACGGATATCTTTCAACACTCGCCCTTCGGCGACATACTGAACTCTCTAAGGTCTCTCTCCTTGTCAAGAGAGTCCTGGCCGGACTATGACCGACAAGATTGGGATGCGGATGACGAAGAAATTCGCCACCCACCCACCACCCACTTAGTAGCCACTGTCGATGATTTAACCGACATGCTAGACTTCGACTCTGAAGACATCGACGGTATGGACGACGATGCAGGAGACGAACATGAACCACTGCCCACAGGGCACTGGACAACCACCTCATCATTTGATATATATATGGTGGGCACACCCAAAGAAGGCAATGGCGACGGAACAGCAGGGGATGACCCCTCCAAGAAGCAACCTAAGCGCTGACGTCAGCGGCGCCGCTCTAAGTCTCGCCAAAGCAAAAGCGGTGATACCGGCACAGGAGATAATAACACTCCGGACAGTGCCGAAGACAACGACAACCCCCTCCAACAAGATTCAGCACAGGAGGACGGAGAAGCCAGCCCTCATGAGAGAGCAGCAGACAAAGAGGTAGAGGATGATAATTACATGCCTCCCTCTTAAGATGAGGCAAGCCTCGACGACGACGAATTTATCGTGCCTGAGGATCCCGTCGGGCAAGAGCGCTTCAAGCGCCGGCTTATGGCCACGGCAAATAGCCTTAAGAAAAAGCGACAGCAGCTTAGAGCTCAACAAGACTTGCTAGCCGACAGATGGACTGAAATCCTTGCAGCCGAGGAATATGAACTCGAACACCCCTCCAAGAGTTACCCAAAGCGTAGGTTGCTACCCCGTTTAGAGGAGGAAGCATTAAAACCTACATCTCCAGTGTATGATGCAGCTGATCGGCCACCTCGTGGCTGCGACAGAGAGGCATTTCAGCCAAAAGCTCAGCCCGCACCCCGACGCCATTCAAATAAAAATGCCAAGGCACGGGGAAATACGCTAGACCTGCGAGACGTATTGGAGGACAAAGCAAAGCAAGCAAGATCGATCTATGGATCGCGAGGGCGCCCCACTACGAGAGACGATAACCGTCACGCCGGATACAGCAGAAGTAAATCCGGCCGGGCCAAACACAGCAGACAAAACTCATTCGAGCTGCGTCGTGATATAGCCCAGTACAGAGGAGCCGCATACCCGCTATGCTTCACGGATGAAGTAATGGATCATCAAATCCCAGAGGGTTTCAAACCCGTGAATATCGAATCATACGATGGTACGACAGATCCCGCGGTATGGATTGAGGACTATCTCCTTCATATCCACATGGCCCATGGCGACGATCTACACGCCATCAAATACCTCCCACTCAAGCTTAAAGGACCAGCTCGGCATTGGCTCAACAGCTTGCCAGCAGAATCCATTGGCTGTTGGGAAGATCTGGACGCCGCATTCCTTGACAACTTCCAGGGCACTTATGTGCGACCACCAGATGCAGATGACTTGAGCCATATAATTCAGCAGCCAGAGGAATTGGCCAGGCAATTCTGGACACGGTTCCTAACCAAGAAAAATCAAATCGCCGACTGCCCGGATTCTGAGGCCCTAGCAGCTTTTAAGCACAACATCCGCGACAAGTGGCTTGCCCGACACCTTGGCCAGGAAAAGACGAAATCTATGGCAGCCCTCACGACACTTATGACCCGCTTTTGCACGGGAGAGGACAGCTAGCTGGCTCGCAGCAATAACATATCAAAGAACCCTGGTACTTCGGATACCAAGGACAGCAATGACAGGTCACGTCGCAACAAACACAAGCGCCACATCAACAGCGATAATACCGAGGATACAACAGTCAATGCCGGATTCAGAGGCTCTAAGCCCGATCAGCGAAAAAAGCCATTCAAAAGAAGCACTCCGAGCCCGTCCAGTTTGGACCGTATACTCGATCGCTTGTGCCAAATACACGGCACCCCCGACAAGCCAGCCAACCACACCAACAGGGATTGTTGGGTGTTCAAGCAGGCCGGCAAGTTAAATGCCGAGCACAAGGACAAGGGGCTACATAGCGATGATGAGGAGGAGCCCCGGCCACCGAACACCGGAGGACAGAAGAGATTCCCCCCACAAGTGCGGATGGTGAACATGATATACGCAACCCACATCCCCAAGAGAGAGCGGAAGCGTGCGCTAAGGGAGGTATATGCGCTGGAGCCAGTCGCCCCAAAGTTCAACCCATGGTCCTCCTGCCCGATCACTTTCGATCGCAGGGACCACCCCACTAGTATCCATCATGGCGGATTCACCGCATTGGTCTTAGACCCAATCATCGACGGATTTCACCTCACTCGAGTCCTTATGGACGGCGGCAGCAGCCTAAACCTGCTTTACCAGGACACAGTGCGCAAAATGGGTATAGATCCCTCAAGGATTAAACCCACAAAAACGACCTTTAAAGGTGTCATACCAGGTGTAGAGGCCCATTGCACAGGCTCAGTCACACTAGAAGTGGTATTCGGATCCCCGGATAATTTCCGAAGTGAGGAGTTAATCTTCGATATAGTCCTGTTCTGCAGTGGCTATCATGCACTGCTCGGGCGAACCGCATTCGCAAAATTCAACGCGGTGCCGCACTGTGCATACCTCAAGCTCAAGATGCCAGGACCTCGGGGGCTCATCACAGTCAATGGAAACACAGAGCGCTCTCTCCAAACGGAGGAGCACACTGCGGCCCTCGCAGCGGAAGCACAAAGTAGCCTCTTAAGGCAATTCTCCAGTCCGGCGATCAAACGCCCGGACACCGTCAAGCGCGCCCAAAGTAATCTGCAACAAGACCGCCTGGCATGTTCTGAGCAAGCATAGCAATGCGGCCCCTACCCCAGCCTCAGGCAAACGGCAAAATCCGTGCCACGCGTACATAATTACGCATTGAAAATACCATGGGCATTGGGGGAGGGGCACGACTATGGCACGCCCCACGACGCGGCTCAACCACACTAGGGGCTTCCTACTTTGTCATTTTTTCTATCTTTCAGGACTTTACGCTCTGGAAGCCCTGTCCGGCAGTATAATCGCCGAACACACGATACAACAACCAGGGAGGCAGAAAGCTACTCATACTATGGAACTCTCAGGTGGTCTCTTTAAATACCATTCCGCAGCTTGCCCTTGTAGGGGACATGTCAAATTGTCCCATTTTTTGCTTATCGCACTACTTGTATCGTTCTACTTTAATGCACACTTTTTGAATAAACAATGCATAGCACTAGTCTATTACTGCATTCTCTATTCCTTCTTTTTTTTGTTCATTCATAACATCCAGCACCCGTACACTCTGGTACGGCTAATATGCCAGGGGCTTAAGTACCCCATAACACGGCGTCAGAAGTCCGAACACTTTTGAAAGTGCGGCACACCGAACTTATAGCATTATATGCATCAGCCCCGAGTCATGTCTTTGGTCAAATGTTGGGTTTGCCCGGCTCCCATGTTCTGGTGCCTTACATTCCGCTATATCGGCTAAGGTAGCACTGGGAGAACTACTGCGATTGTGCCCTGGTTTAGCTGAGCTAAGCACCTCAGTAGAGAAAGCTAAAACTGACTGTCATGACAAGGCGATAGCTGGTTGCTGTTCGAGAGGTCTCGAGTCCCTAAAGACTTATGCCGCTTAGGGCGAGGAGTCGGCTTTGTCCGGCTTAAGGCGTGTATGGCGCCCCAAACTCGGTCTTCCGAATACTAGGGGCTTTGCCAAAATTTAAAATTGTAGACTTCAATGGCTGAGTGAGAGTGATAAAGTATTATAGTCCGATTGCCTTGTTCGCTGCGCTGAGCACCTCCCTCGAAGGACCCAAGAATGGGAAAAGGTGTGCTCAGATTTATCCCGAACACCCTAGCACTCGTGGCATGGGGGCAGAAGCCGATGACGAGCCATCTCTCAGATTTGATAAACAGCCGCACAGAAGGTAATATTTTAAATTCAAACAAGCGTTGCATAGCGCATATGAAACAAGTTTTCATAAATACAGGGTCACACGAGCAAGTTCACTCAAAAATTACATCCTTGGAACACACATCCTCCATAAGGCGGGCACCCTTCATGACGCCCTCATAATACATCTCAGGGCGGCGATGCTCCTTGCCCTACGGTGGTCCATCCTTCACCAGCTTCTCAGCGTCCATCTTGCCCCAGTGTACTTTAACACGGGCAAGCGCCCTGCAGGCACCCTCGATGCAGATGGAGCGCTTGATGACCTCAAGCCAAGGACAGGCATCCGCAAGCCGCCTCACCAGCCCGAAGTAGCTCCCGGGCATGGCCTCTCCAGGCCATAACCGGACTATAAGACCCTTCATGGCCTGTTTAGCCGCCTTACGGAGCTCGACCAATTGCTTCAGCTGGTCGCTTAAGGGCACCGGGTGTTCGGCCTCAGTATACTGAGACCAGAACACCTTCACCGCTGGGCTCCCTTCCTCGGCTCGGTAGTACTTTGCGGCATCCGACACGGTGCGGGGCAAATCTGCGAATGCTCCTGGAGACCTCCGGACTCGGGTAAGTAACAAGTAGTTTACTTTCACATGCTTGCTTTGCATAATGAATGCCTTACCCGCCGCGATCTTCTTCATCGCCTCAATTTCCTGGAGGGCTTTTTGGGCTTTGGACTTGGCATGCTTGGCACCCTCAAGGGCCGCCCCAAGCTCGGACTCTCGCGTCTTCGAGTCAAGATCCAAAGTCTCGTGCTTTTTCACGAGAGCCTGGAGCTCTTGCTGTCACCTTGCCCACCCGTGCCTCTTGCTTCTCTCACTCGGTGCGCTCCGAGGCCGCTTTGTTTTCGGCCTCGGACAACGCTTGCGTCAGGGTCGCCACCTCGGTCGTGGCCCCTGGCACATTCATAACGATCCTATCATTTTTGCAACTGCATCTTTATATATATATATATATATATATATATATATATACATATAGACAAGGTATTCCTTACCTTTGCTCTCCTCGAGCTGCTTCTTGGCAAGTCCGAGCTCTTTCTCGGACCGCTCGAGGTTCTGCTTCAGCGTATCGACCTCCGCAGTCAGTGCGGCAGAGATCATCAGCGAAGCCTGCACAGGGATATCAACATACTGGTATTAGACTCCTGCGAATGTTATTTTTATCCTCTATTCGGCTTTTCTTTGTGAACGCCAAACAGAGCATCACGGGCTACTGTCTATGCGGTAATATTTTCATATATTTTAAATACATACCTCAAAGCCTGTTAGAAGGCTGGCACAGGCTTCAGTCAGTCCGCTCTTGGCGGATTGAACCTTCTGGATCACCGCACTCATAATAGTTTCAGCTGGTCGCTTAAGGGCACCGGGTGCTCCTCGTCGATGGAGGCGCCGTTAAGCACCTCCAGCAAATTATTCGGTGCCTCTGGGTGGACGGAGGTCACTGGCACGGGAGGCTTGCCCCTCTTAGTAGGGGGCCGCCTACCGGAGTCCGGAACCACTGGAGGTTCCGGTGCGGTATTCGGCCTAGGGCCGAACTTGGAGCCCTTGGGAGCCTTGCTCCCTTTGCGCCTAGAGTTCGGAAGGTCGCCTTGAGGCGCCTCCAGGACTACCTCCCCTCGGCTTGGTGCCATTTGAGACAACACCTCGGCATTGTCCGTAGGGCGAGGGGTGGAGGCGGTCGGATGTGATCCTCCGCTGCTCATGGCCGACGGATCCAAAGAACCGCTCGACGAGGATACGTCGATACGGGCCCGGGACGGACTGCATAACCATGTCCGGCGTTAGAAGAAGCTATGAAATTAAACGGTGCCACGAGTTACTCTGGTGTCCGAATACTTACGATCTCGCCAGGGGCTTGGCCCTGGGTGGTGATACGTCTCCAACATATCTATAATTTTTGATTGCTCCATGCTACTTTATCTACTGTTTTAGGCAATATTGGGCTTTATTATCCACTTTTATATTATTTTTGGGACTAACCTATTAACCGGAGGCCCAGCCCAGATTTGTTGTTTTATGCCTATTTCAGTATTTCGAGGAAAAGGAATATCAGACGGAGTCAAAACGGAACGAAATCAACTAGAGAAGTTATTATTGGAAGGAAACCCACCTAATTGACTTGGACCCCACGTCAGAAGAGACACTAGGCGGTCACGAGGGTGGAGGGCGCGCCCCCCTACCTCGTGGGGCCCCCGTAGCTCCACCGACGTTCCCCCTTCACCCATATATACCGTCGTACCCTAAAACTTCCAGAACAGAAGATAGATCGGGAGTTCCGCCGCCACAAGCCTCCAGAACCACCAAAAACCAATCGGGACCCCTTTCCGTTACCTTGCCGGAGGGGGATCCATCTTCGGTGGCCATCTTCATCATCCCGGCGCTCTCCATGATGAGGAGGGAGTAGTTCACCCTCGGGGCTGAGGGTATGTACCAGTAGCTATGTGTTTGATCTCTCTCTCTCTCTCTCTCTCTCATGTTCTCTCTCGTGTTCCTCTATGGCACGATCTTGATGTATCCCGAGCTTTGCTATTGTAGTTGGATCTTATGATGTTTCTCCCCCTCTACTCCTTTGTGATGAATTGAGTTTCCCCTTTTGAAGTAATCTTATCGGATTGAGTCTTTATAAGAACACTTGATGTATGTCTTGGTGATCAACTTGCGGGTTTCATGACATTAGGAACCTATGCATAGGGGTTGGCACACATTCTTGATTCTCCGGTAGAAACTTTGGGGCGCTCTCTGAAGTACTTTTATGTTGGTTGGATAAATCTGAGATTGTGTGATGCATATTGTATAATCATGCCCACGGATACTTGAGGTGACAATGGAGTATCTAGGTGACATTAGGGTTTTGGTTTATTTGTATCTTAAGGTGTTGTTCTAGTAAAAACTCCAGGGTTGTTTGTGACACTTATAGGAATAGCCCAATGGATTGATTTGAAAGAATAACTTTGTGGTGGTTTCGTACCCGACCATAATCTCGACGTTTGTTCTCCGCTATTAGTGGCTTTGGAGTGACTCTTTCTTGCATGTTGAGGGCTTGTCATATGTTCTATCTATGTTATTATTGTTGAGAGAACTTGCACTAGCGAAAGTATGAACCCTAGGCCTTGTTTCCTATCATTGCAATACCGTTTATGCTCACTTTTACCACTTGTTACCTTGCTGTTTTTATATTTTCAGTTTACAAAAACCTGTATCTTCTATCCATATTGCACTTGTATCACCATCTCTTCGCCGAACTAGTGCACCTATACAATTTACCATCGTATTGGGTGTGTTGGGGACACAAGAGACTCTTTGTTATTTGGTTGCAGGGTTGCTTGAGAGAGACCATCTTCATCCTCACGCCTCCTACGGATTGATAAACCTTAGGTCATCCACTTGAGGAAAATTTGCTACTGTCCTACAAACCTGTGCACTTGCAGGCCCAACAACGTCTACAAGAAGAAGGTTGACTAGTAGACATCAGGTGGACACTCGTCTTCACTGTCAGCGGCAATGGCGGAGTAGTCCGAAGGGAGAGTCCTTCCCTTCTTGGACCCTCCGGCCTCCCAGTTGGGGTGGCCTTCCTTTTCTTGTCTCCCCCGACTGGAGGGGAAGAACCTCTATCTGCCTCCTCCTCGTTTCCGTGAGAGGAGTGCATCTCGGAGTTATCGGACAATGAGTCCGATAACACCTGGCGCCGGGAACTCTTTTGGGTTCCCGTGGCCTGCTTCTTGATCTTCTTCTCCGGCACCTCGTAAGGCGCCGCAGTCAGCATCTCCGTCAGTGGAGCGTTGGCAGGGTCTTCGGGCAGAGGGGCCGGGCAATCAATCTGCCCCGATGTCTCCACCCATTCCTGTCAAAGGCATGGGAGCTCATGTCCCGCGCATAGTTAAACTATGAAACAGCGGGAACCTCGGCACCCTTGTTGAGAGGAGGGGGAACCTCGGCACCCTTAAACAGCACCTTCCAGGCATCCTCGTGCGTCGTGTCGAAGAGCTCGTTCAGAGCCTGGTGCTGGGCCGGGTCGAACTCCCACAAATTGAACTCCTGTTGTTGACATGGGAGGATCCGGCGGATGAGCATGACCTGGACTATGTTGACAAGCTTGAGCTTTTTGTTCACCATGTTTGGGATACAGGTTTGGAGTCCGGTCAGCTCTGCCTGACTACCCCAATGCAGGCCCTTCTCTTTCCAGGAGGTGAGCCGCGTGGGGATTCTGGATCGGAACTCGGGGGGCCGCCGCCCATTTGGGGTCGCGCGGCTCGGTGATGTAGAACCACCCTGATTTCCAACCCTTTATGGTCTCCACGTAGGAGCCCTCTAGCCATGTGACGTTGGGCATCTTGCCCACCATGGCGCCTCCGCACTCCGCCTGCTGGCCGCCCACCACCTTTGGTTTGACATTGAAGGTCTTCAGCCATAGGCCGAAGTGGGGCTTGATGCGGAGGAAGGCCTCACACACGACGATAAACGCTGAAATGTTGAGGATGAAGTTCGGGGCCAGATCGTGGAAATCCAGGCCGTAGTAGAACATGAGTCCCCGGATGAATGGGTGGAGAGGAAATCCCAGTCCGCGGAGGAAATGGGTGAGGAATACTACCCTCTCATGAGGTCTGGGGGTGGGATGAACTGCCCCGCATCTGGGAGCCGGTGTGCGATATCCTCGGACAGGTATCCAACTCCCCTCATTTTCTTGATGTGTCCCTCCGTGACGGAGGAAACCATCCACTTGCCTCCTGCTTCGGACATGGTTGGAGAAGGTTGAGGAAGAGAATGTGGACTTGGGCGCTGGAGCTCGAGTGTGCGAGAATGGATGAGCAAAGGAGGAAGAAGGCGTGGGTGGAAAAAGGTGAATCCTTATCCCTTTATATGGGCGGACGAAACTATGCGTCCCCACCAGCCTGGTAAAACTCGCTTATCCCCCAAGCGCCGTAATTGATGGTGCGGTTGGGTTACCCACGTCCGTATTGATGAGAATCCCACGATAAGGGGACACGATCTCTGCTTTGACAAGACGTGCCAAGGAAACCACCTCGCGAAACGTGCTGAGGTTGGCTGTAAAAAACGATTCGAATAAAGGCTTTGCTGTGGTGTGATGTCACATTACGGGATACGTCAGCAGATTAGATTTGTGGAAATATTATTCTCTCTATGGTGGTATGTGGAACTTGTTTTGGAGAGCCGGACACGATCCTCGTGTTTGAAATCTTCTATGAAGTATTCAGAGGAGGAACCCGCCTTGCAATGCCGAAGACAATCCGCGCGCCGGACTCATCGTCATTGAAGCCTGGTTCAGGGGCTACTGAGGGAGTCCTGGATTAGGGGGTATCAGGACAGCCGGACTATTACCTTTGGCTGGAGTGTTGGACTATGAAGATACAAGATTAAAGATTTTGTCCCGTGTCCGGATGGGACTCTCCTTGGCGTGGAAGGCAAGCTTGGCAATACGGATATGTAGATCTCCTTCCTTGTGACCGACTCTGTGTAACCCTAGCCCCCTCCGGTGTCTATATAAACCGGAGGGTTTATTTCGTAGGACATAACAACAACAACAATCATACCATAGGCTAGCTTCTAGGGTTTAGCCTCTCTGATCTCGTGGTAGATCAACTCTTGTACTACCCATATCATCAATATCAATCAAGCAGGAGTAGGGTTTTACCTCCATCGAGAGGGCCCAAACCTGGGTAAAAACATCGTGTCCATTGTCTCCTGTTACCATCCGCCTAGGCGCACAGTTCGGGACCCCCTACCCGAGATCCGCCGGTTTTGACACCGACACCCATAATGCAATAAATATCGATATAAAATCATGATGCAAAATGGACGTATCAGGCATCCCCAAGCTTAGGCTCTTGCCACTCCTTATTCCATAGTCCATCAAATCCTTACCCAAAACTTGAAAACTTCACAACACAAAACTCAACAGAAAATCTCGTAAGCTCCATTAGTATAGGAAAATAAATCACCACTTTTGGTACTGTTGTGAACTCATTCTTTATTTATATTGGTGTAATATATCTACTGTATTCCAACTTTTCCATGGTTCATACCCCCCCGATACTAGCCATAGATGCATCAAAATAAGCAAACAACACGCAAAAAATAGAATCTGTTAAAAACAGAACAACCTGTAGCAATCTGAACAGTTCACATACTTCTGTAACTCCAAAAATCCTGAAAAATTAGGACGTCCTAGGCAATTTGTATATCAATCTACTGTAAAAAATTCAGGATTTTATCACGCTTATGTGATTTTATAAATTTCTGGGACTGAGTGCAAAGTTTCTGTTTTTTCAGCAAGATCAAATCAACTATTACCGTAAGCTACCCCAAAGGTCTTACTTGGCACAAACACTAATTAAAACACAAAACCACATCTAACAAAGGCTAGATGATTTATTTCAAGCAAAACAGGACCTAAAAAGCAAGAACAAAAATAAAATTGGGTTGCCTCCCAACAAGCGCTATCATTTAACGCCCTTAGCTAGGCATAACACATGAATAGATCTATGTGTAACCATAATAATGATAAGGCAAGTCTCGAGAACTCATCTCATACTCCCTTCGTTCAGCAGCAAGTTTCCTTTGAGGTAAGCAAAAGTAATCAAAAGGGCTAAATTTAATGGGATAAGAATCCCCAAGATCGATCTCGGGAGGAATTGGATCCTCCTTGGGCCCTTCATATTGTATGACCAACTCATTATTATAAGAATTATTTTTGCAAAAAGTCATGAGCTTGTGCCCAAAAGAGAAAGCCAATCCGTTGTTTTGAATAGCAAAATCATCATTAAGCTCAGAAATCTTATTGACTAAAACATCAATAGGAACCCTTTTTCATAAATTTTCATTATAAGCAACATGATCTAAAGACCACAAATGCATTATATCCTCTTGATTAATGAGAATTACCTCTATGGGAGGGCGGCCACCATCTACTTTATAATGAGCAAAAATTTCACTAGCTTCTTTCATAATAAATCTAAAGCATGAGCTAGGAATATAGTGGCAACGCGCTTAACAGAAGAATGCTCAATATTAGAAAACTCTAAAAAAATCCTTTGTATGGATGGATGCATGTGAACAAATTGTCTTTTAAGTTCAACAACAAGCAAAGATATAGCATCCGCAAGGCTACTAGTTTTATGGAGGATAGATCCACCCATAGTGGGGAGTGCACCGGCACAAGTAAAGAAATCTTGAATAACCCCCTTTCCAATAATATTTCCGCTACCTATGCGGAATTTCTTAGCATGCAAGATAGTAGTTTCTTCATGTGGATCAGAATTAGCAAAAGCATCAAAGTTTCCCCCATCCTTACTACTATCCTTTCCAGCGATAACCTCCCCAGTTTCAGACATGGTGGTGGCAAACAAGCAAACGAAGAAGATGAACGAAAGAGAGTTGAAGAAAAGGCGAATCTTTTCGAAAATCATTTTAGAAGTGGGGGAGAGGAAAACAAGAGGAAATGGTGAATAATGTAATGCGAGGGATGAGATTTTATGATGGGTACTTGGTATGTCTTGGGTTGGCGTAGATGTCCCCGGCAACAGCGCCAAAAATCCTTCTTGCTACCTCTTGAGCTTGCGTTAGTTTTGCCCTTGAAGAGGAAAGGGTGATGCAGCAAAGTAGCGTAAGTATTTCCCTTAGTTTTGAGAACCAAGGTATCAATCCAGTAGGAGACAACGCGCAAGCCACCGAATAACAAACACAAACCTTGCACCCAACACGATAAAGGGGTTCTCAGTCTCTTCAGGGTTATTTGCAAAGTGAGATCTTGTAGAGATGGATAATCGGTAAAGTAATATTTTTGGTATTTTTGGTTTATGGAACAGAAAGTAAGAGATTGCAAAATAAGGGAAAGGCGACAGAAATTGGCAAGTTGACGAGAAACTAATATGTTGTAAAATAGACCCGGGGGCCATTGGTTTCACTAGAGGCTTCTCTCAAGATAGACAATATTACGGTGGGTGAACAAATTACTGCCGAGCAATTGATAGAAAAGCGCAAAGTTATGACGATATCTAAGGCAATGGTCATGAATATAGGCATCACGTCGGTGTCAAGTAGACCGAAACGATTCTGCATCTACTACTATTACTCCACACATCAACCGCTATCCAGCATGCATCTAGAGTATTAAGTTCATAAAGAACGGAGTAACACATTAAGCAAGATGACATGATGTAGAGGAATTAACTCAAGCAATATGATGAAAACCCCATCTTTTTATCCTCGATGGCAACAATACAATACGTGCCTTGCTGCCCCTACTGCCACTGGGAAAGGACACCACAAGATTGAACCCAAAGCTAAGCACTTCTCCCATTGCAAGAAAAACCAATCTAGTTGGCCAAACCAAATCGATAGTTCGAAGACACTTGCAAAGATATCAAATCATGCATATAAGAATTCAGAGAAGATTCAAATAATATTCATAGATAAGCTGATCATAAATCCACAATTCATTGATCTCGACAAACACACCGCAAAAGAGTATTACATCAAATAGATCTCCAAGAACATCGAGGAGAACTTTGTATTGAGAATCAAAGAGAGAGAAGAAGTCATCTAGCTACTAGCTATGGACCCGTAGGTCTAAGGTAAACTACTCACGCTTCATCGGAGAGGCAATGGTGTTCATGTAAAACCCCTCCATGATCGAATCCCCCTCCGGCAGGATGCTAGAAAAGGCCCTAAGATGGGATCTCATAGGTATAGAAGGTTGCAGCGGTGGAAAAGTGGTTTCGTGGCTCCCCTGGATGTTTTTGGGGTATAAGAGTATATATAGGAGGAAGATCTAGGTCATGAGGTCACCAAGGGGCGCACAAGGTTGGGGGGCATGCCCTTCATCCTTGTGGCCGCCTTGTGGCTCTTCTGACTTACACTCCAAGTCTCTTGGGTGTCTTCTGGTCCAAGAAAAATCATCGTGAAAGTTTTATTCCATTTGGACTCCATTTGGTATTCCTTTTCTGTGAAACTCTAAAACAAGGAAAAAACAGGAACTGGCACTGGGCTCTAGGTTAATAGGTAAGTCCCAAAAATGATATAAAATAGCATATTAATGCATATAAAACATCCAAAATAGATAATATAATAGCATGGAACAATAAAAAATTATAGATACGTTGGAGACGTATCAATGTTTAAGCATGAGCTACATTCTATTCATTTTCAACAATACCAGTTTGAGTCACAATATTTGGTGGTTGTTAAGCCTGTTGTAGTTAACATTCCCATCCATTTTATATCCGCTTTAACAGCATGTTGAGACCAACACATTCAAGCTATCATTTGACATTGTTTACCTTGGCTATATTTGTTTGATGTTAAGGTTGCTATACTTATTATGCCTTTCCATGTACTTATGCAGGACAACAACGGGAGTGGCTAACATTTTCCGCCGAGGTTAGTTTCATTCGTCGGCTTGTACTACCCCCATTGTTTCGTAATGTAGTGCATATATATCCAGGCCTGAGCACTTTTTAGCTTCTAATCTTGACTTGTTGCTTGTAGGAACATATCTCGTTGACAAAGATCCACACATCGACCCTTTTTGCGTATGGGGCAATGAGATATTCATGAACCAACATCAAGTGAGGAAACTGATAAGGATTATTAGCAAAAAGAGATATGAACGGTGGCAATCAATTTATTTGTTTACGCTCTATCCAACACAATAGTGAGCTGTAGGATGATAATTACGAACTTTGTAGCCTTCTCTTTTTACTTCCCATAATGAGTTGCTAGACAACAATGTCTGAATCTTTTCGTATGCAGTGATTCCCAAAGCAGTTTACTCAACATTACCTCACAAAGTACATGATTGGTGGACATGCAATCAAGGTTAAAGTATTTCATCGAGACTACAATGATCATCGAGAAGTCCTAATGAAGACAGTGAAGTATGGGCGGGCATCTGTCACAAGGGGTTGGCCTAGAGTCGTGCGCACATTATGCATGGAGGAGGGCACAATATGGGCATTCCGCTTAAACTTCTCCAGCAACCAGAATGTATTTTTCCTCCCTCTTTACAGTCTTTAGTACAACTATGGTTCATCATTCTTTTACGTGGTACTTTTGTAGTTCTTCAGTATATGTACCTGTGCATCAAATTATGGATTCGTGCTTGAACCTATATTTGTAATAAATATGGTTCAATATTGAATAAGTGATTGCCTACTTTCAAATTCAAAATCTGTGATTTTTAAATCCAGGGATTAAATAGGGGACAAATTAGGGATAAATTATGTTCCGCGGGCCAGTACACTGCACATGTTTTGGGAAAGCAAACCATCTGTGATAAACGTCAAGATCCGACACGTTTCACAGACCCCCTACGTGTGTGATGAATCTCTACTACACACACGATCAGCCAAGAAAAACCATGTGAGATTAACAACAACAGCGCACACAGTTCCTTCTTATTAAATGTTTGCAAAAGTCACCTTATCACACATGCTTGGCAATTATGGACTGTTTATGATGTCATGCGCATCATAAGCGTTTGCTCATAGAAGAATCCGTGCGATAGGCCTTCATCCGATGCGAGTACGGAGGATGAATCGTGTGGGATATATTCAAGCTTCGCATACAGTTTTATAGGGATAACTGTATGCACTCTTACATCGAATTACATATAGTCGAGGAAAAGTAAATGTATGTGGTTGTATGCTTATCATAAACGCTCGATAATCATGAACTGTTTTTCATGGGGCACGCATCATAAACGTAGCACCACATAATACAGTATGCGATGATAATGCGAGCACAAACAAGTAGCAAGGATGGAGCGTTTAGGATGTTCGAGATATCACAAATAGTTGTCTGAAGACTCGCATTTGGGATATATGCCTGCAACACATATGCTTAGTTATGCAAAATGTATGCATTCCTACTCACTATCCCTGATGGTTTCTGAGTTGTGTGGGAAGGACCCCCTATCGCACACACTGGCCAGGCGACGGTTTAAAATGCCATCGCAAAAAGGGGTTAAAAACCGTTCGTATAGCAGCTCGTTGTACCAGTGGAAGATTCGTGGTGGTGTTGGGAGCCTCCAATTCGGTTGTGGAGATTACCCCAACCTTGTTTGTAAAGGTTCGGTCGCCATCTTCAAGCGCACTACTAGTGGAATCACGACATCTTGCATTGCGTGAGGGCGTGAGGAGAATACAGTGGCCCTAGGGGCTTCTTGGGGAGCATTGTGCCTCCACACCGCTCCAACGGAGATGTACTTCCCCTCAAAGGTAAGGAACTTTGGTAACACATCCTCGTCTTAACCGGCTCCTCTTGTGGTTACTTCTTACCTTTACTTTGTGCAAGCTTTACTTGTGATGTATCTCTTGCTTGCTTGTGTTGTTGTTGCTAGCATCATATAGGTTGATCACCTAGTTGCATATCTAGATAACCTATTTGTCGATAAACCTAATTCACTAAGAAAAGCTAAAATTGGCAATTGCCTATTCACCCCCCATCTAGTCAACCATATCGATCCTTTCACTAGCAGATATGATCAAGAACTCAAATATATTGATAAAGACATGAAAGGTTCAGATTTCAGATCATGATACTCGGGCCCTAGTGACAAGCATTAAGCATAGCAAAGTCATATCAACATCAATCTCAAAACATAGTGGATACTAGGGATCAAGCCCTAACAAATTTACTCGATTACATGACAAATCTCATCCATCTCCATCACCGTCCAGCAACCCTACCAAGGGGTTACTCACTCCCAGCGGTGAGCATCATGAAATTTTTAATGAAGAAGGGTTGATGACTACGATGGCGACAAATCCCCCTCTTTGGAGCCCCGAACAAAATCCAGATCAGCCCTCCCGAGGAAAAATAGGAGGTGGTGGCGGCTCCGTATCATAAAACGCAATAAAACTTCTTCTCCTATTTTTCTCGGGAAGACAGAATATATGGAGGAAGAATTAGGCCAGACAGAGCCTCACGGGCCCCACAAGACACCAGGGCACACCCTGGGGGTAGGCGCACCCTGTTGCCTTGTGGGCAGCAGGTGGGTCCCCTCTAGTGGATCTTCGTTCCAGTATATTTTATTTATTTTATAAAAATCTCCGCCAAGTTTCGTCCAAGTCCAAAAATTTCATTTCTGCACAAAAACAACACCACGGTAGTTCTACTGAAAATAGCGTTACTCCAGGTTAGTTTCATTCAAATCATGCAAATTAGAGTCCAAAAGAACAAAAAAAGTGTTTGGAACAGTAGATACATTGGAGATGTATCATTCACCATTGACTCTCTTAGTGAATAAGGTTGAATCAATTTTTCCAATTTCAAATCCTTTTTCAAGAAGGAACTTTGTTAAACATTTGTACCAAACTCTAGGGGCTTGTTCGAGACCACTAGAGCTTTATGAAGTTTATAGGCATGGTTTGATTTCTTAGGATTATCAAAGCTGGGAGGTTGCTTAACAAAAACTTCCTCCTCAATTTCACCATTCAAGGAATCACTTTTAATATCCATTCGATAAAGGGTGATATCACAGTGATTGGCATAAGAAATAAGAATGTGAGTGGACTCAAGTCTAGAAATGGGGGCATAGGTCTCACCATATTCCATACCTTCAACTTGAGTGTAGCTTTGAGCCAGTAGGCGAGCCTTGTTGCATACAACTTGTCCATCTTCATCTTGCTTGTTGTGAAACACCCATTTGGTTCCAATGATGTTTTTTCATCTTTGGGCTTCTCAACCAAAGTCCTATTAGGAAACATAGTAGAAAACAAAAAACTCGTGCCTACACACACCCAAGATCAATATGAAGATGCATAACAGGTTGGGATCATGATCATTACCATTAAAGAGTTGCAACGGAAGAAGAATGTGTCGGTGTATATCATCTTTGGAGTCCCTCAAACCATCGATGAACGACCCCACAAACTTCCCACGAACCGTCCCTCGAACTAAAGACCGAAAGCATGACCTCTCTACTTGGTTGCAAGCGTGCAACCTTCATGATCCGATAGTGCTTCGCCATCCAGAGCTAACTGTCACCAAAGAATTAGGGGGAGCAGAATAGAACCACACGGGGCTACTAATTATGAGGACCATAGGATTAACCTAGCTATAATTAGTCAACTAGGACCAACTAGAAGTAGATCTAGAAGAACTAGAGGAGGCTCTAAAACTTGTATATTCAAACGAGCCCTGAACCTCATGTATATATAGGTTAGAGGGGAGAGGGAGCGCTGCCACCAAGGGGGAAGGAGTCCCCCTTGGTGCACTGGCCTAGGGGGAGGAGTCTGACTCCTCCTCCTCCTCCCCAATTCGGCCTCCTTCCTTAGGGAAGGGGCGTCTCCCGCACTTGGGCCTTTGTGTCCCAAGTTGCCTTCCACCTTGACCTTTTGAGGCCCGTTGATATTAAATTAAATATGAAATAGTTCTAAATATTTTTATACTATTATATATATTATTTAAAATCCCGGAAACATTTTCCACCTATATATATTTATTGGCAATAACCGGTATTACCTGATATTCATCGAAACCCTTCCGGTGACCCTGAAACGCTTCCGGATCCTCTTGAAACTATTCTGAATATTAATGAAACAATTTTGTAAATATATTATCATCACTCCCATCCTACTAACACTCATCATATCGTGATTGCCTTAATCTTGTGACCCTGTAGGTTCGGTAACTCATAGACATGAACGAAACTGTTCTTTCAATGACCGATAGCGTGACCGTGGACGTCCATATCGACCCCCTATGAGCACACGAATGATATTCGAGTGAACCTATGTTTATGATGTGATGTTACCTTTGCTTCGCGATACTTCACAAAACCTGGGATGCATCGGTATCCTCCTGAGTCATCACTATGCTCACTATACTGAAATCTCCTTATCAGTTTTGTTCTTCTTTCTCGTTATTGTGTTCCGGCATCCCTGTGACATAGTCACCTATGTCTGGCTAGACGATGATGGATGCCATCACACCAAGAGGGCCCTAAGATCTCTCCAACATCGGAGGAGCAAATCCCACTCTTGAGCTATCTAGCGACTTGTCAAACTTTTCGATGTGCGTGTAAGTTGTCATTATGATTACCGTGTTACAGGTGATGTTTGAGCAACACGAAAGCCCATAGTACAGTAAGAGGTGACCATGATACTATCATGGCATATGGATAAAAATCACACATTCACACTCCATGTTATTACAATTGATTACACACGATATTAGCTCAATTCATAACAGACAAGATGGGGTTGATTGAATATGACCGTTCTTCTAACGTCGTAATCTCAATGTTGTTTTAGGACTATCGTTGCACTTAATAATATCCTAAGATCGGGAAAATGTGATCACCAACAACACCTGAGCTAGTCCCAAAGGCAAGACTAGGAACGTTTTATTCAACTATTTATAATTCCACACGTGCATATGAGTTTTCCACTGAATCGCACATTCCAGGATCATAACAATTATAGCATGGAATATAAGCTCTATAATTATGAACATGGAAATATAATAATACAAATATTATTGCCTCTAGGGCATATTTCCAACATGTCCATACTTTGTTCCTCTCGAAGTTATGTAGTTCTTCATGCATAACATTCACCCAATTCAGGTCTTCGAGGGCTTCATCTACCTTCATAGGCTCAATGGTATATACGAGTGAGTAGTTCTCACAAAAGTTAGCTAAACGAGATTTAGAGAGAGTGATTCTCCAGGATTTGATATCGCCAAGGATTTGATCAATGGGATGACTTTTGTCATTTCTTGCTCTAACTCGAGATAGCTTTTGCTTGGGTTGTAGTGGAGCTTCCTCGTCATCATCATCTTCTTCTTTGTTGGTGTTGGTGTTGTCATTCTGTTGAGGTGGTGAAGGATATTGAGGTGGATATTCTTGTTGTACTTCCTCGTTCCCTTCATCTTGGCGAGTTCCACTTGTGGATGACTCCATGTCAACTTGTGGTTCACCTTGATGTGAAGTTGAGGCTTCCACTTGAATATAGGAAGTGCTCTCCTTCACCTCCACGAGACGAATCTTGCCAATAGATAAGTCTTGAGTTGCTTCTGAAGGATCTTTGTCTCATACATCAATTGGCAATTGCTCGACTTGCGACTCGTTAGTCTCATCAAACTTGACATCTACCGTCTTTGCAACTTCTGGAGTGAAGTCGTTGTAGACACGATAAGTGTGAGAGTTCAATCCGTAAATGAGTAGAAAACCTTCATGAGATTTAGGAGAAAATTTTGAACGACGATGCTTATCAAGAATGTAACACTTAGAGCCAAATACTCGAAAGTATCCAACTTGGGGTTTGCTACCGGTGAGTAGCCCATATGTTGTTTTACCAAGAAGCTTGTGAAGGTAAAGTTAGTTTGTAGCATGGCAAGCCGTCTCAACCGCTTCTGCCCAAAAGTGTTTGACTTCTTGTACTCATCTAGCATCGTTATCGCCATCTCGACGAGAGTCCGGTTCTTCCTATCAACAACTCCGTTTTGTTAAGGTGTGTATGTACCCAAGAACTCATGTGAGATACCCTCTTCGTCAAGAAAGGTGTCCACATTAGTGTTCTTGAACTCAATTATGTTTTTTCTCCGAACTTTCTTGATCTTCACTTCAAAATGGTTTTGGGAGTTTCTAGCAAAGGTCTTGAAGATCTTTTGGACCTGTTATTTGTCATCGAGAAATAACACCCACGTAAATCTGGAAAAATCATCAATTATGACCAAACCGAAAGAGTTACTACCAAGACTCTTGTAGGCATTGGGACCAAAAAGATCCACATGAAGTAGCTCAAGTGGTCTTCTTGTGGTCATGATATTCTTCATAGGATGACTTCCTCCAACTTTTTTCCCTTCTTGACAACTACTATAAAGTCTATCTTTGTCAAAGATAACATCTTCCACACCAAGAATATGATCTGCTTTGACAAGCTTATTAAGATTTTGCATACCAACATGTCCTAGCCTTCTATGCCATAACCAACCTTTAGAAGATTTTGCAATAAGACAAGTACGAGGTTGGATCTTTTAGGGAAATCAACAATGTATAGATCACCTCTACAAATGCCAGTAAAGACCATATTATGATTATCTCGACGTAACACTTAGCAATCTACTTTGATAAATAGAACATTGAAACCAAAGTCAGTTAGTCTAGATACGAAAATAAGATTGTATCCAAGAGATTCAACAAGCATGAAATTTTTAATAGAGCTATCATTGGATATGGCCACATTACCAAGGCCAAGTACCATATCCTTGGATTTGTCCCCAAAAGGCACATACTCGCGTGGACCATCATTGTTTTCAAGTTCACGAAACATATTTTTATCTCCGGTCATGTGATCGGTGCATCCACTATCAAGAATCCACTCTTTTCCTCTGGATATGTAATCTCAAAGATTTTCCATAAGACTAAGATTCCTCATAGTATTCTCATATTTGATGTCGAACTCTTAATCTTTATCATAATAGCCATGTTCAACATTGTAGGGCGTGTTCATCACCTAGGGCAACAAATTCGTAAGTTTCATGATCATGACAATGTTCAAGAGAATGAATTCGAATTGCTTCTATGATGATATTGCTAATAGTTCTAACATTACCTTTAGCACGCATGAGATCAAGAATCTCAAATAGGCAATCATCAAAGTTAGGATCACTAGGCTTCATCTTGTGAAAAGCAATAGTCTTCTGAAGAATCTCATCAAGATTCTTTAGAGAGTAATCGGGATAATGCTTTTCCAAGTCCTTCCATAGGGTATAGGCGCACTCAAAATTTTGCATACAACCAAGCACAACTCTAAGTAATCCTCTAATGATAAGATTGACGGTTCTAAGATTATGAAGCATGTCAATTTCTTCCTCGGGGGTTGGGTGGAAGGGATCAATAGGAGGCAGATATGGGTTATGAATATACTTGGTCAAGTTAAATTCATCGGAGATATCAAGCATTTCATCTTTCCAAAAGTTGTAGTACTCCCCATTGAGAAAAGACACTCAATATCTAAGACTCCCAAAGTAGACACATCCATCTCCCTCCAATGCTGATTAAACCAAAGCAGTTGAGACTAAAGCTTTGATGCCAATTGAAAGATCGATAAGATAGGTCTAGAGGGGGGTCAATACACACTTAACAAGGCAAAGGTGCACTTTTTAGTTTTCGTGAAAGTTAGTCAGATTTTATCACAAGTTAAGTGGCAACCAATACATCCTACACATGCATATCCAGAGATTGAGCAGCAGAAAAATAAACAACATGCAAGTGCAAGAAAGTAAAGGGAAGTAGAGATAGGAAGATCAACCGCAATGAAGACATAGTGATTTTTGGCATGGTTCCGATAGGTGGTGGTATCGTACATCCACGTTGATGAAGACTTCAACCCACGAAGGGTAACGGTTGTGCGGGTCCATGGAGGACTCCACCCACAAAGGGTCCATGAAGAAGCAACCTTGTATATTCCACCATGGCTTACACCCACGAAGGACTAGCCTCACTCGGGGTAGATCTTCACGAAGTAGGCGATCTCCTTGCCCTTACAAACTCTTGGTTCAACTCCACATGATTTGGAGGCTCCTAAGTGACGCCTAACTAATCTAGGAGACACCACTCTCCAAAAGGTAATAGATGTCATTGTTGATGATGAACTCCTTGCTCTTGTGCTTCAAAAGATAGTCTCCTCAACACTCAATCACCCTCTCACAAATTTAGCATAGTGTTGCGAGAAGGATTGGAGTGTAAAGCAACTTGAGGGGGCTAGAAATCAAAGATCAAATGGTTGTTGTAGAATGCCTTGATCTCAACAAAACTGTAGGCGGTTCTCTCTCGAAAAATGGATATAGGAAGTGTAGTTTCGTTCTGATTGCTCTCTCTAAGATTAGGAGGTGTGGGTGGGGTATATATAGCCATCAACAAAGATCTAGCCATTACACACATTTATGCACAACTCGGTGACACCGAGTGAACAACTCGGTGAGGCCGACTAGTGTAAAAGATTCAAATGTTAGACGTTTTGATAAGACCGGTTGAATCCAATCGGTGGCTCTGATATGTGATAACCTAAGAACTTGCATCGTTTCAGTAATTCTTATCGGTTTCACTCGATAATTTCAAAATTAACACAATGGGGTATGTAAACTTTGTCAGTGCACTTCGGAGGGACCGAATGCCATCTTAGTGGAACCGAGTTTCTAGGGTTTAGGGTGTGGCTCTGTCTGGTGTATCTTGGTGGGTCCGGATGCGTCTGTTTGGTGGGACAGAGAATGCATTTAGGGTTTTGGACAGATTGGATTGTGAGAATGTGGTTGAGGTTTTCAGAGAAATATCTTCAAGCACTTGAGCAAATGATTCATGATCAAAATCTCATCCCCTTTTAATAGTATTGGCTTTCCCATGGACTCAATGTGATCTCTGGTCACTTAGTAAAAAATGTAGAGTCTTGAAGCTTCTGCCAATGCTTGTCCTTTGTAGCTTGAGGGGTCCACATCTCCATCCATCTACTAGCCTAGGTTGAACTATTCCTGAAATATGCTTGATTAAAGTGTTAGTCCAACAACATGTATGTTGACATGAATTACCAAAACTACTAACGGAGAAAACGTGCTTTCAAAAGGCGCCATTGCAAAGAAGCCAAGACTTGTGTGTCTTGCTTGCAAGTGTTGTGAGGGTGATCCATACCTACCCTGCTGGTTCATCGACTAACTAAAAGAGGAGGCACACACAAGTAAGAAAGTGAGTGAAAGAGCAGGTTTTATTGCTTCCTAAGCTTGATTAGGGTACTCAATGAAGACATACCTCTTATGACGGAACTTTGGTAAAAAAATCACTGTGTCCCCTTTACTTTCAACATATGTGGCTGAGTGTGTGGTCGCCATCATGCTCATTACTTGATCTATCTTGTTCCTCATCATTTCTATCAGATCTATTGATTGCATATTGCTGAGTTACTCTAGCATGCATCATACTTTATATATTTGTTGTATATGCTTGCTAGATCTTTGTTGCATATCTACTTTGTGACTTAGCCAGCAAAGGTTGGACTTTTGGCTTTGGTACCTATCGGTGTACAAAAGTAGGGGCACTCCTTTTTACCCCTTTACTTGTGCACGGACAGTCGGAGCCGCGCCCACGGCCACACTAAGCAGGGCAAGGGAGGGAAGCCGGAGGGAGGCCAAAGGCACAAGACGATCAGAGGCAACGCCAAGACCAAAAAACACAAAGAGCAAAGGGGAAAGGTGGACTCCCCCGGCAAGACCCTTGCCGGGGCGGCCTCCGCGGCCCCGGCAAGAGCCTTGCCGGGGCAACTTGCCCAAACACCTACAGAGCGAGCCACCCTTGAGCCCACAGGTTCCAACCCAACTAACTACATTGGGACCAGGGCTCGGGAGGCGCCTCCGTGGTGGCATGCAGATCTTTGTCAAGATCATAAACACACAAGATCAGATGGGAATCAGAAGACGACGACCCTTGGCGAGATCCTCGCCAAAGAAACCCAGAAGACCCCCGGCAAGTGTCTTGCCGGGGACGACTGCGACACCACGGCAAGACCCTTGCCGGGCCCCTCGGCAAGGCCCTTGCCGATGGCATCAGCGGGGCCACTACCAGGCCCGCACCAACCAAGACTCCGTCGTCGTTCGCATGTAGTTGCCAGCCCAACCAGCTGGGTAGGCACCTGCATGGCAACATGCAGCTTCCAGGCCAAATCAGCAAGTACCTGCATGGTGGCATGCAGATATTCATGAAGGCCCTACCACCGCGCCACCTCAGCTGCCTGCCTACCTACATGGCGCTGCATGCATCGCTGGCCTGGGCGCGTGTCGAAGCGAGGCAGAGCGGCGACGGATGGGAAGGGCCTCGTTCCCGCCCCCGATAAAGCTAATGGACACCTAAATAGCACATTCAATGCGCTTTGTCCCATAATGCCGTGCGATAAGCTCGCGCACTGTAGGCCTTTCCACCTCCTGTGTGCCACTGTGGCAACCCCTTTTTCCTATAAAAGGAGGCCCGAGGCGACCAGGAGAGGGATTCGGCTTTTTGGAACTACACAGCCACCGTAGCTAGTTCGAAAGCTCAAGAACACTCAATACATACACCAAAGCAGGACTAGGGTTTTACGCATCCTCGCGGCCCGAACCTGGGTAAACGATCCGTGTGCTAGCTCCTAAACCTGCTCTCCTCACGACCCTGCGCCCGCCGACCATAGAAGGGATCCCAGTGATCCCATAGGTGTCGTCCCCACCAACATCTTTCGCGCGCCAGGTAGGGGGCATTGTTGTGAGAATCTGATCTAGCAGTTAGCCTAGCAGTTCTTCGTCGCCATGGCTCCCAAAAAGAAGACGGCCATGGCGGTCGGTTCGTCGGCGGCCAGACGGCCCATACCGGTGAGGGCGAGTAGTGGGCCGGTTGCGGACAGGACCCGAGGCGCGGCCCGCGAGCACCAACATCGCTCTGGCAGTCAGAGCCTGGCGAGCGGCGTCGTTCGTGTGCAAGACGGCGGGCCGCACGCCACAAAATCCAGAGACGGGATAGGGCCCCCCGCAGGCGGCGCGGGGCCCTTCGGGGTCGCCGCCGTGCCACCCACGGACGGCGCGACGACCTGTAGGACGCCCACCCCGGCACCCACAGCGTGCACTTCCCATGGTGTGTGTGACGAGCAGCGTCACCACGCCGGTGCCCCTAGGCACCGCCGTGGGAAGAGCCCTGTGCATCATCTGCGGCAGGAAGGAGGCCAGCATGCCCGCCAAAGCGCTGGCGACAATAGCATGCAGCCGTTGGGCCGTGACAAAGCTCCTTCTAACATGGTTAGAAGTCGAAGCGCGCCATGGTCCACGCAACTTTCGCCACCACCCACGCCAGCAGAAGCTTTGGCGCGCGCACAGCTACTCCTCGACTTCCCTCCTGCTGCGGAGAAGCTCGACGAGTGGAGAGCCACCATCCGGACCCTCGTCGCTGTCGCCAACAAAGACAAGCCACGGCCGGCAGGGCCCTCGGGCTGGCGCTCCGTTGAGCCACCACACGCCAGCGATGGGAGAACCGGGGGAGCTGCAGCCACAATACACTCTCCTCCCCCGCGCCAGATGCCGCTGGTGCCAGTCTGTCGTGACGACACGTATGATAACGTTTCCATAGCATCGTCCGACCCACGGACCCACCGCGACCAGCGCCAAGTTCTTCGAGGACGAGCCCATGAAGACGCTCGGACCAGTATCGAGCGCCGGCGCGATACGCGCAACCAGTCGGATAAGTGGGCGGGACCCGCTATGGACCACCCAGCACCGGGGGGCTCTGGCGTCCTACCTTGCGAGGTAGGTTGCCCAGCCTTTACCCATGAGCTGCGGCAGTTCCAGTGGTCGTCCCATCGCACGTTCAAGCCCGACGTCGGCGAGAAGTACAACGGCAAGACCCATCCGTCGGAGTTCCTCAGCATCTACACCATCGCGATGCAAGCTACTAGAGCTCGTGACGACAAGGTGCTCACCAATTACTTCCCGTTGGTGCTGAAGCCCAACGTCATGTCTTGGATTGATGCACTTGCCGGCGGATTCCATTTCTTCTTGGTCAGATCTGTGCCATGAGTTCGTTGGTGCCTTCACTGGAGGCCACGAAGCTCATGGCCAGGCCAGTGATTTGCATATCATCCCCCAGAAGGAAAGGGAAAACCTACGCAAGTACATACAGAGGTTCAGCCGGGTGCAGTACAACATCCCTGACGTTCACCCCGCCACCGTGATTAGCGGGTTCCGTCAGAACGTTCGCAATCGCAAGATGCGTGAGGAGATGGCGATGAACAAGGTTAAAGACATGGCCGAACTTTACGTTCTGGCCGACAGGTGCGCCCGGGCTGAAGAAGGAAGGAAACACCCCGGCGGAGACGCTGGCGTGGAAACCGACTCTACTGATGAAGACACCGCCGCCCCGACTAAGAAGGGCCGGCATAGCAACAGGAAATGCAAGGGCAAGGCCATGCTTGCCGTCGAGGGATCCGACGACACCAGCGCCGCCAAGAAGGCCAAGGCAGACGACCCCGACAAGGAGGTTGCCGGGTGCGCCGCCTACCGGGCCTTGGCGGCCGCCGACAAGCCAGGAGGCTTCGACAAGCAGTATTGCAAGATCCACCGCACCAAGGGCCACGACCTCCAGAACTGCCCATAGGTCGAGCTGCTTGTCGAAAAGCAAAAGGCCGAGTATGAGAGGCGGGACAAGTATAAGGGTTAGGATGGTGCCGAAGGATCCGGCAAGAAGCGTGGCGGGCAAGGAGGCCGTCGCGGCAAGGATAACCAGCAAGAGAGGCCCGCTCGAGGCTGCAACAAGAAGCAGGAAGACGATGATTATGACAAGGACGACGAGTCAGGCGAGCAAGAGTTTCAGAAGGCTACGGAGGCCATGTGCGTCGAGCTCAAGTAGTGGGCACGTGAGATTACAGCAGCAGAGCCATCGTTCGACGCTTAGAAGCCACTAAAGTGGTCCAGCATGCCCCTCATCTTTGATGCCGAGGACCACCCTGAACGCACGAATGCGGTCTGGTGTTTGTTGTTGTTGGTCTGGCCAATGATACACAACCTCAAGGTGAACAAGATGCTGGTTGACGGCGGGGCCGGCCTGAACTTGATCTCGCCCGTCCTGATCAAAAGGCTACAAATTTCTGATGGAGACCTCGAGTAAACGGGTATGTTTCAAGGGGTCAACCCAGGAAGGAGCCAGCCGAAGGGGAAGGTCACATTGCCCATGACGTTTGGAGGTGAGTTGAACTACAGGACGGAAAGGATCGTCTTCGATGTGGCCGAGATCCCCTTGCCCTACAACGGATCCTCGGTCGCCCGGCACTAGCCAAGTTCATGGCGGCGTCACACTACGCCTACAACATGTTGAAGATGCCTGGGCCGATGACCATCATCACCGTCCCCTCCAACAAGAAGGACGCGCTGATCTGCGCTGACCAACTCTATCGAGAAGCAGTTGTAGCAGCTGCCGCCAAGGCACCTGCTCCTGCCGTTTTGAAGCACCGGGAGGGAAGAAGAAGACCGACAAGACCTCTCACACCCACTCCGGAGTGTTGTGCTACCATTGAGGACGTGCCCGAGAGCTCTACCAGCAGGAGCAAGAAATCCAGAGCTGCACCACCAGAGACCAAAAGGGTGTCCGTCAAGGAGGATGGCACGAGAGGGGCTTTCACCATAAGCTCCACCCTCGACAGCAAATAGGAAAGCGCACTCGTCACTTTCCTGCGGGCGAATGTCGATGTGTTTGTGTGGCAAGCATCCAACATCCCCAGCGTTCCCAGGGAAGTGGTTGAGCACCACCTTGCTGTCTGTCCCCATGAGCGTCCCGTCAAGCAGAAGGTCAGGAAGCAAGCTTTGGAACGATAGGAGTTCATCACAAAGGAGATCAGGAAATTGGAAGCGGCAGGTTTGGTGAGAGGAGAGCTCCATCCGACGTGGTTGGCCAATCTGGTGGTGGTGCGCAAGGCAAATGGGAAGTGGAGATGGTGTATTGACTACAAAGATATCAATAAGGCTTGTCCTAAGGACCCATTCCCATTGCCGTGCATCGACCAGATTGTTGACTCCACGGCCTGGTGCGATCTGTTGTGATTCCTCGACGCCTACTCGGGCTACCACTAGATCTTCATGACAAGAGAAGATGAAGAGAAGATAGCATTTATCAGCCCATGTGGTACGTATTGCTTTTTACGGATGCCTTTCGGGTTGAAGAGTGTTGGCTCGACATTCGCGAGGGCGGTCCAGATTGGTTTTGAGCCCCAGCTGCATAGAAATATGGAAGCTTATATGGATGGCAAAGTGGTCAAAACCAAGGACAAGGCGACCCTTGTACAAGACTTAGAAGAGACGTTTGCCAACCTACGCAAGATCAACCTCAAGCTGAACCCTGAGAAGTGTGTCTTTGGTGTTCCGTCAGGAAAACTTCTCGGGTTCTTTGTGTCGCAGCATGGGATCGAGGCAAACCCAGACAAGATCAAGGCTATTGAGCAGATTGAGGCACCCAAGCGGATCAAGGATGTGCGTCGGCTCACTGGCTGCGTTGCCGCCATGAGCAGATTCGTCTCCAAGTCCACTGAGCATGCCCTTCCCTTTTTCAATATCTTGAAGAAGGCAGGCCCAATGGAGTGGACCCCAGAGGCCGAGGCGGCATTGCAGGATCTGAAGAAATATCTTTCCTCTACGCCGATACTGGTTGCGCCTAAACCACATGAGCCGTTGCTGCTGTACCTGGCGGCAACGAATCAAGTGGTCAGCGCCGCACTAGTGGCGTAGAGGGAGGTCGACGAGGATGCAGTGGCAACGGCAGGACCGGCGGATGGCAAGTCATAGATTCCTCCGGCAGGGCCTGGTGCCGGCAAGGCAAGGCCCCCGGCAGAGTCTGACGCCATCGGGGCAGGGCCCGTGCAGCCAAGTGAAGTGGTGCAGAAGAAGATGATGATGCAACACCCGGTTTACTTTGTCAGCTCCCTCTTGCAGGGGGGCAGGTCCAGGTACTCCGGTGTGCGGAAATTGCTCTTCGGCCTTCTTATGGCCTCAAGGAAGCTGCGTCATTACTTCCAAGCCCATGAGATCACTGTCGTCACCCGCCTCCCGTTGCAACGGATACTGCACAACCCAGATGCAACCGGAAGAATTGTGGAGTGGGCCTTGGAGTTATCAAGCTTCGGGTTGAAGTTTGAAAGTACTTCGACAATCCAGAGCAGAGTCTTGGCGGAGTTCATTGCAGAATGGACCTCAACGCTCGACGACGAAATCCAGGAGACCGCTCTCCCCTGCAAGGAAGCAAGTCTCGACTGGATCATGTACTTTGATGGGGCTTTCTCGCTGCAAGGCGCCGGTGCAGGTGTGCTGCTTGTCGCGCCCACCGGAGAGCACCTCAAGTATGTGATCCAGATGCACTTTCCTAGGGAGATGTCCACAAACAACACTGCTGAGTACGAGGGGCTGCTTGCCGATCTCAGGATTGCGGCAGACCTCGGGGTGAAGAAGCTCATCGTTAGGGGTGATTCGCAGGTTGTCGTCAGACAAGTCAATAAAGATTACCTGAGTTTGTTGATGGAGGCCTACGTAGATGAGGTGAGGAACCTGGAGGAGCGCTTTGACGGTATACAAGCGGAGAACGACGTCGTTGACTACCTGTCAAAGCGCGCTGCATTCAAGCTACATGTTGAACCAGGTACCTTTTTGCTTCGGTTAACTCAACCATCCGTCGAACCATCAACGGAGCAGAACAAGCAGAGGAAATCAGGCCCCGGCAAGTACTTTCCCGCCGAGCCCCCAGGGGCCACCGGCAAGGGTGTTGCCGCGGATTCCGAGCCTGCCAAGGGGCAGCTGGCTCCGGTAGGGCGCCAAGCCCTGGCCGTAGAGACGGCTGCCCCCATTGCGGAAGAGATGCGTTTGGTCCTTGCCGTCGAGCCCCAGGCTCCGGCATGGGCACAGCATACCGTCCGTTTCCTCCAGACAGGGGAACTTCCTGAGGAGCAGGAAGAAGCGGAAAAAGTTGTCGGTCGGTCTACCTTGTACCAGTTCGTCTATGACGTCCTGTACAGAAAAAGACCGAACGCTGTGAAATTGAAGTGCATCCCCCGGGAGGAAGGACTGGAGCTCCTGGCAGAAATACATGGAGGCATATGTGGCTCCCACATAGGGTCGAGGGCTGAGGGAGTCCTGGATTAGGGGGTGTTCGGATAGCCGGACTATACCTTCGGCCGGACTCCTGGACTATGAAGATACAAGATTGAAGACTTCGACCCGTGTCCGGAAGGGACTTTCCTTGGCGTGGAAGACAAGCTTGGCGATACAGATATGTAGATCTCCTACCATTGTAACCGACTCTGCGTAACCCTAGCCCTCTCCGGTGTCTATATAAACTGGAGGGTTTTAGTCTGTAGGACAACAACAAGAACAACAATCATACCATAGGCTAGCTTCTAGGGTTTAGCCTCCTTGATCTCGTGGTAGATCTACTCTTGTACTACCCATATCATCAATATTAATCAAGCAGGAGTAGGGTTTTCACTCCATCGAGAGGGCCCGAACCTAGGTAAAAACAGCGTGTCCCTTGTCTCCTGTTACCATCCGCCTAGACGCACAGTTCGGGACCCCCTACCCGAGATCTGCCGGTTTTGACACCGACAAGGGCCCTTGATGGCAAGGCATTCCTGCAAGGCTTCTTCTGGCCCACCGCCCTCCAGGATGCGACGGCACTAGTAACCAGGTGTGAAGCGTGCCAGTTCCATTCGAAGAAGCTTCATCAACCAGCTAAAGCCCTTCAAACAATCCCTCTCTCCTGGCCGTTTTCGGTCTTGGGGCTCGACATACTGGACCCTTTCCCTCACGCTGTTGGGGGCTTTGAGTACTTGTACGTTGCAATTGACAAGTTCACAAAGTGGCCGGAGGTGGAGGTAGTGAGGAAGATTACAGCACAGTCAGCCGTTAAGTTCTTCAAGGGGCTAGTCTGCTGTTTTGGTGTACCAAACAGAGTCATCACCGACAATGGCGCGCAGTTCACAAGCCACACCTTCATGCAATACATCCAAGACCTCGGTAGCAAGGTCTGATTTGCTTCCGTGGCACACCCACAGAGCAACGGCCAGGCGGAGAGGGCAAATGCTGAAGTGTTGCAAGGCCTGAGAACGAAGACTTTTGACAGGCTGCACAAGAGCGGAAGGCGCTGGATTGATGAGTTGTCGGCGGTCTTTGGTCGATCAGGACGACACCAAATCGAGCCACCGGCCAGACACCCTTTGCCCTAGTATATGGGTCAGAAGCAGTTCTCCCCACAGAACTCATATATGGGTCACCTCGAGTGCTTGCTTATGACGAGCTTGAGCAAGAGCAGTTGCGGCAAGAGGCCGCAATGCTCCTTGAGGAAGATCATCTTCGGGTGGCTATGAGAGCAGCACGCTACCAGCAAGCCTTGCGCCGCTACCATAGCCACAAGGTTCATGCCCGAAGCTTTGAGGAAGGCGACCTTGATCTTTGGCGCGTTCAGTCAGCCAAGAATTCCAACAAAGTTGACGCCAAAGTGGGAAGGCCCTTATTGGGTAATACGAGTCACCAGGCCCGGCGCAGTCCGCCTGGAGACCGAAGATGTTGTTCCAGTGAGCAATTCCTAGAACATCGAACATCTTCGCAAGTTTTACCCATAAGGCGCGGTTGCCGGGCCCCCTGGCAAACCACCTTTTGTACAAGCCTTGCCGGCAAGGCATGTAACCCTCTGTACAAAGCCAGGTGCAGACCCTGAGCATAAATAAACGAAGCGCTGGTGCCCTAAGTTATAGCATGCATGCTAGGTTAAGTCCCTCCCTCGGTTAGGGTTGATAGTGCTTAGCGGCGACTAATCCCTAGCCTAGAGGTCGAGTATGCATCTTTCTGTCCTCTTTGGTTCGCAGGGCACGTGGACACTTCTGCTGCCACTTGGGAAAAAGAGAACGAACCGACGCTCCGGCCCGGCAGGCCAAGACTGTCGGGGGCTGAAGATACAAGGATCCAACCATGGCAAGCCAAGGTTGCTGGGGGTTGCGGACTCAGATAAGTCTTTCATCCCCCTGTTATGTGTTTCCGTATAGAACTGGGACATGTGAAACCCCGTTTATGTTCTTAAAACCACCGTGCTCCCCACTTTCCTGTGCCCAAGAGCTACCTCCTGGGTCAGAATTTGGTAGTAGTTGTGGTGGCGAGGAGATGAACGAGGAGCCTAACTCTACTTCGCCCTGCCTCCACCAAGAGCGCGAGAATGGTCGACTGAAGTGGGGAGACAACAAGGCCTGTTGCCGGGCGACAATGTTTATCTTGAAAATAACAAGGATTCATCCTTGGCATGGGCCTCTCTCATGCACAAAGAACCCGGCAAGCACCCTTTTTCATTAAAAACATCCCATACAGGTATAGTTCATAAGAAATTAAAAACATGAGCAAGGGCATTACAAGTCTTAAAATTAATAAGTGCCCGCAGGCTTACAAACTAAAAAGAGATAAGGTGCCCGTAATCCCCTTCTTATCCCTCACCACAGAAGGTGGAACAAGGCAGCAGGAGGGCAAAAAGAGCGCCTAGGAAAGGTACGAGGAGCAAAAGGCACCAAGAGAACATCTTGGTGCCGGGAAAGGAGCTGGAAGACGAGGCAGCGGGCCGGTAATACGCGACGGAGGCGTCGGTGCTCGCATACTCCGACTTGACAGCCGCCACCCGCCTTCTTCGCCTTCTCCGGCCCTCCTACACCAGCCGCCCAAGGAGACAACGGGGAGCGCCCCGATGGAGAGCTTGGCGAGGATGGCCCTCGGCAGGGCGCGTGGCTAAGGGAGGAGTGGCGCGGTCAGTCGGAGTCGGCATCCTGCCGCTCGACTCCCTCGTCGTCGCTGTCGTTGTCCTCCTCGTAACTCCCGCTCGAGGAGAATCTTCATCGTCGGAGGAGCTCTCCACGCAGCACTTCAGTGAAAGAAATATGCCCTAGAGGCAATAATAAAGTTATTATTTATCTCCTTATTTCATGATAAATGTTTATTATTCATGCTAGAATTGTATTAACCGGAAACATAATACATGTGTGAATACATAGACAAACAGAGTGTCACTAGTATGCCTCTACTTGACTAACTCGTTAATCAAAGATGGTTATGTTTCCTAACCATGGACAAAGAGTTGTTATTTGATTAACGGGATCACATCATTAGGTGAATGATCTGATTGACATGACCCATTCCATTAACTTAGCACCCGATCGTTTAGTATGTTGCTATTGTTTTCTTCATGACTTATACATGTTCCTATGACTATGAGATTATGCAACTCCCATTTGCCGGAGGAACACTTTGTGTGCTACCAAACGTCACAACATAACTGGGTGATTATAAAGGAGCTCTACAGGTGTCTCCAAAGGTACATGTTGGGTTGGCGTATTTCGAGAGTAGGATTTGTCTCCGATTGTCGGAGAGGTATCTCTGGGCCCTCTCGGTAATGCACATCACATAAGCCTTGCAAGCATTCCAACTAATGAGTTAGTTGCGGGATGATGTATTACGGAATGAGTAAAGAGACTTGCCGGTAACGAGATTGAACTAGGTATTGAGATACCGACGATCGAATCTCGGGCAAGTAACATACCGATGACAAAGGGAACAACGTATGTTGTTATGCGGTCTGACCGATAAAGATCTTCGTAGAATATGTAGGAGCCAATATGAGCATCCAGGTTCCACTATTGGTTATTGACCGGAGACATGTCTCGGTCATGTCTACATTGTTCTCGAACCGTAGGGTCCGCACGCTTAAGGTTTCGATGACAGTTATATTATGAGTTTTGATGTACCGAAGGAGTTCGGAGTCCCGAATGAGATCAGGGACATGACGAGGAGTCTCGAAATGCTCAAGACGTAAAGATCAATATATTGGACGACTATATTCGGACATCGGAAAGGTTCTGAGTGGTTCGGGTATTTTTCGGAGTACCGGGGAGTTACGGGAGTACGGGGGAAAAGTATTGGGCCTTATTGGGCCATACGGGAAAGAGAGAGGGGCTGCCTAGGGCAGGCCGCGCCCTCCCCCCCCCCCAAAGGCCTAGTCCGAATTGGACTAGGGGGAGGGGCTGCGCCCCCTCCTTCCTTCCCTTCTCCTTTCCCCTTCCTTGTCTCCTACTCCTACTACATGGAAGGACTCCTAGTTGGACTAGGAAAGGGGGAATCCTACTCCCGGTGGGAGTAGGACTCCCTAGGGCGCGCCATAGAGAGGGCCGGCCCTCCACTCCTTTATATACGGGGGCAGGGGGCACCCCATAGAAACACAAGTTGATCTTCGTGATCATTCTCTTAGCCGTGTGTGGTGCCCCCCTCCACCATAATCCTCGATAATATTGTAGCGGTGCTTAGGCGAAGCCCTGCGATGGTAAAACATCAAGATCGTCACCACGCCGTCATGCTAACGGAACTCTTCCCCGACGCTTTTCTGGATCGGAGCCCGGGGATCGTCATCGAGCTGAACGTGTGCCAAGAACTCGGAGGTGCCGGAGTAACGGTGCTTGGATCGGTCAGATCGTGAAGACGTACGACTACATCAACCGCGTTGATATAATGCTTCCGCTTTCGGTCTACGAGGGTACGTGGACAACACTCTCCCCTCTCATTGCTATGCATCACCACGATCTTGTGTGTGCGTAGGAATTTTTTTGAAATTACTACGTTCCCCAACATTCAGGCGAGTTCCAAGATCTCCGAAGACCTTGACGGAGAGAAGGCCGCCCTCCATTAACTTGAAGTAGAGGACGAGCCCCACCGTTAGGCTATGGATGCGAGCAAATGTCTTCCATCCGCGACGGAGATACATAACATGAGGAGCGGGGAAGTCGACGTCGACCCACGTGTTGCCGGTCCCGCATCCCCTCATGTGCAATCTGAGGGTCTGGGGCGGATCGACCTCAATCTCCTAAGACGGAGACGACGGCGCGGTGGCCGGCGCAGCCTGATGAAGAACTCGCGGGGCTCGTCCCCGACATGACCCTCCGTCGCGGGAGGCACCGCTGGAGGAGGCACGACCATCGCGCCACCTCGTCCCCCTCTCCCCCGACCATGACGGCAACCTCAGCCACGCCCCCTCCCCTTCCTCTCGTGGACGGCTCCGCTGCCGCGGGCTCGTGGGAAGGAGGGACACGCTGACGAGCAGCAACCCTCACCGCCACCGTCGAAGGCCCAGCACCTCCTCTCGCCATGGCAGGTGGAAGAAAGGAGCGAAGGTGGAGGAGGATGGATACTGAAGGGATGTGGGATGACGCCCCCTCCCCCTCCTTATAAAGGGGCGGGGTCGAGGCTCGGCCACCCCACTCAGCCAATCCAGCCATCGGAGGCACAGGGAATCAGGACCGACCCACTACCCCAATCAGCGACGACCCGGTTTCCCACCTCCACGGCCTGCCACTTGCATGGAGGACGCATGGCAAGCGAGCAGGATCGAAAGGACGGGTGAGGCGACTGTTCCCCGCCCCGTGATCATGGGGCGTGGGCGCCTTGAAGACTGCGACCCGAGTCCACCCAGTAAATGGGTCGCGCATCCACGCCTCCCTCTTTTTATGGAGAAGGCGTGATCCGCCTCTTTACCATGATGTGACGCATGCATGCGGGAACCGCCCCACGCATGACCCCAATGTCACGCATGACCCTCCATGTCGCGTGTTAATCGCAGGTCGTGGGGAAGCGCAGCAAACAAAAAGTTACTGCGGTAAGATCCCGCCCTGACTGCCCGCGCACCGTTTTGGGCCTGGCCCAACAACATGTCGCGCTTATGTCTGGCCCAGGCCCGGGGGCTCCTGTCGGTGTACAAAAGTAGGGGCGCTCCTTTTTACCCCTTTACTTGTGCACGGACAGTCGGAGCCGCACCCACGGCCACACTAAGCAGGGCAGTGGAGGGAAGCCGGAGGGAGGCCAAAGGCACAAGACGATCAGAGGCAATGCCAAGACCAGAAAACGCAAAGAGCAAAGGGGGCAAGGTGGACTCCCTCGGCAAGACCCTTGCCAGGGCGACCTCCGCGGCCCCGGCAAGAGCCTTGCCGGGGCAACTTGCCCAAACACCAACAAAGCGAGCCACCCGTGAGCCCACAGGTTCCAACCCAACTAACTACATTGGGACCAGGGCTCGGGAGGCGCCTCCGTGGTGGCATGCAGATCTTTGTCAAGATCATAAACACACAAGATCATATGGGAATCAGAAGATGACGACCCTTGGCGAGATCCTCGCCAAGGAAACCCACAACACCCTTGCCGGGACGACTACGACACCACGGCAAGACCCTTGCCGGCCCCCCGGCAAGGCCCTTGCCGATGGCGTTAGCGGGACCATCGCCAGGCCCGCACCAACCAAGACTCCGCCGCCGTTCGCATGCAGCTGCCAGCCCAACCAGCTAGGCAAGTACCTGCGTGGTGGCATACAAATCTTCATGAAGGCCCTACCACCATGCCACCTCAGCTACCTGCCTGCCTACATGGCGCTACATGCATCGCTGGCCTGGGCGCGTGTCGAAGTGAGGCGGAGCCGCGACGGACGGGACGAGCCTCGTTCCCGCCCCCGATAAAGCTAATGGACACCTAAGTAGCGCATTTAATGCACCGTGCGATAAGCTCGCGCACTGTAGGCCTTTCCACCTCCTGTGTGCCACTGTGGCAACCCCTTTTTCCTATAAAAGGAGGCCCGAGGCGACCACGAGAGGGATCCGGCTTTTTGGAACTACACAGCCACTGTAGCTAGTTCGAAAGCTGAAGAACACTCAATACATCCACCAAAGAAGGACTAGGGTTTTACGCATCCTCGCGGACCGAACCTAGGTAAATGATCCGTGTGCTAGCTCCTAAACCTGCTCTCCTCACGAACCCGCGCCCGCCGACCGTAGAAGGGATCCCAATGATCCCATAGGTGTCGTCCCCACCCACAGTACCTGCATCCGAACTTCAAGTGATCGAGTTTGGTTGGCCTATCGAACCAAGCATCCAAACTTTGGTAGCTCAATCCGAAGTGGCTGTTGTTGTAGAATCTTTGCACTGCCTCGTATTAGGACTGACCTATTACTTGAAGCGAAAACTAACTTAGGTTTAGTATTATAGAGCCAACCCATTCACCCACCTTGGCACTACTGCAGGATGCTGCTAACACGACACTACGATCAGAGACCCTTTGACGAAACTATGTGCGATGCATTCATCGCAAATGGTGATGTAAAAACACCATCAGAAAAGGTGTAAAACATTTGCGATGACGGATGCATCAAACACGGTTCTGATTTTAGTTGCGTGTGCGATGCAGGGCATACGGTTTAGTTCAATGAACTATTTGCGATGAGGAAGAAGAACAGAAATGGGCAGCCAGATGAAAGCGTGTGCGATATACGGCATACAGTTCACTTGGATTAACTGTTTGTGATGACGAGGAACAACAGAAATGGGCAGCTAGATAAAGGTGTGTGCGACTGAGGGCATACACTTCAAAAGGATTAACTGTTTGTGATTAGCAACATAACAGAAACGGTCAGCCATATCAAAGTGTCTGCGATTGATGGCATACACTTCACATGGATGAACTGTTTGCGATTAGCCACAACAAACAGAAACAGTTAGACAGATCCATGTGTGTGCGCTAGACGGACACACATTCTAATTAAAATAAGCATGCGCAATGGTAATAACGAGCGCGCACGGTTGTTGGAACAAGACGTGTGCTGACATTGCCTATTGCGGTGCACCCTATGGTGCAAACACCATGTACGCGGCCGAGAAAGCATGCCCACGTTACGCCGTCTGGGAATAGTGCCGCACTTAGAACTGTCAATAAATTTTGAGCCTGTGTCCCATCACATTCCAAATTACTACCACACTATATTTAATTGCAAACCTGTTCACATCGATCAAAACCTAAACAGTTTCCCACTTAGGAGTGTATTAGTACTCTGTTATAAATACTACTACTCCAAGATGACTTCACATTCCTCCCCAACTCCTCATCCACAAAAACAAACAAGTCATTCATCATCGTTCCCTTGCGTCTTCCATGGCCAGCGTGAGTTCTAGGTCGAGAGATTGCCACCAGGAAGAGGCGAGCATGGAAGCGGAAGCACGAGAGATGTCCCGCCTCGCCGCAAAAGCAGCCGACATGCCCCGTGGCGCGGCCATAGTAGCACAGAGGTCCCGCTGCGCCGCTAAAGCAGAATGGAAGTCCCGTCGCGCTGTCAATGTAGCAGACTGGTCCGGCCGCGCCGTGGAAGCAGCAGAGATGTCCCGCTGCGCCGCGAATGCAACAGAGATGTCCTCCCGTGCGGCGGCGGCCTGGGAAAATGTCTCACGGGCAGGCGATGACTATTACAGGCGCATGCATGCGATCGTCCTTAGCCAGATGGATCAGATCTCTGATTGGGCGAGGTTGTAGGATGACATGAAAGCCTTGTTTGAACAGGCTACCGGCGTCATTCGTCAACTAAATGAGAGCAATGCGAAGCTCCGGGCCGAGCGCGACCTGCTGAGGGCGAAGATCGTCAGAAGTGCGGAGCAGCAGGACGAGACCACTGCCCTGCTGAAGAGAACCGGCGTCATCATCGAGAAATTTATGGACGAGAATACCATGCTATGCACCAAGCGCAAAAGGCTGGCGGGGGAATCTGTGGATGCTCTCAAACAGCATCTTGACACGAAAGAGCTCATCGTCGCTCGCCGCGGAGACTAGCTCCCGCGTCCTGCAGCAACGCATCAAGAAATTAAGTAGAGATTAGCAAGCCAGATCGTTATCTTCCTTCTTCTTTTGCCCTTTTTGAAGGAAATATGCACTAGAGGAAATAATTAAGTTGTTATTTTGTATTTCCTTATATCATGATAAATGTTTATTATTCATGCTAGAATTGTATTAACCGGAAACTTGATACATGTGTGGATACATAGACAAAACACCGTGTCCCTAGTAAGCCTCTACTAGACTAGCTCGTTAATCAAAGATGGTTAAGTTTCCTAACCATAGACAAGTGTTGTCATTTGATGAACGGGATCACATCATTAGGAGAATGATGTTATGGACAAGACCCATTCGTTAGCTTAGCATGTTGATCGTTCAGTTTTATTGCTATTGCTTTCCTCATGTCAAATACATATTCCTTCGACTATGAGATTATGCAACTCCCGGTACCGGAGGAATACCTTGTGTGCTATCAAATGTCAAAACGTAACTGAGTGATTGTAAATATGCTCTACAGGTATCTCTGTAGGTGTTTTTGGGTTGGCATAGATCGATATTAGGATTTGTCACTCCGAGTATCGGCGAGGTATCTCTAGGCCCTCTCGGTAATGCACATCACGATAAGCCTTGCAAGCAATGTGATTAATGAGTTAGTTGCAGGATGATGCATTATGGAACAAGTAAAGAGACTTGCCGATAATGAGATTGAACTAGGTATGAGGATACCGACAATCGAATCTCGGGCAAGTAACATATCGATGACACAGGGAATAACGTATGTTGTCACTGCGGTTTGACCGATAAAGATCTTCGTAGAATATGTAGGAACCAAAATGAGCATCCAGGTTCTGCTGTTGGTTATTAATCGGAGACGTGTCTCGGTCATGTCTACATAGTTCTCGAACTTGTAGGGTCCGCACGCTTAATGTTCGATGACGATTTGTATTATGAGTAACATGTTTTGGTGACCGAAGATTATTCAGAGTCCCGGATGAGATCACGGACATGATGAGGAGTCTAGAAATAGTCGGGAGGTAAAGATTGATATATTGGACGATAGTATTCGGACACCCAAATGGTTTCCGAGCATTTCGGATATTTATCGGAGTACCGAGGGGTTACCGGAACCCCCTGGGGAAAGTAATGGGCCACTATGTGCCATAGGGGAGAGAGAGAGAAGCCCACATGGGCTAGCGCGTGCCCCCCATGGGCAGTCTGAATTGGACAAGGGGAGGGGGCGCGTCCCCCCTTTCTTCCCCCCTCTCCCTCTCCTTTCCCCTTTCCCCCTCCATGAGAAGGAACGGGGAAACCGACTAGGACTAGGAGTCCTAGTGGGTCCCCCCCCCCACTTGGCGCGCCCTCTAGGGCCGGCCTCCTCCCCTCTCCTCCTTTATATATTGGGGCAGGGGGGAACCCCAAAGCACATAAATTTTTCTCTTAGCCGTGTGCGGTGCCCCCCTCCACAGTTTACTCCTCCGGTCATATTGTCGTAGTGCTTAGGCGAAGCCCTGCGCGGATCACATCACCATCACCGTCACCAAGCCGTCGTGCTAACGAAACTCTTCCTCGACACTTTGCTGGATTAAGAGTTCGAGGGACTTCATTGAGTTGAACGTGTGCAGAAGTCGGAGGTGTCGTACGTTCGGTGCATGATCGGTTGGATCACAAAGACGTTCGACTACATCAACCGCGTTAAGCCAGTGCTTCCGCTTTCGGTCTACGAGGGTACGTGGACACACTCTCCCCTCTCGTTGCTATGCATCTCCTAGATAGATCTTGCGTGATCGTAGGAATATTTTTGAAATTGTATGCTATGTTCCCCAACAGTGGCATCCGAGCCAGGTCTATGCGTAGATGATATGCACGAGTAGAACACAAAGAGTTGTGGGCGATCATAGTCATACTTCTTACCACCAACGTCTTATTTTGATTCAGCGGTATTGTTGGACGAAGCGGCCCGGACCAACCTTACATGACCACGTTCATGAGACCGGTTCCACTGACAAACATGCAACTTGTTTTGCATAAAGGTGGCTAGCGGGTGTCTGTTTCTCCAACTTTAGTTGAATCAAATTTGACTATGGCTGGTCCTTGTTGAAGGTTAAAACACCAAACTTGATGAAGCATCGTTGTTGTTTTGATGCGTAGGTAAGAATGGTTCTTACTAGAAGCCCGTAGCAGCCACGTAAAACTTGCAACAACAATGTAGAGGACGTCTAACTTGTTTTTGCAGGGCATGGTGTGATGTGATATGGTTAAGACATGATGTGATATACGTTATTGTATGAGATGATCATGTTTTGTAGAATTTATTGGCAACTGGCGGGAGCCGTATGGTTGTCGCTTTATTGTATGAAATGCAATCGCCATGTAAATTGCTTTAATTTATCACTATGCGTCAGCGATAGTTGTAGAAGCAATAGTTGGCGAGACGACAACGATGCTACGATGGAGATCAAAGTGTCAAGCCAGTGATGATGGAGATCATGACGGTACTTTGGAGATGCAGATAAAAAGCACAAGATGATGATGGCCATATCATGTCACATATTTTGATTGCATGTGATGTTTATCTTTTATACATCTTATTTTGCTTAGTACGGCGGTAGCATTATAAGATGATCCCTTACTAAAATTTCAAGGTATAAGTGTTCTCCCTGAGTATGCACCGTTGCGACAGTTAGTCGTGCTGAGACACCACGTGATGATCGGGTGTGATAAGCTCTACGTTCAGATACAATGGGTGCAAGACAATTTTATACATGCGGGATACCCGGGTTAAACTTTACGAGCCTGGCATGTACAGACATGGCCTCGGAACACTGGAGACCAAAAGGTCGAACATGAATCATATAGTAGATATGATCAACATAGAAATGTTCACCATTGAAGACTATTCCATCTCACGTGATGATCGGACATGGTTTAGTTGATTTGGATCACGTAATCATTTAGACGACTCGAGGGATGTCTATCTAAGTGGGAGTTCTTAAGTAATATGATTAATTGAACTTAATTTATCATGAAATTATTCCTGATAGTATTCGCATATCTATGTTGTAGATCAATAGCTTGCGATGTAGCTCCCCGTTTATTTTTGATATGTTCCTAGAGAAAAATAAGTTGAAAGATGATAGTAGCAACGATGCGGACTAGGTCCGTGATATGAGGGTTATCCTCATTGCTGGCTGATGACCCACAAGTATAGGGGATCAATTGCAGCTCTTTTTGATGATTAAGAGTGTCGAAACAAACGAGGAGCAGAAGGAAATGACAAGTAGTTTTTAGCAAGGTAATGTCTGCAAGTGCTGAAATTGTAAGTAGCGGAGTAGTTTGATAGCAAGATAATTTGTAACGAGCAAGTAACGGTAGTAGTAACAAAAGTGCAGCAAGCTAGCCCAATCCTTTTGAGGAAAAGGACATGCCAAAACGGTCTCTTATAATAAGCAAATCATTCTTGAGGGTACACGGTAATTTCATCTAGTCACTTTCATCATGTTGGTTCGATTTGTGTTCGCTACTTTGATAATTTGATATGTGGGTGGACCGGTGCTTAGGTGTTGTTCTTACTTGAACAAACCTCCTACTTATGATTAACCCTGCCGCAAGCATCCGCAACTACAAGAAAAGTATTAAGAATAAATTCTAACCATAGCATTAAACTTTTGGATCCAATCGGTCCCTTACGGAATAGCGCATAAACTGGGGTTTAAGCTTCTGTCACTCTCGCAACCCATCATCTAATTGCTACTCCACAATGCATTCCCTTAGGCCCAAATATGGTGAAGTGTCATGTATTTGACGTTCACATGACACCACTAAGGGAATCACAACATACATACTATCAAAATATCGAACACATATATCAAGTTCACATGATTACTTGCAACATGATTTCTCCCGTGACCTCAAGAACAAAAGTAACTACTCACAAATGATAAACATGCTCATGATCAGAGGAGTATTAAATAGCATATTGGATCTAAACATATATTTTTCCACCAAATAAACCATATAGTAATCAACTACAAGATGTAATCAACACTAATAATCACCCACAAGCACCAATCTTTAGTTCTGGTAACAAGATTGAACATAAGAGATGAAGTAGGGTTTGAGATGTGTAATCAACACTACTAGTCACCCGCAAGCACCAATCTATAGTTCTGGTAACAAGATTGAACACAAGAGATGAACTAGGGTTTGAGATGAGATGGTGTTGTTGAAGATGTTGATGGAGATTTCCCTCCCCAAGATGGGAGAGTTGTTGGTGATGATGATGACGATGATTTCCCCCTCCGGGAGGGAAGTTCCCCCGGCGAAATCACTCCGCCGAAGGGCAAAAGGGCTCCTGCCCAAGTTCCGCCTCGAGGTGGCGGCGCTCCGTCCCGAAAGTCCTCTCCTTATTTTTTTTCTAGGTCAAAATGACCTATATACCATAAGATGGTCACCGGAGGTGGGCCTGGGTGAGCACAACCCACCAGGGTGCGCCCAGGTGGGTTGTGACCACCTAGTGGGCCCCCTCTGGTAGTTATTTGCTCAAGTAATTCTTAAATACTCCATAAAAATCCTCGTGAAGTTTCAGCTCATTTGGAGTTGTGCAGAATAGGAAGCCTGACGTAGCTTTTTCAGGTCCAGATTTACAGCTGCCAGAATTCTCCCTCTTTGTGTATACCTTACATATTATAAGAGAAAAGGCATTAGAATTACTCATAAAAGCATTATTATGGATAAAAACATTATAAAGAACAGTAAGAAAACATAATGCAAAATGGACGTATCACTGGATAGAAGAATTATGTCCTTGATGCACCGCTAGGTGACAGATCTATTGCAGGAGTAGAAGCAGACGTTATGAACGTTTGACAAGCTCGGTATGCTGGCTACTTGATAGTTTAGTGCTCCATGCTTAACGACTTAGAATCGGGACTTTCAAAAACGTTTTGAACGCCACAGAGCATATGAGATGTTCCAAGAGCGGAAATTGGTATTTCAGACTCATGCCCGTGTCAAGAGGTATGACACCTCTGACAAGTACTTTAGCTACAAGATGGAGGAGAATGGCTCAACTAGTGAGCATGTGCTCAGAATGTCTGGGTACTACAATCGCTTGAATCAAGTGGGAGTTAATCTTCCAGATAAGATAGTGATTGACAGAGTTCTCTAGTGACTATCACGAAGCTACTAGAACTTTGTGATGAACTATAATTTTCAAGGGATGACGAAAATTATTCCCGAGCTCTTCGCGATGATGAAATCGGCGAAGGTAGAAGTCAAGAAAGAACATCAAGTGTTGATGATTAATAATACCGCTAGTTTCAAGAAAAAGGGAAAGGTAAAGAAAGGGAACTTCAAGAAGAATGGCAAGCAAGTTGCCATTCCCATGAAGAAGCCCAAAGCTAGACCCAAGCCTGAAACTGAGTGCTTCTACTACAAAGGAAATGGTCACTGGAAGTGGAACTTCCCTAGATACTTGGCGGATAAGAAGGATGGCAAAGTCAACAAAGTATATTTGATATACATGTTATTGATGTGTACTTTACTAGTGTTCATAGTAAGCCCTGGGTATTTGATACCGATTCAGTTGCTAGGATTAGTAACTAAAAACGGAAGTTGCAAAATGAACAGAGACTAGTTAAGGGCAAGGTGATGATGTGTGCTAGAAGTGATTCCAAGGTTGATAAGATCACCATCGCACACTCCCTTTTTTATAGATAAAAGGCGCGAGCCCGACTTTATAGATAAAGCCACCTGGCAGAGTCACAACCACACGGAACACCACTCAGTTTAGCACCGCACGAATAGAAAGTTTGGGTACAGGGCATCCAGCCCGTCATGGCACGCAGGCCAGCCAAACGATCAAACAAAGACACAAAGAAATCGTCCTCCTGGATTGCCGCAGTAGAGAAGAAGCCGTAGATTTCATTTTGGATAGCATATCGTCGAAAGCCTCAATGTCCCCAACCTTAGTCAATGATCTCCACTGCTGCAAAAAGACATTAGCTTTAAATAAGCAACTCACAGGGTTAGCCGGGAAAATGTGTTCAATAGTGAACTTGCTTCTAGTAGTCCAAAGCGCCAAACAGATCGCTGCCCGGCCCACCATGAAGACCCGTTTAGACCGGCCTGCTAGAGTATTGATACATCGCCGAAGATCCTCAAAAGAGGCAGGGTTCCAAGGAACATGAAGCCAAAGTCTAATGCAACTCCAGATGAGCTTAGCTAAAGAGCACTGGAAAAATATATGCTCTGTGTTCTCTAGGGCGCCACATAGTTGACAACTGTCAGAACCTGACCCGTTCCTCTTTTTAATCTGGTCAGCCGCAGGGAGTTTGCGTTGAAGAGCTTGCCAAAGAAAGATTTTGATCTTAGGAGGTATGCGGGCAGACCAAACGAGTTTTAACTTGTCAGAGCGAACACCAGCGATAAGACGCGAATACGCCGATTTAACAGAAAAACGCCCCGAAGGGGTGTGAGGCCAAAGAACGGAGTCCTCTTCCTCCGAGAGCAGGGGGAAGTAGGCAGTAAGGCGTTGCCATTCTTCCAACTCCACTGGGGAAAGAGAGCGCCGGAAATCCAAAACCCACCCCTGGGCCGAGAGCTCAGAGATAGAGATCTCAGGGTTATCACAAAACGAAAACAGAGTCGGGTAAGCCACCGCAAGGGTGGTGTCTCGAAACCACCAGTCTAACCAAAAACGCATAGATTTGCCGTTACGGACTACGAATTTCACCAGGGACCGAAATATCGGTCTAAGTCTAACAAGCTGGCGCCAAAATTGAGAGCCACCAGAAGAGGAAGCGAACATAGGACTCGAGAAGGGAAAATATTTAGCTTTGAGAAGGTTTAGCCAAGCAGGGCGATCATCAAGGAACATAATCTTCCACCACCACTTTAACAATAGACACTTATTCATGATTCTGATGTTAATGATGCCAAGGCCCCCCATGTTCTTAGGTCTGCAAATGAGGTCCCATTTGACCATCCAATATTTGCGTTTGTTATCGGAGGAATTCCAGAAAAAGGCACCCCTATGCTTATCGAAGCCAGCGTGAGTCCCCTTTGACAGAAGGTAAAAGCCCATTAGAAACATCGGGAGAGAGGAAAGGCAAGAGTTGGTAAGGGCGACCTTGCCCGCCTGAGAATTATAGCACCCTTGCCACGGCAAAACTCTATTGCCGACTTTAGTAACAGCCGGTGCAAACTCTTTGGCCAAAAGCTTAAGCGGGGAGATGGGTAAGCCCAAGTATTTGAGAGGGAAGGACCCTAGCGAGCAGCTCAAGAGATGTGCGACCCTCTGCGCTTCCGAGACAGGTACCCCAGTCACAATGACCTCGCTCTTAGAAAAGTTGATTTTAAGGCCCGGCAAGGCTTCAAAGCAGAGAAGAAGAAATTTCAGATTCGTGATGGAGTTATCATTAAGTTCGACCAAAATGATGGTGTCGTCCGCATACTGGAGGTGGGAGATGCCATTAGGAATAAGATGGGAGCTAACCGGCGAGATGTGACCAGCAGTTGCAGCCCAAGATAGAATGTGGGATAGGGCATCAGCCACAAAATTGAAAAGCAGGGGAGACGCCGGATCTCCTTGCCTTAGGCCCCTACCGTTGGCAAACAAGTTACTGGTCTGGCCATTGACAGCCACCGCTGTGTGCCCACCAGAGACAAGTTGCATCAGGCGGTGGACCACCGCACCATCGAAGCCCTTGGCCAACAAAACTTGGCGAAGAAAACTCCAGCTGACTGAGTCATATGCTTTTTCGAAATCAAGTTTAAGAACTACAGCCTTAGTGTGCTTAGAGTGGAGCTCGTGAATTATCTCGTGAAGGCAAAGCACCCCGTCTAGAATGAATCTCCCCTTAATGAACGCGGATTGGAAGGGGCTAATAACCCGATGGGCGATCAGAGAAATCCTAGTAGCCATTCCCTTGGCAGGAATCTTAGCAAAATTGTTAATCAAAGCAATGGGTCTAAATTGGGATATCAAGTCAGCGCCTTTGACTTTAGGAATGAGGGTGAGAACAGCATAGTTAAGTCTGGAGATGTCAACAGTCCCCAACCAAAAGCCTTGAGAAATAGCCATAATTAACCCCTTTAGCTGAGGCCAGAATTGCCGGAAAAAAAGAATGGAAAAGCCGTCAGTCCCAGAGGCCGCATTCAGGTTGCCAGTCCAGATCGTATCGAAGATTTCCTCTTCCGTGGGAGGGATCAGCAAACTCTCATTATCTGCACCCGAAAGCTGGTCTAGAGGGTCCAAAAGGTCGAAGCCAACTTAAAGCCTAGCACGGGCTTATGAGCTAGGAGGCTAGAGAAGAAATCAACCACATGCCGCATGATCACCAATGGGTCAGAAACCCTGACGCCGTCTATCAAAAGGCTATCAATAAGGCATCTCCGGCGCCTGCCGTTAGCAATCGCGAATAAATATGACGTAGGCGAGTCACCCTTTAAGGTCCAGTTGATAGTACCGCATTGTTTCCAGTAAACTTCCTCTTGCCTATGGATACCCAGTAGCGCCTGTTCTAAACCATATCGGGTTTTCCATTCAGACGCGGACAACCCAGTACTATCAGCGCGATCATCTAAAATGCCAATTTGAGCCACCAGCCTCGCTTTGTCCCGCCTAGACTCAACGTAGTGGTTTTTAGACCAGCCTCTAAGAAATCTACGCAAAAAATAAGAGCATTGATGCCAATCATCCATAGGGCCATAAGAACGTCGAGTAGAGGAGAGGAAAGATAGAATCTTTTGAGCCACCAGCTCATTAAAACCCTCCACTTGGAGCCATGAAGCATCAAACTGGAATCTCGGAAAGCCTACTGGGCGCAAACCATCATCCAGAATAAGGGGAGTGTGATCAGAACCAACACAAGCCAGGGCTCTAAGACTGGCAGGGGGGAATAAGGAATCCCACCTAGAGCAAACAAAAACCCTGTCAAGAACCGAACGAATTGGGGGAGTATGATGGTTAGACCAAGTGAAACGGGCTCCAACCCTAGGAATCTCACGAATAGCCGTGTCCCTAATGAATTCATTAAAAGCATCAGCCAGGGGCCAAGAGAAGTTAGACGAGCTCTTGTCAGAGGGGAAACAGAGCATGTTAAAATCGCCCCCGATCAAGAGGGGAAACTGACATGATTCAATTTTAATAGTAATCTCATCCAAGAAGGCGTAAGACATAGCGTGGTCAGCCGGACCATAAACCACCATGATTTCCAACAAGGAGTTGAGGGATCGAAGGGAAACCACCATACTAGCCCAATAAATGCCATGGTCAAAAGCCACAAAATTGAAAGTATCTTTTTTGGCACCAAGCAGAAGGCCACCAGAAAGCCCAGCCGAGGCCACATAGTTCCAATGAAATCTGTCTACCCCAGCAATGCCCGAAAAGTCGCTCGAGGAAAAGGAAGATTTGATAGTCTCAACAAGGCCGATAACATCTACGTGTTCGGAATGAACCAGGTCTTTAAGATGGTCCCTGCGCCCCCTAGCGCCGAAACCACAAATATTCCAAAATAAAGCCTTCATCTAAAAGATAGGTTTTTGATACTGAGACTCGACCTGCACGGCGCCATGCAGGATTTAGCACGCTTCCTTGCCACACGAATGGAGGTCATCGGGGGAGCTTGACACCTGTCATCTCCCCCCTCTTCCCCACCGGCCACAACCGGCGGGGCGACCGAACCCACCCTAGCCTCCTTGGCCTTTGCAATATCCACTTGGGCAGCCTCATTTACCCTAATAACATCAAGAATAGACGAGGGGGAACCCAGGCTAGGATCTAAGCAAATACCAACATCATCTAGAATTTTGAGTAAGTGCTCATCATATTGTGAAGGAGGAACTAAACGCACAGGAGAAACAACCGTGGGTAGGGAGCGAGAAGGGGCTGGGAGTGAACCTAAAGGGGGCAAGTCCCGAGCCGCAGCACACCGAGCCGCCCGGTCGACCACCCGCTCACCGCTGTTGGATACGCGGCCGCTCTTGCGGGACGTGGACGCGGGCGAGCGCACCGGCACCGGACATGCAGGGCTGGGGGTAGCCGCAACAGAGGAAGGGCCCGAAGCCGCACCCATATCAGCATCAAGCCTACGGCAGATCCCCGCCGTAGACTGCCTCGAGTCTCCAGAAGCCCGGCTCTTGGTGGAATATTTCTTGATAGAGGACTTCTTCTTCTTCTTGGACACAGCAGGGCCGGCCGGGGGGAGATCTTCAATGCCAGATAAGGAGGGAGAAGCGGGACGAGCAGGGAGGTTGGAGCACACAGCCGAGAAAGGAGTGCCCTTAGCCCCACCCGAAACCGCATCCCCTCCGCCCAAGCCAGGCGCCGCATCTTGGGGTCCCTTATCAGCAGGAGCATTTTCCTTTAGCAGATCCTGATCTTTGGGAGAAAGCCCATCCCACTCCGACTGAGTGAAACGGGGGTCAGTCCCATGCATGGAGTCGTCAGGGGCCCCCTCCCTGTCTTTTCTCTTATCACCATTGCTAGGGGCCGGGGGGGAGGAGGAGGCGACACCGGACCCGAGGCCCCCTCCACCCGCACCCGGAGCCAAAAGCCGCCAGCCGCAGGGAATACATCAATGGAGCCGTGGATGCACAGGGGATCGACACACCAGACCCGGAGCCGGGCCGGCCCCAGAATAGCTAGGGAGGCTTGATCCACTTCGATAGGCTTCCCGATGAGCACCCCGAAAGCCATGAGGAACACCGTGGTGCGCATGCTAGGAGGGACATCTTCGACCAGAACCCACACATCCGACAAAGAAGAGATCGCTTTAGACCCGTTGGATGCAGCTTTAACCGAGACCACAAGTTGATTCAGAGGCAGAGTGAAGCTAGTGCAAGAGGAAATCATACAGAGGCTTTCTTTGGAGGGGAAAGTCGCAGAAAAATCGAAATCAGAAAGCTGGCGAATTTGCCAATCCCAACCGCCCTCATCCCATAACTGAAGTTCATCCAGAAGGGTTTGGGAAGAAATGCGTTTAGCCTGGACAGAGATGATGCCAACATTGGAAAGCGAAGGGATAGGGGCTGCCTCTGGAATCCCCTTGTCTAAGGCAAAGAAAGAGCGCCCTGGAAGCCAATGCCATAGTGAACAAAGGCGGGGGGCTTGACACAGTTCTGGCAATCCACCGTGAGGTGTCCATCTTCTCTGCAGATGAGGCAAAAGGGGGGGGGTTTCACAGCGAGATTGGAAATGCCCGGGGCGGTGACACGTGAAGCAGGTTAGGATGGGGTTGGAGACTTGGGATTGGGGAGGGTTGCGACCAGATCCACGAGGAGGAGGACGGAGAATGCCATCACCCGACAAGACAGGGCCAGATCCAACACCCCGCCCGCCAGCAGGGCCAACGGGGCGGCGGACCGGGGCTCCCGACGCCACACGGGGGACGAAGCGAGATGGGCCACCCCCAGCCACCACCGGAGCCCGCACCAGCACACCGCCCCAGGGAGCAGCACCCAGCGGGGGGGACGCCAGGGAAGGCCCCGACAAACCAGCCCGACTGGCCACCGCCGCCAGCTCCTAGGGATCGATCGTAGCCGGAGGGGCACCAGACGCGGGGGGGGGGGAGGAGCAGAAGGGCCCGACCCCAAGGCGCGGGGAGACACGCCGGCCGATGCCGCCGCCGACCCCGCCTCCGGGGCAAGGGAAGCCTGAAGCTTGGCACAGAGCGCCGCCTCGTACTCCAGATCAGCGGCCGCCTCGCGGAGCCATCGCGTCCTTGCTTCTGGCCGGAGATCGCCTCACTGGAGGACACACGGGAGCGGTCCATCGCAACCACCGCCGCAAAGGATAGGGAGAGGGGAGAAGGAGGAGGAAATCTGGCGAAGCGTCGAATGGGGAGACGGTAGCGAGTTAGGTCTGACGAGGAAACCGGAAACCCTATGAAGGGGGGAACCGCACCCCTCCGCACCCATATATATCCTGACCGAGCCAGGCCCGGCTCGATAGAAGGCCTCATAGAGGGGTGGGCTGGACCTGGGCCACCCGCGACCCAGATCCCAAAGAAGGAAGAGGGGGGAAAACAGACAGGGACGATAAGGCACACCCCGCAACGGGCTCAGCAGGCCCAGGAGCACCCGGCGGGACCCACACCGCAGGCGAGGGAGCCAGCACCGCCCCCAATTCCAGATCTAGGGTTGGCACCAACTCCGACGCCGCCAGCGCCCCGGAAGCCGCAACTGAGGCCGAGCATGCAAGAAGATCCGTCGGAGAGCCCAACACAGAAGGCGGCGCCGTCCCCGCCACACCAACAGAACCCAACGAGACCACAGCAGGGGACCAGCACAACGCACGTCGACGCCCACGCGAGACGCGACGCCACCCATCATCCACCAAGGAAGGCCCAGCGGGGCGCCCCCGCCCCCCGGGCGCAAACTTGCGCCGGCGACCCGCCGCCGCAGCCACAGCCACGGGAGGACAGCATGGTGAGACAGGGCGGGGAGGAGGGACGAAGCCTCAGAATCTGACTCAGAGCCATCGGGATCCAGAGCCCAAAACTTGTTGGCCCGGAGCGAGGAGATGCGGCCGGAGCGGGGAGATGCGGCCAGAGCGAGGAGGGCAGGACGGAGCGCAGAGCAGGGCGGCACACACCACCGGATCGGAGCCCGGAGGGTGCAGCGGCGGGGTGGAAGGGGGAGACGCAAGGAGCAAGGTCGCCGACGGGGAGGAGTCCGACGCATGAGACGCCACTTGGGGGAGGGGGAGGGAGGGGAGCGGAGAGCCATCCTGATAGTCCCAACGTTGTGTTTGCTCCCATCGCACACTCCCTTTACCTTTGGGATTAGCGTTGAACCTAAATAAATGTTATTTGGTGTTTGCGTTGAGCATAAATATATCATGTTTATTGCAATACAGTTATTCATTTAAGTCAGAGAATAATTGTTGTTCTATTTACATGAATAAAACCTTCTATGGTCATACATCCAATGTGAATGGTTTATTCAATCTCGATCGTAATGATACACATATTCATAATTAATATTGATGACAAAAGATGCAAAGTTTATAATGATAGCGCAACATATTTGTGGCACTGTCGTTTAGGTCATATTGGTGTAAAGAACATGAAGAAACTCCATGTGAATGGACTTTTAGAATCACTTGACTATGAGTCATTTGATGCTTGCAAACCATGCCTCATGGGCAAGATGACTAAGACTCCATTCTCCGGAACAACGGAGCAAGCCACTGACTTATTGGAAATAATACATACCGATGTATGCGATCCGATGAGTGTTGAGGCTCGCGGCAGGTATCGTTATTTTCCAACCTTCACAGATGATTTAAGCGGATATGGGTATATCTACTTAATGAAACACAAGTCTGAAACATTTGAAAAGTTCAAAGAATTTTAGAGTGAAGTGGAGAATCATCGTAACAATAAAATAAAGTTTCTACGATCTCATCATGGAGGTGAATATTTGAGTTACGAGTTTGGCCTTCATTTAAAACAATGTGGAATAGTTTCACAACTCACGCCACCTCGAACAACACAGTGTAATGGTGTCTCCGAACGTTGTAATCGTACTTTATTAGGTATGGTGCGATCTATAATGTCTCTTACCAATTTCCACTATCGTTTTTGGGGTTATGCATTAGAGACAGCTGCATTCGCACTAAATAGGGCACCATCTAAATCCGTTGAGACGACACCATATGTACTATGGTTTGACAAGAAACCTAAGCTGTCATTTCTTAAAGTCTGGGGTTACGATGCATATGTGAAAAAGCTTCAGCATGATAAGCTCGAACCCAGATCTGAGAAGTGTGTCTTCATAGGATACCAAAAGAAACTGTCGGGTACACCTTCTATCACAGATCTGAAGGCAAGATCTTTGTTGCTAAGAATGGATCCTTTCTAGAGAAGGAGTTTCTCTCGAAAGAAGTGAGTGGGAGGAAAGTAGAACTTGATGAGGTAACTGTACCTTCTATTGAATTGGAAAGTATCTCATTACATAAAACCGTTTTCGTGATGCCTACACCAACAAGAGAGGAAGCTAATGATAATGATCATGAAACTTCAGATCAAGTCACTACGAACCTCGTAGGTCAACCAGAGCACGTTCGCACCAGAGTGGTATGGTAATCCTGTTTTGGAAGTCATGTTATTAGACCTTGATGAACCTACGAACTATGAGGAAGCGATGATGAGCCCTAATTCCAATAAATGGCTTAAGGCCATGAAATCTGAGATATGATCCATGTATGGGAACAAAGTGTGTAATTTGGTAGACTTGCCCGATGATCGGCAAGCCATTGAGAATAAATGGATCTTCAAGAGGAAGACGGACGCTGATGGTAGTGTTACTATCTACAAAGCTCGACATGTCGCAAAAGGTTTTCGACAAGTTCAAGGTGTTGACTACGATGAGATTTTCTCACTTGTAGCGATGCTTAAGTCTGTCCGAATCATGTGGGCAATTGCCACATTTTATGAAATCTGCCAAATGGATGTCAAAACTGCATTCCTTAATGGATTTCTTAAAGAAGAGTTGTATATGATGCAACCGGAAGGTTTTGTCGATCCTAAAGGTGCTAACAAAGTGTGCAAACTCCAGCGATCCATCTATGGACTAGTGCAAGCATCTCGGAGTTGGAATATACGCTTTGATAAGGTGATCAACGCATATGGTTTTATACAGACTTATGGTGAAGCCTATATTTACAAGAAAGTGAGTGGGAGCCCTGTCGCATTTCTGATATTATATGTGGATGACATATTGTTGATTGGAAATGATATAGAATTTCTGGATAGCATAAAAGGATACTTGAATAATTATTTTTCAATGAAAGACCTCGGTGAAGCTACTTATATATTGGGCATCAAGATCTATAGGGATAGATCGAGACGCTTAATAGGACTTTCACAAAGCACATACCTTGACAAGATTTTGAAGAAGTTCAAAAGGGATCAGTCAAAAAAAGGGTTCTTGCCTGTGCTGCAAAGTGTGAAGTTGAGTAAGACTCAAAGCCCGACCACAGCAGAAGATAGAGAGAGAATGAAAGTCCTTCCCTATGCCTCAGCCATATGTTCTATAAAGTATGCCATGTTGTGTACCAGACCTATTGTATACCTTGCCATGAGTTTGGCATGGGAGTACAATAGTGATCTAGGAGTAGATCACTGGACAACAGTCAAAATTATCCTTACAGGACTAAGGAAATATTTCTCGGTTATGGAGGTGATAAAGAGTTCGTCGTAAAGAGTTACGTTGATGCAAGCTTTGACACCGATCTGAATGACTTTGAGTCTCGATCTGGATACATATTGAAAGTGGGAGCACTTAGCTAGAGTAGCTCCGTGCAGAGCATTGTAGACATAGAAATTTGCAAAATACATACGGATCTGAATGTGGCAGACCCGTTGACTAAACCTCTCTCACAAGCAAAACATGATCACACCTTAGTACTCTTTGGGTGTTAATCACATGGCGATGTGAACTAGATTACTGACTCTAGTAAACCCTTTGGGTATTGATCACATGGCGATGTGAACTATGGGTGTTAATCACATGGTGATGTGAACTATTGGTGTTAAATCACATGGCGATGTGAACTAGATTATTGACTCTAGTGCAAGTGGGAGATTGAAGGAAATATGCCCTAGAGGCAATAATAAAGTTGTTATTTTATATTTCCTTATATCATGATAAATGTTTATTATTCATGCTAGAATTGTATTAACTGGAAACTTGATACATGTGTGGACACATAGACAAAACACTGTGTCCCTAGTAAGCCTCTACTAGACTAGCTCGTTAATCAAAGATGGTTAAGTTTCCTAACCATAGACATGTGTTGTCATTTGATGAACGAGATCACATCATTAGGAGAATGATGTTATGGACAAGACCTATCCGTTAGCTTAGCATGTTGATCATTCAGTTTTATTGTTGTTGCTTTCTTCATGTCAAATACATATTCCTTCGACTATGAGATTATGCAACTCCCGGGTACCGGAGGAATACCTCTTCTGCTATCAAACGTCACAATGTACCTGGGTGATTATAAAGAAGGTCTACAGGTATCTCCGAAGGTGTTTGTTGGGTTGGCATAGATCGAGATTAGGATTTGTCACTCCGAGTATCGGAGAGGTATCTCTGGGCCCTCTCGGTAATGCACATCATGATAAGCCTTACAAGCAATGTGACTAATGAGTTAGTTGCGGGGTGATGCATTACGGAACGAGTAAAGAGAATTGTCGGTGACGAGATTGAACTAGGTATGCGGATACCGACGATCGAATCTCGGGCAAATAACAATCCAATGACAGAGGGAATAACGTATGTTGTCATTGCGGTTTGACCAATAAAGATCTTCTTAGAATATGTAGGAACCAATATGAGCATCCAGGTTCCGCTGTTGGTTATTGATCAGAGATGAGACTCCGTCATGTCTACATAGTTCTCAAACCCGTAGGGTCCGCACGCTTAATGTTCGATGACGATTTGTATTATGAGTTACGTGTTTTGGTGACCGAAGATTATTCAGAGTCCCAATGAGATCACGGACATGACGAGGAGTCTAGAAATAGTCGAGAGGTAAAGATTGATATATTGGACGATAGTATTCGGAAACCCAAATGGTTTCAGAGCATTTCGGATATTTATCGGAGTACCGAGGGGTTACCGGAACCCCCTGGGGAAAGTAATGGGCCACTATGTGCCATACGGGAGAGAGAGGGCAGCCCACAAGGGGTCGCTCTCCCTCATGGGCAGTCCAAATTGGACAAAGGGAGGGGCGCGACCCCCCTTTCCTTCCCCCTCTCCCTCTCCTTTCCCCTTTCCCCCTTCATGAGAAGGAATGGGGAAACCGACTAGGACTAGGAGTCCTAGTGGGTTTCTCCCCCACTTGGCGCGCCCCTTAGGGGCGGTCTCCTTCCCTCTCCTCCTTTATATATGGGGGCAGGGGGCAACCCAAAACACATCAATTGTTCTCTTAGTTGTGTGTGGTGCCCCCCTCCACAGGTCACTCTTCCGGTCATATTGTTGTAGTGCTTAGGCGAAGCCTTGCGCGGATCACATCACCATCTCCGTCACCACGCCGTCATGCTGACGAAACTCTCCCTCGACACTTTGCAAGATCAAGAGTTCGAGGAACATCATCGAGCTGAACGTGTGCAGAACTCGGAGGTGTCGTACGTTCTGTGCTTGATCGGTTAGATCATGAAGACGTTCGACTACATCAACCTCTTTAAGCTAACGCTTCCCCTTTCGGTCTATGAGGGTACGTGGACACACTCTCCCCTCTCGTTGCTATGCATCTCCTAGATAAATCTTGCGTGATCATAGGAATATTTTTGAAATTGTATGCTACGTTCCCCAACACTTTTGTATTTCGAGCGTTGTTGCATGTGGCTTTTTTAATTATGTTCCTAAATATGTAAGACAATTATTATCCACTGTCATCGTCCTTATATTCATCAGTCTTGCTATAATTCACAGTCAATGCTATATAGGTCCGTCGGATCTTACATCAAGATCCGGGCAAAACTTTCTTTTCAGATTTCCCTTTTTCTCTCTTAAATCTCAGTCCAGTGAGACATAGCCACGCCGTGAAACAGGGGCTCGGGCGCCATTAATGGAGACGTTGGGAGGGAGGTGCGCGGTGGATAGAGGTCAAAGGGCTCTCCTCTCGATGAGCACGTGCAGGGGTCTGATCGCACGCCTCCCATACTTAAGTAAAGTACCCCACACGACACCTCCTAGCCAATAAAAAAAGAGGACGTGTGGCGTCACGTAATTGGTAAGTAGAGCGCCCACGGTTTCAATAATACACGTGTTTCCGATTTGTAACGTGACAACACTTGTTCCAAAATGACTTTGTTGATTGTTAATGTGTGTGCCTTCGCAAATCGGACAATAAAATTACCATATCATGTTGGTGCCATGTTATGACACCATGCCAAGTTTCATGATTTTCAGGCGTGTTTTGGATTTACAGGAATTAAAAAAATCAAGTTTCTCAATATTTCCAGCCGAACCACGACGCCGAGATGTTTGAATTTCATTCTCATTTCTTGCATGGGACCTAGAAATTCACCCAAGGACACACATGTGATTTTTCAACCAACTTTGGTGCACTGGAGCATGTGCTTGTAGTTCAAATTTGAATTATGCACATGCCCAGAAACTCAATTAATGTATAAAAGGTCAAACGAAGCCGGAATAATTCCAAAATTTAGCACGATAATTCTATTTGGTCTAATCTACCTGTATAAAACAATTAAGGCGGGAGAAGGCAGTGTATGCCGTTTTGCACACAGAGGTGACACGTTCCCCCTCGGAACCACGAGCCTTCTTGAGAGAAGCTCCGGTTTGCAAGAAGCTTATACCAAAGCTTGTCCCAATTCCGCCAAAAAATTTACCACATCATATTGGTGACATGTCATGACACCATGCCAAGTTTCATGATTTCCAGGCGTGTTTTGGATTTACATGAATTAAAAAACCAAGTTTCTCAATCTTTTCGGCCGAGCCATGACGCCCAGATGTTTGAATTTCATTCCCATTTCTTGCATGGGACCTATAAATTCACACAAGGACACACATGTGATTTCTGAACCAACTTTGATGCACTGGAGCATGTGCTTGTAGTTCAAATTTGAATTATGCACATTAAATGCCTAGAGATTCAATTAATATATAAAAAGGCCAAAAGAACCCCGAATAATTCCAAAATTTAGCACGATACTTCTATTTGGTCTAATCTGCCTGTGTAAAAAAGTTAACGCGGGAGAAGGCAGTGTACGTATGTCATTTCACACACGGATGTGACATGTTCCCTCTCGGAACCACGAGCCTTCTTGAAAGAAGCTCCGGTTTGTAAGAAGCTTGTACCAAAGCTTGTCCCAACTAGGTCAAAAAATTTACCACAACATGTTGGTGCCATGTCATGACACCATGTCAAGTTTCATGATTTCCAGGCGTGTTTTGGATTTACATAAATTAAGAAACCAAGTTTCTGAATCTTTCCGGCCGAGCAACGATGCTCAGATGTTTGAATTTCATTCTCATTTATTGCATGGGACCTAGAAATTCACCCAAGGACACACATGTGTTTTCTCAACCAACTTTGGTGCACTGGAGCATGTGCTTGTAGTTGAAATTTGAATTATGCACATTAAATGACCAGAAATTCAATTAATGTATAAGAAAGTCCAAATGAACCCGGAATAATTCCAAATTTTACCACGACACTCATATAGTTTTATGTTGCCTCTGCAAAATATCAAGGGGGGGCAACGTATATCGTTTCCCACACAAAGGTAACACGTTTCCCCTCGGGAACCATGAGGATTCTCGAGAGATGCTCCGGTTTGCAAGAAGCTTATACCAACAACTTGTCCAAATGTGGCCAATTTTTTTATCACAGCATGTTGGTGCCATGAAATGACACCATGCCAAGTTTCATGATTTTCAGGCGAGTTTTGAATTTCCAGGAATTTAAAAATCAAGTTTCTCAATGTTCCCGGCCGAGCCACGACGCCCAGATGTTTGAATTTCATTCCCATTTCTTGCATGGGACCTATAAATTCACCCAAAGACACACATGTGATTTTTAAACAAAATTTGGTGCACTGGAGCATGTGTTTGCAGTTCAAATTTGAATTGTGTGCATTAAAGCCTAGAAACTCAATTAATGCATAAAAATGCCAAACGAACGCGGAATAATTCCAAATTTAAACACGACACTCATGTAGTTGGATGTTCAGTGTACATAGATGTTCTAGCATACACTTCACCATCCTTTCCCTCCATAACACCATTTTGTCTTTCACAACATAATGAAAAAAATAAGGTATACCACAAACAGTTTATTAGAAAGAATCATGTGGGAAGCGATATAAAATATCTTGGCGCATCCTCTTGTCTGGCTTACGCTCGAAGCTTCATCATCTATAGTCCATTGCCCCCGCTTGAACCACACTTGCGCGCCAGTTTCTTGCGGCACCGAGCAAAAAAATTCTGCCACCGTGGAAATATCTATCTCCCCGACCCCTCTCTCCCACCAAAAGCCACATTTCTACTGTTCCTCCTTGCTTTCCAAGTTCAAACCTTCACTGCTGCTTACTGACAGCTCAGCCTCCCCGTCGGCGACCCTTCTTCTTGCAGTGCCGCCTCCTTGCTGGCTATCCTTCTTCTTGCAGCGCCACCTCCTCGCCGGCGACCCTTCTTCTTGCAGCACTGCTTCCTCGCCGGCGACCCTTCTTCTTGCTGCACGACCTCCTCGCCGCCGACCCTTCTTCTTGCTACGCAGCCTCGTCGATATTGTTAGGTAATCCACACCTCACCCACACCATCCTCCTCCTTCCTCGTCCCACATGCCTCGACCGACGGCGTGACACCTTCCGCCGAAATCACTATCCCCTTCTTCCAATTAAGCACCGCACAGAGCCATTTTGCACGCAGGATAACGCAGAACTCAGTAGCATCTGGCAGCGGAGAAGCAAATCGCGGCTGCACGCACGCACGAGGTCGCTATGGCTACCATGCGTGCCGACCGCCAGATCCTGGAGGAGCACCTCGTCTTCGAGCCACCGTCAACACTGCCACGCGGTTGTCTACTTTAAAATATAGTTCGTGTTGTTTCCTTGAGGCCACCGCCAGTGCCTTCTAGTGATTTGTCCTCTGTAATATTAATATGCAATCTGATGTTCAGTTAACAGTTTGGTCCTCTGAAATGTAATGTTCAGTTAACAGTTTGGTCCTCTGAAATGTAATGTTCAGTTAATAGTTTGGTCCAACAATTGCTACATTTCGTAGTACTATTCTCAAGCATTCTTTGTTTTGTTAACTGTCTTATCTTCTAGTACATGTTTCTATTCTACAATGTCGTGCTTAGTTAACTGTTTTGGTTCATTCGGTATGATGTCCATTTAACTGTTTGGTTCAATTCTGCAATTTGATTTCCATTTGCCGTGGGTACGATTTTGTATTGTTATGCATGTGAAATAAATCAAATTTGGTTGTACTCAATACATATTCTACTGATAGTATGGCAACTCTCAGTTAACCTGATCAAAATCTTCCTTATGTGTGTTGCAAGGAAACAATGGGAGACACTGCGGTTTACCATCAAGGTTTGCTCATGCATGGTCCTCTCGCTAATAGCACATTATTGTGCAGTTGCAGGAATTATTCTAATATTTAGGTTTCTTACAATCTGGTCTTGCACATGTAGGTCCTGCTGTCAGAGGCTTAGACCCACTGTTCGACCCATTTTGCATATGGGGAAATGAGATGTCCATGAATATCAGTGTAACATCCCAAATTTTCAATTTGGAATGTTATACGTAGATCATTCCTGCATATCATATTTTGCTGCATTTCATTTCGCGATCCTCGAAATTCTAAGCAACTAAAGGACCCTCGGAGAGAGTTGGGGATTTCACTGTTTTCATATTTGAATTCTATCAAATATTGAAACGAGGATTTTTGGTTTTAATTATTTTTCTCTTTGGAAATATTTCATATTAAAATATATGAGAGGAGATAATATGACTTCTCCAAAACAAATGAAGTATTGGAGCAAAAATATTAAAATCAAATATTTGATTTTATTCGGAGTTTATTGCTATTTTATTTGCATTAGAAAAATTGCATGTTTTTCAAAGTTGCATTTTAGGGCCAAGAAAATGTTCATCTTGTTCTAAATATTTTATTTAGACGGTGAAAATGTGTTTTGGCATTTTTAGATTTTATTTTATTTTCTAGGATTTATTTAAGTTTCGGCGAAATTATTAAAAAATCTTCAGCGCCCGGCTGGGCCGAAGCCCAACCGAGCCAGGCCGGCCCAACCGTCCCGTGCCGTCATCTCCCTCCAGGAGACCGCGACCGCTGCCGCCGTCGCCGAGTCCGACCGGGACTCTGTCCCCGCGCCGTCTTGCCCCCTCCCCAAGCTAGCCCCTCCCTCCTTATATGCGCCGCCCCCGACCCCCACCACCACCACCCGACCCCCGCCGCCTGCCGCCGCCGCCTGCCGTAGCCGCCCCGCGCCACCCGGCGCCGTAGCCGGACCCCGCCGGAGCCGTCCCGCCTCGCCGGACCTCGCCGGAGGTATAAGCCGCCGTTGCCGCCGTTCGGTTTTATATTTAAAACTGGTTCGTTTTTTTTAGAAAACCCTAGGTTCTTTTTTTAGATCGGTTCGCCGGTTTTCTCGGTTTAGTTTATTTAGCGGACGTTCGTCCATATGATCACTTAAAGAACGGTTTTCGCTCGTTAGCCGCACATAGCGAACTTTCGTTCGTCAGCCTGTTCGTTAGTTTTTCTTTTTCTGGGATTTTTCGCGATTATTTTTCGATCACGATTTCTGATCCGATTTTCGTTTCAGTTTATCTTTTCGCTCGTTTATCGGAATCAGGCGATTCAAGCGCCTAGGTCTTCGTCTCGAAACCCTCTTTATGTTTAATCAACTTGAACAAGATTTTGGTACTGTAAAATTTGACTTTAGTCCATATTAGTAAACGGATCTTGTTTCTTTCGCAGTTTGAGTTTTGTTGCTCCATTTGATTGGATTCTTTTTGCAAACCGGAGTTCTTAAGTTGAACTTTCTGGTCAATTCTTTTTATTTGAGTTTTGCCTGCGCATCTTTGCTTGATTGCTTATGTATGCTATTATTTGTTTGCGATAGAATTCCCGGAGTGCGAAGCGTGCTACTACGAGTCCCTAGGTTTTGCGGATCGTCAGCAAGGCAAGTAACACATTGATCATACTCTTTTCATACCCAGTTTTATGCATTAGCTCCAATCCTCAAACACTACATGATTAGGATATGATTAACTTGTGGGTATTGGGAAGTAGTTGATGAGGTAGAACCTATTGCCCTGTTATATTCAAACCCTTGGGAGTTACTTCTACGTATTGCTTATATTGCTATGCTATGCTCATAGACGTGGTTTGGGTGAGTGAATCCATGACAGATGTGAGATGATTAATTAATGGTACAACTTAAGGTGGCAACTTTAATACACATCTAGGTGGATTGCTTGTCGGGCACCTGGAGAATCCAGTGTTGTCCTAGGATATCCCGGAGTACTCGTGTGATCATCCTAAGGTCCGCCACCCAGGCTCAAAGGGAACTGAGATATTTTCATGCTAGAAACTTCCGTGTGCAGCCACATGCTATTATGGGCTCTAGCATAGTTGAGTAAGTTGCATGAGCTCTTGAAGAGGTGGATCAGCAGGTAGAGAGATGTATGTGGGTATGGTCTACCCGGAGTAAAGAGTTAATGTTTCTGAAAGACTGTGTCTCGGTCATCCTTTTCTCAAACACCATGTAGTGCGAGAAATCCAACGGAGGCGATCGAGTCTTGTGGGGAAAAGTGTGCAAACCTCTGCAGAGTGTACAATCTAATCATGGTTAGCCGTGTCCCTGGTTATGGACATCTTGAGTATCTAGTACTTGGATTATCATAAGTATCTCATCACTCTGAATTAACATTGTTGGGTTGATAATTACTTTTAGTTGGGACTGAGTTGGAGGAACCTTCTCAATGATGTTTCAACTACCATGATAGTTAACTAAAATCTATTCCTTTGTTATAGGGAAGAATTGGCTTTTCGCAAAACTGTAACCATAGAGCTTTCCACCAGCCAAATATGCATGTAGTGGTAGCATTATTCTATACTTGCTCTACTGTGTTATATTGCCAGCATATTCCATGTGCTGACCCGTTTCCGGGCTGCAACGTATTATGTTGCAGACTTTTTAGATGAGGAGTAAGGTTCATTAGGTCGTTGCCGTGCAGCTCAGCTATGCCGTTGGAGTTGATGGACTCACTTTATCTTCCAAGCCTTCCGTTGTTATCATATTAGATGGCCTTAAGCCATATTTATTGTAATAAGTTCTCTTTTGAGACATTCGATGTAATAAGTGTGTGATTGCTACTCTGTTATAAATCCTTCGAGTACTGTGTGTGTCAGCATTACCGATCCAGGGATGACACTGAAGCACAGAGACTTGACCGTTTGAGATCGGGTCGCTACAAGATGGTATCAGAGCCCATGCTGAGTGTAGGACACGACCACTAAGATAAAACCCATAGGTCACTCTTCCCTACTCATTTCTGACTTCTCTCCATTTTCTACTCTTAGGATGGCGGATTCAAGGAACAAGTTTGCACAACTGGATGAAGACACCCCCTTTGGACGACACTTGAAGGAAGTCACTAGGTACCTGAACATCGGAATACCAAGCTTCACCGGGACTTACAACGCCACTTTACCAGAAGAGGAGCGTAGGATGATTCAAGTTCAAGTACCAGGAAGGACGTTATCGCCAACCACTAAGCCTGTAGAGTTTTCTTTTGAAGCACCCACCTGGAGCCTAGGCAAGAGCATGGCAGCCCACATTACCATGGGACGCATTGGAGAAGTCTACAACAAGGATCTTAAGGACACTATATATCAAATATGTGGGTGCCGAGATGAGCAATGGGAGATGATCAGCACCAAGAAGGACAAATCCATTGCAGCTTTCATCCAGGAGTTAAACCAACACATTTGATGCCAGGAGAACCAAATGTGCGCAGATATGATAGATCTGAAGAAGGCGAAGACAAGGATCATTGAGCTGGAAGAAGAACTTAAGTCTACACGCGATGGATATGGGGAGGAAATTGCAACACTATTGGAGAAGAATGACGACTTGATAAAGAATATCGGAGTATTGATGGGAGACCCTGCGCAGGGAGGAGAGGACGTCACCGTCATCATCGACGACACCGTCTCCGACCCCAGTGAAGATTACTTTGAAGAAGAAGCTGGAGCAGACATCATGGAGTCTTCCACCAATCAAAATTTCTAGATGACCACCAAATGATTAGTAGTATTCCCCCATGTATATAGTAGTAGTTGAGCACTTTTTACGATAGTTCTAGACCGTTTGTATGCCCTTGCTTGATTGATTGAGTGAAATGATTGTGTTTGTCTCATGTGCATATGGGTAGTGCTTTCTCACTAGACCCCTTTTCTATTCTAATCTCTCCCCTCTAAACTGGCCAGATGCCTCCGAGACGTGACACCGTATTTGCCTTCCCGCCAGAGCTCACTCAGTTGATCCAGTAGCAGAATGCCTTGATGCAATTGTTAGTCCAGAAACAAGGCAACAACAACAACAACCCGCCTCCAGTTGACAACTTAGCTCGCTTTCTGAGGTTGCAGCCGCCGGTGTTTTCCAGTAGCACCGAGCCTATAGTCGCAGATGATTGGCTATGCTGTATTGGAAGGGAGTTGACCACCGCAGGTTGCACAGATGCTGGGAAGGTGCGCTTTGCCGCACATCAATTGGATGGACCAGCAGCCTCATGGTGGGAGAACTATACGACCACTTTCCCCGTAGCCAATGTCACTTGGGACCAGTTTCAACAAGCTTTTCGCACGGCCCATGTCTCAACTGGAGCTATGAATATGAATAAGCGTGATTTTCGCAACTTACGCCAGGGGAACCGTACTGTAGCTCAGTACGTGGATGATTTTAGCAAGTTATCTCGCTATGCCCCTGATGATGTGGCCAAAGATGCCGCGAAGTAGGAGAAGTTTATGGAAGGGCTGAATGATGAGATGAGCATGCAGTTGATGGTGGCAACATTCAACAACTACCAGGAGTTGGTAGATAAGGCTCTTATGATTGAAGGGAAGCAGCAGCAGACTGAGAGCCGTAAGAGGAAGTATGGGCAAGGAAGATACAACTTCGGAGCTCAGCAGAAGCCTTGTCTAACCCCGAACTCGGGAGGACTAGTTCATAACCATGTAGGTCATAACCACACCGGAGGAAGTTCGCATAACCACAATGGTTCTAAGAATGGAACTGGGAACGGAACAAGCAACAATCAGAACCGCTCCAATCCAGCCACACCCGCCAAGAGAGACCTAAGTCACATTACTTTCTTCAAGTGCGGAAAGACTGGACACTATGCCACGGAGTGCCCTGAAGCGAAGAATGGAAACGGTAATGGGAGCGCTGGGAACAAGCCCAATCCATTCAACAAAGGACAAGTGAACCACATTAACGTGGAGGAGGTTGAAGAGCAGCCAGACGCGGTTATCGGTAAGTTTTTGGTTAAGTCTTTTACCGCCCTTGTTCTTTTTGACACCGGTGCATCGCATTCATACATGTCAAGGGGATTCATGGATAAGTTTAAACTACCAACCCAAACCCTTAGGACCCCTCTGTTAGTGAGTTCACCTGCAGCAGAGTATATGGCTAGCCAATGGTGCGACCAGATACCCTTAACCATTGGTAGCCATGTTTTCCCGTCAGACCTAATAATTTTGGAGTCACAAGGATTGGATGTGATATTAGGCATGGACTGGATGTCAAAGTATGGAGGAAGCATTGACTGTGCTAGTAAGTCAATTCATCTCACCGCCCCTGAGGGAAAAAGGATTAAGTATGTATCTAGGCATGCGCCTAGGAGGAGCCAAGTAAATACCCTCACGGGAGTCGTTCAGGAGGAAGTGCATGTAGTACAGGATTACCCATATGTTTTTCCAGAGGAATTACCAGGCATGCCATCGGATCGAGACATCGAGTTTTTGATAGAGCTATTGCCAGGCACAGGGCCAATATCAAAGAGACCCTACCGGATGCCCGCAAATGATCTGGAGGATATTAAGAAGCAGATCAAGGAGTTATTGGAGAAAGGTTACATTCGACGGAGCTCATCCCCATGGGAAGCCCCAATGCTTTTGGTTGAGAAGAAGGATAAGTCTCTAAGAATGGTTGTTGACTATCGTGCGTTGAATAAGGTGACGATCAAGAACAAATACCCACTGCCAATGATCAGTGATTTGTTTGATCAGTTGCAAGGAGCTAAGGTGCTTTAAAAGATCGATCTGCGATTAGGATATCACCAGCTGAAGATTCGAGAGAAGGATATACCAAAGACAGCATTTACCACACGGTACGGGTTGTATGAATATACGGTGATGTCATTTGGACTAACTAACGCCCCTGCTTACTTCATGAGCATGATGAACAAGGTGTTCATGGAATATTTGGATAAGTTTGTTGTGGTGTTCATTGATGATATAATGGTATACTCGAAGAATGAGGAGGAGCACAAGGAGCATTTATGTTTAGTTCTCGAAAAACTCAGGGAACATCAGTTGCATGCCAAGTTCAGCAAATGTGAGTTTTGGTTGAAGGAAGTCGGATTCCTTGGACATGTTATATCAGGAGAAGGTATAGCAGTAGATCCCACCAAGGTTCAGTCAGTCACTAAATGGTTGGCACCCACTTCAGTTAGCAAGATCCGCAGTTTTCTTGGACTCGCAGGATACTATCGGAGATTCATTGATAATTTTTCCAAGATTGTGAAGACAATGACAGAGTTACTGAAGAAGGATACCAAATTTAAATGGACGGCAGAATGTGAGGCGAGTTTTCAGGAGTTAAAGAAACGTTTGACTACAGTCCTAGCGCTGATTCTGTCGGATATACGCAAGGATTTCCAAGTGTATTGCGACGCCTCTCGCCTAGGACTTGGAAGTGTGCTTATGCAGGAGGAAGTGTTGTTTCGTATGTATCACGACAACTAAAACCGCACGAATTGAATTATGACACGCATGATTTGGAGTTGGCTGCCGTAGTGCATGCGTTGAAGACTTGGAGACATTACATTATTGGAAACCGTTGTGATGTGTACACGGATCATAAGAGTTTGAAATACATTTTCACACATAAGGAGTTGAACCTTAGGCTGAGGAGATGGTTGGAGCTTATAAAGGATTATGACATGAATCTTCACTATCATCCAGGCAAGGCCAATGTCGTAGCAGACGCTTTGAGTCGGAAGAGTTATGCTAACACCCTAGTAAGCACGGGATTGCCAAAGGAGTTAGCAGAGGATCTCAGGGAACTTCGATTGGAGATGGTTCCTAGAGGTTTTGTTGCAACAATGGAGGTTCAGTCTACATTGTTAGGAAAGATTCGAGAAGCTTAGAAGGATGACAAAGAGATTGTCAAGATAAAAGAGAGAATGAGCAAAGGAAAGGCCAAAGGTTTTCGTGAGGATGAGCACGACACCTTATGGTTTGAGTACCGTGTTTATGTGCCCAATAACACAGAGATCAGGAAGTTAATACTTCAGGAGGCTCATGACTCACCATACTCGATACACCCCGGAAACACCAAGATGTATTTGGATTTGAAGGAACGTTTCTGGTGGATTGGTATGAAGAAGGATATTGCTGAGTATGTAGCTGTATGTGATGTATGTCAGACAGTGAAGGCAGAGCATCAAAAGCCAGCAGGATTGTTACAGCCTATGCTGATACCCGAATGGAAGTGGGATAAACTTGGCATGGATTTTATCACCGGATTGCCCAGGACCAAATCAGGATATGATTCTATATGGGTAGTAGTTGATCGGTTGACCAAAGTGTCTCACTTTATCCCAGTGAAAACCACCTATACAAGTGCGAACTTGGCCAAGATATATATGACCAGGATCGTATGTCTGCATGGAGTTCCGAGGTCCATCGTATCAGATAGAGGAACACAATTTACTTCAAAGTTTTGGCATCAGCTACACTAGACTTTGGGGACAAATGTCGGGAGGAATCGGCCTCCTCGAACACCTATGGGGACAGAGCCCCTTCTCGATTCGGCGGGGAGCGGAGGCTGCGCAAAGAGCAGATCGGGGCGGCACACGCACACAACGATTTTACCCAGCTTCGGGCCGCACTGGTGCGTAAAACCCTACTGCTGCTTGTCTGGTTGATTTGGGGTTCTTGCTCGAAAGCGCGAGATGCTACAGTACACTCGAGCTGCTTGCGAGGCTGGACGCGAATGGGTTCCTCCTCCCCTCTCCTACGTGCGCATGGGGTCTCCTTTTATATGCCAAGGGATTGCCCACAGGTGGCAGCGTAGGTGAGGGTAAAAATGGAAAAGAGCTATGTGCACAGTGGCTGCACAGTGCTGTCGCACCTTACTCTGACGGCGGGGGACAAGGGCATTAAATGCCCGTCTGGGTCGCCCGAACAGTGCCGAGGCGGACCGTTAGGGGCGCCCCCGTTTGCCACGAGAGCGGCCTTGTCAGTGTTGCATGCCATCGCATGCCTCTGGCTGCGCGGTGCCCCGCCACGTGCCTCTGGGGAAGCCCCAAAGCGACGCGTGGGCGGGTGAGCTGGAGCGCAGTCCTGGGGTGGTGGCTTGTCGCGGCAAATGGCTTGCCGCGGCTGCTGTCTTGCCGCGCCCGGGTACTTGCCGTTCGCCGGGCCTTGTCGGGGCGCACGGTGCACCGGGCCGAGTTTTCCCTGAGTTGCCCTAGTGGGCCTCCCCGGCGAGCTCCTCCCGCGGAGGTTTCTTGTGCTTCTGCTTGGTCGTCCCGGCAAGCTCCTCTTGCCGGGGCCTTGTCTCTCTGGCCCGGCAAGTGCCTCTTGCCGGGGTCTTGCCTTCATACTTTGTTCTTGAACGGCCAAAAGAGGGCCATGGAAGGTTTTGGCGTTCCCCTGGCCAGCCTTGCCGCGGGGGGGGGGGGGCTGCGACTGTCCGTGCACAAGTTCGGGGTACTAAGGTACCCCTACTTTAGTACACCGGCAGGAGCCCCCGGGCCTGGGCCATACACGGTGCCGAGCGCTGTTGGGCCAGGCCCAAGACAGTGCACGGACGCCCGTGGCCTGGTCGAACTGCATCTTAACTCTGAGCCCCACGCACCTTCCCCAGATGGCACGCGTCGAACGCGGCGCTGTGGGGGAGAGGCGTGCGGGACGTGGGCGGCGTGCGCGGGGCTGTGCCCCACAGGCATGCGTCACGTCGCAATAAAGGGGACGATTCGTGCCCTCTCCACAAGTGGGGGGAGATGTGGAGGCGCGGTTCGACGAACGAACGGGGCCGAGGCGCGGTTTTCGAGGCGCCCGCTCCCCATGATCACGGGGTAGGGATAGGTCGCCTCACCCATCGCCTCGGCTCTGTGCGCTTGCCACGCAGTCTCCATGCACTCGGGGTCGTGGCGGTGGAGGCAGGAGGCCGGGCCGTCGCGGGCCGAGACAGCGAGTTGGCCCCAGCCGACTGCTCCTCTTCCGCCTTAATTGGCTAGGTGGGGCGGCCGAGCCCCCACTCCGCTCCTTTAAAAAGGGCGATGGGGGGGAACGGAAATCCGCACTCCTTCATCTCTTCTCCTCTTCGGCTTCGGATTCCCCCCCCCCCCCATTTGTCATGGAGGCAGGGAATCCTGGTCCTTCGTCGGTGGCGGCGAGGGTCGCTGCTAGGCAGCGCGCCCCTCCTCCCCTTGCGCCTGCGGCGGCAGAGCCGGCCGTGAGGGGAAGGGGGAGGGGGCGAGGTCGTGGACGGGGACGCGGACGTGGCCGAGGCGCCCGGGGATGAGGCGGACGGGGTGACGCGCCGGCCTCTCCCCCGCCAGCGGCTCCTCTTCTCACGACGGTCCACCTCGGGGACGACCCCTGCGAGTTCATCATCAGGCTGCACCGGGCGCCTCGCCGTCGCCTCCGCCTCCCGGCTCCCTTCGTGAGCGTGTTGGAGGTGGAGCGACCCGAGACGCTGAGACTGCGGATGAGGGGCTGCGGGATCAGTGGTACGCGAGTCCACGTCGAGTCCCGAGCCCCTGGCGTGATGTATCTTGGCCGAGGGTGGAAGTCGTTCGCCCGCATCCACAGCCTGATGGAGGGGTTCACCCTCCATTTCAAGTTGATGGAGGGCGACCTTCTCTCCGTCAAGGCCTTCGGGGACTTCGGCACCCGGGCTTCGTGCTGCGTGGATAGCTCCTCCGACAGCGAAGGCTCCTCCTCGAGCGAGAGTGATGAGGAGGGGAGCGACAGCGACGACGAGGGTAGTAGTCGCCGGGATGACGGGTCCGACTAGGTGCCGGTCGCAGCCCCGGGTGGCACCGGCGACCCCATCATCCGCGTCGCTGGCTCCATGAACTCCCCGGGGTCGTCTCCTTGGGCGACTGGCGTAGGGAGGCTACGGAAGAGGAAGAGGGCGGGCGGCGAGGCCGCGAAGTCGGAGTACGTGCCGTCTTCGCCAGCTTGCTGGCATCCCGCCGCCTCATCTTCCAGCTTCGCCCCAGACGCCGTCATCACCCTTGCTCTCGGCGACGACCACCGGGGTCTTCTCTCCGGCCCGGCAAGCTCCTCTTGCCGGGGCTTTGTCTTCCCGGGCGGCTGGAGTGGCGAGGTTGCGGAAGGGGAAGAGGCTGGCGGCAAGGCCGTCAACTCGGAGTACGAGGGCCATATGCCCTCGACAGCATGTTGACGTCCCGCTGCCCCATCTTCGAGCTCCGCTTCCGGCGCCGCCGTCACCATCCAGCCTCCGGAGCCCCCGGACGGAGCCCCGGATGTTCTCTTGGTGTCTTCTGCCACCCGTAGCTCGTCTAGGCGCCCCTTTTGCCCTTCTCGTCTCCTTGCCCTACCTCCTGAGGAGAGAGACAAGAAAGGGATTACGGGCACCTTATCTCTTTTTAACTTGTAAGCCTTCGGGCCTTAGCTGCATTTAAATCTTGTAATCCCATCTTTTCATGTTTTTCATTCTCTCTGAACTGTACCTGAGCGGAATGTTTTTTAATGAAAAGGGGATGTTTGCCGGATCATTTACCTCGCGGGTACCACCCGCGGCAAGGAGCGAATCCTTTACATCGTTAAGATAGACACTTCCTCGCCCGGCAACAGGCCCTGCCGTCTTCCCGCGCCCCTCGACCTTTCTCGCGCTCTTGGCGGAGGCAGGGAGAAGGCGGGTTCAGGCCCCTCGTTTCCTTCTTTTGCCGCCGCGGCTACTATCAAAAACGGGCCCCAGGAACGCGCTCTGGGGCTTGTCGTTTAAGAGAGCACAGCAGCTCTTAGGAGGAAGCGAGGTTTTCGTATCCCATAGTCCATAAGAGAATGCATGATAAGGGATGCAAAAACTTATCTGAGGTTACAGCCCCCGGCATCTCAGGCTTGCCGCGGGTGGGTCCTCGTACTTGCAGTCCCCGGCAACTTTGGCTTGACGGGGTGTAGGCGTTGGTTCGTCCTTCTCCCCCTCTTCGTCCTTGAGCGGCCCGGCTGGGACATGTAATCCCTGCGAACCAAAGGAAAGAACAGGAAAAAGGGACGCAGACTCGACCTCTAAGCTAGGGGTTAGCGACAGCTAGGCACTATCAACCCTAACCAAGGACGAGACTCGACTCAGCATGCATGCTAAAACTTAGGGCGCCAACGCTTCATTATCTGCTGGCAGGGTCTGCGCCTGGCTTTGTACAAAGGATTACATGCAGCTGCGGCAAGACTTGTACAAAAGGTTGGTTGCCGAACGGGGTCCGACAACCGCGCCTTACGGGTAAAACTTATGAAGATGCTCAATATTCCAGGAGTTGCTCACCGGAGTTCCATCTTCGGTCTCGAGGCGGACAGCGCCGGGCCTCGTGACTCGTTTCACCCGGTAAGGGCCTTCCCACTTCGGCGTCAACTTGTTGTGATTCTTGGCCGACTGAACATGCCGAAGAACAAGGTCGCCTTCCTCGAAGCTCCTGGCTTTGACTCTGCGGCTATGGTAGCGACGCAAAGCTTGCTGGTAGCGAGCGGCTCGCACAGCAGCCTGGAGACGATCTTCCTCGAGGAGCAGCGCGTCATCTTCACGCGACCGCTCTTGCTCAAGCTCATCATAAGCGAGCACTCGAGGTGACCCGTATACGAGTTCCGTGGGGGTAACTGCTTCTGCTCCATAGACTAGAGCAAATGGTGTCTGGCCAGTGGCTCGATTTGGCGTCGTTCTGATCGACCAAAGAACTGCTGGCAGCTCCTCGATCCAGTTCCGTCCGCGCTTGTGCAGCCTGTCAAAACTTCTGGTCTTGAGCCCGCGCAGCACCTCGGCGTTGGCCCTTTCCGCTTGACCGTTGCTCTTAGGGTGAGCAACAGAAGCGAAGCAGACCTTGGCGCCGAGGTCTTGGATGTACTGCATGAAGGCGTGGCTCGTGAATTGTGTACCGTTGTCGGTGATGATCCTGTTAGGGATCCCGAAATGGCAAACAATCGACCTGAAGAATTTGATCGCGGACTGGGCCGTCACCTTCCTCACTGGTTCCACTTCCGGCCACTTTGTGAACTTGTCGATGGCGACGTACAAGTACTCAAAGCCCCCGACAGCTCGGGGGAAGGGGCCGAGGATATCGAGCCCCCAGACCGAAAAGGGCCAGGATAAAGGGATTGTCTGGAGAGCTTGAGCCGGTTGGTGTATCTGCGTGGAGTGGAACTGACACGCTTCACACTTGGTTACTTGTGCAGTTGCATCCTGGAGGGCTGTCGGCCAGAAGAAACCCTGCCGGAACGCTTTGCCGGCAAGTGCTCTTGCGCCAATGTGGTGACCGCATATGCCTCCATGTATCTCCGCCAACAGCTTCTGTCCGTCTTCCCAGTGGATGCACTTCAATTTCACCCCATTGCGTCCTCTTCTGTATAGTGTGCTGTCAACAAACTGGTACATACTGGACTGCCGGGCTACTCTTTCCGCTTCCTCTTGCTCTTCGGGAAGTTCTCCTGTCTGAAGGAAACGGACGATCTGTTGCGCCCATGTCGGAGCTCGCGGCTCGACGACAAGGACCAAAGGCATGTCTGCGGCTCTGGGAACATTAGCTTCTACGGCGAGAGTCTGGGGCTCGGCCGGAGCTTGTCGTTCCCCGGCAAGCCTGCCGGAGCAGAGCTTGTTGGGAGCACCCGCTTCAACGGAACAAACCCTAGGGCTTGCCGGAGCGGGTCGCTCCTCAGCACTCTTGGCGTCGATCTTGGGGACTCTCTTGACAACGGCTTCGGGAAGCTCTGCCGGGAGATAGTCGCCGGAGACCAACTTCCTCTTCTTGTTCTGCCCAGTAGACGGTGTCACGGATGGCTGAGTCAGCTTGAGCACAAAGGTTCCTGGTTCCACAGGTAACTTTAGTGCGGCGCACTTTGACAGGCCGTCGGCAACGTCGTTCTCAGCTCTTGGAACGTGCTCCATTTGTAGGCCATCAAAGCGCTCTTCTAGCTTCCTCACTTCATCAACGTAAGCCTCCATCAATGGACTCTGGTAATCCTTGTTCACTTGGCGGACGACGAGTTGCGAGTCACCCCTGACAATAAGCTTCTTGATCCCAAGTTCTGCCGCGATCCTGAGACCGGCAAGCAAACCTTCATACTCTGCTGTATTGTTGGTTGCCTGCTCCTTAGGAAAGTGCATTTGGACGACGTACTTGAGGTGTTCTCCGGTGGGCGCGACAAGCAGTATGCCAGCACCGGCGCCTTGCAGTGAGAAAGCCCCATCGAAGTACATCAGCCACTCTTTGTTTGCTTCCTTGCCGGGGATGCTCGTCTCTGGAATTTCTTCGTCTGGTGTCGGCGTCCATTCTGCTATGAACTCTGCCAATGCTCTGCTTTGGATCGTCGAAGTGCTCTCGAACTTGAGGCCAAAGCTTGACAGTTCCAGTGCCCACTCGACGATCCTGCCTGTTGCTTTGGGATTCTGCAGTATCCTCTTCAGCGGAAAGCGAGTGACAACTGTGATCTCGTGTGCTTGGAAGTAGTGGCGCAGCTTTCTCGAGGCCATAAGGAGACCGAAAAGCAATTTCTGCACTCCAGAGTACCTTGACCTAGCCCCCTGCAAGAGGGAACTGACAAAGTAAACTGGGCGCTGCACCATTTTCTTCTTTTGCACCTCCCCTTGCATCTGCGCAGATCCATCTTTGCCGGGGCCAGAGCCTGTCGGGGAAGCCCCCTGCTTGCCGTCGGATGTGCTCGCCGCGGTCGCTGGCTCGTCATCTGCCTCCCTCTCCGCTACTAATGCAGCGCTAACCACTTGATTGGTTGCCGCCAGGTACAGCAGCAACCTCTCTTGTGGCTTCGGCGCGACAAGTATTGGAGCGGAGGACAGATATTTCTTCAAGTCCTGCAGCGCAGCCTCCGCTTCCGGAGTCCATTTTACTGGACCTGCCTTCTTCAAAATTTTGAAAAATGGCAGGGCGCGTTCCGCAGACTTGGAAATGAACCTGCTGAGAGCCGCTACGCAGCCGGCAAGCCTTCGCACATCCTTGACACGCGTTGGTGCTTCAATCTGCTCAATGGCCTTGATCTTGTTGGGGTTGGCTTCGATTCCCCGCTGAGACACGAAGAACCCGAGAAGCTTGCCGGAAGGGACTCCAAACACGCACTTCTCGGGGTTGAGCTTGAGGCTGATCTTGCGCAGATTTGCAAAGGTCTCTTCTAAGTCTTGGATCAGGGTTGCCCTGTCCCGGCTTTTGACCACTATATCATCCATGTAGGCCTCCACATTCCTGTGGATCTGCGGCCCAAAAGCGGTATGGACAACCCTTGCAAATGTTGAACCAGCATTTTTCAGTCCGAAAGGCATTCGTACAAAACAGTACGTGCCACATGGAGTGATGAATGCGGTCTTTTCTTCGTCTTCTTCAGCCATAAAGATCTGGTGGTATCCGGAGTAGGCGTCAAGGAATGAAAGCAGGTCGCATCCGGCCGTGGAGTCAACAATCTGGTCAATGCGCGGCAAGGGAAATGGGTCTTTGGGGCAAGCCTTATTGACATCGGTAAAATCGATGCAAAGCCTCCATTTCCCATTTGCTTTACGCACGACAACAGGATTGGCCAACCACGTCGGATGGAGCACGCCTCGGATGAGGCCTGCCGCTTCCAACTTCTTGATCTCTTCCGCGATGAACTCTTGGCGCTCCACCGCTTGCTTCCTAACCCTCTGCTTGACGGGCCGCGCATGAGGACAGACGGCAAGGTGGTGCTCAATCACTTTCCTGGGAACACCGGGGATGTCAGATGGTTGCCAGGCAAACACATCGACATTCGCCTGCAGAAAAGTAACAAGCGCGCTTTCCTATTTGGGGTCCAACGTGGCACTGATGGTGAAGGTACCACCAGTGTCGTCCTCCTTGGCGGGCACTTTCTTGGTCGCTGGTGGAGCTGCCATCGTCCTCTTGCACTTGCCGGCCGAGCTCGATGGTGAGTCCTCGACGGCAGCGCAGCACTCCGAAGAGGCGCGCTTGCCGGAGTGGGCATCAGAGCACTTGCCGGGTTTGGTCTTCTTGCCGGTGGAGCTCGATGGTGCGTCCTCGACGGTAGCGCAGCACTCCGAGGAGGCGCGCTTGCCGGGAATCGGCCTCCTCGAACACCTATGGGGACAGAGCCCCTTCTCGGTTCGGCGGGGAGCGGAGGCTGCGCAAAGAGCAGATCGAGGCGACACACACACACAACGATTTTACCCAGCTTCGGGCCGCACTGGTGCGTAAAACCCTACTGCTGCTTGTCTGGTTGATTTGGGGTTCTTGCTCGAAAGCGCGAGATGCTACAGTACACTCGAGCTGCTTGCGAGGCTGGACGTGAATGGGTTCCTCCTCCCCTCTCCTACGTGCGCATGGGGTCTCCTTTTATATGCCAAGGGATTGCCCACAGGTGGCAGCGTAGGTGAGGGTAAAAATGGAAAAGAGCTATGTGCACAGTGGCTGCAGAGTGCTATCGCACCTAACTCTGACGGCGGGGGACAAGAGCATTAAATGCCCGTCTGGGTCGCCCGAACAGTGCTGAGGCAGACCGTTAGGGGCGCCCCCGTTTGCCACGAGAGCGGCCTTGTCAGTGTTGCATGCCATCGCATGCCTCTGGCTGCGCGGTGCCCCGCCACGTGCCTCTGGGGAAGCCCCAAAGCGACGCGTGGGCGGGTGAGCTGGAGCGCAGTCCTGGGGTGGTGGCTTGTCGCGGCAAATGGCTTGCCGCGGCTGCTGTCTTGCCGCGCCCGGGTACTTGCCGTTCGCCGGGCCTTGTCGGGGCGCACGGTGCACCGGGGCGAGTTTTCCCTGAGTTGCCCTGGTGGGCCTCCCCGGCGAGCTCCTCCCGCGGGGGTCTCTTGTGCTTCTGCTTGGTCGTCTCGGCAAGCTCCTCTTGCCGGGGCCTTGTCTCTCTGGCCCGGCAAGCGCCTCTTGTCGGGGTCTTGCCTTCGTACTTTGTTCTTGAACGGCCATAAGAGGGCCATGGAAGGTTTTGGCGTTCCCCTGGCCAGCCTTGCCGCGGGGGGGGGGGGGCTGCGACTGTCCGTGCACAAGTTCGGGGTACTAAGGTACCCCTACTTTAGTACACCGACAACAAGGTTGGAGTCAGTACAACATTCCACCCGCAGACAGATGGACAGACCGAGAGAGTCAACCAGATTCTGGAGGATATGTTGAGAGCTTGTGCGCTGGATTATGGACCTAGTTGGGATGAAAATTTACCCTATGCAGAGTTCTCATACAACAATAGCTACCAGGCCAGTTTAAAGATGGCATCGTTCGAAGCCCTGTACGGACGAAGGTGCAGAACACTGTTGATGTGGGATGAAGTTGGAGATCGACAGTTGTTTGGACCAGATTTGATTAAGGAGTCTGAAGAAAAGGTTAAGTTGATTCGCGATAGACTAAAGGTAGCTCAGTCCAGGCAGAAGAGTTATGCAGATTCGAAACACAAGGAAGTAACCTATGAAATTGGAGACAGAGCATATCTGTGAGTGTCACCTCTGTGAGGAGTGAAACGTTTTGGAGTCAAGGGAAAGTTAGCCCCGAGATTTGTAGGACCGTATCGTGTTTTGGAACGTATGGGAGAAGTTGCCTACAACTTGGAGTTACCTGAAAGAGTGTCAGGAGTTCATGATGTGTTTCATGTTCCACAACTGAAGAAGTGTCATGCTGAGATGGCCGATATACCGTTACGAGATACAGTGCCCTTGGAGGCGATTCAGTTGGACAGTGATCTGACCTATGAGGAGAAGCCAGTCAGGATTCTTGAATTTGCCAGCCGAGTCACCCGCAGCAAGGTTATCAAGTTTTGCAAAGTTTAGTGGAGCCACCATACCGAGGATGAAGCCACCTGAGAATGAGAGGATGATCTTCGCAAAGACCACCCACACCTATTTTCTAGCCAACCCGAATCTCGAGGGCGAGATTCATCTTTAGGGGGGTAGGTTTTTAACACCCCAAATTTTCAATTTGGAATGTTATACATAGATCATTCATGCATATCATATTTTTCTGCATTTCGTTTCGCGATCCTCGAAATTCTAAGCAACTCAAGGACCCTCGGAGAGAGTTGGGGATTTCACTGTTTTCATATTTGAATTCTATCAAATATTGAAACGAGGATTTTTGGTTTTAATTATTTTTCTCTCCGAAAATATTTCATATTAAAATATATGAGAGGAGATAATATGACTTCTCCAAAATAAATGAAGTATTGGAGGAAAAATATTAAAATCAAATATTTGATTTTATTCGGAGTTCATTGCTATTTTATTTGCATTAGAAAAATTGCGCGTTTTCCAAAGTTGCATTTTAGCGCCAAGAAAATGTTCATCTTGTTCTAAATATTTAGACGGTGAAAATTTGTTTTGGCATTTTTAGATTTTATTTTATTTTCTAGGATTTATTTAAGTTTCGGCGAAATTATTTAAAAAAACATCTTCAGCGCTCGGCTGGGCCGAAGCCCAACCGAGCCAGGCCGGCCCAACCGCCCCGCGTCGCCGTCTCCCTCCAGGAGACCGCGACTGCCGCTGCCGTCGCCGAGTCCGACCGGGACTCTGCCCCGCGCCGCCTTGCCCCCTCCCCAAGCTAGCCCCCTGAGGGAGTCCTGGATTAGGGGGTGTCCGGATCGCCGGACTATAACCTTTGGTCGGACTCCTGGACTATGAAAATACAAGATTGAAGACTTCGTCTCGTGTCCGGAAGAAACTTTCCTTGGCGTGGAAGGCAAGCTTGGCGATACAGATATGTAGATCTCCTACCATTGTAACCGACTTTGCATAACCCTAGTCCTCTCCAGTGTCTATATAAATCGGAGGGTTTTAGTCTGTAGGACAACAACAAGAACAACAATCATACCATAGGCTAGCTTTTAGGGTTTAGCCTCCTTGATCTCGTGGTACATCTACTCTTGTACTACCCATATCATCAATATTAATCAAGCAGGAGTAGGGTTTTACCTCCATCGAGAGGGCCCGAACCTGGGTAAAAACATCGTGTGCCTTGTCTCCTGTTACCATCCGCCTAGACGCACAGTTCGGGACCCCCTACCCGAGATCCACCAGTTTGGACACCGACATTGGTGCTTTCATTGAGAGTCCCTCTGTGCCGTCGCCATCAGGAAGGATGCCTCATCCCGTCTTTAAAGACGGTACCGTGGCTAAGGGAGCTTTGGCTATCGGCCAAACTCTCCGGCTAGGCGATTTTCTCATGACCGCCTATTCGGCCGTTGCGCCGTCGATGACCCCTCGGGTCATCAAAACCAATCTTCATGTCAGATGGGAACTCGCCGAGAAGTTAGATCCAACGGAGCTTTTTTCCCTAAATGAGCTCTTGGATCGCATCGCCGCCCTGGGAGTCGCTACGGATTACGACCAGATTGGGCCTAAACCCGATCTGAGAGAGATTAACTCTCCCCAGGTCACCCATCACGTTGCCGTGGTAGTGGGACAGTGCGGCGACCCTTCATCTATCTTAAGGACTAGCTACGTCCGGATTCCCGATCCCTCCAAGCCGGATACCCGCGGAGGGGAGGACGTCACTCAAGACCTGAACTTAGAGTCAGGCTACGGGCTAGATTCATTGGACAACATCCAAGAATCCAAACTTCCAAGTTCGGAAACTCCTTGGTCTCTGAGCCTCAGATTGGGTGAGGTTTCAGATTTAATTCCACCCACCCACCCGAACATATGCAATCTTTCCTAAGTTAGGCAAAAGCCCGAAGAAACAGTACATCACTACTGGGCCAGATTCCTCCTGGTTATGAACAGGATCAAGGACTGCCGCGAGGAAGACGCAATCTCATTCTTCTACAATAATTGCACGGACAAGGGAATCCTCAACGCCATAAGTCGTCGTGATATTACACGCTTCGCTGACTTGGCGTCCATAGTATGAAAGTACTGTGCGATGGAAAGCGCCTGGAAAACCGAAATAAAATTTTGGGATAATCCAGCCCTGAATACAAACCCAGTCCGAAATAAAAGGGTGCATCATCGCCAGACACCCGGGTTAAACACCAAAAAGCAAAAACCCTCTACAGGGCATGGAACCGTACTGGAAGAATGGCTTAATGGACCCTGTAATATTCACAGTACAGAGGGCGCCACACCAACTCACAGCCTTAGAGCATGTTGGATACTCCGGCAGGTGGCCAAAATTGGCGAAGATCTTCTAATTTCGAAGGCCACAGAAAGCCACCCTAGAGACACCGGTATGGTTTTAACAGTCTTCGAGACTTTCGCATCAAATAATATGCGAAAAAGAACACTCCGCAGCCTTGCCGAAGTCTACCAAGTAGCAACAATAAACCCATGGAGTGACACGGCTATTACTTTCAATGCCAGTGATGAACCTAAATTCCGAACAGCTCGAGCACCAGCTGCATTGGTCCTCAGTCCAATAGTGGACGGCTTTCGCCTTACCAAGGTACTCATGGACGGAGGCAGTGGATTGAACCTCATTTACAAGGAAACCCTTCAAAAAATGGAAATAGACTGGAACCGCATTGAGCGAAGCAGCACAACCTTTAGAGGAATAATCCCCAGTCGAGAAGCGCGCTGTACAGGAAAAATCACACTAGATGTGGTGTTCGGCACGCCGGATAATTACAGGTCCGAAGAGGTCACGTTCCAAGTGGCCCTGTTCAGTAGCGGATACCACGCTCTGCTAGGGCGGGAAGCATTTACAATCTTCCAAGCAATACCCCATTACGGGTACATGAAGCTCAAGATGCTCGGGCCGAACGGAATTATCACTCTCACTAGTGATCCGGACATAACACTCCACGCCGAAAATAAGACAGCCGCACTGGCCCTTGAGGCACTATCTGAAGCCCTAGCGGCTGAGGAGCTGACTGCGCTGCGCTCCACGATGAACAGGGACGATGTGATACTCGACAAAAGATCCAAGTCCACCTCCTTTAAACAAGCGACGAAATAGTCAAATTCCAGGTCCATCCAACGGACCCCAATAAAACAGCTTCCATCGGGGCAAAATTAAACCCTGGTGTAGACGCCGCACTGCGAGAGTTCCTACGTGAGAACTGGGACATTTTCGCCTGGCACCCTTCAGACATGCCAGGAATCCCACGCAGGCTGGCCGAACACAGCTTAAATATCCTAAAAGGATTCAAACCCGTCAAACAGGCTCTCCGGCGTTTTTCCGAACCTAAGAGACAGGCCATGGGAGAAGAGCTAGCCAAGCTATTGGAGGCCGGATTCATCAGAGATATAAAACATTCGGACTGGCTAGCAAACCTGGTGATCGTACCAAAGAAGGACAAATCCTGGCGCCTGTGTGTTGATTTTAAAGACCTTAACAAGTCTTGCCCAAAGGATCCCTTTCCCCTCGCCCGCATCGATCAAATTATCGACGCTACCGCAGGACACGATTCGTAGTGTTTCCTTGACGCATACTCCAGCTACCACCAAATCAAGATGGCAGAGTCAGACCAAGCCGCAACGGCATTCATCACACCATACGGCCCATTCTGCTTCAACACAATGCCCTTCGGGCTCAAAAACACCGGCGCAACATATCAGCGCATGATTCAGACATGTCTGGCAAACCAGATCAGCAAAACAGTGGAGGCATACGTAGATGACGTGGTCGTTAAAACAAGACATGTCGAATCTCTAGTAGACGACTTGAGGCTCACATTCGATAACCTCCGAACATATGACATCAAGCTCAACCCGGAAAAATGCGTTTTTGGTGTACTAGCCAGAAAGCTCTTGGGCTTCATTGTATCCGGTAGAGGAATTGAAGCAAATCCAGCCAAGATCTAAGCTCTGTCACAATTGGATATCCCAAAGGACCTCAAACAAATACAAAAATTAACCGGATGCGTGGCGGCTCTGAGCCGCTTTATCTCCCGCCTGGGAGAAAAGGCACTACCCCTTTACCGCCTCCTTCGGCGCACCGAACACTTCGAATGGACGGACGCAGCCACGGCCGGACTCGACGAAATAAAAGCCATATTGGTCACAAACCCAGTCCTGGCCGCGCCAAACATTGGCGAACCAATGCTATTATACATTGCAGCAACCCATCAGGTTGTAAGCGCAGTGCTCGTCATCGAACGAGAAACGGACGAACACAAATTCCCCCTTCAAAAGCCGGTCTATTATGTGTCCACTGTCCTTACTCCGTGCAAATCACGGTACCCGCATTATCAAAAGATTGCGTACGCGGTATTCATGGCATCCCGGAAGCTGCGACACTACTTTCAAGAGTGTTCAATAACAGTAGCCTTGGAAGTACCACTTAACGATATTATAAACAACCGCGATGGGACGGGCCGGATTGCAAAATGGGCCATTGAGCTCCTCCCGTTTGACATAACTTATAAGCCACGGCGAGCTATCAATTCGCAAGTTTTGGCCGACTTCGTCGCAGAATGGACGGAGGCCGAACTCCCTAAAGAGTATGGCACATATTCAAACTGGATCATGCATTTCGACGGCTCCAAAATGTTGGCCGGTCTAGGGGCTGGCGTCGTTTTGACGTCCCCCACAGGAGACACAGTTCAATACGTACTCCAGATTATGTACACAGACTCCAACAATGCAGCCGAATATGAGGCCCTTTTACATGGTCTCCGGATGGCAGTATCCATGGGCATTCAATGCCTAGAGGTGCGCGGGGATTCAAATCTCGTGATATCCCAAATAAATGGAGACTTCGATGCCAAGGATCCAAAAATGGCAGCTTACCGCAACGCCGTCTTAAAAATGTCAGCTCGGTTTGAAGGGCTCGAATTTCACCATATAGCCCGGGAAAATAATCAGGCGGCAGATGTCCTGGCATGCATCGGCACAAAACGCGATGTAGTCCCCCCAACATCTTCTTGGAAAGGCTGTTCAAGCCATCCGTAGCATGGGAGGGGGAACCCGGCAATAACAGCCCGGACCCAACCGCACTGCCTGATACCGAACAATTTGACATAATTGGAGGCTCTGCCAATGAAATCACACCTTCAGCCCACGTAATAATGGCAATCATCGCCCCATGGACAAAACCTTTCCTAGCCTACCTTACTAGGCAGGAACTCCCCGAGGACCAAAACGAGGCATGCTGCATAGTGCGGCGATCTAAAGCCTACAAAGTCCATGAAGGAGAGCTTTATAAGAAAAGCACTACCGGAGTCCTTCAAAGGTGCATCTCCGAAGAGGAAGGGCGGAACCTTCTGGCTGAAATTCATGCCGGACTCGGTGGTCATCACGCTGCAGCTCGGTCCCTTGTAAGCAAGGCCTTCCGTACAGGCTTTTATTGGCCGACGGGCCGGGCAGACGCCCAGGACTTAGTCCAACGATGTGTCGGTTGCCAGCTTTTTGCAAACCAAAGCCATATGCCACCCACCGCCCTCCAAACTATCCCCATCACTTGGCCTTTCGCGGTCTGGGGGCTTGACATGGTTGGACCCCTTAAAGGCGGAACCCACAAGAAAAAATACTTACTGGTCATGGTGGATAAGTTCACCAAATGGATAGAAGCCAAGCCTGTTAAGATGGCCGAATCTGGACCGGTGATAGACTTTATATCCGGGGTTGTACACCATTACGGCGTCCCCCACAGCATCATCACTGATAACGGCACGAACTTTACGGCCGATGAGGTAAAACTCTGGTGCAAAAACATGGGCATCAAGCTCGACTATGCCTCCGTCTATCACCCACAAACTAATGGCCAGGTCGAACGTGCAAATGGTCTTATCATGAGCGGCATCAAACCCAGATTAGTGCGGTCCCTTAAGGAATCTAATGTGCACTGGGTAGAGGAGCTCACCACCGGATACACGCCATTCTTCATGGTGTACGGCGCAGAGGCAGTTTTGCCCTGCGACATAATTCATGACTCACCTCGAGTGCGCATGTACGAAGAAAGAGAAGTCGAGCTCGATCGGCATGATAGTTTGGACGCCTTGGAGGAGGAGCGTGACGTGGCAAAAGCCCGTTCCGCATTCTATCAACAGCAGGCTCGACGATACCAAAGCAGGGAAGTACAGGCCAAACATTACAACGTTGGCGAATTAGTTCTACGCCTGCCGGACAAGAAAAAATACAAACTTAAGCCCAAGTGGGAAGGTCCCTTCATAATTGACCAAGTCCTGACCGGCGGAGCGTACCGCCTGCGAGATGCATCAGATAACCGACTCGAGCCGAACCCATGGAACGCAGCACGTCTCTGAAGATTCTATGCCTAGCGCCGGACTCTGTGTTCGTCTCCTTCCTCTGTCCATTTTTTATATACTTTCTGTCTTACATTTCTCTCCTTCTCCCTTCCATTTCTCTTACAGCCTTTAAAGGCTCATCAAAGGACGTGCTATCCGCACTCATTAAACCTGGGGGCTTCTTTTAATAGAAGCTTATTTATACGGGCTTTATGCCCAACACATGTGTCACACTTCCGCATGTACCTTTTATTCACCATTATATGCATCGATATGACTTAGTTTTGGCCAAGCTGGGTTGCCTGGCTCCTGTGCTTACCCCTACGTTCCCGATTGTTCGGCTAGGTGGTAAAGGGAGCACCTCTGCGATTATTACTGTTGGGTCAGCCGGATGTGTACCTTAGACTGGGTGAAGCTGAAAGCTAGCGTTCTTAAGGGAATATTCGGTCGGTGAACTAAAAGATGATCTTTTCACTTATTTATTTATGCGCCCCCAGATGCTTTTTCCTGCGTATTTTTCACAGAATGGACATGCACTTTAGGGCATGCCTCCCAGGGAAAGGAACCCCTAACGGAACTATTCTCCCTGGAAGATGTTTCTTACTAACCATGTAATATAACATAACTAGTTGGGCACTTGTCTGTTCAAGCACTAATGACCCCTACGCCTGGTCTCCATGCATACCCCGGTTCTTATATAACTACGAGGGTATTCGGACACACTCCAGACCGTCAGGTCCCGAGGTTGAAGCGAAAAGGTCGGCCATGAAAAATGATCTACAATCCGGCTAGAAGGCATTACAAATGTCAATTAAAATTACATAGTCAATTTGACTGATTGTATTCCTCTTCAATACCATCTAACAGGCTGTCTAGTTTACAGTCCTGTTGGGAATACTTTGCGGCCAATTCTACTTGGCCGTATACTAAGCTCACAGGGATCTCCTTCCCATCGGGCCCCACAGGTCCGACCTCGGCCATGTGGTTCGGGTCAGCCTTCGTGTACCGCGTCTTCACCATGGCCCAGGCCTCCCTGGCGCCTTGACGGCAGGCCGATATCTTCCACAACCGGAAGCGCCGCCGCGCTCCCTTCAGCTTCTCTGCAAGCTCTCCAAGGCCTTCGGGCATGGAGACGGATGACCACAAGGCCTGGACGACGCTTTGCATCACCTGCCGAACTCGCTTGTGCAGTTGCGAGAGCTCGGGAAGAAGGTCACCCGTAGAACCGGGCATTTCCGCTGCAGGACGACCTGTTAGCATACCTACAGACATTACTCTGTTAGTCGACTTCCTCGCCGAACTCTTTTTTCAAAGTTCGTTTAAGCACTTACTAAATATGTCGCGTCGAAGCCGTTGATTCTCCTTAACGGAGTCTGACAGCTGGGCACGAACATCCTTCAGTTCAACGCCCAGCTTGGTGTTGGCATTTTGGAGATCGTTCTTCTCCCGCCTCACCTTTGTCAGCATGCTCTCACCAGCCTTCAGCTGGCGAAGGAGTTGTTGCTTTTCCGGATTTAATCCGGCGCCATCTGTAATTTCATTTGTCAGATTTGCACCCACGCCGCACTTCGCAAAATACTTATCTTTCGAAGCGTATATTACCAGAAGGGGTCTCCTTGGGCTCCCCTGTCGCGGCTAGTGCGGCCTCAAGTTGGGCTTTGCACTCTTCTAGCTCCTGGGACAGTTGGGTATTCTTTTCTGCAAGAACCTGCATTATACATGATCCTTAAATCAGTTATTCTAACTGTTTCAAGTCTCGGGGGCTACTGATATATATATAACCATTAAATCTTCTCACCCGTATGTCTTTTACATATTGCTCCGTGGCTCTGGCTAGACCATTTTGAGTGGCACGGAGGTACGCATCTCCCGAATTGAAGGCATCCAATGCCTCTTGAGAGAAACAACCGTCGCGAAGAACTGTCCGGCGATGCCTGTGGTTCATGGCACTCTCCACCTCGGAATTGGTGGCGGACAGCCTGTCCGCATCCTCTGTTGGAGGAGCGTCCGGTGCGCGCCTCGTGCTTGCCTCCGCCTCCAGACCAGGCTTTGGAGAGTGGCTGGTGGAGGCGCGATTGGCAACCTCTCCGTATATAGTCTGGCGAGGTCTCTTTGTCCTGAAGAAAGCACGAGCGTCAGTATGCCTTGAAGGAATTACACCTGGGGATAAGATGGCGCGCTATACCTTTGCGCTGGCGTCTCAGTCCGGACCGCACTTCGTTTCAGCCCACGGGGCCTTGCAGCCCCTCGTTGGCTAGTCGCTGCAGGCTCGGCCTCCCGTCTCAAGGACCTCCCCTGCAAAACACGGTTGTTATACAAAATCAAAAACACGCAAGGATGGATCCCTTTTCAAGGTGCGGGGACTTCGGTCTCAGTTACCTGTGAGGCGGGGAGTAGCCCGAGGTAATCGGCCGTAATGGCCACCAAGGCATTGTCCTTGCTCAATTGATGGAACACCCCATCAATCAGCTCCATAGATAAGTCCGGATCCTCTTGGGAGGCTGGGTCGAGGGACCGTCCCAGATCCTCGTGTTGTGGAGGAGGGTTGTTTATTTCTTTAACAGCCTGGCACAGTTCCTGCGCTGAAGTCGTTAGACTGAATATTTAACGATAGGAAAATAAAATAGATGGGCAAGTAAAAGTGTCCACTTACCCAACTCGGAGGATTGTACATAGAAAATCCACCATAGGGTTGACGCGGAGAAATTCCTCCTCTTCTCCCTTGTACAAAGCGGACAAGATCTTTATTAGAGCGACAGCCGATTCCGGCCCCTTGCGGCCGTGGTGGGTGGCGTCGTCCTCCCCGTTGAAGTCCCACACGGGGTGGCCTCTATACTGAAGCGGCTGCACCCCACGCATAATGCATGCGGCCATGACTCCGATCATGGTCAGTCCAGAATGGGCTAATAACCTTATCCGACCCATCAGATAAAGAACATCCTTGTCACTTTCCCTCTGAGGGCTCCGTGGACGCCAGCTTAGGCGCTTCTTTAGGGGAGCACTGTCGAACTCAGGGAGGCCGATCTCTTTAGGGGAGCACTGTCGAACTCAGGGAGGCCGATCCGGACAGGATCCGGCAGCGGGACATCCTCTATGTAAAACCATTCCGAAGGCCAGTCCTCGGACGCCTTCTTTGGGGTTCCGGATAGATATCCGGTCCCGGCGATGCGCCACACTTCGGCTCCGCCCACTTGATATATTGACCCCTTCTAAGAACAGGGCACAAGGCAGAAAAGCCTCTTCCACAGTGCGAAATGAGCCTCGCAGCCCAAAAACAGCTCGCAAAGAGCTACGAAGCCCGCGATATGCAACATGGAGGCAGGCGTGAGGTTGTGCAGCTGGGGGCCATAGAACTCCAGGAGCCCCCGGAGAAAAGGATGAATTGGAAATCCGAGCCCTCTTATTAAATAAGGGACAAGGCATACCCGCTCTCCTTTGGAGGGATTGGGGGTGCTCTCCGCTTGCTCTCCGCCATTATAGGTGGCCAGTCCGGCTCGAACCGGGACCATATAGGCTGGGGGAGAAATCCCTTGGTCTGGAGCACCACTAGCTTGCTATGCGGGATAGAGCATCTCTCCCAATCTCCAGGCTGAGGGCTGGAAGGGCGACAGGAGGAGCTGCAGCAGCCGGCCATGATAGAATGGACCTCTGTCGGATACGCTCTGATGAATACTCGCGGAGGGGAGAAGGTGTGGTTTGGATCTAAATCCTCGTCCCCTTAAATAGGCGGCTCATTTACGCGGCTAGGGGTGTAAATGTGAAAACACCCTGACTTTTCGTATTTGTTTGACATGTGGAAGAGGGCCACTATTGGGCATAGAAGCCAAGGAGCACTACATTTACAAGAAACCGGACATTAGTCAACAGGTACACGGAATTTGGAGGAGAACCCGCCTTGCAATGCCGAAGACAATTTGCGCGCCGGACTCGTCGTCATTGAAGCCTGGTTCGGGGGCTACTGAGGGAGTCCTGGATTAGGGGGTGTCCAGATAGCCGGACTATAACCTTTGGCCGGACTCCTGGACTATGAAGATACAAGATTGAAGACTTCGTCCCGTGTCCGGAAGAGACTTTCCTTGGCGTGGAAGGCAAGCTTGGCGATACGGATATGTAGATCTCCTACCATTGTAACCGACTTTGCGTAACCCTAGTCCTCTCCGATGTCTATATAAACCGGAGGTTTTTAGTCCGTAGGACAACAACAAGAACAACAATCATACCATAGGCTAGCTTCTAGGGTTTAGCCTCCTTGATCTCGTGGTAGATCTACTCATGTACTACCCATATCATCAATATTAATCAGGAGTAGGGTTTTACCTCCATCGAGAGGGCCCGAACCTGGGTAAAAACATTGTCTCCCTTGTCTCCTGTTACCATCCGCCTAGACGCACAGTTCGGGACCCCCTACCCGAGATCCGCCGGTTTTGACACCGACACCCCTCCTTATATATACCGCCCCGACCCCCACCACCACCACCCGACCCCCGCCGCCTGCCGCCGCCGCCCCGTGCCACCCGCACCACCCACCGCCGCAGCCGGACCTCGCCGAAGGTATAAGCCGTCGTTTTCGCCGTTCGGTTTTATTTTTAAAACCGGTTCGTTTTTTTAGATCGGTTCGCCGGTTTTCTCGATTTAGTTTATTTAGCGGACGTTCGTCCGTAAGTTCGTTTAAACGAACGGTTTTCGCTCGTTAGCCGCAGACAGCGAACGTTCGTTCGTTAGCCGTTCGTCAGTTTTTCTTTTTCTGGGGTTTTCGCGATTATTTTTCGATCACGATTTCTGATCCGATTTTTGTTTCAGTTTATCTTTTCGCTCGTTTATCGGAATCAGCCGATTCAAGCGCCTAGATCTTCGTCTCGAAACCCTATTTCTGTTTAATCAACTTGAACAAGATTTTGGTACTGTAAAATTTGACTTTAGTCCAGATTAGTAAACGGATCTTGTTTCTTTCGCAGTTTGAGTTCCGTTGCATCGTTTGATTGGATTCTTTTCGCAAACCGGAGTTCTTAAGTTGAACTTTCTGGTCAATTCTTTTTATTTGAGTTTTGCCCGCGCATCTTTGCTTGATTGCTTATGTATGCTATTGCTTGTTTGCGATAGAATTCCCGGAGTGCGAAGCGTGCTACTACGAGTCCCTAGGTTTTGCGGATCGTCCGCAAGGCAAGTAACACATTGATCATACTCTTTTCATACCCAGTTTTTATGCATTAGCTCCAATCCTGAAACACTGCATGATTAGGATATGATTAACTTGTGGGTATTGGGAAGGAGTTGATGAGGTAGAACCTATTGCCCTGTTATATTCAAACCCTTGGGAGTTACTTCTACGTATTGCTTATATTGCTATGCTATGCTCATAGACATGGTTTGGGTGAGTGAATCCATGACAGATGTGAGATGATTAATTAATGGTACAACTTAAGGTGGCAAATTTAATACACATCTGGGTGGATTGCTTGTCGGGCACCTGGAGAATCCAGTGTTGTCCTAGGATATCCCGGAGTACCCGTGTGATCATCCTAAGGTCCGCCACCCAGGCTCAAAGGGAACTGAGATATTTTCATGCTAGAAACTTCCGTGTGCAGCCACATGCTATTATGGGCTCTAGCATAGTTGAGTAAGTTGCATGAACTCTTGAAGAGGTGGATCAGTAGGTAGAGGGATGTAGGTTGGTATGGTCTACCCGGAGTAAAGAGTTAATGTTTCTAAAAGACTGTCTCGGTCATCCGTTTCTCAAACACCATGTAGTGCGAGAAATCCAACGGAGGCGATCGAGTCTTGTGGGGAAAAGTGCGCAAACCTCTACACAGTGTACAATCTAATCATGGTTAGCCGTGTCCCCGGTTATGGACATCTTGAGTATCTAGTACTTGGATTATCATAGGTATTTCATCACTCTAAATTAACATTGTTGGGTTGATAATTACTTTTAGTTGGGACTGAGTTGGAGGAACCTTCACAATGATGTTTCAACTACCATGATAGTTAACTAAAATCTATTCCTTTGTTGTAGGGAAGAATTGGCTTTTCGCAAAACTGTAACCATAGAGCTTTCCACCAGCCAAATACGCATGTAGTAGTAGCATTATTCTATACTTGCTCTACTGTGTTATATTGTCAGCATATTCCATGTGCTGACCCGTTTCCGGGCTGCAACGTATTGTGTTGCAGACTTTTTAGATGAGGAGTAAGGTTCGTTAGGTCGTTGCTGAAAGTGCGTTATATCGACTAGAGGGGGGTGAATAGGCGATTTTTATGAAATTCTTCACTGAGGAATTTTCTCGTGAGGAAATTCCTTAGCGAAGAACTACTAGCAGCGGAATAAGTACTCAGATGAAAACATAACAGAATCCAAGCATAGTCATCATGATGAAATGAAGACAAACACAGAGTACAAAAAGCGTAAGCACAGGATAACTCTAGATGAGGACAAAACAGATTGAAGAAATTGAACTGAGGAAATTGAGAAAGTCTTTAGTCAAAGTCTTCAAACACAGATATGAACAAACACACAACACAGTAAGAGGAAATGAAAGTGTTGAGGAAACAGAACCAGTAAGCTTGGTGAAGACAATGATTTGGTAGACTAGTTCCAACTGCTGTCTTAGTTGTACATCTTGTTGGAGTGGCTGAGTATTTAAACTCGAGGACACCTAGTCCCGGACACACAGTCCTCACCGTATTCTCCTTGAGCTAAGGACACACAGTCCTCGCCCAATCACTCGTGGTAAGTCTTCAGGTGACTTCCAAACCTTCACAGACTAGGTCACTCGGCAATCCACAATTCCTCTTGGATGCTCTAGACCTTGACGCCTAACCGTCTGGAAGAAGCACAGTCTTCAAAGGTAACAAGCGTCAGATCCACGCAGGATCAATTTCTTCAGTGATGCTCAATCACTTTGGGTTTGTAGGTGTTTGGGTTTGAGTTTGGATTTTCCTCACTTGATGATTTTCGCTCAAAGTCCTCGGAGGATGGGTTGCTCTCAAATGACAAGCGTCAAGTTCACGCGGAGCAGCCAACCAGCTAGTGGTTGTAGGGGGTGGCTATTTATAGCCTAGGGAGCAGCCCGACATGATAAGACATAAATGCCCTTCAAAGATATGACCGTTAGGTGGACAAGATATTTTGGGACAGCTGGCGCGTAGCACAGCAACGGTCGGAAATTTGAGGTACAAATTCCTCAGGGCTATCATGTTCCTCACTGTGTAGGCAATTCGCACTGGCGAATTCCTAACTCCTCAGTCAGAGCAAAGTCCTCAGTGACCAGAAGAACTGCGTCTCTGTCACTGAAGAATTTGACTGAACTGTATGAGATTTTCAATGGCTTCACTCGAAGGGATTGGTAGGTGAAGGATTTGAGTTGAGCATCACATGGAAATTTTCTCCTTAGTATTTCCTCGACCCCCCTTAACAGTACGGTGTTTCCTATGACTCAAGAAAGAGAAAATGAAACTACGAAAACAAAAGTCTTCACGCTTCATATTCCTCGAATGAATACCAAGTCTTCAAGGTCACACCAATTTCTTCACTTTCAAAGTCTTCAGAAAGTCTTCAAAATATCAAAGTCTTCAAATGAAGAACTTCATTTTTAGGGGTCGACTTTCTCTGTAAATATCAAACTCCTCATAGACTTATAGACCTGTGTACACTCATAAACGCATTAGATACTTAACCTATAAGTCTTCAATACACCAAAATCACTAAGGGGCACTAGATGCACTTACAATCTCCCCCTTTTTGGTGATTGATGACAACATAAGTTAAGTTTTCAACGGGGATAAATATATGAAATGTAAATACTGATATTGAGGAATTTGATTGCAAGATATAGAAGAACTCCCCCTGAAGATGTGCATAGTGAGGAATTTGCTTTTGAAGCAATGCACACTTGAAGAGTTGAATCATGGAGATCTCCCCCTATATCTTGTAATTCATACACGCATTTGATATATAATATGAAGAATTTGAAATGCATGATGAAATATGGTGCCTGATGTAATTCAGCATGCGTGCAATAATATTAATGAGGAATAAGCATGCAGAATAGCGCATCAAAGTACCAAAGCATAGTGCAACAAAAGTATCAGCGCACCATCGGACTTAAGATTACAACTCGATCCAATAAAAGTTTTGGAAGAACGAGAGTTGTAACTTAGGAAAAAACGAATATGCCCTTATTATAGACCCGCTTGAAGACTAACTCAGATTTCTCCCCCTTTGTCATCAAATGACCAAAAGGATCGAAACTGAGGACTAACGCCCCTGGAGATAATCAAGTTGATGAAGGAGCGCCAGCGTTGTTGGGGTCGGTTGTTGAAGTAGGGCCTGCCGCAGTGTCGTCCAAATCTTCATGTTCATCAGTCGCACGCGATGATGAATATGAACTGGCCACCAAAGAGGGAACCTTGACCTTCTTGTATTTCTTCGGAGGAGGTGCAAACCAGTCAAAGTCTTCTTTGAGACCCATTTTCTCCAAGTCTTCAGCACTGTACACTTGAGATAGAACAGCCCAGGTGCGGTTGAGGGTTTCATGAAGGTAGTAGTGGTTTTTCTTCACTGCATTGTGTGTGGAAGTCATGTTGTGAAGAATTGAACCAAACTGACGCTTGACCCATTTGTGATTGCGATCAACCTTTTAATGAAGACTGAGGAGTAACTCACGGTCAGTCATCACCCTGGGTGCTGTGGCTTGAGGATTTGGCTTGGCAGTGTTGGCAGCAGAGTCATGTGTGGCAGAGTCATCATTGGTGGAATAAGAAGAAACCTTGCGAAATTGACCATCCAATGGACGAATGCCTTCATCTACCACAGCAGTGGCCTTGCCCTTTTCATCAGCTGAGGAAAATGTCCGTTTGAGGACTTCAATGGGAGGCAAGTAGCTGCAGTGGTTGAGAGTTTCAGCCTTGTAGTTGAGTGAAGACCTTGTCCTGATGAATTTCATTATCCAAGGTGCATAAGGCTTTAGCTCAAATGGTGACATAGCAATGTTGGCCAGAGTCCTCATGAAGAAATCATGGAAGTTGACGGGAACGCCATGGATGATGTTGAACAACAGATTCTTCATGATGCCAATGACTTCTTCATCAGTCGAGTCGTGGCCTTTGATGGGACTCATTGTCTTCGTTAGAATGCGATAGATAGTCCTTGGCACATACAGCAATTCCTTGACGAGGAATTTGGTTCTAGGAGCTTGCCCTGGCTTCAAAGGCTTCACCAGCACTTGCATATAGTGATTTGAAAGCTCAGGTTCGTTGTACACACAATGCGCCTCTTCAGTGGGTGGACTCAGATGAAGGACACGAAGCAATTCAGATGCTGGGGCCTTATAATGGGTGTTCTCAGTCATCCAGTTCAAAACCCATGAGTTGACATCTTCAGAGTTGCCGGTGATGTGCAACGTTGCATAGAATTGAAGAATAAGCTCTTCATTCCAATCGCATATGTCTGTGCAGAAATTGAGCAGCCCAGCGTCGTGAAGAACACTGAGGACTGGCGTGAAGCACGGCAAAGACTCCATATCCACGTGAGGAATATGAGCATGGTCGAAGACTTTGTCTTTGTTGTAAAGCATAGAGGAATAGAAATTTGCTTGGCTGGCTGTCCAGAAACGCCTCTTCCGTATGGGAGCAGAGTCATATGGGTTGTATTTAGTGAAGAACACGTGCTCGCCATAGAAGTCTTCAGCCTTGAATTTCTGTTTGCGTGAGAACGGATCCTTTGGCCTTGGCAGAGGAGTGTCAGTGAGTTGCATCACGACCTCAGGAATCACGATCTCCGGCTCTTCAGGCTGAGGAATTTCAGGATTTTCCTCAGGTGCAGTCACCTTGGCTGTTTCAACAGCAGTTTCTTCAGCACTAGTGGCTGGAATTTCTTCATTCACAGATGCAGTGGGATGAGTTGCGTCAGAGCCCAATTTTTCTGTTGGTGAAGGAGAGTGAGGAATTTGCTGCAGGGGAGTGAAGAGTGGGGAATTGGGATGCTGACTTTCCCAAAAGTCGTCATTCATTACAGGAGTGGTGCTTCCAATATCCACATCTTCATCAATTTCTTCAACACCAGCCTCTTCAGCATCAAACTGAGGCATTGGTGATGAGACTGTTGGGGTTGAAGGGATTGCATCCACTTCAATTTCTTCATCAATCTGCTCCGTCGAAGCAGCAGATTGAGTTTCCTCATCTGATCCACTTGGGATCTCATAATCTTCACCAAAAGGAACAAGGTCCTTTGATGGCACGGAGGAGATAGGAATGGCATCAATGGGATTTGCAAACGAGCTTGTCATTGGCTTCATCTTCTTGGGAGATGAAGATTCTGAAGCATTGGATGCCTTCCTTTTCTTCACAGCAGCTCGCTCTGCAGCCTTGGTTTTCTTCACATCTAATGTAGATGGAAGAACTGGAGTTGGCGTAGGCGCAGGAGGAGCTGAGGAATCTGGTTGATTATCCTCATGTGCAACTGATGCAGTTGCCCTGGTTTCTTCATTTTCTTCAGGCGCAGCACTAGTGGATGCCCTGGCAATTTTATCAGCGGCTGGAGCAGAGTCATCAGCCCTGGAACTAGCATTTTCTTCAGCAGCCTGAACTTCATCAGCGGTGCTGGCATGTTCTTCAGTTTGCTGAACAGATGCTTCAGCTTGAGGAATTTGTTGCGTTGAGGCTGCACCCTTGGTGAAGGTATCAGTTAGCCTCACAAATCTGACCTTGGCTCCTTGCCAATCAGCATAGTACGAGTCAAAGTTGTCGCTGAGGGCTTTGATCTCAGCCTGTATCTTGACGAGTTCTTCAGGCTTCATTGTGAGAACATTTTTCCTCAGTAACTTCTCTTTGCAGTACTGCGATTTCTTGATCTCTCTGGCCTTATCATATTTCCACTTCTCCTCTTGGATGAAGTGAGTCAACATGTGACTTTGACCAGGTGTCAGCTTGAAATCAGGCATAGGTGCGTTAGGATCCTTATGCCAGAGATCAATATAATCTAGGATCGCCCTTGGATCCAATAGCAGGGGCACAGGTATGCCTTTGGCTTTAGCAACCCGTTCTTGTCGGTCCCTGATGATTTCAGTAAGTTCTTCTTCATCAGCTTCATCATCATCAGATGGCACAGTGAAGACTACCTGCTTCTTCTGAGGACTTGTGCGAGTGCCGCGTCCAGCAGTAGCCTTTTTCTTCAGCAGCGAGGGTCCGGCTGAGGAATTTGGTGCAGCTGAAGAACTAGCTGAGACACCAGAGGCAATAGAGATGTCAGTCGTCCTTTGGCACGAGGCCAGATGCACAGGTGCTGAGGACTTTGTCGGGACAGCTGAGGACTTTGGAGGAGGTGCTGAGGACTTTGGTGGAGCAGGAGCAGCATGAGGAATTTGCTTTGAAGATTTTGAAGATTCTGGCCGTGAGGGCGCAGCTGAGGAACTTGGCCGTGAGGGCAGTGATGTTGAAGCACTTGGCTTGCGAGCGGGCTTCTTCAGCATCGCTTTCTTCGGCTTGACCGAGGCCTCAGTGGCAGCAGTAGCAGAGTCTTCATTGAATTTCCTCACTGCTTCTCTGGCTTGCCTTGCCAGTTTAGCTTGGCGCTTGGCCCATTCCTTAGGAAAATCCTCACCGTGTTTGATGCTAGTGGGATCAGCCACTTGGCCAGGTGCCAATGGAGGTCTTGTGCATGGAGGGTTTACTGCGAATTTCTTCATATAATTGGGAGTGACGTATCTGTACTCCCTCCATTCACGTGCCCATCTCCTTCCAATCTTCTGAATGCGCACCTTGCGCTGATTTTTATCTTCCTCAAGAGGTGTGCAGTACCCAGCATAAATGTCCTCAGGGATTTCAAAGGCAGTCATGACCTCAGGTCTCTTTCCTCCTTTCTGTGGCCGTTTACCTTCAACCATTTTCTTCAGATGAGGAATTTGAACAATTGAATTTTCTGAAGAAGTATGCAACTTTTCTTCGAGGAACGCTGCAAATGAGTTAAGTTGATGAGAACCTAATGATTCAGCAGCTGACATGTGTACCTGTGAACAGAGTATAGTTGCGAGGAATTTGAAGAGGTCATATGCGTTCTCAGAGGGTTTTTCATAATGAACAAGTTTGAGGAATTTGACCAGATTCGTCTGGAGGAATTTCACTAAGCTTTGTATATCTTAGGTTCCAGAGTTGTATAGATCGAGGATCCACACAATTGAGGAATCTTGAAGAAATGAGGCTTAGGGAAATGAATCAAGAACAGACAGCATGTGAGGTGTTTTGTGTGTGAGGATTTGAAAAATAAAACACCTTTGAAGATTTTGTAGAAAAGTTTCGAATCAAACAGGGCAGTAAAATTAGCTTTTAATTACCCTGAACGAAGAACACGACGAACTGGGAGTTGGAACAGTGAAGTTTGTCGATGCAGATCTTCCACGCCCTAACTTGGCGGAGGAAGACGTCTACGGCGGCGGCGGAGGTGAAGATTTCCGCGGTCGGCGCGAGTACGACGGCGACGAGGTCGAGGCAGTGAAGCTCTTCCTCACCGGCGACGATGGAGTAGCGACGACGCTAGGGTTTGTAAGCTCGAGCGGGGGGAAGTGAGATCGAGCGGGGTAAAAGAAGTGAGGACGGCGACAGGGGTATTTATAGCCGCAGTGAAAAACTGCTCTTCCGAAGATTTAGGACGAACGTGCCCCTGGCTGTTCTCCTTCTCGCGACATGTGTCACCCACGTACTGTGTGGTGGAGATCGTGTAAGATCGTGGGTGGATAAAATAATCCATCGTGGGATGCGGAACGGTTTGAGCGGCAAAACCGAAAGTTTGGATAAGATTAGTTTTAACGTTCCGTTCGCAATTTCTTCAGCTGACAAGGACACAGTGAAGAATTTGAACGAGTTTCAAATAGAATGCACATGAAGAATTTGTGAATAGATTGAATTGAGTATAGCATAGAGGGGAAGGGTCCGATCACATTCACTTAGCAGAAAAGTTCCAATTTGAAGAAATAGCTATAAGTGAATGCTGTAGAGGACATAAACTCCTATATATATATATATAGCCAATGAAGAAAAACGACGGCACAAGTGAAGATTTTGCAGAGCTGAGGAATTTGAAAAACTGAGGAATTTCAAAAATTTAGGAAAAACTCAAATTGAAGATTTTCAACTTTTGTGGTGGCGTGACCCACCGTGTAAGAATGATGATTTCAGACACCGCGTACAATTGTCGTAGGGTTCTGAGAATCAAATTCTTCATTAATTTCTTCGCACTTAGAGTGTTATTCTTCATTGATTGAAGAAAAACGTTTCTTTATGTGTTGCACATCTAAGTCATCAATTTTGCATAAGTGTTAGGATGAGTGCATTTTCAAAGTACATTCGAAGACTCTAAGATATTTAGCTCACACCGCAACTTGCTAAATCTCTTCTCATCCAAGGGCTTAGTGAAGATACCGGCTAGCTGTTCTTCAGTCTTCACATGCTCAATAGAAATGTCGCCCTTCAACACATGATCACGAAGAAAATGATGACGAATCTGAATGTGCTTTGTCTTCAAGTGCTGAACTGGGTTGTGAGCAATCTTGATGGCACTCTCATTGTCACAGAGGAGAGGCACGTTCTTCACGTTGATGCCATAGTCCTTGAGCGTTTGCTTCATCCATAGTAATTGAGCACAGCAAGAACCAGCAGCAATGTACTCAGCTTCAGGAGTAGACAGTGATACGCAGTTCTGTTTCTTCGAGGACCAACAGACCAAAGATCATCCGAGGAAATGACAAGTACCAGATGTTGACCTGCGGTCCACACGGTTACCAGCATAGTCAGAGTCTGAATATCCAATGAGATCAAAATCCGAGCCCTTCGGATACCCCTAGTGTTGGTGTGTGAGCTAGATATCGAAGAATATGCTTCACAGCCTTATGGTGTGATTCCTTCGGTGCAGCTTGAAATCGTGCACATATGCAAACACTAAGCATTATATCTGGCCTAGATGCACATAAGTACAATAAAGAGCCAATCATGGAGCGGTATACCTTATGATCGAAGTCAGTACCATTTTCATCAGTGCATAAATGACCATTTGTGGGCATAGGAATTTTGATGCCTTTGAAATCATGCATGCCGAATTTCTTCAAGACATCCTTGAGGTATTTCTCATGAGATATGAATATACCATTGCGCTGTTGACGAATTTGAAGACCTAAAAAGAATTTCAACTCTCCCATCATAGACATTTGATATTCTTCACTCATCATATAGGCAAATTCATCACTATAACGTTGGTCAGTACAGCCAAAGATGATATCATCAACATATATTTGGCACATAAACAGTTCACCATCATAAGATTTAGTAAAGAGAGTGGGATCGAGTGAACCGGGTGTGAAGCCTTTCTTCATGAAGAATTCCTTCAATGTATCATACCACGCCCGTGGGGCCTGCTTGAGACCATAGAGGGCCTTGTTAAGTCTGAAGACTTTGTCAGGATGTTTTGGATCTTCAAAACCTGGGGGTTGAGCAACATATACTTCTTCCTCAAGCTTACCATTGAGGAATGCACTTTTCACATCCATTTGGTATAAGATGATATCATGATGGTTAGCATAAGCAAGCAATATGCAAATAGCCTCAAGTCTAGCAACAGGTGCAAAAGTTTCATCGAAATCAATTCCTTCAACCTGTGTGTAGCCTTGAGCTACTAGTCGTGCCTTATTCCTCACCACAACACCATTTTCATCTTGCTTGTTGCGGTAGATCCACTTTGTGCCAATGATGTTATGCTTGCGAGGATCGGGACGATTGACTAGTTCCCATACGTTGTTGAGCTTGAACTAATGTAATTCTTCTTGCATGGCCTGAATCCACTCAGGCTCCAGAAATGCTTCATCTACCTTAGTGGGCTCTGTGATAGAGACAAAAGAAAAGTGCCCACAAAAGTTAGATAGATGTGAAGCTTTTGAGCGTGTGAGAGGACCTGGTGCTCTAATGTCATCGATGATCTTCTCCACTTGCACTTCTTTTGCAACGCGAGGGTGAGTTGGTTGTCATTGAGGAATTTGATCAGCATTTTCTTCAGCATCAATTTCCTCAGCATTTTCTTCAAGTGCATCAGCTCGACGTTCTTCAGGTTCTGGAATGAATTCTTTAGCAGATTCTTCAGTAGGAATGACATCTTCAGTAGCCTTGTGCTTGACTGAATCCTCAGGTGTTGGTTCATCTAACACAGAAGGTAGGTGCTCTCTTTGCGAGCCATTAGTTTCATCGAACCGCACATCTACAGTTTCAACAATCTTGTGAACAACATTGTTGAAGACTCTGTAGGTGTGCGAGTCCTTTCCGTAACCAAGCATGAAACCTTCATGTGCTTTCGGTGCAAATTTAGAGTTGTGATGAGGATCTCTAATCCAGCATTTAGCACCGAAGACTTTGAAATAACTCACATTGGGTTTCTTGTCAGTGAGGAGTTCATAGGCAGTCTTCTTGAAGAATTTGTGAAGATATACTATGTTGATGATATGGCACACAGTATCAATTGCATCAACCCAGAAACGACGAGGGGTTTTGTATTCATCGAGCATAGTGCGAGCCATCTCAGCAAGAGTTCTGTTCTTGCGCTCCATGACGCCATTCTGTTGAGGAGTATAAGGAGCAGATAACTCATGAGTAATACCAAGTTCATCAAGATAGTCATCGAGACCCGAATTCTTGAACTCAGTGCCATTGTCACTTCTGATGTGCTTAATCTTCACACCAAAGTTGGTTGAAGCCCTCGAGGAAAATCGTTTGAAGACTTCCTGCACTTCAGCTTTGTAAGAGACAAGGTGTACCCATGTGTAACGAGAGTAATCATCAACAATAACAAAGCCATATTGAGATGCTTCATTTGAAACAGAGGAATAATGATTAGGACCGAAGAGATCCATGTGAAGCAATTCCAATGGACGAGTAGTGGTCATGATAGTCTTCGCTGGATGCTTGGCCTTTGTCATCTTTCCAGCTTCACAGGCACCGCACAAGTGATCCTTGAGGAATTTGACATTCTCAATGCCAATGACATGCTTCTTCTTCGCAAGCGTGTTTAAATTCCTCATGCCTGCATGACCTAGTCGTCGATGCCATAGCCATCCTTCTGAAGCTTTTGCAAGTAGGCACACGGCTGGTAGTGAATCTGCAGAGAAATCAACAATATACAAGTCTCCTCTCCTAAAGCCTTCGAAGACTTTGGAATTGTCAGCTTCCATAATCACAACACAACGATACTTGCCAAAGACAACAACTATATCAAGATCACAAAGCATTGAGACAGACATAAGATTGTATCCTAAGGACTCAACAAGCATGACTTTGTCCATGTGTCGATCCTTTGTGATAGCAACCTTATCTAGACCCAATACCTGACTTTTGCTTTTATCAGCGAAGATGATATGCTTCATGTGTGACACTGATAAGGGAGCATCCATCAACAGATTCCTGTCACCGGTCATGTGATTTATACATCCACTATCAAGTACCCATTCAGTGGCTTTGGGTTGATCATCCTTAGCACCCTTTGCCATGAAGCAATAGGTGGGAGCGTAGTCATCACTGCCTTCATCAGCCTTGTTGGTGAGATCACTTTCTTCAGTGTTGAAGATGGATTTGCTGACGAATGCAGTGGCGAGGGCTAGGCTCGCCACACCAGACTCAGAGTCTTCAGATTGTTCCTCTTCCTCATTTTCTTCAGATTCAGCCTCAGAGTCCATTTCCTTACCAATGAATGCCCAAGCCTTCTTGGAGCTGCTCTTCTTGTGAGACGAAGACTTCAAGAATTTTGATGATGAAGATTTTGAGGATTTCTTCTTTTTCTTCGCATCATCAGAACTGTAATCCTTGTATTTCTTCTTCTTTGATTCCTTTTCCCACTGAGGACAATCTTGAATGTAATGTCCTGGTTTCTTGCACTTGTGACAAAGCCTCTTCTTGTAGTCACTGGATGAGGAATCATTGCTCCTTGAAGGTTTTCCAAAGCGACCACGTCTTGAGAACTTCTGGAATTTCTTCACAAGCAGTGCTAGATCATGACTCAGTTCTTCAGGATCACCAAGGCTGCTACCAGAGTCTTCATCTTCGGACTCAGATACTACCTTGGCCTTCAGTGCACGTGATCTGCCATAGCTCGAACCGTAGAGATCTCTCTTTTCAGCAAGTTGGAACTCATGAGTGTTTAGCCTCTCGAGGATATCAGCGGGGTCAAGTGACTTGTAATCAGCACGCTTTTGTATCATCAGTGCCAGAGTGTCAAATGAGGAATCAAGCGATCTCAGCAATTTCTTCACCACCTCATGGTCGGTGATGTCAGTGGCACCAAGTGCTTGAAGCTCATTTGAGATGTTAGTGAGGCGATCGAAGGTTTGCTGAACATTTTCATTGTCGAGTCTTTTGAAGCGGTTGAAGAGATTGCGAAGAACATCAACTCGGGAGTCGCGCTGAGTTGAAACTCCTTCATTGACCTTGGATAGCCTATCCCAGATAAGTTTTGCAGTTTCCAAGGCACTCACTCTACCATACTGTCCTTTGCTCAGATGGCCACATATGATATTCTTCGCTTGGGAATTGAGTTGCTTGAATCTCTTCACATCGGTAGCGTTCAGTGAGGGTGAGACGGAGGGAACACCATTTTCCACAACGTACCAGAGATCGTTATCAATTGCCTCAAGATGCATGCGCATCTTGTTCTTCCAGTAGGGGTAGTCCGTCCCATCGAAGGTAGTACACCCAGCAGAGACCTTGATCATAACTGCGGTCGACACAACTAAAACTCCAGGCGGTTAAACCAAAATCACACAGAACAAGGGAGTACCTCGCTCTGATACCAATTGAAAGTGCGTTATATCGACTAGAGGGGGGTGAATAGGTGATTTTTATGAAATTCTTCACTGAGGAATTTGCTCGTGAGGAAATTCCTTAGCGAAGAACTACTAGCAGCGGAATAAGTACTCAGATGAAAACATAACAGAATCCAAGCATAGTCATCATGATGAAATGAATACAAACACAGAGTACAGAAAGCATAAGCACAGGATAACTCTAGATGAGGACAAAACAGACTGAAGAAATTGAACTGAGGAAATTTAGAAAGTCTTCAGTCAAAGTCTTCAAACACAGATATGAACAAACACACAACACAGTAAGAGGAAATGAAAGTGTTGAGGAAATAGAACCAGTAAGCTTGGTGAAGACAATGATTTGGTAGACTAGTTCCAACTGCTGTCTCAGTTGTACATCTGGTTGGAGTGGCTGAGTATTTAAACTCGAGAACACCTAGTCCCGGACACACAGTCCTCACCGTATTCTCCTTGAGCTAAGGACACACAGTCCTCGCCCAATCACTCGTGGTAAGTCTTCAGGTGACTTCCAAACCTTCACAGACTAGGTCACTCGGCGATCCACAATTCCTCTTGGATGCTCTAGACCTTGACGCCTAACCATCTGGAAGAAGCACAGTCTTCAAAGGTAACAAGCGTCAGATCCACGCAGGATCAATTTCTTCAGTGATGCTCAATCACTTTGGGTTTGTAGGTGTTTGGGTTTGAGTTTGGATTTTCCTCACTTGATGATTTTCGCTCAAAGTCCTCGGAGGATGGGTTGCTCTCAAATGACAAGCGTCAAGTTCACGCGGAGCAGCCAACCAGCTAGTGGTTGTAGGGGGTGGCTATTTATAGCCTAGGGAGCAGCCCGACATGATAAGACATAAATGCCCTTCAAAGATATGACCGTTAGGTGGACAAGATATTTTGGGACAGCTGGCGCGTAGCACAGCAACGGTCGGAAATTTGAGGTACAAATTCCTCAGGGCTATCATGTTCCTCACTGTGTAGGCAATTCGCACTAGCGAATTCCTAACTCCTCATTCAGAGCAAAGTCCTCAGTGACCAGAAGAACTGCGTCTCTGTCACTGAAGAATTTGACTGAACTGTATGAGATTTCCAATGGCTTCACTCAAAGGGATTGGTAGGTGAAGGATTTGAGTTGAGCATCACATGGAAATATTCTCCTTAGTATTTCCTCGACCCCCTTTAACAGTACGGTGTTTCCTATGACTCAAGAAAGAGAAAATGAAACTACGAAAACAAAAGTCTTCACGCTTCATATTCCTCGAATGAACACCAAGTCTTCAAGGTCACACCAATTTCTTCACTTTCAAAGTCTTCAGAAAGTCTTCAAAATATTAAAGTCTTCAAATGAAGAACTTCATTTTTAGGGGTCGACTTTCTCTGTAAATATCAAACTCCTCATAGACTTATAGACCTGTGTACACTCATAAACGCATTAGATACTTAACCTATAAGTCTTCAATACACCAAAATCACTAAGGGGCACTAGATGCACTTACAGTTGCCGTGCAGCTCAGCTATGCCGTTGGAGTTGATGGACTCACCTTATCTTCCAAGCCTTCCGCTGTTATCGTATTAGATGGCCTTAAGCCATATTTATTGTAATAAGTTCTCTTTTGAGACATTCGATGTAATAAGTGTGTGATTGCTACTCTGTTATAAATCCTTCGAGTATTGTGTGTGTCAGCATTACCGATCCAGGGATGACACTGAAGCACAGAGACTTGACCGTTTGAGGTCGGGTCGCTACAAGATGGTATCAGAGCCCATGTTGAGTGTAGGACACGACCACTAAGATAAAACCCATAGGTCACTCTTCCCTACTCATTTCCGACTTCTCTCCATTTTCTACTCTTAGGATGGCGGATTCAAGGAACAAGTTTGCACAACCGGATGGACACCCCCTTTGGACGACACTTGAAGGAAGTCACTAGGTACACTTGAAGGAAGGGGTTAAAAACCGTTTGTATAGCAGGTCTCTACACTAGTGTTGTGTTGACATCGGTCCTTTCACCCAGGTCAGCTCGTAGGCAGCATCTCGGGAGGTAGAGGAGCGTCTCAAGAGGTAGCGGGCAGCACAGCTGTGGCCGAAGCCGGCGAAAGGGATGGCAGCCGCGGATCTAGCATGAGCGTGGCTAGATGGGCGGTGGCATGCAAAATGTGCGGTTCATTTTTGTTTTGTTTTCGATGAGTTGTGGGTTTTTATTTATTTAGGAGTTGTTGTTGTATGTGACATCACCAGCCATACAACTTTCAACTCTTATAGGAGTTGATGGGCGGTGGCATGCAAATGATTTGAGCTATTCAAGGTGAACAAATGCTGAACCCACAATAAACAAAAAAGAAAATACAGAGTGAACAAAAGTTTGCACTTAAGCACAAACAAATAGATAACTTCTAGACTGTATGTAGTCAAACTTACGGAAAACTAAATTTGAAACCATTTAATATCAACAGCAGAAGCAACCATGAACAAAAATTTAAAACGAACCGAGATAAAAGAATTTCTTAAACACCCGACATAATAAAACTGATCATTCATATACTTCACGTATTACAAATATTATAGATACGCATATACATAGTAGCTAGTAGAGAAGCGATTTGACGGTCATGTTCTTATGACAAGTCACAACTCCCAACCATGTATACACTTTTATTTATTCAACCATCCATTTTTATTCACTGGAGCAACAAGCACGATATAATGCTCCAGGCCACAGTAGTACGTACTCAGGTGAGGCACCGGCCGGGCGGGTGGCTCTCAGGCCTCGGTTGGCAACATGATCTTGGCAGGCGATGTGGCGTTGAGCATCCACGTGTGAAAGGGGTGGAAGAGGACCTCCTCAGGGCACTGCAGTTTGGGCAGCTTGGGACAGTCGATGAAGGCCTCGCCGTTCTTGTCGACGCAGAGGTAGATCTGGTAGAGCTGCTTCTTACCGAACGGCCCGTCCCTGCACTGCACCCCAGGCATCACTCCAAGCTTCTGGTTCACCGCCCACTTGATGTGCTCTGTGCTGTACAACCTGTAGTCTGGGTTGATGTCCTGCTCGGCGAGAGCGCCGAGGACGTCGGCGTTCTTACGGAGGTTGAGGGCAGCCCTGAAGTAGTCCACCTCCTTGAGGCCCGAGCAGACGCCGTAGCTGCGCCACTCGCTTTTCCAGGTGTTCGTCCCGTCGGTGCGCGGGCAATGGATGTTGCTCCAGTAATGGTTCAAGTTGTTCTCAATTGGCTCCAGCTGCTCATGCATGGTTATAAGATTACTGCACTACCGCATACACATGCATAAATGAGAAGATGTTGAATAACGTGTTCATGTTAGTTGACCTTGTTAATGTCGAATGGTTTGTCGCTATTGCATCTCACGATGGCTTTGTTCAGCGACAAGTCGAAGGTTGTGAAGCTCTGAACAAAGAAATCCTCTGCCGGGTATCCGTACTTGGGCACGCAACATCCGTACTCGCTATCCACACAGTATGTTCCAGGCCACTGCAAAACCAATTCATGAGCATGATTTAGGATAGGAGTCAATAATAATAATATAACCTGAGTGAGATATCGGATTGAGAGATACGAGTCAACAATATAATCTCTCCGGTGTCTAACAAGAAAAATAGTGTTCTACACACACACACACACACCCCCAAAAAAAAAACTGCGCCCTTCTCTGCCCGCCGCCACCGGCCCAATCTCCGGTCGCCGCCTCCTCCGGCGCATGGATTGGAATCCCCTCGCCCCCGAAATCCCCGCTGCCCAACCTCTTCCCTTCCACGACCACAACCCTGAAGCGATCCAGCTGAGCACCAGCTCTCGCTTCGAGCCCGCCATCAGCTCCCGCCGTCCAACCCACCTGCACCACCCGCATCGGTGCCCCAGACATCCTCCCGCACCGATGCGGCGGAGATCCTCCAGCCGCCGACAAGTCGGAGTCCCTGTCGCCACGGACGACGCAGAGCTCCTGAAGGACAGCGAGGTGACAAATCCAGGTCCTGTCCATGCCGAGCCTCTCCTAACGCGAGCTCAAGCGCCCGTCACGGTCTCACCCGAGGCGTATGATTTTCTGCTCTGTCTTACACCTCTGTTCTGTCCATGTATCAATGTTTAGGTGTGGCAAAGATTTGGTACATGGTAGGAGTATTATGTAGGTTCTGTGGGCATTTGTATGACGTTCTGTGAGCATGCACATGGTATGAAGTGATTGGGTGAGTTGATTAGTATTAAAGATTCACAACCTTAATTGTGTCAAATCAGATTTTTAGGCGCTCTATGCATACATGCATTGTCTTTGCAGCAAGTCTGTATGTCGCTTGTCGCCGGAACATGTAGCCTAAACCTAATGGCATTTGTAACTAGAGAAATTCTTGTCCTGGATGTCTAAACCCAGTCTTAACAAGCACACAACTGTAAGGCAATATCTACAGAACGTAAGGTGTATAATTCAGCCCTCGTCCCCAAACTATCTGTGAACCTCGTATACACACCCACCACTCTCTCTTCCTCACCGACGGTCTCTGCCACACAAGGATCTTGTCAAAGTCAGTCGTACAGATTGGAGGTGGGTTGATCTACATCACTGCAGTATTTTATTTTGCCGTCCTCTGACCTGAAGAAGAACATGACACCCTGTGTATATGTGAAGTTACTCAATTAAGAGGAATGCTTGGAGACTGAATGTTGTAAGCTGAACTTAACTACAGCCAGGTTAGAGTTTTACTGATGGTTCATCCTGCCATCCTTGTAGATACATAAATTAAGGTGTACATAGTTTAATTTGTAGCTGAGGAACAAAGTAATTTAAACCAAGTAGTAAGATATAGTATTTTAGTACTCTCTTTAGTTCTTCTGTACTTATAGGAAAGAAATTACTTCTGTGGTGGAAGACTGGAAGTTGCTTATGTATTTGTTGAGATATGCAAGGGCATGCTTCCAGCATTTTGTGTGGATGCTATGGTGTTAGGCTGACCATGTATGTTCATCTAAATGTCACAGAATGCATGTTTTGTTGAAGCGCAATAATAGTGTGTTTATTCTGATGAGTCCAAATTGAATTCAACAATACAATAAGTAATGTCTACATCCATAGGTGGAGTTGGTATACACTATTCCACTACTGATTTATCTTGCTTAATACTACAAAGACTTTTTATTCCGTCGAGGTTCTATTCTATCTTTTCTATCCTGTAAATAACTGTATACAAGCTTCTTTTGGTTTCAGTAGGTGAAGGACATCCTCTTCATTGCCTTAACAAGGAATAGCTTCCGGTGTGTGCATGGATAAAGGAAGAAGAGAGGGAACAAATGGAAGGAGAAGGAAGAAGAAGAAAACAACCAATGGATGGAGAAAGATCTATGACTAATAGTATACCATTTTCTATTGTACCATGTCTTATTAATCTTAAGATTGGCCTCTCAAAGTGCCAATCCTTGCTACTGTCTACATGAATGAGTTCTTTAGTACAATGCTCAAGGTTGGGTGTGTCCGTGAAACTGATGCTTATTGCATTCAGTTTAGAAAATGGTATACTATTTCCTCATTTCTTTACTAGAACAGTGGTGTTCAATGGTTCAGTGGAATGATGCGTCTATGGAGGCGATGTTGCTTGATTGATGTTGAACTACTAGAATATTTATGTCCCTGCTGAACGCACTGGCAATTACCTAGTGTTATATAAAAGTAGCTAAAAATATTCATGAGTAGTAGCAAACAAATAGTTAATACAAAAATAATATGTTTACGGAAAGAATCCTTCAAGAAAGGTAAACAAGATATCTCATGCATATATATAGCTCTTGTGCCATGTATTATGTATAGTCCTATATATTAAGCAAGACTATATACTAAGTAGTACTCGCTCCGTCCCATAATGTAAGACGTTTTTTGACACTACGGTAGTGTCAAAAAACATCCTATATTATGGGATAGAGGGAGTAAATAGCAATATAACTAATCCATATGCAGGAAATAAGCATCTGCATGCTGTATCGTACCATTAGGACGAGGTAATAGAAATCAAAGCTGGTTGCATTGGCAGGTGCTGCCGCGGCTAGTAAGCCAAGGATTAGGCACAATGAAATCGTCCTCTGGGCCATATCTCCTCTGCTAAGTATTGCAAGCAGAAATGACTCTTTTTGCTCGTTGGCTGTCCAAGTGATCAGCGTGGCTTGGTATTTATAGGCAGAAATAGAAGGGTGGGTCTGAGGGGAAGGGGGCATGGGCCATGTTTGTCATGGAGGCAGAGCGACGGGAGGACCGAGATCAGGGTTGAGTCTCTCGTTCCCACCCTGAAAGGTTATAGGCTGGAATATGTTGAATTTCCTACGCTTTTAAACTAATATAACTCAACAAAATAAGACATGTCTAACATAAAGAAAAATACAGTTACAACACAAAGTATCTATGCTCAATACGATTGGGGTATGGGGTTAAATTCATAACCGTAACGGGCGCCGCTTGGGAATATTCCATTTTAGTAGCGGCCGCTGCTTCGGTTTTGGCTCCTTTTTAGTTTCTGGCCCCATATTTTGGTTATGCGGGAATATTTCCATGATAAGGGAATGCATAATTATATGTGATGATCTAAGTAAGTAGGCAACAACATATAACGAAGCTAATTTTTCTTGTCAAAGGAGAAGGCTCGAGGCAGTGGAATATGATCTCACCTACTTCTGTACTATTAATCAAAAACAAGAGCCAGAGATTTTTACCATTATCTGAAAAGAAAAGGAAGTCCACGTAAAACCAGTAATGGATGTGATGAGCCCTCGAAACCTAAGGTCAATTTTTTTTAAATGATGTTTCGTAGTCAGCTCATAATAAATAAAGAAAAAAAAATGAAGAGTAGAACAAACTTCTACCACATTTTGGGAGATTTCTTATTGTGGTCATCTCAGGACCTATTTGGATTGGGGAAAAGTATGATTTTGGCCCTTCAACTTTTGCTAATTAAAATTGCAAACTTGGTTTCACTACCACAAAAAAGGTCATGTGCGATTTTGGGCTTAAAGACATATGTGACGGGCTCCATCACATATGCAGTCCCATATGTCATGGGTGGATTCTCAGTCCCGAGCCCACCCCTCTTATGTGACAGGCGCCTTTGCACGGACCTTCACATATAACAACTTATATGTGGCGGGCCTCTTTGCCTGGCCAGTCCAATAATTGAGGCGGAGGTAGAAGATGACCCCAAAATTTCTTTCCCAACCACCATAAATCCTCCACTAACTTCTTGTAGGAACATTCCCCTTATCTATTGCAAGGTAAATGCCTCTCTCCCTCCTCTGTTAATTTTTAGCATTTATCCTCCTCTCCTCTTTTCTCTCTCTCCTCTAGATCTAGATCTTGTGTTTTGTTTCATAGTTGTATGAATCCTTGAGTATAATTTGCAATTTGTTGTGTATGTGATGGTAGGTTGTTCTCCCTCCTTTGTGCACTCCAAAATTGTGGAGAGGGAACCTTATATACTGTTTTCCTCAATTAATGGAGGTATTTTTTCATTAATCTCAATTAGATTATTTAATAGTTTTCTCCAAGTATATATATATATATATATGTGTGTGTGTGTGTGTGTGTGTGTGTGTGTGTGTGTGTGTGTGTGTGTGTGTGTGTGAATTGATTGTTTAATGTCGTCATATGATGTTGTTTTGTCGTAGGCGCATCGATGGATGACTGAAGTTGGGTGTATGGGCCTCAGGTGACTTTCACATTCGTAGGCGGTTTGACGAAGTTCCTCAAGGCCGCCAAGGTTTTCCTGAAGAAGGTGGGACATAAGAAGATCTGTTATCCATTCGTTAATTTCCAGAACGCGATTATGTATATGTCCTCTACTTTGTAGTAGCACCTCATAATCAGGGTTTCATGGCTGGGTATACAAGATGGACTTGCCATGGCAAGGCGGCGGAGGTGGACGTGAATGCCGGCGAAAGAAGACATGAATCGTCGTCGCTAACGGAGACCCTGTACGACGCAAATCGAGAAGTTCATGATACGTCTCCAACGTATCTATAAATTTTTATTGTTTCATGCTATTATATTACCAATCTTGAATGCTTTATATGCATTTTTGTGCTATATTATATCATTTTTGGGACTAACCTATTAACCCAGTGCCTAGTGCAGTTGTTGTTTTCTGCTTGTTTTTTGTTTTCCAGAAAATCAGTACCAAACGAAGTCCAAACACTACGAAACTTTTTAACGATTTTTTTCTGGACAAAAGAAACCTCGAAGCTCGAAGCTCCTTATTGCCTTCTGGGCCTCTCGAAGCTCCGTCTGGCCTAATTCCACTTCTATAAATTCTCATTATTGAGAAACCAACAGAGACCCGTCTGAAACATTTTTTCCGCCGTCGCAAGCTTCCGTTCTTCCGCGATCCCATATGGAGGCCTTTTCCTGTACTCTGCCGGTGGGGGAATCGATCACGGAGGGCTTCTACATCATCCTTGCCGCCTTCTGATGATGCGTGAGTAGTTTACCACAGACCTACGGGTCCATAGCTAGTATCTAGATGACTTCTTCTCTCTCTTTGATCTTCAATACACTGTTCTCCTCGATATTCTAGGAGTTCTATCCGACGTAATCTTCTTTTGCGGTGCGTTTGTTGAGATCTGATGAATTGTGGGTTTATGATGAGATTATTCATTGAAAGTAATTGAGTCTTTTCTGAACTTTACTATGCATGATTGGTATAACTTTATTTTTCTCTCTGATCTGTCTGTTTGGTTTGGCCTACTAGATTTATCTTCAGCGGAAGAGGTGCTTTGTCATGGGTTCAATCTTGCGGTGCTCTATATCACATTGACATAGTAGGGGACAAGACACATATTTGTACTGTTGTCGTTAAGGATAAAACGACAGGGTTTATTCATATTGATTGGGTTTACTTTGTCTACATCATGTCATCTTGCTTAAAGCGTTACTTCATTTTTCATGAACTTAATACCATAGATGCATGCTGGATAGCGGTCAATTGGTGGAGTAATAGTAGTAGATGCAGGCATGAGTCAGTCTACTTGTCTCAGACGTGATGCCTATATACATGATTATTGCCATGAATAAGGTCATAACTATGCGCTTTTATATCAATTGGCCAAGTGTAATTTGTTCACCCACCATATGCTATGTGTTCGAGAGAGAAGCCTCTAGTGAAAACTATGGCCCTCAGGTCTACTTTTATCATATTATAAAAACCAAAATTACTTTGCTGCAATTTATTTACTTCTATTTTACTTTTCAATTTATCCATATACCTATACAAGATTTAATCCTTGCAAGTAACGAGTCCAAGGGGATTGACAATCCTCTTGCCCGCGTTGGGTGCAAGTATTTACTTTTGTGTGTGCAGGTGCTATCCACAAGGCTTTGCGTGATTCTCCTATTGGTTTGATAAACCTTGGTTCTCACCGAAGGAAATACTTATCTCTATTGTACTGCATCTCCTCTTTTCTTCCGGGAAATCCCAACGCAACTCACAAGTAGCAGTTCATTGTGAGAAAGAAGGTGATGATGTTCCGAATCAAGCGGGAAACAGTCTGAATGGTCTAGACGAAATGCCAGACGATGAACATGTGAGAAAGTAGTTGATGCAAGATCTCACCGACAGAAGATATATACTTGTCATAGATAAGTTTGTCCGAGACTCAAAGACTCCACTCTATCCCGGTTGCGTGAATGATGAGTCAAACGTTCTAGCTGTGACGCTTGAACTCACGAGGATCAAGGCCAAGTACAATTTCTTGAATGTAGGCTTCAATGAGGCGTTCGAGTTCCTTGCAGAAGTTGTCCCAAAAGATAACAAGCTGCCTTAGAGCACTTATGAAGCAAAGAAGGTCATTTGTCCTCTGGGATTGGAAGTACAGAGGTACTCCCTCCATTTCCTTGTACAAGGCCACAAAATCAAATTACAGGTACCAAGGTAAAATTTAACGACTACTTTGCAAGCCAACTTTTCTTTTCGTTAACCAGAATCATTAATATGCCCGCATGCGTGCAAGGAAAGAATATGAAGAAAGTAGCACAGTGTCATTATGACTACATGAATGCAAATATTAAACAAGTTGTTACTACAAGAAAACATCATTAATTTTTACCTCGATTACTGTTAGTGGTCTTGTATAGGTGCAAAATGTATTTTTCATAGTGGCCTTGTATAAGGGAATGGAGGGAGTACAACTCTTGTTCTAGCGACTGCATAATCTACAAGGACGAGCACAAATACTTGCAGACATGCACGATATGCCATATATCTCGATATCGATACATGAAGGGGGCGAAAAGAGTTGAAGGGGAGGAAAAAAAGAAGGCTGGTAGTCCGGTGAAGGTTGTATGGTACCTTCCTTTCTTTCCCCATGGGAAGCGTTTCTTCGCCAACAAAAAGATCGCAAATCTATTGGTCTGGCATGATCCACCCCCTCCATTTGAACAATATGATATTAGCCCTGTTCTTTTGTTGTTCTCAGTAATGACCCATTTGTTTGACAAGAAAAAATGGTTCTATGGGGACTATATGGTATTCACTACAACTACTATCAAGCACATGATTTTGGTTGTTAGGCTATAGTGGATGGACCCTTTTGTCAAGTAGTTCCTCTCCAACTACTCCAACGACTACTCAAAATAGATCCTCTCCAACTACTCCAAATAGTTTGATTTTGGATAATCCTAGATTTCTTGTATTCTTGGGACGGAGAGAACTAATATATGGCAACATTCAATAGGTTATTGATATAATTCCTCCGGTTATTTTACCTGTCACATTAGATTTGTCTTAAGTCAAAATTTACCAAACTGACCAAAAATTAGTCAAATTATATGTATATATTAGTGTACAAAATTGATATAATATTATATTAGATTGAATTATGAATCTATTGAGACAACTTTTGTATACTAACACATATATAAAATTTGACTAATGGTTGGTCAAATTTTACAAAATTTAACTTGAGGCAAAGCTAATGTGACATGTAAAAATAACCGGAGTGAGTATTTCTGTTTGAATTGTTTTCTTCCTCGCCAGCTTGTAATTATAGTATTTTCACTTTAACTAGTGCCCTTCTTGTAATGAATTGTGTGGTACCATGTACTTCTTGACATTAATTAGGGCAGAAAAATTAGGGTAAATTATGTTATTTACCATATAAAAAAAGCTTTTGAGACACTACGTACTAGATTTGAGAAATTTAGTCACAACTTATTAGATTTCGCTCCTGTTCCTTTTGTGATAACAGGGTGACATCCCAACATCTTTTCTTCACATGCCCGGTAGCTAGGGTCATGTGGAGGACTGTGGGATGCGTGTTGGGCACGGACTGCTGTCCGAATAACATTTGGCAATATTTTTCCTGGTGCTATAGCTTCCTTCCAGAGGGAGAGAAGTTCTACACTTTTGGCTTAGCTGCCCTTTACTGGGCTATGTGGAATTGCCGAAACAGAACCACATTTGAACTCAAGAAGTTGGGATCCCCTTTTAACGTGATCTATGTTGCTTGTGGTTATATCACATATTGGGCGGGTCTAATGAGGGGCGAGGATCGTGAAGCAATGGAGCGTGGAGCTAAGATGCTGAGGATCAACGCCTCGAACATGATGCGTATCTGCGCGGCGCCAAAGGGAGGGTGCAACTGAAAGATGCGGATGGCAGAAGAGAAGCTCCGCTACATCTCGTTTCCTCCTGATCACGGTTCATCTGTCTCAGATTTACCTTTTGGGGTTCCTGGTGTCTGGTGGTGTGTGTGGTATTCAGCTCCTGCGTGAGCATAAAACTTTGATTAGCCTGTTGCTTTTATGTGCGTGTAGTAGTTATGTTGGTGTCACTGGGTTTTCCCCCGCGGTGAACTACCCGATGACGGGTGTTCATCATGGGTTTCCCAGGGATGCTTGAACTCACGTTCCCCTTTCTTTGGTCTCCTGGGTATTTGTTGAACTGTTGTATTTCCGTTATGAAAGTAATGGAAAGCGGTTGCGCCCGGTTCAAAAAAAAATTGTGATAAATTTTATCCGTTTTAAAGATTTGTGACACTAGATATTAGATTAAAAATGGAGAAATTATCTTAAATTTGCTAAGTTGTGATAATATTTTTTAAATCTGGTAAGTTGTGATGAATTTTTAAAATGTGGTAAGTAGTATTACGAAAACTTATTTATATGGTAAATATTGTCATTTACTCAAAGTAATAAAATCTTCATTCATAAAAACTGTAATTAGTTTCTGTCAATATTTCTGGTCAAACTTGAAACTTTAACTGCATATCCTATGATGGTGGGAGCACTAACTAACATCACATAGACATCGCGCCTATGATCAGTACATTACATTATATTATCAAAACACCTCGAGTTAGTTACTTGATTAATGAAGACATTCGATCAAACATACCTACTACTCCCTCCTTTCCGGTTTATAGAGCTTAAATCTGAAATCTCTTCAACCAAGGTAGATGATTACTGGAGGAATGCATCTCATAGTTTACAAAATTACTCAAACTTTAATCTGCATTAATTACAGTGTATGCATGGACGATGACCACTAAATGAGTACGAATGATTACATGCATTGGTTGGTTAATCCTTGCATGCATCAATTTAATGGACCTTGGAATGTGAACATGTGGTGAAAAGAAGTGAAAATAAGACTTATAATATGGAAAAACCAAGAAAATGAGATGAGCCAAATAAAACGGAAAGGAGGTAGTACCTCTGTCGTGGTTTATTAGTCCCCTCGTATTTTGGGTCATATTTTGACCATGATTTTAACTAATAAAATATTAATTATACGCAGCGAAAATAATATCAATTGAAACTATATTCAAATAAAAATCCAGAATATAATTTTTTGTGACATGCATTGGCATGTTTTTAGTCAAATATGTGATCAAACTTTGACCCAAACTACAAAGAGACTAATAAACCAGGACAGAGGTAGCTAGTAAGATCCTTCTCACATATGGATGAGCATGAAATAAGCCCATTAGCAATTCAAAACATGTTAAAATTAGCATTTATAAAGCTGTCTACATAATCTACATATGAATGCATTGGGCCAGATCTACTCATTCTTCGATTCGTACGCATGTATCCACTCTCAATCGGTCATGTAAATCTCTCGAATAATATTGAAGGAGACATGAAAGCTATACGTCAAAAGGCTGTGGCAACTGATTGCCCCTGTGCCTCTTTCAATGGCACAGGGCTAATGGAGTCTCTATCACTCCATTTAATAATTGCATCTAATATAAGCGCGTGTCCGGTCAGAATATTTCTTACATTAAGTGTTATCCGAGCCAAACCTATCCAGTCTTCTTTAATCAAGATGCTTGAAGACATTCGCTTTGTCACTCATAAAATTGTCAGGTTTTTAGTGTTAAAATTCCTCGATAAAATGTCTTACATTCTAAAATAAAGAAAATATATTAGCATGGGATTGGATGTCCATCCAAATGTGCAATGCATAAAGAACAAATGTATGGTTGTGAAAATTTCAGCCAAACAACCTCGTGATGCTGATGGGCCTACTCACATGTGTGATAGCATGTATATGGGGGCAGATATCATTGTCTAAGAAGGTGACAGGCACCAAGATTTATCGTAAAGTTTGTGGCGCCATGAGCAACATCGCCCCTAGCAACCAAAATTAATGATCGAGAATCGCAAACAACGGCGGTCCTCCTGTAATGGCGGGATAAGATATCGTTGTTGGCGTCGCTGTGTACCGGAGGGGCCGGCTGGGAGAGGCACACCGTGGCAAGCAGACGAAGCGTTGATGGGGGAGTTCACCACGTGCAAGGTGCTCGCAGGGCATGTCAAAGTAGAGCTTTGTCCTCAAGCACAACGCAGATTAGAGCTTTGTCCTCGAGCACAACATGAACGGGACACGCGAGCAGCAACGGTCCCCGTGAAAATTAATTATGAAGTAAATTCTGTTGACATAAAAAGTATATTTCGAATGGTTAGGTGACGACACTATCTACTATGCAAAATAGTTTGAGAGTAAACTGCAGATTTTACCCCATAAAATTTACCAATTTGTCGCGACACTAGTTACCCCATTGATTATTTTGCCACGTTTGGTTTCTTCGTATTTGTGACACTACGTGCCTCTCTTCTACTACTTCGCTTTTAATATAAGACGTTTTTGGTATGCTAAGTAGATCTGCCAAAACGTCTTATGTTTTAGAACAAAGGAAATATTTGTTTGCATAATTTGTTGCCACTTAGGTGGTCATGTATACGTATATACATCTGTTCTCATGATTTTTACTCATGGTATGTGATCCACCTACATAGCTCATACTCCCTCCGTTCCCAAATATTTGTCTTTCTAGGCATTTCAAATGAACACAGCATACGGATGTATGTAGACATATTTTAGAGTGTAGATTCACTCATTTTGCTCCGTATGTAGTCACCTGTTGAAATCTCTAGAAAGACAAATATTTGGGAACAGAGGGAGTACATAGCAGCCTGAGTGGCAACAATTTATCTCAAAGAGGTAAAATGTGGCAAGATTTTTGAATGGAGTAACTATTATCACAACAAGAATTTTATGGAAACGGATGTCTCATTTACTTGTAGTTTTTACAACACAGATTTTACTAACATTCACTTGTCTATTTCTAAAAAAAGCAATGGTGAAAATTATAAGATAGGATCATAAACAGCAAAATACATGTATGTATCTTTTGAAGATAAGCAATAAATTTTAAGTAGCCACAACTCTTGAACCAAGTGTAACAAATGACAACAGACATGGGTTAATATCAACTAAATGACCCACTGCACCAATTGGTGCAGAGACCAACACCAACTCAGAAGCTACACGAACTATTTGAAACATAAGTAGAAAGTTAAATGAGCTATCTCAAGGATGTTTCTTGGGACTGGTCAACAAGTGATTATGTTCGTAATGTGTTTGTATCTGCCATGTATATTTTTCAATGACAGATAATGATGATCGTTCCCATGGCCTTCTTGGCCGGCCAGGGCAACCCAACAGCTGAGACATTGGCACGCAAGTCTATAAGGGGCAACTACAACCCAGAAGTTAAGCGAACTATGTGAAACATAAAATGAAAGTGAAGTAAGCTACTTGAAGAAACCAACTGAGCGACCAACTGTAGCCTGGAAGTTAAGCGAACTATTTGAAACATAAAATGTAAGCTAAGTGAACTATTAGAAGAATACCCGCCATCAATGGTCCGAAAGTGGTTATGTTAAAAAAAAGGGTAGACACAAAGCACTACGAATAGTTTGAAAGCACACCTAAAACTCTTGTCGTGCTCTAAAGGAAACTCTCATTGCAAAGCTGGAAATGGAATCTCTATTCAGCTCTGGATGCTGCTTAACTGCATAAACCCCTAGTTCAAAATCTTTCTGAGCTTTGTTCTTTTGCCAAGGATAGCAATCACGCTTGGGCTTCCCTGGTACCTGCTGCCTTTATCGAACCGGCCCTGACCAGGTGGGGTTACCCCAGGCGGTTGGCTCTCTCAGACCGGCTGGCACCATCTATCCATGTGGGCTAGGCAAGCGCCAACGAGGCAACCTGCCTGGCGCCTAAGGCAACCGACAGAGAGGTACCGCGTGCGAGCCCAAAAGGCGTGGAGAGCGCTCTAACATGGTGCACTCCACGCACGAGCCGCCTCCGACCATCTTCTCGGCGGCCACCGTCCTCCTCCCACACATAGGTAACTCCTATGTCCCTTTCTCTTAGATCTACGATATACTAGGAGGATTAGGGATGTGATTTTGTCGGGCATTTGGGGGAGACATGTGAGGCGGCGCTGCGGGAGAGGGCAGGCAAACTCCTTTGTCAAGTAGTTCCTCTCCAATACTCCAAGTACTCAAAATAGTTCCTCTCCAACTACTCAAAATAGTTTGATTTTGGACAATCCTAGATTTACTTGTATTCTTGGGACGTAGAGAATTAATATATGGCAACCTTCAATAGGGTTACTGATATACTCCCTCCGGTTATTTTTACATGTCACATTAGCTTTGTCTTAAGTCAAACTTTATGAAATTTGACCAACAATTAGTCAAAGTATGTGTATATATTAGTGCAAGAAATTGAAAATATATTATATTAGATTGAATTATGAATCTATTGATACAACCTTTATATACTAACACATACATGTAATTGACTAATTGTTGGTCAAACTTTACAAAATTTGACTTAAGGCAAAGCTAATGTGACATGTAAAAATAACCGGAGCGAGTATTTCTTTGAATTGTGTCTTCCTCACTCGCATGTAATTACATTATTTGCACTTTAATTAGTACCTTTCTTGTAATAAATTGTGGGGCATCGTGTGTTCTTGACATTAAGGGCCAAAACAGTAGAGTAAATGATGTTATTTTATACTCCCTCCGTTCCTTGATGTAAGGTGTATAGATTTTTGAGAAAAAGTCCGAAATATAAGTTGTATTGCATTGCACCACTCGTTTGGATATTTTTTTTAGGGATTTGATTACCTTTTCTTATCTCGGGCAAGCTCCTCTATTTCCTCATGTCAATTAGTCAGGTGTAATCTTGCCCAAAACTTGTGAAATTTTCCCTCCACATGTGTTTTTTAATTTCCGTGCCAAAAACTATACACCCTATATCTAGGAACGGAGGGAGTACCATATAATAATACAGTATATTTTTAGAGATACCATGTTATAAGCTTTTAAGACACTACTTACCAGATTTGAGAAATTTTGTCACAAATTATCAGATTTTGGCATAACAGTGACAAAATTTACCTATTTGAATTTTTTGTGACACTACTTACTAGATTTAAAAATGAGGAAATTATATTAAAATTGGTAAGTTGTGACAATATTTTTAAAATATGGTAAGTTTTGACAATATCTTTTGAATTTGGTAAGTTTTGAGAAAAATTTTAGAATCAGTATTACATAAAATTTATATGGTAAATACTGCCATTTACTCAAAGCAATAAAATCTTCAGTGTTATAAAAAAATTCTAATTAGTTTCTGTCAATATTTCTGGGCAAACTTGAAAGAGAACTTTAACTGCATATCCACTATAGTGGAGTGATGTTATTACTGTATGCATGCTGTTGCTCTCAAAATCTACAGTCGGTTTCAATTCAAAGGCTCTTTTTCATCTGCCTTAATTATGTTATTAATTAGTTGAAAACAAAAACTGTAATGATGCCGGAAGAACGGCGCTCCGGCTGCTCGCTCCGGCCAGCTTAGCTGTCAGCGTGCGTGTGTAACTAAAACGCACGGCGCCGGCGCCGCCTCGGCCGTAGGACGGGAGCTCGCCTGCCTTGTAAATTGGCCTGCATGACCGGATCATAAATTCCTCAAGGAGACTACGATTGTTGGCTGGAGCTACCATGGAGAAGAAACCTAGGTGGTTAACTAGTGGAGGATGAATACATGTCTCGATGCATGAATTACTTGGCATTGATCTAGGACGCCGATATCCATCACACATGTGGCATATTAGACATTCGCTCACACACCGTGTGTGACGTGAGCAGGAGGCAACCCACACGGGCTGTGTGCGGGTGAATATTAGAATTGCCCATATGTGTGGGCGCAGCTACTTCGTGCCACACGTCCAACAAGTACTACTCATCTCCATCCCGCGCGTGTGGCATGAAGCAAAAATGCCCACATGTCCTGACGCAACTACATTAGGTACCCGCGGGATGACGATTTAGTTACCATCCAAGATGACATATGTAGTTATCCGGGATAGCAAGTGTAGTTGTAAAAGCATGGCAACTTTATCTATTTTGGTTAACTATAGTTGTCATGTCTAATTTATAGTAGTTGCCGCGTGTAATCAAATCATAGTTGCCGTGTGTGATTAACTACTTGCCACATATGGTCAAATAGTAGTTGTCATGTGTGTTTACCTAGTTGCCACGTGTGGTCCAACCATAGTTACCATGTACGTTAATCACAGTTGCCAGGTGTGTTTATCTAGTTGCCATGTACGCGCAACTGCAGTTGTCGTCTAGCAAATCATAGTTGCCATGTGTGTTTACCTAGTTGTCACGTACGCGTAACTGCAGTTGCCATCCAACAACGTAGGAGTGTCGTGTAGGTGAAAAGCAGTTCGCACGCACGCGCATGGACTAGGTGGTGGCTGTGTGGGCGAACCAGCGCAGCTGGCAAACAGCGTGGTACGGGGCGTGTGGGCGAACTCTCCAATGCCCACACACCAGCCCCGTCCTACGTGGCATGCAAATTGTGCCTCAATATGTCAAGATTCGTGCAAACTGCACTGGACGATGATCCACGTATGTGGGCGAGTTGCAAAACTGCCACACGTGTGGGCGTTATAGCCCCATACATTCGCCCAACAATTCGAACCAACCTCACGAAATTTGATGAAACCGCACGGATTTCATTCAAGTTTTGATATAATTTACATAAAAGGTCGATATTTTGACACTAAAAAACTAGAAAAAAATATATCTAAACATTATAACGGAAAATCACCTCGTACGCGTGGCCGCCATGCCCTGCAGGCACTGCCGTCGCCGTGGTCCCTCCAGCGGCGGTACTGAAGAAAATATGCCCTAGAGGCAATAATAAAGTTATTATTTATTTTCTTATATCATGATAAATGTTTATTATTCATGCTAGAATAGTATTAACCGGAAACGTAATACATCTGTGAATACATAGACAAACAGAGTGTCACTAGTATGCCTCTACTTGACTAGCTCGTTAATTAAAGATGGTTATGTTTCCTAACCATAGACATGAGTTGTCATTTGATTAACGGGATCACATCATTAGGAGAATGATGTGATTGACATGACCCATTTCATTAGCTTAGCACCCGATCATTTAGTATGTTGTTATTGCTTTCTTCATGACTTATACATGTTCCTATGACTATGAGATTATGCAACCCCCGTTTACCGGAGGAACATTTTGTGTGCTACCAAACGTCACAACGTAACTGGGTGATTATAAAGGTGCTCTACAGGTGTCTCCGAAGGTACATGTTGGGTTGGCGTATTTCGAGATTAGGATTTGTCACTTCGATTGTCGGAGAGGTATCTCTGGGCCCTCTCGGTAATGCACATCACATAAGCCTTGGAAGCATTGCAACTAATGAGTTAGTTCTGAGATGATGTATTATGGAACGAGTAAAGAGACTTGCCGGTAACGAGATTGAACTAGGTATTGAGATACCGACGATCGAATCTCGGGCAAGTAACATACCGATGACAAAGGGAACAACGTATGTTGTTATGCGGTCTGACCGATATAGATCTTCATAGAATATGTGGGAGCCAATATGAGCATCCAGGTTTCGCTATTGGTTATTGACCGGAGACGTGTCTCGGTCATGTCTACATAGTTCTCGAACCCGTAGGGTCCAGACGCTTAAAGTTTCGATGACAGTTATATTATGAGTTTATGAGTTTTGATTTACCAAAGGAGTTCGGAGTCCCGGATGAGATCGGGGACATGACGAGGAGTCTCGAAATGATCGAGACATAAAGATCTATATATTGGACGACTATATTCGGACATCGGAAAGGTTCCGAGTGATTCGGGTATTTTCGGGGGTACCGGGGAGTTACGGGAATACGAGGAAGAAGCAATGGGCCTCATGGGCCAAGTGGTGGAAGAGAGGAGGCAGGTCGCGCGCCCCCGTAGCCCAAACCGAATTGGACTAGGGGGCCGGCCCCCTTTCCTCCTTTTCCTCCCTCTCCTTCCTTCTCCTTCCCTTCCTTCCCCTCTCCTACTTGGACTAGGAAAGAGGGGGGAATCCTACTTGGAGTAGGATTGCCCCCCTTGGGCGCGCCTCCTCCCCTTGGCCGCCTCTCCCCCCTTGCTCCTTTATATACGGGGGCAGGGGGCACCCCATAGACACAACAATTGATCAAGTTGATCTTTTAGCCGTGTGCGGTGCCCCCCTCCACCATAGTCCACCTTGATAATATTGTAGCGGTGCTTAGGCAAAGCCCTGCGTCGGTAGAACAACAACATCGTCACCACGCCGTCGTGCTGACGAAACTCTCCCTCAATACTCGGCTGGATTGGAGTTCGAGGGACGTCATCGAGCTGAACGTGTGCTAGAACTCGGAGGTGCCGTAGTTTTGGTGCTTGATCGGTCGGGCCGTGAAGACGTACGACTACATCAACCGCGTTGTTATAATGCTTCCGCTTTCGGTCTACGAGGGTACGTGGACAACACTCTCCCCTCTTGTTGCTATGCATCACCACGATCTTGCGTGTGCGTAGGAAATTTTTTAAAATTACTACGTTCCCCAACAGTGGTATCAGAGCCTGGTTTTATGCGTAGATGTCATATGCACGAGTTGAACACAAATGAGTTGTGGACGATATAAGTCATACTGCTTACCAGCATGTCATACTTTGGTTCGGCGGTATTGTTGGATGAAGCGGCCCGGACCGACATTACGCGTACGCTTACGCGAGACTGGTTCTACCGACGTGCTTTGCACACAGGTGGCTGGCGGGTGTCAGTTTCTCCAACTTTAGTTGAACCGAGTGTGGCTACGCCCGATCCTTGCGAAGGTTAAAACAAACTATCGTTGTGGTTTTGATGCTTAGGTAAGAACGGTTCTTGCTAAGCCCATAGCAGCCACGTAAAACTTGCAACAACAAAGTAGATGACGTCTAACTTGTTTTTGCAGGGCATGCTGTGATGTGATATGGTCAAGACATGATGCTAAATTTTATTGTAGGAGATGATCATGTTTTGTAACCAAGTTATCGGCAACTGGCAGGAGCCATATGGTTGTGCTTTATTGTATGCAATGCAATCGCCCTGTAATGCTTTACTTTATCACTAAGCAGTAGAGATAGTCGTAGAAGCATAAGATTGGCGAGACGACAACGATGCTACGATGGAGATCAAGGTGTCGCGCCGCTGACGATGGTGATCATGACGTTGCTTCGGAGATGAAGATCACAAGCACAAGATGATGATGGCCATATCATATCACTTATATTGATTGCATGTGATGTTTATCTTTTATGCATCTTATCTTGCTTTGATTGACGGTAGCATTATAAGATGATCCCTCACTAAATTATTAAAGTATACGTGTTCTCCCTGAGTATGCACCGTTCCGAAAGTTCTTCGTGCTGAGACACCACGTGATGATCGGGTGTGATAGGCTCTACGTTGAAATACAACGAGTGCAAAACAGTTGCCCACGCGGAATACTCAGGTTAAACTTGACGAGCCTAGCATATAACAAATATGGCCTCGGAACACGGAGACCGAAAGGTCGAGCGTGAATCATATAGTAGATATGATCAACATATTGATGTTCACCATTGAAACTACTCCATCTCACGTGATGATCGGACATGGTGTAGTTGATATGGATCACGTGATCACTTAGAGGATTAGAGGGATGTCTATCTAAGTGGGAGTTCTTAAGTAATAGGATTAATTGAACTTTAATTTATCATGAACTTAGTCCTGGTAGTATTAGAATATCTATGTTGTAGATCAATAGCCCGTGTTTAGCTCCCCTGTTTTATTTTTGATATGTTCCTAGAGAAAACTGAGTTGAAAGATGTTAGTAGCAATGATGAGGATTGGATCCATGATCTGAGGACTATCATCATTGCTGCACAGAAGAATTATGTCCTTGATGCACCGCTAGGTGACAAACCTATTGCAGGAGCAGATGCAGACGTTATGAAAGTTTGCCTAGCTCAATATGATGACTACTTGATAGTTTAGTGCACCATGCTTAACGGCTTAGAGTCGGGACTTCAAAGACGTTTTGAACGTCATGGACCATATGAGATGTTCCAGGAGTTGAAGTTAATATTTCAAGAAAATACCCGAGTTGAGAGATATGAAATCTCCAACAAGTTCTATAGCTAAAAGATGGAGGACAATAGCTCAAGCAGTGAGCATGTGCTCAGATTGTCTGGGTACTACAATCACTTGAATCGAGTGGGAGTTAATCTTCCAGATAAAATAGTGATTTACAGAATTCTCTAGTCACCATCACCAAGTTAGTAGAACTTCATGATGAACTATAATATGCAAGGGATAACGGAAACGATTCCCAAGCTTTTCGTGATGCTGAAATCGACGGAGGTAGAAATCAAGAAAGATCATCAAGTGTTTATGGTTAACAAGATCACTAGTTTCAAGAAAAGGGCAAAGGGATAGAAGGGGAACTTCAAGAAGAACATCAAGCAAGTTGCTGCTCAAGTGAAGAAGCCCAAGTCTGTACCTAAGCCTGAGACTAAGTGCTTCTACTGCAAAGGGACTGGTCACTAGAAGCGGAAACACCCCAAGTATTTGGCGAATAAGAAGTGAACAAGCTATATTTGATATACATGTTATTGATGTGTACCTTACTCGTGTTTATAGTAGCCCCTGGGTATTTGATACTTGTTCGGTTGCTAAAAAATAGTAACTCGAAACAGGAGTTACAGAATGAACAGAGACTAGTTAAGGGTGAAGTGACTATGTGTGTTGGAAGTGGTTCCAAGATTGATATGATCATCATCGCACACTCCCTATACTTTCGGGATTAGTGTTGAACCTAAATAATTGTTATTCGGTGTTTGCGTTGAGCATGAATATGATTTGATCATGTTTATTGCAACACGGTTATTCATTTAAGTTAGAGAATAATTGTTGTTCTGTTTACATGAATAAAACCTTATATGGTTACACACCCAATGAAAATGGTTCGTTGGATCTCGATCGTAGTAATACACATATTCATAATATTGAAGCCAAAAGATGCAAAGTTAATAATAATAGTGCAACTTATTTGTGGCACTGCCGTTTAAGTCATATTGGTGTAAAGCGCATGAAAAACTCCATGCTGATGGGCTTTTGGAATCACTTGATTGCGAATCACTTGATGCTTGCGAACCATGCCTCTTGGGCAAGATGACTAAAACACCGTTCTCCGGAACAATGGAGCGAGCAACAGATTTGTTGGAAGTCATACATACTGATGTATGTGGTCCGATGAATATTTAGGCTTGCGCAGGTATTGTTATTTTCTGACATTCACAGATGTGATTTGAGCAGATATGGGTATATCTACTTGATGAAACATAAAGTCTGAAATATTTGAAAAGTTCATATAATTTCAGAGTGAAGTGGAAAATCATCGTAACAAGAAAATAAAGTTTCTATGATCTGATCGTGGAGGAGAATATTTGAGTTACGAGTTTGGTCTTAAATTAAAACAATGTGGAATAGTTTCACAAACTCATGCCACCTGAAACACCACAGCGTAATAGTGTGTCCGAATGTCATAACCGTACTTTATTGGATATAGTGCAATCTATGACGTTTCTTACCGATTTACCACTATCGTTTTGGGGTCATGCATTAGAGACAACTGCATTCACGTTAAAAAGGGGCACCATCTAAGTCCGTTGAGACAACAGAATATGAACTGTGGTTTGGCAAGAAACCAAAGTTGTCGTTTCTTAAAGTTTGGGGTTGCGATGCTTACAAGAAAAAGTTTCATCATGATAAGCTCAAACTCAAATCGGAGAAATGTGTCTTCATAGGATACCCAAAGGAGACAGTTGGGTACACCTTCTATCACAGATCCGAAGGCAATACATTCGTTGCTAAGAATGGATCCTTTCTAGAGAAGGAGTTTCTCTCGAAAGAAGTGAGTGGGAGGAAAGTAGAACTTGATGAGATAACTGTACCTGCTCCCTTATTGGAAAGTAGTTCATCGCAGAAATCTGTTCCTGTGACTACTACACCAATTTGTGAGGAAGCTAATGATGATGACCATGTAACTTCAGATCAAGTTACTGCCGAACCTCGTAGGTAAACCAGAGTGAGATCCGCACCAGAGTGGTATGGTAATCCTGTTCTGGAGGTCATGTTACTTGACCATGACGAACCTACGAACTATGAGGAAGCGATGATGAGCCCAGATTCCGCAAAATGGTTTGAGGCCATGAAATCTGAGATAGGATCCATGTATGAGAACAAAGTATGGACTTTGGTTGACTTGCCCGATGATCGGCAAGCCATAGAAAATAAATGGATCTTCAAGAGGAAGACGGACGCTGATAGTAGTGTTACTATCTACGAAGCTAGAATTGCCGCAAAAGGATCTCGACAAGTTCAAGGAGTTGACTACGATGAGACCTTCTCACTCGTAGCGATGCTTAAGTCTGTCCGAATCATGTTAGCAAATTGCCACATTTTATGAAATCTGGCAAATGGATGTAAAGACTGCATTCCTGAATGGATTTCTGGAAGAAGAGTTGTATATGATGCAACCTGAAGGTTTTATCGATCCAAAGGATGCTAACAAAATATGCAAGATATAGTGATCCATCTATGGACTGGTGCAAGCATCTCGGAGTTGGAATATACGCTTTCATAAGTTGATCAAAGCATATAGTTTTATACAGACTTGCGGTGAAGCCTGTATTTACAAGAAAGTGAGTGGGAGCACTACAACATTTCTGATAAGTATATGTGAATGACATATTGTTGATCGGAAATAATGTAGAATTATTCTGTAAAGCATAAAGGAGTGTTTGAAAGGAGTTTTTCAAAGAAAGACCTCGGTGAAGCTGCTTACATATTGAGCATCAAGATCTATAGAGATAGATCAAGACGCTTGATAAGTTTTTTCAGTGAGTACATACCTTGACAAGATTTTGAAGTAGTTCAAAATGGAACAGTCAAAGAAAGAGTTCTTACCTGTGTTACAAGGTGTGAAATTGAGTAAGACTCAAAGCCCGACCACGGCAAAAGATAGAAAGAGAATGAAAGTCATTCCCTATGCCTCAGCCATAGGTTCTATAAAGTATGCCATGCTGTGTACCAGATCTATTGTATACCCTACAATGATTTTGGCAAGGGAGTACAATAGTGATCTAGGAGTAGATCACTGGACAGCGGTCAAAATTATCCTTAGTGGAATAAGGATATGTTTCTCGAAAATGGAGGTGACAAAAAAGATTCGTCGTAAAGGGTTACGTCGATGCAAGTTTTGACACTAATCCAGATGAATCTAAGTGTCAATCTGGATACATATTGAAAGTGGGAGCAATTAGCTAGAGTAGCTCCGTGCAGAGCATTGTAGACATAGAATTTTTCAAAATACATACGGATCTGAATTTGGCAGACCCGTTGAGTAAACTTCTCTCACAAGCAAAACATGATCACACCTTAGTACTCTTTGGGTGTTAGTCACATAGCGATGTGAACTAGATTATTGACTCTAGTAAACCCTTTGGGTGTTGGTCACATGACGATGTGAACTATGGATGTTAATCACATGGTGATGCGAACTATTAGTATTAAATCACATGGTGATGTGAACTAGATTATTGACTCTAGTGCAAGTGCGAGACTGAAGGAAATATGCCCTAGAGGCAATAATAAAGTTATTATTTATTTCCTTATATCATGATAAATGTTTATTATTCATGCTAGAATTGTATTAACCGGAAACATAATACATGTGTGAATACATAGACAAACAGAGTGTCACTATTATGCCTCTACTTGACTAGCTCGTTAATTAAAGATGGTTATGTTTCTTAACCATAGACATGAGTTGTCATTTGGTTAACGGGATCACATCATTAGGAGAATGATGTGATTGACATGACCCATTCCATTAGCTTAGCACCCGATCGTTTAGTATGTTGCTATTGCTTTCTTCATGACTTATACATGTTCCTATGACTATGAGATTTTGCAACTCCCGTTTACCAGAGGAACACTTTGTGTGCTACCAAATGTCACAACGTAACTGGGTGATTATAAAGGTGCTCTACAGGTGTCTCCGAAGGTACATGTTGGGTTAGCGTATTTCGAGATTAGGATTTGTCACTCCGAATGTCGGAGAGGTATCTCAGGGCCTTCTTGGTAACGCACATCACATAAGCCTTGCAAGCATTGCAACCAATAAGATAGTTGCAAGATGATGTATTACGGAACGAGTAAAGAGACTTGCCGGTAACGAGATTGAACTAGGTATTGAGATACCGACGATCGGATCTCGGGCAAGTAACATACCGATGACAAAGGGAACAACGTATGTTGTTATGCGGTCTGACCGATAAAGATCTTCGTAGAATATGTGGGAGCCAATATGAGCATCCAGGTTCCGCTATTGGTTATTGACCGGAGACGTGTCTCGGTCATGTCTACATAGTTCTCGAACCCGTAGGGTCCGCACGCTTAAAGTTTCGATGACAGTTATATTATGAGTTTATGAGTTTTGATGTACCGAAGGAGTTCGGAGTCCCGGATGAGATCGGGGACATGACGAGGAGTCTCGAAATGGTCTAGACGTAAAGATCGATATATTGGACGACTATATTCGAACATCGAAAAGGTTCCGAGTGATTCGGGTATTTTCGGGGGTACCGGGGAGTTACGGGAATACGAGGAAGAAGCAATGGGCCTCATGGGCCAAGTGGTGGAAGAGAGGAGGTAGGGCGCGTGGCCCCCCTAGCCCAAACCGAATTGGACTAGGGGGCCGGCCCCTCTTTCCTCCTTTTCCTCCCTCTCCTTCCTTCTCCTTCTCCTTCCCTTCCTTTCCCTCTCCTACTTGGACTAGGAAAGAGGGGGGAATCCTACTTGGAGTAGGATTGCCCCCCTTGGGCGCGCCTCCTCCCCTTGGCTGCCTCTCCCCCCTTGCTCCTTTATATACGGGGGCAGGGGGCCACCCCATAGACACAACAATTGATCAAGTTGATCTTTTAGCCGTGTGCGGTGCCCCCTCCACCATAGTCCACCTCGATAATACTGTAGCGGTGCTTAGGCGAAGCCCTGCGTCGGTAGAACATCAATATCGTCACCACGCTGTCGTGCTGACAAAACTCTCCCTCAACACTCGGTTGGATCGGAGTTCGAGGGACGTCATCGAGCTGAACGTGTGCTAGAACTCGGAGGTGTCGTAGTTTCGGTGCTTGATCGGTCGGGCCGTGAAGACGTACGACTACATCAACCACGTTGTTATAACGCTTCCGCTTTCGGTCTACGAGGGTACATGGACAACACTCTCCCCTCTCGTTGCTATGCATCACCATGATCTTGCGTGTGCGTAGGATGTTTTTTGAAATTACTACCTTCCCCAACAGGTACGACGTTGAAAGGCCGCGACAGCCTTGTCTGGCTGTTGCTTGCCACTCGCGGAGGAGCCGCACTCTGCCACCTGTTGCGCCATGCAGAGTGCCGCCGCGACCACTGCTGGCATGGCCTTTGGAGCCCTGGCGGCGGCCTTGACATGACCGTCATTGGTGGAGCAGTCAATAAGCGACCACTCATCGTCGATCTTGGCGAGCTCGCCGTCAAGGCGATGGCGATGCCTGGCGGCCGTCTCCGCGGTGGTCACGGAGCGGTCGAACGCCCATGCGGCGGCGAGGTCTGGATCATTGCAGACCAAGTCCGGCGCCACATCGCTCTTGGCAAACGCGGAGCGGCGACTAGCATTGTGCCGGTCATACCTCTACTGCTGCCGAGCCACGCGCTCCGCCTCAGACGCGATGGCCCTCGATCTCGAGGGACCACCGAGGTAGTGCAGGAAGCGGCCCCGCGCCTACTTGATCGCGGGCGGCAGCTCCACCTTGTCGGCTCGGCGGTGGCGGCTCGGCGGCGACAACGGCGCGTCAATGCGGCTGTACCGGCTGCTTGGCCGGGACGCAGGCTCCTCCTTTACGCGGTGTCGGTGTCAAAACCGGCGTATCTCGGGTAGGGGGTCCCGAACTGTGCGTCTAGGCGGATGGTAACAGGAGACAAGGGACACGATGTTTTTACCCAGGTTCGGGCCCTCTCGATGGAGGTAAAACCCTACTCCTGCTTGATTGATATTTATAATATGGGTATTACAAGAGTTGATCTACCACGAGATCGAAGATGCTAAACCCTAGAAGCTAGCCTATGGTATGATTGTTGTTCTTGGTCCTACGGACTAAACCCTCCGGTTTATATAGACACCGGAGGGGGCTAGGGTTACACAGAGTCGGTTACAAGGAAGGAGATCTACATATCCGTATTGCCAAGCTTGCCTTCCACTCCAAGGAGAGTACCATCCGGACACGGGACGAACTCTTCAATCTGGTATCTTCACAGTCCAACAGTCCGGCCAAAGGATATAGTCCGGCTGTCCGGATACCCCCTAATCCAGGACTCCCTCAGTAGCCCTTGAACTAGGCTTCAAAGACGATGAGTCCGGCGCGCAGATTTGTCTTCGGCATTACAAGGAGGGTTCCTCCTCCGAATACTTCCTAGAATATTTTGAACACGAGAATCATGTCCGGCTCTGCAAAACAAGTTCCACATACCACCGTAGAGAGAATAATATTTCCACAAATCTAATCTGCTGACGTATTTCACAGTGTGTCATCACACCACAACCAGGTCACCATTCGAATCGTATTTTGCAACAAACCTCAGCGTGTTTCGCGAGGTGGTTTCCTTGGCACGTCTTGTCGAAGCAGAGATCGTGTCCCCTTATTGCGGGATTCCCATTAATATGGACGTGGGTAACCCAACCGCGCCATCAATTACGACGCTTGGGGGATAAGCGAGTTTTACCAGGTTGGTGTGGGCGCATTGTTTCGTCTGCCCTTATAAAGGGATAAGGGTGAAGGAAATATGCCCTAGAGGCAATAATAAAGTTATTATTTATTTCCTTATATATCATGATAAATGTTTATTATTCATGCTAGAATTGTATTAACCGGAAACATAATACATGTGTGGATACATAGACAAACAGAGTGTCACTAGTACGCCTCTACTTGACTAGCTTGTTAATCAAAGATGGTTAAGTTTCCTAACCATAGACAAAGGAGTTGTCATTTGATTAACAAGGTCACATCATTAGTTGAATGATCTGATTGACATGACCCATTCCATTAGCTTAGCACCCGATCGTTTAGTATGTTGCTATTGCTTTCTCCATGACTTATACATGTTCCTTTGACTATGAGATTATGCAACTCCCATTTACCATAGGAACACTTTGTGTGCTACCAAACGTCACAACGTAACTGGGTGATTATAAAGGAGCTCTACAGGTGTCTCCGAAAGTATTTGTTGGGTTGGCGTATTTCGAGATTAGGATTTGTCACTCCGAATGTCGGAGAGGTATCTCAGGGCCTTCTTGGTAATGCACATCACATAAGCCTTGCAAGCCTTGCAACCAATAAGATAGTTGCAAGATGATGTATTACGGAACGAGTAAAGAGACTTGCCGGTAACGAGATTGAACTAGGTATTGAGATACCGACGATCGGATCTCGGGCAAGTAACATACCGATGACAAAGGGAACAACGTATGTTGTTATGCGGTCTGACCGATAAAGATCTTCGTAGAATATGTGGGAGCCAATATGAGCATCCAGGTTCCGCTATTGGTTATTGACCGGAGACGTGTCTCGGTCATGTCTACATAGTTCTCGAACCCGTAGGGTCCGCACGCTTAAAGTTTCGATGACAGTTATATTATGAGTTTATGAGTTTTGATGTACCGAAGGAGTTCGGAGTCCCGGATGAGATCGGGGACATGACGAGGAGTCTCGAAATGGTCTAGACGTAAAGATCGATATATTGGACGACTATATTCGGACATCGAAAAGGTTCCGAGTGATTCGGGTATTTTCGGGGGTACCGGGGAGTTACGGGAATACGAGGAAGAAGCAATGGGCCTCATGGGCCAAGTGGTGGAAGAGAGGAGGTAGGGCGCGTGGCCCCCCTAGCCCAAACCGAATTGGACTAGGGGGCCGGCCCCTCTTTCCTCCTTTTCCTCCCTCTCCTTCCTTCTCCTTCTCCTTCCCTTCCTTTCCCTCTCCTACTTGGACTAGGAAAGAGGGGGGAATCCTACTTGGAGTAGGATTGCCCCCCTTGGGCGCGCCTCCTCCCCTTGGCTGCCTCTCCCCCCTTGCTCCTTTATATACGGGGGCAGGGGGCCACCCCATAGACACAACAATTGATCAAGTTGATCTTTTAGCCGTGTGCGGTGCCCCCTCCACCATAGTCCACCTCGATAATACTGTAGCGGTGCTTAGGCGAAGCCCTGCGTCGGTAGAACATCAATATCGTCACCACGCTGTCGTGCTGACAAAACTCTCCCTCAACACTCGGTTGGATCGGAGTTCGAGGGACGTCATCGAGCTGAACGTGTGCTAGAACTCGGAGGTGTCGTAGTTTCGGTGCTTGATCGGTCGGGCCGTGAAGACGTACGACTACATCAACCACGTTGTTATAACGCTTCCGCTTTCGGTCTACGAGGGTACATGGACAACACTCTCCCCTCTCGTTGCTATGCATCACCATGATCTTGCGTGTGCGTAGGATGGATTTTGAAATTACTACCTTCCCCAACAGGTACGACGTTGAAAGGCCGCGACAGCCTTGTCTGGCTATTGCTTGCCACTCGCGGAGGAGCCGCACTCTGCCACCTGTTGCGCCATGCAGAGTGCCGCCGCGACCACTGCTGGCATGGCCTTTGGAGCCCTGGCGGCGGCCTTGACATGACCGTCATTGGTGGAGCAGTCAATAAGCGACCACTCATCGTCGATCTTGGCGAGCTCGCCGTCAAGGCGATGGCGATGCCTGGCGGCCGTCTCCGCGGTGGTCACGGAGCGGTCGAACGCCCATGCGGCGGCGAGGTCTGGATCATTGCAGACCAAGTCCGGCGCCACATCGCTCTTGGCAAACGCGGAGCGGCGACTAGCATTGTGCCGGTCATACCTCTACTGCTGCCGAGCCACGCGCTCCGCCTCAGACGCGATGGCCCTCGATCTCGAGGGACCACCGAGGTAGTGCAGGAAGCGGCCCCGCGCCTACTTGATCGCGGGCGGCAGCTCCACCTTGTCGGCTCGGCGGTGGCGGCTCGGCGGCGACAACGGCGCGTCAATGCGGCTGTACCGGCTGCTTGGCCGGGACGCAGGCTCCTCCTTTACGCGGTGTCGGTGTCAAAACCGGCGTATCTCGGGTAGGGGGTCCCGAACTGTGCGTCTAGGCGGATGGTAACAGGAGACAAGGGACACGATGTTTTTACCCAGGTTCGGGCCCTCTCGATGGAGGTAAAACCCTACTCCTGCTTGACTGATATTGATAATATGGGTATTACAAGAGTTGATCTACCACGAGATCGAAGATGCTAAACCCTAGAAGCTAGCCTATGGTATGATTGTTGTTCTTGGTCCTACGGACTAAACCCTCCGGTTTATATAGACACCGGAGGGGGCTAGGGTTACACAGAGTCGGTTACAAGGAAGGAGATCTACATATCCGTATTGCCAAGCTTGCCTTCCACTCCAAGGAGAGTACCATCCAGACACGGGACGAACTCTTCAATCTGGTATCTTCACAGTCCAACAGTCCGGCCAAAGGATATAGTCCGGCTGTCCGGATACCCCCTAATCCAGGACTCCCTCAGTAGCCCTTGAACTAGGCTTCAAAGACGATGAGTCCGGCGCGCAGATTTGTCTTCGGCATTACAAGGAGGGTTCCTCCTCCGAATACTTCCTAGAATATTTTGAACACGAGAATCATGTCCGGCTCTGCAAAACAAGTTCCACATACCACCGTAGAGAGAATAATATTTCCACAAATCTAATCTGCTGACGTATTTCACAGTGTGTCATCACACCACAACCAGGTCACCATTCGAATCGTATTTTGCAACAAACCTCAGCGTGTTTCGCGAGGTGGTTTCCTTGGCACGTCTTGTCGAAGCAGAGATCGTGTCCCCTTATTGCGGGTTCCCATTAATATGGACGTGGGTAACCCAACCGCGCCATCAATTACGACGCTTGGGGGATAAGCGAGTTTTACCAGGTTGGTGTGGGCGCATTGTTTCGTCTGCCCTTATAAAGGGATAAGGGTGAAGGAAATATGCCCTAGAGGCAATAATAAAGTTATTATTTATTTCCTTATATATCATGATAAATGTTTATTATTCATGCTAGAATTGTATTAACCGGAAACATAATACATGTGTGGATACATAGACAAACAGAGTGTCACTAGTACGCCTCTACTTGACTAGCTTGTTAATCAAAGATGGTTAAGTTTCCTAACCATAGACAAAGGAGTTGTCATTTGATTAACAAGGTCACATCATTAGTTGAATGATCTGATTGACATGACCCATTCCATTAGCTTAGCACCCGATCGTTTAGTATGTTGCTATTGCTTTCTCCATGACTTATACATGTTCCTTTGACTATGAGATTATGCAACTCCCATTTACCATAGGAACACTTTGTGTGCTACCAAACGTCACAACGTAACTGGGTGATTATAAAGGAGCTCTACAGGTGTCTCCGAAAGTATTTGTTGGGTTGCCGTATTTCGAGATTAGGATTTGTCACTCCGAATGTCGGAGAGGTATCTCAGGGCCTTCTTGGTAATGCACATCACATAAGCCTTGCAAGCATTGCAACCAATAAGATAGTTGCAAGATGATGTATTACGGAACGAGTAAAGAGACTTGCCGATAACGAGATTGAACTAGGTATTGGATACCGACGATCGAATCTCGGGCAAGTAACATACCGATGACAAAGGGAACAACGTATGTTGTTATGCGGTCTGACCGATAAAGATCTTCGTAGAATGTGTAGGAGCCAATATGGGCATCCAGGTCCCGCTATTGGTTATTGACCAGAGATTTGTCTCAGTCATGTCTACACTGTTCTCGAACCGTAGGGTCCGCACGCTTAAGGTTACGATGACAGTTATTATGAGTTTATGCATTTTGATGTACCGAAGTTAGTTCGGAGTCCCGGATGAGATCACGGACATAACGAGGAGTCTCGGAATGGTCGAGACGTAAAGATTGATATATTGGACGACTATATTCAGACATCAGAATGGTTCCGTGTGGTTTCGGATAAAACCGGAGTGCCGGAGGGGTTACCGGAACCCCCCGGGGAAGTAATGGGCCTTATTGGGCCCAAGGGGAGAGAGAGGGCAGCAGCCAGGAGGTGCCGCGCGCCCCCGCTCATGGGAGTCCGAATTGGGCAAGGAGGGGGGGCGCGGCCCCCCTTTCCCTCTCCCTCTCCCTCTCTTTCCTTCCCCCCTCTCTTCCTAGTTGGACTAGGAAAGGGGAGTCCTACTCCCACTAGGAGGAGGACTCCCCCTCCCTTTGGCGCGCCCCAATAGGGCCGGCCGGCCTCCCCCTTGCTCCTTTATATACGGGGGCAGGGGGGCACCCCCAAGACACAGAAGTTGATCTTCGTGATCGTTCCTCAGCCGTGTGTGGTGCCCCCTCCACCATATTCCACCTCGGTCATATTGTCACAGTGCTTAGGCGAAGCCCTGCGTTGGTAGTTCATCAAGATCGTCACCACGCCGTCGTGCTGACAAAACTCGTCCCCGAGAGCTTTGCTGGATCGGAGCCCGGAGAACGTCATCGAGCTGTACGTGTGTCAATAACTCGGAGGCGCTGGAGTAACGGTGCTTGGATCGGTCGGATCGGGAGGACGTATGACTACTTCCTCTACGTTGTGTCAACGCTTCCGCTTCGGTCTACGAGGGCACGTAGACAACACTCTCCCCTCTCGTTGCTATGCATCACCATGATATTGCGTGTGCGTAGGAATTTTTTTGAAATTACTACGTTCCCCAACAGTGGCATCCGAGCCTAGGTTTTTATGGTTTGATGTTATGCACGAGTAGAACACAAGTGAGTTGTGGACGATATAAGTCATACTGCCTACCAGCATGTCATACTTTAGTTCGGCGGTATTGTTGGATGAAGCGGCCCGGACCGACATTACGCGTACGCTTACGCGAGACTGGTTCTACCACCGTGCTTTGCACACAGGTGGCTGGCGGGTGTCAGTTTCTCCAACTTTAGTTGAACCGAGTATGGCTACGCCCGGTCCTTGAAAAGGTTAAAACGGAGTCTATTTGACAAACTATCGTTGTGGTTTTGATGCGTAGGTGAGATTGGTTCTTGCTTAAGCCCGTAGCAGCCACGTAAAATTTGCAACAAACAAAGTAGAGGACGTCTAACTTGTTTTTGTAGGGCATGTTGTGATGTGATATGGTCAAGACATGATGCTAAATTTTATTGTATGAGATGATCATGTTTTGTAACCGAGTTATCGGCAACCGGCAGGAGCCGTATGGTTGTCGATTTATTGTATGCAATGCAATCGCCCTGTAATGCTTTACTTTATCACTAAGCGGTAGCGATAGTCGTAGAAGCATAAGATTGGTGAGACGACAACGATGCTACGATGGAGATCAAGGTGTCGCGCCGGTGACGATGGTGATCATGATGGTGCTGCGGAGATGGAGATCACAAGCACAAGATGATGATGGCCATATCATATCACTTATATTGATTGCATGTGATGTTTATCTTTTTATGCATCTTATCTTGCTTTGATTTACGGTAGCATTATAAGATGATCTCTCACTAAATTATCATAGTAATAGTGTTCTCCCTGGGTATGCACCGTTGCGAAAGTTCTTCGTGCTGAGACACCACGTGATGATCGGGTGTGATAGGCTCTACGTTCAAATAAAACGGGTGCAAAACAGTTGCACACGCGGAATACTCAGGTTTAACTTGACGAGCCTAGCATATAACAGATATGGCCTCGGAACACGGAGACCGAAAGGTCGAGCGTGAATTGAAGGAAATATGCCCTAGAGGCAATAATAAAGTTATTATTTATTTCCTTATATCATGATAAATGTTTATTATTCATGCTAGAATTGTATTAACTGGAAACATAATACATGTGTGAATACATAGACAAACAGAGTGTCACTAGTATGCCTCTACTTGACTAGCTCATTAATCAAAGATGGTTATGTTTCCTAGCCATGAACAAAGAGTTGTTATTTGATTAACGAGATCACATCATTAGTTGAATGATCTGATTGACATGACCCATTCCATTAGCATAGCACCCGATCGTTTAGTATGTTGCTATTGCTTTTATCCATGACTTATACATGTTCCTTTAACTATGAGATTATGCAACTCCCATTTACCGTAGGAACACTTTGTGTGCTACCAAACGTCACAACGTAACTGGGTGATTATAAAGGTGCTCTACGGGTGTCTCCGAAGGTACATATTGGGTTGGCGTATTTCGAGATTGGGATTTGTCACTCCGATTGTCGGAGAGGTATCTCAGGGCCTTCTCGGTAATGCACATCACATAAAGCCTTGCAAGCATTGCAACCAATGAGTTAGGTGCGAGATGATGTATTACAGAACGAGTAAAGAGACTTGCCGGTAACGAGATTGAACTAGGTATTGGATACCGACGATCGAATCTCGGGCAAGTAACATACCGATGACAAAGGGAACAACGTATGTTGTTATGCGGTCTGACCGATAAAGATCTTCGTAGAATATGTAGGAGCCAATATGGGCATCCAGGTCCCGCTATTGGTTATTGACCGGAGACGTGTCTCGGTCATGTCTACATTGTTCTCGAACCGTAGGGTCCGCACGCTTAAGGTTTCGATGACAGTTATATTATGAGTTTATGAGTTTTGATGTACCGAAGGAGTTCGGAGTCCCGGATGAGATCGGGGACATGACGAGGAGTCTCGAAATGGTCGAGACGTAAAGATCGATATATTGGACGACTATATTCGGACATCGGAAGGGTTCTGAGTGGTTCGGGTATTTTCGAAGGTACCGGGGAGTTACGGGATTACGGGAGAAGTAATGGGCCTTGATGGGCTTTAGTGGGAAAAGGAAAAGGCTGCTGCGCCCCCCCTCCCCTCTAGTCCGAATTGGACTAGGGAAAAGGGGGCCGGCCACCTCTCCTTCTCCTCTTATTCCTTCTCCCTTCCTCCCCTTTTGGTGGACTCCTACTAGGACTTGGAGTCCTAGTAGGACTCCATATCCTGGCCGCACCCTTTGCCTTGGCCGGCCTCCTCCTCCTCCATCCTTTATATACGGGGGCAGGGGGCACCCCATAGACACACAAGTTGATCTACGGATCGTTCCTTAGCCGTGTGCGGTGCCCCCTTCCACCAAATTCCACCTCGATCATATCGTTGCAGTGCTTAGGCGAAGCCCTGCGCTGGTAACACATCAAGATCGTCACCACGCCGTCGTGCTGACGGAACTCTTCCTCGACGCTTTGCTGGATCGGAGCCCGGGGATCGTCATCGAGCTGAACATGTGCCAAGAACTCGGAGGTGCCGGAGTAACGGTGCTGTGATCGGTTGGATCGCGAGGAGAACGTACGACTACTTCCTCTACGTTGCGTCAACGCTTCCGCTTCGGTCTACGAGGGTACGTAGACAACACTCTCCCCTCTCGTTGCTATGCATCACCATGATCTTGCGTGTGCGTAGGAATTTTTTTGAAATTACTACGTTCCCCAACATGAATCATATAGTAGATATGATCAACATAGTGATGTTCACCATTGAAACTACTCCATCTCACGTGATGATCGGACATGGTTTAGTTGATTTGGATCACGTGATCACTTAGAGGATTAGAGAGATGTCTATCTAAGTGGGAGTTCTTAAGTAATATGATTAATTGAACTTAAATTTATCATGAACTTAGTCCCTGATAGTATCTTGCTTGTTTATGTTGATTGTAGATAGATGGCTCGTGCTGTTGTTCCATTGAATTTTAATGCGTTCCTTGAGAAAGCAAAGTTGAAAGATGATGGTAGCAATTACACGGACTGGGTCCGTAACTTGAGGATTATCCTCATTGCTGCACAGAAGAGTTACGTCCTGGAAGCACCGCTGGGTGCCAGGCCTGTTGCTGGAGCAAGGCCAGATGTTATGAACGTCTGGCAGAGCAAAGCTGATGACTACTCGATAGTTCAGTGTGCCATGCTTTACGGCTTAGAACCGGGACTTCAACGACGTTTTGAACATCATGGAGCATATGAGATGTTCCAGGAGTTGAAGTTAATATTCCAACAGAATGCCCGGATTGAGAGATATGAAGTCTCCAATAAGTTCTATAGCTGCAAGATGGAGGAGAATGGTTCTGTCAGTGAGCATATACTCAGAATGTCTGGGTATTATAATCACTTGAATCAACTGGGAGTCAATCTTCTGGATGATTGTGTCATTGACAGAATTCTCCAATCACTGCCACCAAGCTACAGGCTTCGTGATGAACTATAATATGCAAGGGATAGATAAGACAATGCCCGAGCTCTTCGCAATGCTAAAGGCTGCGGAGGTAGAAATCAAGAAGGAGCATCAAGTGTTGATGGTCAATAAGACCACTAGTTTCAAGAAAAAGGGAAAAGGGAAGAAGAAGGGGAACTTCAAGAAGAACAGCAAACAAGTTGCTGCTCAAGAGAAGAAACCCAAGTCTGGACCTAAGCCTGAAACTGAGTGCTTCTACTGCAAGCAGACTGGTCACTGGAAGCGGAACTGCCCCAAGTATTTGGCGGATAAGAAGGATGGCAAGGTGAACAAAGGTATATGTGATATACATGTTATTGATGTGTACCTTACTAATGCTCGCAGTAGCACCTGGGTATTTGATACTGGTTCTGTTGCTAATATTTGCAACTCGAAACAGGGACTACGGATTAAGCGAACATTGGTTAAGGACGAGGTGACGATGCGCGTGGGAAACGGTTCCAAAGTCGATGTGATCGCAGTAGGCACACTACCTCTACATCTACCTTCGGGATTAGTATTAGACCTAAATAATTGTTATTTGGTGCCAGCGTTGAGCATGAACATTATATCTGGATCTTGTTTGATGCGAGACGGTTATTCATTTAAATCAGAGAATAATGGTTGTTCTATTTATATGAGTAATATCTTTTATGGTCATGCACCCTTGAAGAGTGGTCTATTTTTGATGAATCTCGATAGTAGTGATACACATATTCATAGTGTTGAAGCCAAAAGATGCAGAGTTGATAATGATAGTGCAACTTATTTATGGCACTGCTGTTTAGGTCATATCGGTGTAAAACGCATGAAGAAACTCCATACTGATGGACTTTTGGAGCCACTTGATTATGAATCACTTGGCACTTGCGAATCGTGCCTCATGGGCAAGATGACCAAAACACCGTTCTCCGGTACTACAGAGAGAGCAACAGATTTATTGGAGATCATACATACGGATGTATGTGGTCCGATGAATGTTGAGGCTCGTGGCGGATATCGTTATTTTCTCACCTTCACAGATGATTTAAGCAGATATGGTTATGTCTACTTAATGAAACACAAGTCTGAAACATTTGAAAAGTTCAAAGAATTTCAGAGTGAAGTTGAAAATCATCGTAACAAGAAAATAAAGTTTCTACGATCTGATCGTGGAGGAGAATATTTGAGTTACGAGTTTGGTCTACATTTAAAACAATGCGGAATAGTTTCGCAACTCACGCCACCCGGAACACCACAACGCAATGGTGTGTCCGAACGTCGTAGTCGTACTTTACTAGATATGGTGCGATCTATGATGTCTCTTACAGATTTACCGCTATCGTTTTGGGGTTATGCTTTAGAGACGGCCGCATTCACGTTAAATAGGACACCGTCGAAATCCGTTGAGACGACGCCTTATGAACTATGGTTTAGCAAGAAACCGAAGTTGTTGTTTCTTAAAGTTTGGGGCAGCGATGCTTATGTGAAAAAGCTTCAACCTGATAAGCTCGAACCCAAATCAGAAAAATGTGTCTTCATAGGATATCCAAAAGAAACTGTTGGATACACCTTCTATCACAGATCCGAAGGCAAGACTTTTGTTGCTAAATTCGGAGCCTTTCTAGAAAAGGAGTTTCTCTCGAAAGAAGTGCGTGGGAGGAAAGTAGAACTTGATGAGGTAACTGTACCTGCTCCCTTATTGGAAAGTAGTACATCACAGAAATCTGTTTCTGTAGCACCTACACCAATTAGTGAGGAAGCTGATGATATTGATCATGAAACTTGAGATCAAGTTACTACAGAACCTCGTAGATCAACCAGAGTAAGATCCGCACCAGAGTGGTACGGCAATCCCGTTCTGGAAGTCATGCTACTAGATCATGACGAACCTACGAACTATGAAGAAGCGATGGTGAGCCCAGATTCCGCAAAATGGCTAGAAGCCATGAAATCTGAGATGGGATCCATGTATGACAACAAAGTATGGACTTTGGTTGACTTGCCCGAGGGTCGGCAGGCAATAGAGAATAAGTGGATCTTTAAGAAGAAGACTGATGCTGACGGTAATGTTACTGTCTACAAAGCTCGACTTGTCGCGAAAGGTTTTCGACAAGTTCAAGGGATTGACTACGATGAGACCTTCTCACCCGTAGCAATGCTTAAGTCTGTCCGAATCATGTTAGCAATTGCCGCATTTTATGATTATGAAATTTGGCAAATGGATGTAAAGACTGCATTCCTGAATGGATTTCTGGAAGTAGGGTTGTATATGATGCAACCAGAAGGTTTTATCGATCCAAAGGGAGCTAACAAAGTGTGCAAGCTCCAGCGATCCATTTATGGACTGGTGCAAGCATCTCGGAGTTGGAATAAATGCTTTGACAGTGTGATCAAAGCATTTGGGTTTATACAGACTTTTGGAGAAGCCTGTATTTACAAGAAAGTGAGTGGGAGCTCTGTAGCATTTCTGATATTATATGTAGATGACATATTACTGATTGGAAATGATATAGAATTTCTGGATAACATAAAGGGATACTTGAATAAGAGTTTTTCAATGAAATACCTCGGTGAAGCTGCTTACATATTGGGCATTAAGATCTATAGAGATAGATCAAGACGCTTAATTGGACTTTCACAAAGCACATACCTTGACAAAGTTTTGAAGAAGTTCAAAATGGATCAAGCAAAGAAAGGGTTCTTGCCTGTGTTACAAGGTGTGAAATTGAGTAAGACTCAGTGCCCGACCACTTCAGAAGATAGAGAGAAGATGAAAGATGTTCCCTATGCTTCAGCCATAGGCTCTATCATGTATGCAATGCTGTGTACCAGACCTGATGTGTGCCTTGCTATAAGTTTAGCAGGGAGGTACCAAAGTAATCCAGGAGTGGATCACTGGACAGCGGTCAAGAATATCCTGAAGTACCTGAAAAGGACTAAGGAAATGTTTCTCGTATATGGAGGTGACAAAGAGCTCGTCGTAAATGGTTACGTTGATGCAAGCTTTGACACTGATCCGGATGATTTTAATTCGCAAACCGGATACGTATTTACATTAAATGGTGGAGCTGTCAGTTGGTGCAGTTCTAAACAAAGCGTCATGGCGGGATCTACATGTGAAGCGGAGTACATAGCTGCTTCGGAAGAAGCAAATGAAGGAGTCTGGATGAAGGAGTTCATATCCGATCTAGGTGTCATACCTAGTGCATCGGGTCCAATGAAAATCTTTTGTGACAATACTGGTGCAATTGCCTTGGCAAAGGAATCCAGATTTCACAAGAGAACCAAGCACATCAAGAGACGCTTCAATTCCATCCGGGATTTGGTCAAGGTGGGAGACATAGAGATTTGCAAGATACATACGGATCTGAATGTAGCAGACCCGTTGACTAAGCCTCTTCCACGAGCAAAACATGATCAGCACCAAGACTACATGGGTGTTAGAATAATTACTGTGTAATCTAGATTATTGACTCTAGTGCAAGTGGGAGACTGAAGGAAATATGCCCTAGAGGCAATAATAAAGTTATTATTTATTTCCTTATATATCATGATAAATGTTTATTATTCATGCTAGAATTGTATTAACCGGAAAATAATATATGTGTGGATACATAGACAAACAGAGTGTCACTAGTACGTCTCTACTTGACTAGCTTGTTAATCAAAGATGGTTAAGTTTCCTAACCATAGACAAAGGAGTTGTCATTTGATTAACAAGGTCACATCATTAGTTGAATGATCTGATTGACATGACCCATTCCATTAGCTTAGCACCCGATCGTTTAGTATGTTGCTATTGCTTTCTCCATGACTTATACATGTTCCTTTGACTATGAGATTATGCAACTCCCGTTTACCGTAGGAACACTTTGTGTGCTACCAAATGTCACAACGTAACTGGGTGATTATAAAGGAGCTCTACAGGTGTCTCCGAAAGTATTTGTTGGGTTGGCGTATTTCGAGATTAGGATTTGTCACTTCGAATGTCGGAGAGGTATCTCAGGGCCTTCTCGGTAATGCACATCACATAAGCCTTGCAAGCATTGCAACCAATAAGATAGTTGCAAGATGATGTATTACGGAACGAGTAAAGAGACTTGCCGATAACGAGATTGAACTAGGTATTGGATACCGACGATCGAATCTCGGGCAAGTAACATACCGATGACAAAGGGAACAACGTATGTTGTTATGCGGTCTGACCGATAAAGATCTTCGTAGAATGTGTAGGAGCCAATATGGGCATCCAGGTCCCGCTATTGGTTATTGACCAGAGATTTGTCTCAGTCATGTCTACACCGTTCTCGAACCATAGGGTCCGCACGCTTAAGGTTACGATGACAGTTATTATGAGTTTATGCATTTTGATGTACCAAAGTTAGCTCGGAGTCCCGGATGAGATCACGGACATAACGAGGAGTCTCGGAATGGTCGAGACGTAAAGATTGACATATTGGACGACTATATTCGGACATCGGAATGGTTCCGAGTGGTTTCGGATAAAACCGGAGTGCCGGAGGGGTTACCGAAACCCCCCGGGGAAGTAATGGGCCTTATTGGGCCCAAGGGGAGAGAGAGGGCAGCAGCCAGGAGGTGGCGCGCGCCCCCCCTCACGGGAGTCCAAATTGGACAAGGAGGGGGGGCGGCCCCCCTTTCCCTCTCCCTCTCCCTCTCTTTCCTTCCCCCCTCTCTTCCTAGTTGGACTAGGAAAGGGGAGTCCTACTCCCACTAGGAGGAGGACTCCCCCCTCCCTTTGGCGTGCCCCAATAGGGCCGGCCGGCCTCCCCCTTGCTCCTTTATATACGGGGGTAGGGGGGCACCCCCAAGACACGGAAGTTGATCTTCGTGATCGTTCCTCAGCCGTGTGCGGTGCCCCCTCCACCATATTCCACCTCGGTCATATTGTCGCAGTGCTTAGGCGAAGCCCTGCGTCGGTAGTTCATCAAGATCGTCACCACGCCGTCGTGCTGACAAAACTCGTCCCCAAGAGCTTTGCTGGATCGGAGCCCGGAGAACGTCATCGAGCTGTACGTGTGTCAAGAACTCGGAGGCGCTGGAGTAACGGTGCTTGGATCGGTCGGATCGGGAGGACGTACGACTACTTCCTCTACGTTGTGTCAACGCTTCCGCTTCGGTCTACGAGGGTACGTAGACAACACTCTCCCCTCTCGTTGCTATGCATCACCATGATCTTGCGTGTGCGTAGGAAATTTTTTGAAATTACTACGTTCCCCAACAAAGGGTTCACCTTTTTCTACCCATGCCTTCTTCCTCATTGCTCATCCATTCCTGCGCACTCGAGCTCCAGCGCCCAAGTCCACATCCTTCTCCTCAACCTCCTCCAAAAATGTCCGGAGCGGGAGGCAAGTGGATGGTCTCCTCCGTCACGGAGGGAGACGTCAAAAAGCTGAGGGGAGCCGGATACCTATCTGAGGATATCGCACACCGGATCCCAGATGAGGGGCAACTCATCCCCACCCCCAGGCCCCATGAGAGGGTAGTATTCCTTACCCACTTCCTCCGCGGACTGGGATTTCCCCTCTACCCATTCGTCCGGGGGCTCATGTTCTACTACGGTCTGGATTTTCACGATCTGGCCCCGAACTTCATCCTCAACATCTCGGCGTTTATCGTCGTGTGTGAGGCCTTCCTCCGCATCAAGCCCCACTTCGGCTTATGGCTGAAGACCTTCAATGTCAAACCGAAGGTGGTGGGCGGCCAGCAGGCGGAGTGCGGAGGCGCCATGGTGGGAAAAATGCCCAACGTCACATGGCTCGAGGGCTCCTATGTGGAGACCATAAAGGGGTGGCAATCGGGGTGGTTCTACATCACCGAGCCGCGCGACACCAAATGGGCGGCGGCCCCCGAATTCCGATCCGGAATCCCCACGCGGCTCACCTCCTGGAAAGAGAAGGGCTTGCCCTAGGGTAATCCGGTAGAGCTGACCAGACTCCAGACCTGCGTCCAAAATATGATAAACAGGAAGCTCAAGCTTGTCAACATAGTCCAGGTCATGCTCATCCGCCGGATACTCCCGTGTCAACAACGGGCGTTCAATTTGTGGGAGTTCGACCCGGCCCAGCACCAGACTCTGAGCGAGCTCTTCGACACGACGCACAAGGACGCCTGGAAGGTGCTGTTTAAGAGTGCCGAGGTTCCCCCTCCCCTCACCGAGGATCGCGGACTCAGCGCGCGGCGCCAAGCCGGTGCGGTAAGCTTTTTTATCACTTACAAGGTATTTATTCTCCATAGTTTAACTATGTGCGGGATCTGAGCTCCCATGCCTTTGACAGGACTGGGTGGAGACATCAGGGCAGATTGACTGCCCGGCCCCTCTGCCCGAAGACCCTGCAGATGCTCTCCTGACGGAGATGCTGACTCCAGCTCCTTATGAGGTGCCGGAGAATAAGATCAAGAAGAAGGCCACGGGAACCCGAAAGAGTTCCCGGCGCCAAGTGGTATCGGACTCATCGTCCGATAACTCTAAGACGCACTCCTCCCGTGAAAACGAGGAGGAGGCAGATAAAGGTTCTCCCCCTCCAGCCGAGGAAGACAAGAAAAGGAAGGCCGCCCCAACCAGGGAGGCCGGAGGGTCCAAGAAGGGAAGGACTCTCCTTCCGGACTGCTCCACCACCGCCGCCGACAGCGAAGACGAGTGGTTACCCAAGGCCAAGCCCCTGGCGAAATCGTAAGTATTCGGATACCAGAGTAACTCGTGGCATAGTTCAATTGCACAGCTTCTCCTAACGCCGAACATGGTTATGCAGTCCGTCCCGGGCCCGTATCGACGTATCCTCGTCGAGCGGTTCTTTGGATCCGTCGGCTATGAGTAGCGGATCACTTCCGACCGCCTCCACCCCTCGTCCTATGGACAACGCCGAGGTGTTGTCTCAAAGGGCACCAAGCCGAGGAGAGGTGGTCCTGGAGGCACCTCAAGGTGACCTTCCGGACTCCAGGCGCAAAGGGAGCAAGGCCCCCAAGGGCTCCAAGTTCGGCCCTAGGCCGAACACCGCACCGGAACCTCCAGTGGTTCCAGACTCCGGCAGGCGGCCTCCTGCCAAGAGGATCAAGCCGCCCGTGCCGGTGACCTCCGTCCATCCGGAGGCACCGGACAATTTGCTGGAAGTGCTTAGCGGCGCTTCCATCGACGAGGAGTACCGCACTATTATGAGTGCGGTGATCAAGAAGGTTCAGTCCGCCAAGAGCGGACTGACTGAAGCTTGTGCCAGCCTTCTAACAGGCTTTGAGGTAAGTGTTTAAAATATAGGGAAATATTACCACATAGACAGTAGCCCCTGATGCTCTGTTTGGTGTTCACAAAGAACAGCCGAATAGAGGATCGAATAATATCTGCAGGAGTCTAATACAAGTATGTCTATATGCGTATGCAGGCTTCGGTGCTGACCTCTGCCGCACTGACTGCGGAGGTCGCCGTACTGAAGCAGAACCTCGAGCGGTCCGAGAAAGAGCTCAGCTTTGCCAAGAAGCAGCTCGAGGAGAACCAAGGTAAGTAATGCCTCGTCTATATATATATATATATATATATATATATATATATATATATATATATATATATATATATATATATATATAAAGATGTGGTTGCAAAATGATAGGATCATCATGAATGTGCCAGGTGCCATGACCGAAGTGGCGGCCATGAAGCAAGCGCTGTCCGAGGCCGAAAACAAAGCGGCCATGGAGCACATCGAGCGGGAGAAGCAAGAGGCACGAGTGGGCGAGGTGCAGCAAGAGCTCCAGGCTCTCGTGAAGAAGCATGAGACTTTGGAGCTTGACTCGAAGACGCGAGAGTCCGAGCTTACCGCGGCCCTCGAGAGCACAAAGCATGCCAAGGCTGAAGCCCAAAAGGCCCTCCAGGAAATTGAGGCGATGAAGAAGATAGCGGCGGGTAAGGCATTCATTATGCAAAGCAAGCATGTGAAAGTAAATTACTTGTTACTTACCCGAGTCCGGAGCTCTCCAGGAGCATTCGCAGATTTGCCCCGCAGCGTGTCGGATGCCACAAAGTACTACCGAGCCGAGGAGGGGAGCTCGACGGAGAAGGTTTTCTGGTCTCAGTATACTGAGGCCAAACACCCGGTGCCCTTAAGCGACCAGCTGAAGCAATTGGTCGAGCTCCATAAGGCGTCCGAACAGGCCATGAAGGGTATTATAGTCCGACTGTGGCCTGGCGACGCCCTTCCCAACAGCTACTTCGGCCTGGTAGGCGGCTTGTGGATGCCTGCCCACGGCTGGAAGTCATAAAGCGGTCCATCTGCATCGAAGGTGCACGCCGGGCTTTTGCCCGTGCGAAGGTGCACTGGGCCAATATGGACGCCGAGAAGCTGGTAACGGAGGGGCCGCCGCAGGGCAAGGAGCATCGCCACCCTGAGATGTATTATGAGGGTGTCCTGAAGGGTGCCTGCCTTGTGGCGGATGAGTGTTCCAAAGATGTAATTTTTGAGTGAACTTGCTCGTGTGATCATGTATTACGAAAACTTGTTCATATGCGCTATGCAACTCTTGTTTGAATTTAAAATATTACCTTCTGTGCGGCTGTTTATCAAATCTGAGAGATGGCGAGTCGTCGGCTTCTGCCCCCATGCCATGAGTGCTGGGGTGTTCGGGATAAATCTGAGCACTCTTTTTCCCATTCTTGGGTACTTCGAGGGAGGTGCTAAGCGCAACGAACAAGGCAATCGGACTATAATGCTTTTATCACTCTCACTTAGCCATAGAAGTATACAATTTTAAATTTTGGCGAAGCCCCTAGTATTCGGAAGGCCGAATTCGGGGCGCTATACACGCCTAAGACGGACAAAGCCGACTCCTTGCTCTAAGCGGCATAAGTCTTTAGGGACTCGAGACCTCTCGAACAGCGACCAGCTCTCGCCTTATCATGATAGTCAGTTTTAGCTTTCTCTATTGAGGTGCTTGCCCAGATGAACCGGGGCACAATCGCAGTAGTTCTCCTAGTGCTACCTTAGCCGATATAGCGGAACGAAAGGTACCAAAACATGGGAGCCGGGCAAACCCAACTATTGACCCAAGACATGATTCGGAGCTGATGCATATAATGCTATAAGTTCGGGGTGCCGCGCTGTCGAAAGTGTTCGGACTTCTCACGCCGTATTATGGGGTATTTAAGCCCCTGGCGTATTGGCCATACCAGAGTGTACGGGTGCTGAATGTCATGAATGAATATATATATATATATATATGTATATATATATAAGGAAGAATAGAGAATGCAGTAATAGACTAGTGCTATGCATTGTTTATTCAAAAAGGTGCGTCGAAGCAGAATGGTACAAGTAGTGCGATAAGCAAAAAGTAGGACTATTTGGCATGTCCCCTCCAAGGGCAAGCTGAGGAATGGTACTTAAAGCAGGTATTTCACTCGTTATTAGAGACCACCTGGGAGTTCCATGGTGCGACGTAGCTTTCTGCCTCCTTGGTTGTTGTACCGTGTGTCCAGTAATCGTACTGCCGGACTGGGCTTCCAGAGAGTAAAGTCCTGAAAGAGAGAAAGGTTAACAAAGCGGGAAGCCCCTAGTGCGGTTGAGCCACATTTTGGGGCGTGCCGTAGTCGTGCCCCCCACCTATGCCCATGGTATTTTCAATGCGTAATTATGTACGGGTGGCACGGATTTCGCCGTTTGGCTAGGACTGGGGTGGGGTCCGCATTGCTATGCGAGCTCGGAACGTGCCAGGCGGTCTTGTTGTAGATTACTCCGGGCGCGCTTGACGGTGTCCGGGTGTTTGATCGCCGAACTGGTTGATTGCCTTAAGAGGCTGCTTTGCCCTTCTGCCGCGAGGGCCGCAGTGTGCTCCTCCGTGCGGAGAGAGCGCTCTGTGTTTCCATTGACTGTCATGACCCCTCAAGGTCCTGGCATCTTGAGCTTGAGGTATGCATAATGCGGTACCGCATTGAACCTTGCAAATGCGGTTTGCCCGAGCAGTGCGTGATAGCCACTGAGGAACGGGACTATATCAAAGATTAACTCCTCGCTTCGGAAGTTATCAGGGGATCTGAAGACCACTTGCAGTGTGACTGAGCCTGTACAATTGGCCTCTACACCTGGTATGACGCCTTTAAAGGTCGTTTTTGTGGGTTTGATCCTTGAGGGGTCTATACCCATTTTGCGCACTGTGTCCTGATAAAGCAGGTTCAGGCTGCTGCCACCGTCCATAAGGACTCGAGTGAGGTGAAATCCGTCAATGATTGGGTCTAGGACCAGTGCGGCGAATCCGCTATGATGGATACTAGTGGGGTGGTCCCTGCGATCGAAGGTGATCGGACAGGAGGACCATGGGCTGAACTTTGGGGCGACTGGCTCCAACGCATATACGTCCCTGAGCGCACGCTTCCGCTCCCTCTTGGGGATGTGGGTTGCGTATATCATGTTCACCGTCCGCACTTGTGGGAGGAACCTCTTCTGTCCTCCGGTGTTCGGCGGCCGGGGTTCCTCCTCGTCATTGCTATGCAACCCCTTGTCCTTGTTTTCGGTATTTAGCTTGCCGGCCTGCTTGAACACCCAACATTCTCTGTTGGTGTGGTTGGCTGGCTTTTCGGGGGTGCCGTGTATTTGACACGAGCGATCGAGTATGCGGTCCAAACTGGACGGGCCCAGAGTGCTTCTTTTTAATGGCTTTTTCCGCTGACCGGGTTTAGAGCCTCTGAATCCGGCATTGACTGTCGTATCCTCAGTATTGTCGATGTTGATGCGGCGCTTGTGTTTGTTGCGACGTGACCTGCCATTGCTATCCTTGGTATCCGAAGTACCAGGGTTCTTTGATATGTTATTGCCGCGAGCCAGCCAGCTGTCCTCTCCCGCGCAAAAGCGGGTCATGAGTGTCGTGAGGGCTGCCATAGATTTTGGCTTTTCCTGGCCAAGGTACCAGGCGAGCGACTCGTCGCGGATGTTATGCTTAAAAGCTGCTAGGGCCTCTGCATCCGGACAGTCAATGATTTGATTTTTCTTGGTTAGGAACCGTGTCCAGAATTGCCTGGCCGATTCCTCTGGCTGCTGAATTATGTGGCTCAGGTCATCGGCATCTGGTGGTCGCACATAAGTGCCCTGGAAGTTATCGAGGAATGCGGCTTCCAGATCTTCCCAACAACCAATGGATTCCGCTGGCAAGCTGTTCAGCCAACGCCGAGCTGGTCCTTTGAGTTTGAGTGGAAGGTATTTGATGGCATGTAGATCGTCATCGCGGGCCATGTGGATATGCAGGAGGTAGTCCTCGATCCATACCACATGATTTGTTGTACCATCGTATGATTCGATGTTTACGGGTTTGAAACCCTATGGGATTTGGTGATCCATTACTTCGTCTGTGAAGCATAGGGGGTGTGCGGCGCCTCTGTACTGGGCTATATCACGACGCATCTCATATGAGTCTTGTCTGCTGTGTTCGGCCCGGCCGGATTTACCTTTACTGTATCCGGCGTGACGGTTATCGTTTCGCGTAGTGGGGCGCCCTCGTGATCCGTAGATCGATCTTGCGTGTTTTGCTTTGTCCTCCAATACGTCTCGCAGGTCTAGCGTATTTCCTCGTGCCTTTTTATTTGAGTGGCACCAGGGTGCGGGCTGGGCCTTCGGCAGGAATGCCACTCTGTCACGGCCACAAGGTGGCCGATCAGCCACGTCATACGTTGGAGATGTAGATTTTAATGCTTCCTCCTCCAATCGGGGTAGCAACCTGCGCTTTTGGTAACTCTTGGAGGGGCGTTCGAGTTCATATTCCTCGGCCGCCAGGACTTCAGTCCATCTGTCAGCTAGCAAATCTTGATCAGCTCGAAGCTGCTGTTGCTTTTTCTTAAGGCTATTTGCCGTGGCTATAAGCCGGCGCTTGAAGCGCTCTTGTTCGACGGGATCCTCAGGCACGACAAATTCATCATCGTCGAGGCTTGCCTCGTCTTCGGAGGGAGGCATGTAATTATCATCCTCCGCCTCTCCATCTGCCGCTCTCTTAGGAGGGCTGGCTTCTCCATCCACCTGCTTTGAATGTTGCTGGAGGGGATTGTTGTTATCTTCGACACTGTTTGGAGTGTTATTATCTCCTGTGCCGGTATCACCGCTTTTGCTTTGGCGAGACTTAGAGCGGCGCCGCTGACGTCGGCGCTTAGGTTGCTTCTTGGAGGGGTCATCACCCGCTGTCCCGTCGCCATTGCCTTCTTTGGGTGTGTCCACCATATATATATATTATATGATGAGGTGGCTGTCCAGTGCCCTATGGGCAGTGGTTCCTGTTTGTCTCCTGCATCGTCGTCCATACCGTCAATGTCTTCGGAGTCGAAGTCGATCATGTCGGTCAAATCATCGACAGTGGCTACTAAGTGGGTGGTGGGTGGGCGGCGAATTTCTTCATCATCCGCATCCCAATCCTGCCAGACATAGTTTGGCCAGGTTTCTCCTGACAAGGAGAGGGACCTTAATCAGTTCAGTATGTCACCGAAGGGCGAGTGCTGAAAGATATCCGCGGAGGTGAACTCCATGATCGGCGCCGAGTCGGATTCGATAGGAACGGGCGCAGGCGGTCCGGAGTCCGTGGCCGGAGAAGAATCCGGCAGTTGGGGGTCACGACTCTCATGAAGGGTAAGGTCAGTACTCGGCCCGATCGCCGCTAAGACTACGGCCTCCGTGGAGGGGTTTATCCACCCGTCCGTGGATGGCGCAGTTGGCTCTGAATTGAGGGTCGGAGCGATTGCCGGTGCGGTTGCCTGAACTCTGTCCGATGGTAGAGCTAAATCACGCTCATCGTGACCGTGCGACGCACTCGGCAGGGGCTCGAATCCGTCGAAGATCAAGTCTCCGCGGATGTCGGCCGTGTAGTTTAAGCTTCCAAACCTGACCTGGTGGCCAGGGGCGTAACTCTCGATCTGCTCCAGATGGCCAAGCGAGTTGTCCCGCAGTGCGAAGCCGCCGAATACAAAGATCTGCCCGGGGAGAAAAGTCTCACCCTGGACTGCATCGTTATCGATGATCGAAGGAGCCATCAAGCCTAACGATGACGACACAGAGGAACTCTCAATGAAAGCACTAATGTCGGTGTCAAAACCGGCGGATCTCGGGTAGGGGGTCCCGAACTATGCGTCTAGGCGGATGGTAACAGGAGACAAGGGACACGATGTTTTTACCCAGGTTCGGGCCCTCTCGATGGAGGTAAAACCCTACTCCTGCTTGATTGATATTGATGATATGGGTATTACAAGAGTTGATCTACCACGAGATCGAAGAGGCTAAACCCTAGAAGCTAGCCTATGGTATGATTGTTGTTCTTGGTCCTACGGACTAAACCCTCCGGTTTATATAGACATTGGAGGGGCTCGGGTTACGCAGAGTCGGTTACAAGGAAAGAGATCTACATATCCGTATTGCCAAGCTTGCCTTCCACGCCAAGGAGAGTCCCATCCGGACACGGGACGAAGTCTTTAATCTGGTATCTTCACAGTCCAACAGTCCGGTCAAAGGATATAGTCCAGCTGTCCGGATACCCCCTAATCCAGGACTCCCTCACGCGGCGTCCTATCTGGACGCCATGGTGGTGCGGGGGGCAAGGCCGGCTCCTCCTTCACGCGGCGTCCGATCTGGACACTGCGGTTGTGCCGGGGCGAGGGTGCCTTCTCCTTCACCAGCAGGAGCGTGGATGCCGGCTCGGTCTTGACGCGGTGGTGCGGCGGGGAGGCCGGCTCCTCCTTCACGCGCACCGGCGATGGCCTTATGTCATGGAGCGACCGCTCCGTCATTAACTCGATCTGACAACCTCCTTGAGGACGCAGGACGACTGCTGTAGTGGCTCTCATGGCTATTGCGGCGGCGCATGGTCCTCCTCGTCATCGAGGAGATGGTGATCTCGTCCTTGGCGGAGGAATCGACCGCCATGGACGCTGACGGGCCCGCAAAGCGTCTGCAGCGATGCCAAGAACCACCGGAGGAGGAGCTTCCGCCTAATCCGCCTACGGGCACGGAGCACGACGACGTCGACGTCGCCGGAGCTTGGGTCGAAGAGGGGGGGGTGGGGCTCAGCCCGAAGATGGAGTAGGGGATGGGGCCGATGCTCGGGGAGGGGGTGGTGCATCTCTGTGCAACTTCGGCTCACCACTTAAATAGCTGCGGCGAGGCCTAGGCGAAGGCCTGGTCAGCCGCTTCAATGCGGCGCAGTGGCCGGAGTTGGTTCCTCGGGAACCTGCATCCGCATTGAAGCGGCGACTGCTGAAAGGTCGCGTCGGTCAGCGCTTTCCTCCCTGCCTCCCCAGTCACATCACGGCATCAATGCGGCGTAGTAAGCGGCGCGTGCATCGGAAGGAAAGCGCGGGAGGGGCGGGTGACGAGTTTTTGGTGGGCTAGGGCGGTCAGAAGCGGGTTTGGGATCGGTCCTGACTCCCACAAACCTCCCCGGCATTTGTCTTACGTTTGCGGGAGAAATCGCGTCCGAACCGTCCTGCGGAACGATATATGTCGGCGTTGGATGGCTTCCGCGATCTGAACAACGCTATTCGAACGTTTGCAGGAGATTTATGGGTCCGCCTTACCCTAACAAGTCCTGCTGGTCTGCTGACGGTGTCCTATTTTGGTAGCCATGCGACGCCTTGTTTGCAGGTTTGCAAGCTCTGGACATAGGAAGGTGCCGGCGCCATGCGTGCCGATTTCACCTGTAGATTCCAGTAGTGTGGTGTTTTTGCGATTTAATAAGAGAATTGAGCAAGGAAATAAGTAATGCGCTACACAAAATAGCAATGTCTATGAAAATATGTTATTAGCGTAGCACGCTACAATGTGTTGGAAATATGAGCAATTTACCAAATGATTTTATTAACAGAAATGTTAAATAAAGCATGACTAATATAGCCGTGATAAAGCGAGCCATGCAATCTGACGGAGAGAAGGTAAATAGCATCTGAATATATGAACTTGAACTGAAAACATGTAGGACAGATACTAGATCATGTTGCATATATGGAGTAGAACATAACACATGTAGGGCAAGTACTAGTACGAGAAACTGTGGCAGGACATCTGACAGAAAGAAGAAGAACACATACGGGACAGCAGCGGCAGAAGCACTGGACTTGGGGTCGACATCCTCTCCAGCCATGTCGTTGTTGAGGTAGTCGACGTCGGGGAAGAAGTCGTCGTCGGGGAAGTATTCGTCGGAGTCTGCGATGAAGAAGCCAGTAGTCGCGCCGAGCGCTCCCCAAAAACCTTATCACCCTTCTCCCGTACAGGACTCAAAAGGTGCGGTCTCGGAGGCCTACTGTCCCGACCTGCGGTGCACGCCGCAAGACGGGATGGGGAAGAACGTAGCAGTAGCGCAGTGCTCGGAACTCTGTGGCGAGAGGAAGAGGAGCTTCTATTGTGTCTCTCTAGAGAGGAGAGACCCCTCTTATATAGGCATAGGAGAAGGACGCGAAGAGGTTGCGGCGGGAGGTGAAGCAACGAAGGGAGACGAAGTGAACAGGCAGCGGCCGAAGGGGCACGCCGTTCGAATTCAGTGTCCACTACAGAAAACGTTTCAACTCCCACGTGACCTTTCGTATACCCGTCGTGCGTGGCAAAAATTTAGACATCGGCTAGGCTCATTCCCGCAACCCGCGGCGCGTCGTGACGAGGCATGGCGTGGCGAGGCGGGCGGCGGAGGAGGAGCACGCGTGGATGTCCCTCTTGTTCTCATGCTCATACATGTGGGGAAAGAACCTCCCTTATAAAGAGGTCCAACTCCCTCTAAACTAGCAATGTGGGGCTAAACTTTAGTAGTATCCCTTGCCTTGCACAAATGGGCTAAGTGGGCCTCTAGGATTTATTAGGAATTTCTGAAATAGTTATTGGGCTGCCCAAAATAGACTAAATTCCAGCAATCCCCCACCAGATCCCAGAGGCACACAGAAATTTTCCTTTGGTTCCAAAACATTGTTTTATATACCTGTACTGCAGTGGAGACTGTTAAGTTGAACTTCCACCTAGAACTCTATGCTACACTAGTAAGCAACTTGTACAGTGGACTGGGCCTTGAACTGCAAGTTTTCTGCGAATCTAGCTTCACATAAAGCCTTGACAGATACGTGGCTACCGTGGGTCTTCCCCGCGGGTGGAGCTTATGCGTCATACTCCGTGACCTTTCATGAGTTTACTAGAGAGAACCCTACTCTCATAGATTGCGACGTTTGACAGTCAGACTCACATAGGTGTGTTCTTCAAAAGATGTTCTGCAGGATAACATCTTTGCTTAAATGAGCCACTTAGAACACATTAAGATATACATCAACCTGCCATGTAGATTAGGAGAGTATTGCATCTTCATGGAGTGGTATTGTGAATAGTAAGGATACTCTCCTCTCAGTTGACCAACAGCTTGTCTTCCACATCTAATTCATGGGATCTCCGATCACAAAGAATAGGTTACCACTGTGAACAACTCATATTGTGGGTCTCATACCCATCTCCCTCGATGCATTATCTATCACATTACATGATAGACCCTTAGTAAAAGTATCTGCCAGATTTTTAGACGTTTGGATATAATCCAATGCAATAACTCCAGAGTTTCTCATTTTTCTGACAGACTTTAATCTTCTCTGAACGTGTCTTGATGACTTCATGTTATCCTTTGAGCTGCTCACTTTCGTGATCACAGTTTGATTGTCGCAGTTCATAAGGACACCCGGTACAGGTTTCTCAACAACCGGCAAGTCATTCAAGAGTCGGCAAAGCCAATCTGCTTCAACCGTAGCTGTATCTAGTGCTGTGAGTTCTGCTTCCATTATTGACCTTGTTAAGATGGTCTACTTGCAAGACTTCCAAGAAACAGCGCCACCTCCATGAGTGAATACATAACCGCTCATGGCCTTTATCTCATCAGCATCTGAGATCCAGTTTGAGTCACTATATCCTTCAAGCACCTTTGGATGCCCGGTATAGTGAATTCCATAATTTGCAGTGCCTTTCAAATAACGCAAAACTCTCTCTAGAGCTTTCCAATGCACATCTCCTGGTTTTGAGACAAACCGACTTAGTTTGCTAACAGCAAAAGAGATGTCAGGTCTTGTAGCACTTGCTAAGTACATAAGCGAGCCAATAATCTGAGAATATTTCAATTGATCTCTAGCAATTCTTCGATTCTTTCGAAGTAACACACTCGCATCATATGGTGTTGGAGAGGGCTTGCAATCACTATAGCCAAAGCGACTCAAGATCTTTTCCACATGGTGAGATTATAGCAATGTAATCCCACCATCATCGTCTCTCAACAACTTGATGTTCAGAATGACATCAGCCACTCCTAAATTCTTCATCTCAAAACAACGAGATAGTAAATCCTTGACCTCCTTAATAACATTCAGATTTGTTCCGAAAATCAGTATGTCATCAACATACAAGCAAAGGATAACTCCCTCGCCCCCACCATGGCGATAGTACACACATTTGTCAGCTTCGTTTACAACAAAGCCTGCAGCTGTTAAAGTTCTTTCAAACTTCTCATGCCACTGTTTGGGTGCTTGCTTGAGTCCATACAAAGACTTCAACAACTTGCACACTTTTCCTTCCTGACCATTTAGTACAAACCCATCTGGTTGTTCCATATAAATTTCCTCGTCCAACTCTCCATTTAGGAAAGCAGTCTTAACATCCATTTGATGAACGAGAAGACCATGTGAGGCAGCTAGTGAAAGTAGAACTCGAATAGTGGTCAGTCGAGCCACAGGTGAGTAAGTATCAAAGAAGTCTTCACCTTCCTTTTGGGTATAACCCTTAGCCACGAGCCGAGCCTTGTACTTTTCAATAGTACCATCAGGCCTAAGCTTCTTCTTGAATACCCATTTGCATCCTATAGGTTTGCACCCATAAGGATGATCAGTTATCTCCCAGGTTTCATTCGCCAAGATGGAATCCATCTCGCTACGAACCGCTTCCTTCCAGTAGTCAGCATCTTCAGATGCATAGGCCTCTGAAATAGAACTGGGAGTGTCATCTATGAGATACACAAGAAAATCATCACCAAAGGACCTTACAGTCCTCTGTCTCTTGCTCCTAGTAGGAACTCCATTGTTCTCCTCCACAGGACTTTCAAAGTGTTTCATCGAAATGGCAGGTTCGGTAATTGTAACTGGTTCCTGATTCGATGAACTAGGCATCTCCTGATTAGATGAGGTAGCCATATCCTTCATGGGAAAGATATCTTCAAAGAAAGTCGCATCATTCGACTCCATGATCGTACCGACATGTATGCCAGGTACCTCAGATTTTACAACCAAGAATCTATAGCCAATGCTATGAAAAGCATATCCCAGGAAAACACAATCCACAGTCTTTGGTCCAAGCTTCCGCTTCTTTGGAATTGGAACATTGACTTTCGCCAAACAACCCCATGTTCGTAGATAAGAGAGTTTTAACCTTTTCTTCTCCCATTCCTCGAATGGAGTTATCTCTTTGTTCTTTGTGGGAACTCGGTTTAGGACATGACATGCAGTCAATATCGCCTCCCCCCACCATGCCTTGGAGAGACCCGAAGTGTCTAACATGGCGTTAACCAAATCTGTTAGAGTACGGTTCTTTCTTTCGGCCACCCCATTTGACTGAGGTGAGTAGGGAGGCGTCCTCTCATGGATTATACCATGTTCCGCACAAAAAGCATCAAATTCTTTGGAAAAATACTCTCCACCACGGTCGGACCTAAGCCTCTTGATTTTCCGATCAAGTTGGTTTTCCACTTCAGCTTTATAGATCTTGAAAAAGTTCAAAGCCTCATCCTTAGATTTTAGAAGATACACACGACAGTATCTAGTGGGGTCATCAATTAACGTCATGAAATATTTCTTTCCACCTTTTGTCAAAACACCATTCATTTCACATAGATCTGAATGTATGAGCTCTAGTGGTGCAAGATTTCTCGTTTCCGCAGTCGTGTGAGACTTACGAGGTTCCTTAGCTTGCACACACACTTGACACTTAGATCCCTTGACAGTGGTGAAACTATGGATTAAGTTCAACTTCGCTAGTCGCGACATGCAACCAAAGTTAACATGACAAAGACGTGAATGCCACACATTTGATTCACTATTGTTGCAAATATGATTAACAACTTTATTGCAAACGTCTGATAAAGATAAACGAAACAGGCCTCCTGACTCATAGCCTTTACCAACAAAGGTTCCATACTTGGATATTACAAATTTATTCGACTCAAAGAAAAGCTTGTAGCCATCTCTACACAGAAGAGATCCGCTAACAAGATTTTTATTGACGGAGGGGACATAATGCACGTTCTTCAGCCGCACGATCTTCCCCGAAGTAAACTTCAGATCGACTGTGCCAACACCACGAACAGAAGCACTTGAACCATTGCCCATCAGCACGGTTGAAGTCCCTGCGGTCTGATAAGACGAAAACATGGAAATATCACCGCATACATGCACATTAGCACCCGTGTCAATCAACCAGTCAAGAGAATGACATACTGAAAGAATAGTGGGAAATGTACCATACCCAGCATCCTTCATGTCAGTGTCTCCAATGACAACATTAGCGGTCTTGCCGCCTTTCCCAGGATGACGCTTATCATAGCGATTAGGGTAACTAGGAGCCCAATGATCAGGATCCCCACACACATGACAAGAACCTTTCTTCTTGCCATTCTTCTTCTTGAAGTTAGTGTGTTGCACAGCCTTGTTCTTCCCATCAAACTTTGCTTTTCCATCAAACTTGCCCTTGTTCTTGAACTTGTGGGGCTGGAAGTTCTGCTTCTGTACCACATTGGCACTAGATCCTCCCTCAATACCTCGAGCATGTGTGTCCTTTGCTCTCGCCTTTTCTTCCACATCAAGAGTGCCAATGAGATCTGGGACGGAAAACTTCTGCCTCTTATGCTTCAGCAACGTAACAAAGTTCCTCCATGAAGGAGGAAGCTTAGTGATGATACCTCCGGCAACAAACTTGTCCGATAGCATACAACTGAAGTGCTCAAGTTCTCTAGCAAATGACTGTATCTCATGAGCTTGCTCAACCACGGAGCGCTCTTCAATCATCCTGTAATCATAGAATTGCTCCATGATGTACAGCTCAGTGCCAGCATCCGAGACCCCAAACTTGGCCTCGAGTGCATCCCACATATCTTTTCGATTATCAATTGACGCATAAGCATCAACTATGTTCTCACCAAGAACACTCAAGAGAGCAGCCTTAAACAGAGTATCCATTTTCTAAAAGGCTTGTGCCTGTTGAGCATCAAGCTCCCCTTCAGGTTTGCCAAGAGTGGCGTCATAGCAACTCATGGTTTGAAACCATAAGACTGCTCTCAAGCGCCACCTCTTATAGTGGATACCCTCAAACATAGGAGGTCTCATGGAAGCAGCAAAACCACTTGGTGTAAATTGCCTATAATAAGGTTTTTGGATTGTTGGAAATATGAGCAATTTACCAAATGATTTTATTAACAGAAATATTAAATAAAGCATGACTAATATAGCCGCGATAAGGTGAGTCATGCAATCTGACGGAGAGAAGGTAAATAGCATCTGAATATATGAACTTGAACTGAACACATGTAGGACAGATACTAGATCATGTTGCATATATGGAGTAGAACATAACACATGTAGGGCAAGTACTAGTACGAGAAACTGTGGCAGGACATCTGACAGAAAGAAGAAGAATACATACGGGACAACAGCAGCAGAAGCACTGGACTTGGGGTCGACATCCTCTCCAGCCATGTCGTTGTTGAGGTAGTCAACGTCGGGGAAGAAGTCGTCGTCGGGGAAGTAGTCGTCGGAGTCTGTGATGAAGAAGCCAGTAGTCGCGCAGAGCGCTCCCCAAAAACCTTATCACCCTTCTCCCGTACAGGACTCAAAATGTACGGTCTCGGAGGCCTACTGTCCCGATCTGCGGTGCACGCCGCAAGACGGGATGGGGAAGAACGTCGGCGCCGTTCGAATTCAGTGTCCACTACAGAAAACGTTTCAACTCCCATGTGACCTTTCGTATACCCGTCGTGCGTGGCAAAAATTTAGACATCGGCTCGTTCCCGCAACCCGCGGCGCGTCGTGACGAGGCGGGCGGCGGAGGAGGAGCGCGTGTGGATGTCCCTCTTGTTCTCATGCTCATACATGTGGGGAAAGAACCTCCCTTATAAAGAGGTCCAACTCCCTCTAAACTAGCAATGTGGGACTAAACTTTAGCAGTATCCCTTAACTTGCACAAATGGGCTAAGTGGGCCTCTAGGATTTATTAGGAATTTCTAAAATAATTATTGGGCTGCCCAACATAGACTAAATTCCAGCATAATGTGCTATTAGCTGAGACATTATACACTAATCAATTTAGCAAGAAAATTTTCTACAAGCTATAGCGCGCTATTTTTTCCAGTGAAATTAAGTGGAAGTAAGGGGATCCATTTTACTGGCGTGGACGGTTGATATTAAAAGCTGCAGCACGCATACAGTAACAATTGAACTGACAGCACATACACACCGTGCCTATGATCAGCCCATTAGGATATACTATTATCAAAACACCTCGAGTTAGTTACTTGTACAGACAAATTAATGAAGACAGCCGATCAAAGTTACGGAAGATCCTTCTCACGTATGGAGCATGAAATAACCCCATTAACAATTCAAAACATGTTAAAACTAGCATTTCTAAAGTTGTCTCCGTCAGCTACATATGAATGCATTGGGCCATATCAACTCATTCTTTGATTCGTACGCATGTATATATTCACATTCTGAACTTGTGATGTAAATCTCTCGAATAATATTGAAGGAGACATGAAAGCTATACGTCAAAAGGCTGTGGCAGCTGATTGCCCATGTACCTCTTTCAATGGGACAGGGCTAATGGAGCCATGGAGGTCTCTAGCACTCCATTTAATAATTGCTTCTAATATATATAAGCACGTGTCCGCTCAGAGTATTTCTTTTGGTTTCATTTTATTGGTCTGAAAGCGGCCGATGCTGGTTCAAGATATGTTTGGTAGTCCTTCCGAACTAACACAAATATAATGGGGAGAATTTTCTGAACCTAGACCCAGCCGCATCAAAAAAACAATTGTCCATTTTATATTGAATAGTAAAACAATGAAATATCTGTGCTCTCCTTCTCTCAGTTATGACATGCTCATCTTACACACAGTAAGTGTTATCCGAGCCAAACCTATCTGGTCTTCTATAATCAAGATGCTTGAAGACATTTGTTTTGTCATTCTTAAAATTATCAGGTTTTAAATGTTAAGATTTCCTCAACGAAGTGTCTTGCATTCTAAAATATAGAAAATATATTAGCATGTGATTGGATGTCCATCCAAATGTCCAATGGTTGTGAAAATTTCAGCCAAACAACCTCAAATGTATGATGCTCATGAGCCTACTCACATGTGTGATAGCATTTATATGAGTGCGAATATCACTGTCGAAGAAGGTGACATGCACCTAGATTGATCGAAAAGCTTGTGGCGCCACGAGCAACACCCCCGTAGCAACCCAAACAAACGATCGTGAATCGCCAAACAATGGTGGTCCTCCTCTGATGACAGGATAAGAAGATAAGATATCGTTATTGGCGTCGCTGTGCACCGGAGGGGCCGGCTCGGAGCGGTGGCGCACCGCGGCAAACAGACGGAGCGTTGATGGGGAGAATTTACCACGTGAAAGGTGCACACAAGGCACAACGAATCAGAGCTTTGTCCTCAAGCACAACATGAATTGGACGTGCAGCAGCAACGGTCCCCATAAAAATTAATTATGAAGTAAATTATGTTGATATAAAAACTATATTTAGACTGGTTAGGCGAAGACACTGTCTACTACGCAAAATAATTTGAGTGTAAACTGCACATTTTACCACATAAATTTACCAATTTGTCGCGACACTAGTTAACCCATTGAATATTTTTGCCACATTTGGTTTCTTCTCATTTGTGACACTAGTTGCCTCTCTTCTACTGCCTCCTCGTTTTTTAGTATAAGAGGTTTTGATATGTTATAAGTCAATCTGCCAAAACGTCTTTTATTTCAGAACAGAGAAAATATTTGTTTGCAAAATTGGTTGCCATTTAGGTGGTCATATATGCGTATCTATATCTGCTGTTATAATTTTCACTCATGGTACGTATGTGATCCACCTACATAGTTCATACATAGCAGCCTGGGTGGCAACAATTTCAAAATATGAAAAGAGGTAAAATGTGGCAAGAGTTTTGAATGGGATAACTATTATCACAGCAAGAATAAGGAAGAGGAAGTCTCATTTAGTTGTAGTTTTTACAACACAGATTTTTACTAGCATTCACTTGTCTATTTTTTTTAAAAGCAATGGTCAAAATTATAAGATAGGATCATAAACAGTAAGATACATGTATGTATATTTTAAAGATAAGCAGTAAATTTTAACCGCAACTCTTGAACCAAGTCTAAGAAATAACAACAAACATTTTTATTAGCTTTTTTTTGAGTAACACATTTTTATTAGCTTAATATCAACTAGAAGACCCATTGCACCAATTGGCAGAGAGACTAGCACAAACCGAGAAGCTAAATGAACTATTTGAAACATGATTAGCACTAGTAGAAAACAACCCATTTGTCCCGGTTCCAGAGGCCCATTAGCCCCGGTTCTGGAATGGGTCAACAGATATACATGCTGGTGATATTGTGATTGTTGGCTCTACCCCCGCCGTGGTGGATCGTCTTGTGCAGTCGTTGTCTGCTAGCTTTCCCATCAAAGATTTGGGTCGCCTTGAGTACTTTCTTGGTTTTGGAAGCGTCCTTTCATTCAGGGGGCATGACCTTGACGCAGAAAAAGTATGCTTTAGATCTTCTTCATCGCGTCAACATGGAGAACTGCAAGGCCACTTCCACTTCGCTTGCTACATCCGAGAGTCTCTCACGTCATAGTGGTGCACTACTGGGTAGAGATGACTCATTTCGGTATCGCAGTGTGGTTGGAGCACTTCAGTATTTGACCCTCACTCGTCCTGATATCTCCTTCACAGTGAACAAAGTGTGTCAGTTCCTGTCTCAGCCAACGGAGGATCATTGGGAAGCAGTCAAGCATATTCTGAGATATGTCAAAGGTACGCTAGACATGGGACTACGGATTCGTAAGTCTAGATTTACTGGAGTGAGTATATTCACCGATGCAGACTGGGCAGGCTGTGTTGATGATAGGCGCTCCACTGGTGGTTCTGCTATATTTGTTGGACCTAACCTTGTATCTTGGAGCTCGAAGAAGCAACCCACAATCTCGAGATCAAGCACCGAGGCAGAGTATAAGGCATTGGCCAATGGCGCGGCTGAAGCCATTTGGATAGACTCAGTTCTCACAGAACTTGGAGTCCCACGGCAGCGCACTCCTATATTGTGGTGTGATAACTTAGGGGCAACTTACCTGACGGCGAATCCAGTGTTTCATGCTCGGACCAAACACATTCAGATTGATTTCCACTTTGTGAGAGAACGAGTAGCTGCTTGTGAACTGGAAGTCAGGTTTATTTCTATAGATGATCAGTTAGCGGATGTATTTACTAAACCCGCTACTAGACAGATGCTAGACCATTTTAGAAACAATCTGAATCTTGTATGTAGTTCAGATTGAGGGGGCATGTAAAGTAGGGTCTAGTATATTGTCCTTGTACACGTATTTGTATACGTATGTAATTGTAATTGTGATCATCTATATATTGAGACGTGAGGCTGGATGTCAACCACCCACGCAAAACCCTAAACCCTGTGTTCCAACTGGACTAAAGCCCAATACCTTTACTCCCGGTTCGCTTACGAACCGGGACAGATGGTGCTCCATGTGGCCGCTGCGGCGAGCCCAGGCAGGAGGGCCTTTAGTCCCGTTCGGTAACACCAACCGGGACCAAAAGGCATCCACGCGTTAGCAGCTCAGGAGCTGGGGTTTTTGTTTTTTTTAAGGGGGGGGGGGGTTAGGGAGTTTTGGAGGGTTAATTTAAGGGTTTAATATATTGTGTTAGCTAGCTAATAGAGATAAGTGACCTCTCTTATCTTCGTTCTTGGTCGACGCTAGCTACTATACGTATAGACAGAACTCAACACGCTAGCTAGTAAGCAAATGAAGGAACCATTAAGTACAAAAGATCGTCATGAACATATACAGAGAGGCCGGAGTGCACCTCTCTTTCTCTGAGATTTGTCGAACAACAATTTTCTGTACATCTATCCGACGCTACTAGCTACATATATACAATATAAGATCTCTTACAATCCCTAACATCTCATCTCTATATCAATTTCCACAAGGTATTCTTCGACTTTATTGATGACGTGGTCAAGAAAGAATCCCGCCAATTCTTCTTGAATTGCTCGTCTGCGATCTTGTGGTAGGAGTTCATCCCGCATCTGCCAGATCTAAATAGAAGAAGAGGGTCAATATATGAATGAAACTCAACACAAATGATGGTAATAAAATAAAATTGTGAATATTTTTGCTTACGCACTTCATATTGTTTTTTAGAGTAGCCCCGCTCACAGGTCCAGTGGCGGATGAACTCGCAAACGTAGTATCCACAAAAATCATTCCCGCCTTCCTGCCACAAGCACTTTACAAGAAATAGTGGTCAATCAAACTGATAAGCAAGCATGCTAAATGGTATTAATGAAACTAGCTAGAATCAATGAGAGATGCGCGGAACTAGGTACTAGTACTTACTTTCGGGTGTGTAAATCGCAGCTCACTCGGCAGTCCTGGAGTAATTACGGTGAACTCTTTCCAAACCCTGCCAGACAAAGAAAATAATTACTTGATATCAGGAAATTAATAAAGTTGTCGATATGGTGCGATAATGATCGATTAAACTTACTTCAGGAGCATTTGAGTCATGTCCGCATAGTCCTCGGGATTTTTTCATCTCGAGTCTAAGACGGTTACTACTCCCCGTTCAAGCTTAATCTCTAGGAGAATATAGTGGAAGCTGTGCACGCATGCATAACTCATCATTTACATTACTATAACCTCGAGTAATAAGGGAAACCGAATATGCACAAGACAGTAACACTCACTAAGTTGTAAGGAAAGAGTATCTATGTTTTGATTTTTGAGCAACGATTGTAGCAAGTTGTCCTTGGTTTCTTTGACATTGTGTTTAACTGTCCATTCATGTATGATATTTGGGTTAATGAACCCAATGTCATAGATTTGTGCTTTTTTGCATTCGACGATCTTCAATCTGCATAATATAGTGAGGATAATTATATATACACATGCAATGAAAGAGCTGAGCTATATATAGACTTAATTACATAAGTAGTACTTATAGACAGTAGCAAGTCACAAGTGTTTTGTCGAGGGCCTTTTGATTGTATAACTGGAATAACTCGTCAAACTCAATAGAGAACAAACCAGTTCCAACGAGGTCGTGCTCCTCTTTAATTCTCATCGTCAAAACATCCTTCCCAGACTCGCTGCAGGTTTTCATGTACCATTGATGGAATCTTCGCATCATCGTTGTTAGAGGAGGACTTCCATATTTGACGAGAGGCTTCCCGTACTGGTATCTGAATTCATTCACCTCCATTGTATCAAACACCACATCATCGCTCAGGTAATCAGCAGGATTGGTACCGGGCACCATCCCCGGTAGATTAGTGACGATATCGCTAGACACCTTGAGAGGGGGGCACGATTGATTCGCCTGTTCGCCGAGCTGGGGATTTTTTCCCCACTTCTTCGTTCTGCTAACCTTTTATCACTGGAAGTAGTTCCCGACCGCCCGCATCTTGATATGTCCTTTCAAGAGCGCGAAAATAGTTGGAATCCGTGGAGGCGGGGGTGCTCGCTTCAGGGCATCGATAGTGCGCTTTGCTTTCAGCGGATCTATCATCTCCTTCGGAGGTGTAGGTTTCTTTGCAAAATGGTCCCTCACTTGGACACGACAGATGTCCTCGTTTTCCTTCTCGGTCCTCTCATATGGTAACTTTTTCGGAGTCTTGAGAGATGGACTGTATCTGAATTGCCTTCCCCTCTCGCTGTACTGCTAGCCACCGGAGCGGCGGCGTCTTTCCATCATTGCTTACGAGGCAGAGTGCTCCGATGCGCCGGATGAGCCGAAGCGGCGGCGTCCGTGTTCCGCCGTTGCCGATGAGGCGGAGGAGGAGGCGGACTGTTCGGACACGCCGGAGGAGGCGAAGGAGGAGGCAGAGTGGCCTCACGCGCCGGAGCAGCCGGAGAAGGAGGCGGAGTGCCCTGATCACTCGCTGGAGGAGGAGGAGGAGGAGGAGGAGGAGTGCCCTGACTCGCCGGAGGAGTAGGAGGAGGCGGAGGCGTCCAGTTTGGAAGCTTGATGCACTCTTTCCACCATAGACATGGAGTCTTCAGAGCAAGACCCAGCTGAATCTCCCCTTCACCTGTAGGGTGGTCAAGCTCAAGCTCCTCAAATCCCTCCATTACTTCATCCACCATCACAACAGCATAGCCATGTGGAATCGAAGGCAGTGAAATGTTCCGTAGGGTTGACTAGGTGCAACAGAGCCGACAGCCGTCTTCAAGGTGTGGTTCTGGCATCACTACAAGAAATATGTCAACTTATGACCTTCTCTTAGTGACCCCAGCTGAATTGGTCGTAAATTCACGGCAATTTCGCTTGGAAGGGCTCAAACCCTGAAATTGCTTACACCAAATGGTCACAAAGTAGACAAGAGGCGCCAATGGCCTTATTTCTACCCGATTATGACCAATATAAATAGTCATGAGGTTGTGAACGTGGATGCATTGGTACTTATTGCTATGACTACGCGCCACCTCATCAGTTTTGCCTATGTGTCATGTCCATGTGTCAATTTTTGCCCTAGGTTGTGAAGCAACCTATATTTCTGTCATTTCCAAAATTCCCAAAAAAATCTCATAAATTCTTTGGGTCATATCTTCGTCGAATATGTAAAAACCAACCTTGCCTAGTTCAAAAATATTCATTTTCCTATTCTGTTCAGAGTAACAGTTTGTGAAGGAAGTACCACTTTGGCATGTCCAAATAGTATCCATTTTCTACAGCGCTTTCCTATGCCCAAATAACCATCCTCCACCAAATGCCAGCTCAATCCATTCATTATTTTGAGTCGAGCTTCAACATTCGTATTTATGTCCAGTGTGGTGGTTTGCAAAGCAAGTACCACCCAGGCTCCTCCTTTTGAGCTGAAAATTTGTGAAGACGGTCTTCTTAGTAACTGATCATCCTCAGCCAAAACTCACGCCCATTAGCCATGTTCATTTCCCGTACCGCTTATCAAACACTTGGCTGCTAATTCATGTTTGAGCATCGATCGGTCTCCTCGTGAGAATCTTATGTTGTAATTTTGTTACTAGCACCTACCCGGGGAGTGCTCAACCCACTAGACATGCCTAGGCTGCCCAGAACACATGGCAACACCACGGTCACGCGGTGACCACGCGGCGGGCATGCGAGTCTACGCGCTTTGGAGTTGGGGCCCTCGGCCACCACCCAAACCTCGACGTATCACCACCAAACAATGTATTTATGATTAAATAGGTACTTTTCTACCTATAAATGATTTTTTGAAAAAATAGAGAGCAAACTATGAGGCAGCTGCAGTTCAAATTTGACCCGCTTCCTACTGAATCGGCGGGAATTTGTCTTTTTCACCAGAGGTGGATCAAAACTTTTGACATCCAACCATTTTTTCAATTGTGCATTAAATGTGGCCTAGTATTTTAGAAAATTGATTTGCTCCAATTTTGCAACAAATATATGGTAGGTCCTTCACAAAAAAAACTCATTTCGGGCACTCGGAAAATGAAAAATGTATTTTCCGTGCAAAGAAAATGAAAACTCCCTTAGGCAACATTGTTTGGAATTCCAAGATGCACCCTTTTGCACAATATGAGATCATTTGAACAAACTATGCCAAGAATGTGGCCATAAGATTGATCATTTGGCTTGAAAGGCATGAATCTTCACGCATGATATCTCATTTCTGAGAACACTTTTTTAAAATAATTGCCGTATTGCAAGTTTGTTATTTTTCCTGGTAACTTGGCCACATATAATGACACAATGCGAAGGTTTCCCAATTATTTGATTTTTAAAAAAAAAATTATGCCCGTTTCAAAATGCGGTCAAAACGGCGGGAATGACCGTTCCTAGCTAATGGTTGAATCTTGGATTTTTTTGGTGTTTCTATGATTAAATAGATACTTATGTACCCATAAATGATTTTTGGAAAAAATAAAGAGCAAACTACAAGGCAGCTACAGTTCAAATTTGACCCGCTTCCAGCTGAATAGACGGGAATTTGTCTTCTTCACGAGAGGTGGATCAAAACTTTTTACACCCAACCATTTGGTCAATTGTGCATTAAATATGGCCTAGTATTTTAGAAAAATGATTTGATCCAATTTTGCAACAATTATTTGGTAGGTCCTTCACAAAAAAACCTCATTTGGGGCAATCGAAATATGGAAAATGGTTTTTCCGTGCACAGAAAATGAAAAGTTCCTTAGGAAACATTGTTTGCCATTCCAAGATGCACCCTTTTGCACAATATGAGATCATTTGAACAAACTATGCCAAGAATGTGGCCATAAGATTGATCATTCGGCTTGAAAGCCATGAATCTTCACGCATGATAGCTCATTTATGAGAACACTTTTTTAAAATAATTGCCGTATTGTAAGTTTGTTATTTTTCCTGGTAACTTGGCCACATATAATGACACAATGCGAAGGTTTCCCAATTTTTTTGATTTTTTTTGAATTTTTTATGCCCGTTTCAAAATGCGGTCAAAACGGCGCGAATGACCGTTCCTAGCTAGTGGTTGAATCTTGGATTTTTTGGTGTTTCTCTGATTAAATAGATACTTATGTACCTAGAAATGATTTTTTGAAAAAATAAAGAGCAAACTACAAGGGAACTACAGTACAAATTTGACCCGCTTCCAACTAAATCGGTGGAAATTTGTCTTTTTCATGAGAGGTGGATCAAAACTTTTTACACCCAACCATTTGGTCAATTGTGCATTAAATATGGCCTAGTATTTTATAAAATTGATTTGGTCCAATTTTGCAACAATTATTTGGGATGTCCTTCACAAAAAACCCTCCTTTTGGGCACTCGAAAAATGGAAAATGGTTTTTTCGTCCAAAGAAAATGAAAACTTCCTTAGGCAACATTGTTTGCCATTCCAATATGCACCCTTGTGCATATAAGATCATTTGAACAAACTATGCCATGAATGTGGCCATAAGATTGATCATTTGGCTTGAAAGCCATTGATCTCCACACGTGATAGCTTGTTTCTGAGAACATACTTTTTAAAATAATTGCCGTATTACAAGTTTGTTATTTTTCCTAGGAACTTGGCCACATATAATGACACAATGCGAAGGTTTCCCAATTATTTGATTTTTTTGAATTTTTATGCCTGTTTCAAAATGCGGTCAATACGGCGGGAATGACCGTTCCTAGCTAGTGATTGAATCTTGGAAATTTTTTGATGTTTCTCTGATTAAATAGATATTTATGTACCTATAAATGATTTTTGGGAAAAAATTTTGTAAACTATGAGGTAGCAATAGTTCAAAATTTACCCGCTTCCTATTGAATCGGCAGAAATTTGTCTTTTTCATGAGAGGTGGATCGAAACTTTTGACATCCAACCATTTGGTCAATTATGCATTAAATATGGCCTAGTATTTTTGAAAATTGATTTTGTCCAATTTTGCAACAAATATATGGTAGGTCCTTCACAAAAAAATTCATTTTGGACACTTGAAAATAGAAAATGAAATTTCCGTGCAAAGAAACTGAAAATTTCCTTTGTCAACATTATTTCTCATTCCAAGATGCAAACTTGTGTAAAATATAATCTCATTTGAACTATTCCAAGATGCAAACTTATGCGAATTTTTTTTAATTTCTCAGCTCATAAAATAGCTGACATGATTTTAACACATTATTTTTAGTCAACTACGACCAATTTAGATGGTCATAGCATCCTACTACATTCTGATTGGTCCGTGGATGTCTCACGCGGATCGTGCATCAAACACCGTTGGATGCTCGCGGATCCAACAGCAGTGCTGAATCCTTCCACACCAACCCTAGCCTGGTCATTTTCCATCCACGCCCCGCCTCCTTTCTTCCCCACATCCATCCATCGATCCCACCGAATCGCTCGAACCCTTCCAGATCAAAACAGAGCGAGAGCTCCCCTCCTCCTTTCCAGATCGCCGCCACCTCCTCCGGTGGAGCTCGCCTCCGTCCATGGCCTCCTCCACGCCCTCCTCTTCTCACCCCTCCTCTTCCCTCACGTGAAGGGAGAGAAGAACCCGAGGGAGGGAGATCCAACGCGATCCAGCCTCGGCCTCCAAGAAACCCAATCCCACCACCGCCTGTTGTTGCGGCTGCTGCTCCGGGATCGAGGCGCGCGCGGCGGTGATGGCGATCGAGAAGAAGGGGATGTCGGCGTACGAGGCGGAGCGGGAGAGGACGGTAGAGGAGAACAAGCGCAAGATGGAGGCGCTCAACCTACGCACCTCTCCGCCGCCGTCGCCACCTACGCCCCCAAGACCCCCTCCCACATGGTACCTCCCTCCTTGCCGCCTTCTATTTCTGCTCCAGCCGCCCCGTTCGCCGAATTGATCGTTCACTGCCATTAATCGAGCATTTCCCTTTCTTGTTTTCGCGCTTGAGCAGAAGCACAAGCGGCGCAGGATCATCTACGCAGCGACCCCCGTCCCGTCGCCGCCGAGGAGGTCCCGCAGGCTCGCCCACCTCCTCGAGGTCAAGTACGCTGATGCCTGCGCGGAGGTATCCATCCGTCTGTCCACCTCGTCCTGCTCCCTTGCCTGATCTATACCAAGCTTTTGGGGGAAATGCTTATAATGAATGAATGCACCTGTTTCTTGTGATTTTTGCATACACACGGTTTATATTTCGTCCCTTGCGCGGCTAATTTGCCTTTTGCTGCGAGATGCGACTGATTTTGTCCATCTTTTGGTGTGAGATGGCAACCGATTTTGCCTCTTGCTCGTCGTTTTTTTACTGCCTATTGCTGCTCATACTGTAACTGCAAGTACACTGTTGAACTGCAAGATGATGTTTACTTCACATTTTTATCTCTTGATGATGAGTTGTCTTGTCCCAGATTATGTCAATTTATTACGAACTAGTCTAAGAGTTAAAGCAACTAATTTGACCTTTCCTCACTGTTTTTACTCTCTAGTGCTGCTCATACTGTAAGTGGTACAGCCTGTTGCTCAATTGAAGATGATATTTTCTTCACGTTTTTTTCTTCTATTGAACTGACCTAGATTATGTAAATTTAGTACTCCTTGCAGCATGATGCCTAAGCTAATAATTTATCTGTCCTGATACAGAGTTCTGTAACTGAGTTTTGTAACTAATGTTCTTTATTTGACAGTCTATAGCCTCTTATAGTTGAAAACTTGAATAGTAACATTATGTGTGCTGCTATGTCTCTTATAGTTTCAGAAAAAACATTAATTTATCTGTCCTGTTCTATTAATCCTAAAGATCAAACTCAAATGCATATGTTGCTTAACCTGACTGGCTTGAGTATTGTTCCGAACGAATTAAACTACAGATTCCCTTCACTATTTTTCTTCTAGTTATCTCATAGGATTACTCATGAGGCACATCTATTCTCTCCATTTTTTAGAACAAAAATGTGATTATGCTTATGAGGAATGTTGAATATTTTTGTGCATTAGCTTCTGCTGGGATTTCTTGGGTCGAATTGTACCCTGGTGGTGATCCTCTCTCCACTTTTTAGAACCAAAATGTGATTAATTCAGCTTATGAGGAATGTTGAATATATTTGTGCATTAGCTTCTGCTGGGATTTTTTTGGTCGATTTGTACCCATTGGTCCATTATGGTGGTGATCCTCTTTACTTTATTGGCTGAATAAGCTTGATCTTGGACTGATCGTGTATATTGGAACGTACAAGACTCGTGTGGAATTAGTTAAGTTGATATCAAATACATTTGTTGCATGCTCCATTAGTGGTTTATACTTGAAACGTGGCTTGTCATTTTTAGTAAATATTACATCATCAAAGTTGTTTTATACATGCTGTTGGTAACTGTATACTCTCCTAACAGTTTTATTACTTGTTGTATGCAGGCTGATTGGAGCCTATTTTTTCCTTTAAAATCCTATTTTTGATAGCAGGTGCTCATTGAGCTGTCTAAGAACAAGCAGACCATCATTTCACCATTTTTGGCTGCCCCAGGTTATGTCATCTCTCCCTGGCCTATTCTAGCCAGCGCTATCTTCTTTGTTCCTGACTATAAAAATTGATGCATGCGCCATGCTCTAAAGTGGAAAATCATTGGAAAATCACTGTTAGCTTATATTGTCCATCTGTTCTGTTAACTTGTACTGTGCTGGTACTTACCGTTTGCAAAATATATCTCAGTTTTTGCTGTTATGAGAATGTTATATGCATGGTTTCTTGTTAAATCTAAAGTTCTGCAACAAATTTTCATCGTTATGAGAATTTTGTATTCACGGATTCACTTGATTATGTTTCTAACTTTTCATAATTTATTATTTGCAGATGTCGGCCTTCATTCTTCAAAAGTTGGGTGTACATGAGCTGTAGGAAGACGAATCCTGAAGAAAAACCACACCCAGAATGCGTTTTAGCTCGCTGGAGCTAGTTGTGTGTATATTTAGTTGTATTTTATAGCTGCATACCAGATTTGTACTATGTACTTTGCTTGGCTGTTGTAATGTACCATCTCAGTTTTGGGTGTACATGATTGTAATGTACTTTGGTTGGCTGTTGTATGAAATATTATGTCTTGTTGGCTCTTTTTGAATCAAATTATTTAATTGCACAAATATAGTATTGACGTGTGGTAATTGGTTCCCAATTGACTAGTGGGACCTACTTTAAAATGGAAAAGAAACAAAAGAAAATGAATAAATGGGCTGGAAAAAGGCTGAGGCCCAAAAAATGTGGACTGTAAAAGGTTGTTGCCCAAAAAATAAGTCTGTTGGGCCAGGCCCATGTAGCCGACCAAATATTCACATGAAAAAAACAATAAATGGGCTGAATTGTTGGGCTCGGCCCATGTAAAAACCCCAATTGGACCGGGCTGATTTTAACCAACGACCTTTTCAATTCGTCGCAATTTTGCCACGTTAGATTGCCACGTCGGATCCGACGTGGCCTGGGGAGAGAGCTAGCGACCAAAACAGAAGGTCATAGGATCAACGACCTTTTGTTAAAGGTCGCTATAGTCAATTTACGATCGCCAGCTTTTGACCTTCTGTTTTTGGTCACAAAAAGGTCGTAAATGGAAATATGTGACCTTTCAGTGAAAAATAGTGGTGGTCACAAGTTGACATATTTCTTGTAGTGGCTCGTCGCTCCGCCCTCCTGAGCCCTCGGCTCGGGCGTACAAGGGTAGCGGGAACTCTGGCGGAGGTCGCTCGCACCAAGGCCTCGTCACCACCTTCATCGCCGCTTCATCGCAGCGGTGAACCGACCTCTTCTTTGGCGGGAGCGGCCCCAGATCATCGTGGGGGGCTTTTCCTTTCTCTTCAGCGGAGAACCTTCGGATGGGTGCCATTCCTGCTAGCAGTGGAGCAAAGAGGAAGAAGCAAGTGGACCCAGGAAGAGATGGGTGATGGGGGCTTTGCCCCCTCCCATTTATAGCGAAAGAAGGCCAACCGGCGCCTCCCACGATCACAGGTAATGATGGTTTTTCTTGCATGTCGCATGGACTTGTCAAATCAGGCAGTTGCCGAGGCAGTGTGGGGAAGTGGAGACGCCCACGTCCAATCAACCGCCATGCGTCGACCAAGGCCGCAGGCTTTTGGGGCCCGCGGCGCTCCATACTTGACCTTTGGCTTCGCCTCGAAGCCAAGCCCGAGCGCACCTTGGGCCCGGGGGCTACTGTCGGCATTCTCACTACAAGAAATATGTCAACTTATGACCTTCTCTTAGTGACCCAGCTGAATTGGTCGTAAATTCACGGCAATTTCGCTTGGAAGGGCTCAAACCCTGAAATTGCTTACACCAAATGGTCACAAAGTAGACAAGAGGCGCCAATGGCCTTATTTCTACCCGATTACGACCAATATAAATAGTCATGAGGTTGTGAACGTGGATGCATTGGTACTTATTGCTATGACTAGGCGCCACCTCACCAGTTTTGCCTATGTGTCATGTCCATGTGTCAATTTTTGCCCTAGGTTGTGAAGCAACCTATATTTCTGTCATTTCCAAAATTCCCAAAAAAATCTCATAAATTCTTTGGGTCATATCTTCGTCGAATATGTAAAAACCTTCCTTGCCTAGTTCAAAAATATTCATTTTCCTATTCTGTTCAGAGTAACAGTTTGTGAAGGAAGTACCACTTTGGCATGTCCAAATAGTATCCATTTTCTACAGCGCTTTCCTATGCCCAAATAACCATCCTCCACCAAATGCCAGCTCAATCCATTCATTATTTTGAGTCGAGCTTCAACATTCGTATTTATGTCCAGTGTGGTGGTTTGCAAAGCAAGTACCACCCAGGCTCCTCCTTTTGAGCTGAAAATTTGTGAAGACGGTCTTCTTAGTAACTGATCATCCTCAGCCAAAACTCACGCCCATTAGCCATGTTCATTTCCCGTACCGCTTATCAAACACTTGGCTGCTAATTCATGTTTGAGCATCGATCGGTCTCCTCGTGAGAATCTTATGTTGTAATTTTGTTACTAGCACCTACCCGGGGAGTGCTCAACCCACTAGACATGCCTAGGCTGCCCAGAACACATGGCAACACCACGGTCACGCGGTGACCACGCGGCGGGCATGCGAGTCTACGCGCTTTGGAGTTGGGGCCCTCGGCCACCACCCAAACCTCGACGTATCACCACCAAACAATGTATTTATGATTAAATAGGTACTTTTATACCTATAAATGATTTTTTGAAAAAATAGAGAGCAAACTATGAGGCAGCTGCAGTTCAAATTTGACCCGCTTCCTACTAAATCGGCGGGAATTTGTCTTTTTCACCAGAGGTGGATCAAAACTTTTGACATCCAACAATGTTTTCAATTGTGCATTAAATGTGGCCTAGTATTTTAGAAAATTGATTTGCTCCAATTTTGCAACAAATATATGGTAGGTCCTTCACAAAAAAACTCATTTCGGGCACTCGGAAAATGAAAAATGTATTTTCCGTGCAAAGAAAATGAAAACTCCCTTAGGCAACATTGTTTGGAATTCGAAGATGCACCCTTTTGCACAATATGAGATCATTTGAACAAACTATGCCAAGAATATGGCCATAAGATTGATCATTTGGCTTGAAAGGCATGAATCTTCACGCATGATATCTCATTTCTGAGAACACTTTTTAAAATAATTGTCGTATTGCAAGTTTGTTATTTTTCCTGGTAACTTGGCCACATATAATGACACAATGTGAAGGTTTCCCAATTATTTGATTTTTTTTAAAAAAATTAAGCCCGTTTCAAAATGCGGTCAAAACGGCGGGAATGACCGTTCCTAGCTAGTGGTTGAATCTTGGATTTTTTTGGTGTTTCTATGATTAAATAGATACTTATGTACCTAGAAATGATTTTTGGAAAAAATAAAGAGCAAACTACAAGGCAGCTACAGTTCAAATTTGACCCGCTTCCAACTGAATAGACGGAAATTTGTCTTTTTCACGAGAGATGGATCAAAACTTTTTACACCCAACCATTTGGTCAATTGTGCATTAAATATGGCCTAGTATTTTATAAAAATTATTTGATCCAATTTTGCAACAATTATTTGGTAGGTCCTTCACAAAAAAACCTCATTTGGGGCAATCGAAATATGGAAAATGGTTTTTCCGTGCACAGAAAATGAAAACTTCCTTAGGAAACATCGTTTGCCATTCCAAGATGCACCCTTTTGCACAATATGAGATCATTTGAACAAACCATGCAAAGAATGTGGCCATAAGATTGATCATTTGGCTTGAAAGGCATGAATCTTCACGCATGATAGCTCATTTCTGAGAACACTTTTTTAAAATAATTGCCGTATTGCAAGTTTGTTATTTTTCCTGGTAACTTGGCCACATATAATGACACAATGCGAAGGTTTCCCAATTTTTTGATTTTTTTTGAATTTTTTATGCCCGTTTCAAAATGCGGTCAAAACGGCGGGAATGACCGTTCCTAGCTAGTGGTTGAATCTTGGATTTTTTTGGTGTTTCTCTGATTAAATAGATACTTATGTACCTAGAAATGATTTTTTGAAAAAATAAAGAGCAAACTACAAGGCAACTACAGTTCAAATTTGACCCGCTTCCAGCTGAATCGGTGGAAATTTTTCTTTTTCAAGAGAGGTGGATCAAAACTTTTTACACCCAACCATTTGGTCAATTGTGCATTAAATATGGCCTAGTATTTTATAAAATTGATTTGGTCCAATTTTGCAACAATTATTTGGGATGTTCTTCACAAAAAACCCTCCTTTTGGGCACTCGAAAAATGGAAAATGGTTTTTTCGTCCAAAGAAAATGAAAACTTCCTTAGGCAACATTGTTTGCCATTCCAATATGCACCCTTGTGCACAATATAAGATCATTTGAACAAACTATGCCATGAATGTGGCCATAAAATTGATCATTTGGCTTGAAAGCCATTGATCTCCACACGTGATAGCTTGTTTCTGAGAACATACCTTTTAAAATAATTGTCGTGTTACAAGTTTGTTATTTTTCCTAGGAACTTGGCCACATATTATGACACAATGCGAAGGTTTCCCAATTATTTGATTTTTTTGAATTTTTATGCCCGTTTCAAAATGCGGTCAAAACAGCGGGAATGACCGTTCCTAGCTAGTGATTGAATCTTGGAAATTTTTTGATGTTTCTCTGATTAAATAGATACTTATGTACCTATAAATGATTTTTGGGAAAAAAATTTGTAAACTATGAGGTAGCAATAGTTCAAATTTTACCCGCTTCCTATTGAATCAGCAGAAATTTGTCTTTTTCCTGAGAGGTGGATCGAAACTTTTAACATCCAACCATTTGGTCAATTATGCATTAAATATGGCCTAGTATTTGTGAAAATTGATTTTGTCCAATTTTGCAACAAATATATGGTAGGTCCTTCACAAAAAAAAAATCATTTTGGACACTTGAAAAATAGAAAATGAAATTTCCGTGCAAAGAAACTGAAAATTTCCTTTGTCAACATTATTTCTCATTCCAAGATGCAAACTTGTGTAAAATATAATCTCATTTGAACTATTCCAAGATGCAAACTTATGCGATTTTATTTTAATTTCTCAGCTCATAAAATAGCTGACATGATTTTAACACATTATTTTTAGTCAACTACGACCAATTTAGATGGTCATAACGTCCTACTACATTCTGATTGGTCCGTGGATGTCTCACGCGGATCGTGCATCAAACACCGTTGGATGCTCGCGGATCCAACGGCAGTGCTGAACCCTTCCACACCAACCCTAGCCTGGTCATTTTCCATCCACCCCCCCCCCCGCCTCCTTTCTTCCCCACATCCATCCATCGATCCCACCGAATCGCTCGAACCCTTCCAGATCAAAACAGAGCGAGAGCTCGCCTCCTCCTTTCCAGATCGCCGCCACCTCCTCCGGTGGAGCTCGCCGCCGTCCATGGCCTCCTCCACGCCCTCCTCTTCTCACCCCTCCTCTTCCCTCACCAGAAGGGAGAGAAGAACCCGAGGGAGGGAGATCCAAGGCGATCCAGCCTCGGCCTCCAAGAAACCCAATCCCACCACCGCCTGCTATTGCGGCTGCTGCTTCGGGATCGAGGCGCGCGCGACGGTGATGGCGATCGAGAAGAAGGGGATGTCGGCGTACGAGGCGGAGCGGGAGAGGACGGTGGAGGAGAACAAGCGCAAGATGGAGGCGCTCAACCTACGCACCTCTCCGCCGCCGTCGCCACCTACGCCCCCAAGACCCCCTCCCACATGGTACCTCCCTCCTTGCCGCCTTCTATTTCTGCTCCAGCCGCCCCGTTCGCCGAATCGATCGTTCGCTGCCATTAATCGAGCATTTCCCTTTCTTGTTTTCGCGCCTGAGCAGAAGCACAAGCGGCGCAGGATCATCTACGCAGCGACCCCCGTCCCGTCGCCGCCGAGGAGGTCCCGCCGGCTCGCCCACCTCCTCGAGGTCAAGTACGCTGATGCCTGCGCGGAGGTATCCATCCGTCCGTCCACCTCGTCCTGCTCCCTTGCCTGATCTGTACCAAGCTTTTGGGGGAAATGCTTATAATGAATGAATGCACCTGTTTCTTGTGATTTTTGCGTACACACGGTTTATATTTCGTCCCTTGCGCGGCTAATTTGCCTTTTGCTGCGAGATGCGACTGATTTTGTCCATCTTTTGGTGTGAGATGGCAACCGATTTTGCCTCTTGCTCGCCGTTTTTTTACTGCCTATTGCTGCTCATACTGTAACTGCAAGTACACTTTTGAACTGCAAGATGATGTTTACTTCACATTTTTATCTCTTGATGATGAGTTGTCTTGTCCCAGATTATGTCAATTTATTACGAACTAGTCTAAGAGTTAAAGCAACTAATTTGATCTTTCATCACTGTTTTTACTCTCTAGTGCTGCTCATACTGTAAGTGGTACAGCCTGTTGCTCAACTGAAGATGATATTTTCTTCACGTTTTTTTCTTCTATTGAACTGACCCAGATTATGTAAATTTAGTACTCCTTGCAGCATGATGCCTAAGCTAATAATTTATCTGTCCTGATACAGAGTTCTGTAACTGAGTTCTGTAACTGATGTTCTTTATTTGACAGTCTATAGCCTCTTATAGTTGAAAACTTGAATAGTAACATTATGTGTGCTGCTATGTCTCTTATAGTTTCAGAAAAAACATTAATTTATCTGTCCTGTTCTATTAATCCTGAAGATCAAACTCAAATGCATATGTTGCTTAACCTGACTGGCTTGAGTATTGTTCCGAACGAATTAAGCTACAGATTCCCTTCACTATTTTTCTTCTAGTTATCTCATAGGATTACTCATGAGGCACATCTATTCTCTCCATTTTTTAGAACAAAAATGTGATTATGCTTATGAGGAATGTTGAATATTTTTGTGCATTAGCTTCTGCTGGGATTTTTTTTGGTCGATTTGTAGCCTAGTGGTGATCCTCTCTCCACTTTTTAGAACCAAAATGTGATTAATTCAACTTAGGAGGAATGTTGAATATATTTGTGCATTAGCTTCTGCTGGGATTTTTTTGGTCGATTTGTACCCATTGGTCCATTATGGTGGTGATCCTCTTTACTTTATTGGCTGAATAAGCTTGATCTTGGACTGATCGTGTATATTGGAACGTACAAGACTCATGTGGAATTAGTTAAGTTGATATCAAATACATTTGTTGCATGCTCCATTAGTGGTTTATACTTGAAACGTGGCTTGTCATTTTTAGTAAATATTACATCATCAAAGTTGTTTTATACATGCTGTTGGTAACTGTATACTCTCCTAACAGTTTTATTACTTGTTGTATGCAGGCTGATTGGAGCCTATTTTTTCCTTTAAAATCCTATTTTTGATAGCAGGTGCTCATTGAGCTGTCTAAGAACAAGCAGATCATCATTTCACCATTTTTGGCTGCCCCAGGTTATGTCATCTCTCTGGCCTATTCTAGCCAGCGCTATCTTCTTTGTTCCTGACTATAAAAATTGATGCATGCGCCATGTTCTAAAGTGGAAAATCATTGGAAAATCACTGTTAGCTTATATTGTCCATCTGTTCTGTTAACTTGTACTGTGCTGGTACTTATCGTTTGCAAAATATATCTCAGTTTTTGCTGTTATGAGAATGTTATATGCATGGTTTCTTGTTAAATCTAAAGTTCTGCAACAAATTTTCATCGTTATGAGAATTTTGTATTCACGGATTCACTTGATTATGTTTCTAACTTTTCATAATTTATTATTTGCAGATGTCGGCCTTCATTCTTCAAAAGTTGGGTGTACATGAGCTGTAGGAAGACGAATCCTGAAGAAAAACCACACCCAGAATGCGTTTTAGCTCACTGGAGCTAGTTGTGTGTATATTTAGTTGTATTTTATAGCTGCATACCAGATTTGTACTATGTACTTTGCTTGGTTGTTGTAATGTACCATCTCAGTTTTGGGTGTACATGATTGTAATGTACTTTGGTTGGCTGTTGTATGAAATATTATGTCTTGTTGGCTCTTTTTGAATCAAATTATTTAATTGCACAAATATAGTATTGACGTGTGGTAATTGGTTCCCAATTGACTAGTGGGACCTACTTTAAAATGGAAAAGAAACAAAAGAAAATAAATAAATGGGCTGGAAAAAGGCTGAGGCCCAAAAAATGTGGACTATAAAAGGTTGTTGCCCAAAAAATAAGTCTGTTGGGCCAGGCCCATGTAGCCGACCAAATATTCACATGAAAAAAACAATAAATGGGCTGAATTGTTGGGCTCGGCCCATGTAAAACCCCCAATTGGACCGGGCTGATTTTAACCAACGACCTTTTCAATTCGTCGCAATTTTGCCACGTCAGATTGCCACGTCGGATCCGACGTGGCCTGGGGAGAGAGCTAGCGACCAAAACAGAAGGTCATAGGATCAACGACCTTTTGTTAAAGGTTGCTATAGTCAGTTTACGGACCGCCAGCTTTTGACCTTCTGTTTTTGGTCACAAAAAGGTCGTAAATGGAAATTTGTGACCTTTTAGTGACCAATAGTGGTGGTCACAAGTTGACATATTTCTTGTAGTGCATTTCGTTATAAGCTGGCAATGTTGAGCCTCCGTGATAGCATCCACAGGATAGCTAGGAGCCGTGAAGTCAGGCTGCTGAACGAGCTTCGTGGAAGCCATGATGCTTCTCCGCTGAGATGGCGGGGTAGCTTCGTGCCGCTGAGATGTGAAGGAAATATGCCCTAGAGGCAATAATGAAGTTAATATTTATTTCCTTATTTCATGATAAATGTTTATTATTCATGCTAGAATTGTATTAACCGGAAACATGATACATGCGTGAATACATAGACAAACAGAGTGTCACTAGTATGCCTCTACTTGACTAGCTCGTTATTCAAAGATGGTTATGTTTCCTAGCCATAGACATGAGTTGTCATTTGATTAACGGGATCACATCATTAGGAGATTGATGTGATTGACATGACCCATTCCATTAGCTTAGCACCCGATCGTTTAGTATGTTGCTATTGCTTTCTTCATGACTTATACATGTTCCTATGACTATGAGATTATGCAACTCCCGTTTACCGTAGGAACACTTTGTGTGCTACCAAACGTCACAACGTAACTGGGTGATTATAAAGGAGCTCTATAGGTGTCTCCGAAAGTATTTGTTGGGTTGGCGTATTTCGAGATTAGGATTTGTCACTCCGAATGTCGGAGAGGTATCTCAGGGCCTTCTCGGTAATGCACATCACATAAGCCTTGCAAGCATTGCAACCAATAAGATAGTTGCAAGATGATGTATTACGGAACGAGTAAAGAGACTTGCCGGTAACGAGATTGAACTAGGTATTGGATACCGACGATCGAATCTCGGGCAAGTAACATACCGATGACAAAGGGAACAACGTATGTTGTTATGCGGTCTGACCGATAAAGATCTTCGTAGAATATGTAGGAGCCAATATGGGCATCCAGGTCCCGCAATTGGTTATTGACCGGAGACGTGTCTCGGTCATGTCTACATTGTTCTCGAACCGTAGGGTCCGCACGCTTAAGGTTTCGATGACAGTTATATAATGAGTTTATGAGTTTTGATGTACCGAAGGAGTTAGGAGTCCCGGATGAGAACGGGGACATGACGAGGAGTCTCGAAATGGTCGAGACGTAAAGATCGATATATTGGACGACTATATTCGGACATCGGAAAGGTTCTAAGTGGTTCGGGTATTTTCGGGAGTACCGGGGAGTTACGGGAATACGGGGGGAAGAAGTATATGGGCCTTATTGGGCTTTAGGGAAGAGGGAGAGGCAGGCTGTGCGCCCCCCCATTGGCTAGTCCGAATTGGACTAGGGGGAGGGGCGGCGCCCCCTCCTTCCTTCTCTTCCCTCTTCCCCTTCCTTGTCTCCTACTCCTAATACATGGAAGGACTCCTAGTTGGACTAGGAAAGGGGTAATCCTACTCCCGGTGGGAGTAGGACTCCCCAGGGCGCGCCATAGAGAGGGCCGGCCCTCCCCTCCTCCACTCCTTTATATACGGGGGCAGGGGGCACCCCATGGACACACAAGTTGATCTTCGTGATCGTTCCTTAGCCGTGTGTGGTGCCCCCTCCACCATATTTCACCTCGGTCATATCGTTGCAGTGCTTAGGTGAAGCCCTGCGTCGGTAGAACATCATCATCGTCATCACGCCATCGTGCTGACGGAACTCATCCTCGAAGCTTTGCTGGATCGGAGCCCCGGGAGCGTCATCGAGCTGAACGTGTGCTAAGAACTCGGAGGTGCCGGAGTAACGGTGCTTGGATCGGTCGGATCGGGAAGACGTACGACTACTTCCTCTACGTTGCGTCAACGCTTCCGCTTCGGTCTACGAGGGTACGTAGACAACACTCTCCCCTCTCGTTGCTATGCATCACCATGATCTTGCGTGTGCGTAGGAATTTTTTTGAAATTACTACGTTCCCCAACAGTGGCATCCGAGCCTAGGTTTTTATGGTTTGATGTTATATGCACGAGTAGAACACAAGTGAGTTGTGGACGATATAAGTCATACTGCCTACCAGCATGTCATACTTTGGTTCGGCGGTATTGTTGGATGAAGCGGCCCGGACCGACATTACGCGTATGCTTACGCGAGACTGGTTCTACCGACGTGCTTTGCACACAGGTGGTTGGCGGGTGTCAGTTTCTCCAACTTTAGTTGAGCCGAGTATGGCTACGCCCGGTCCTTGCGAAGGTTAAAACAGAGTCTATTTGACAAACTATCGTTGTGGTTTTGATGCATAGGTAAGATTGGTTCTTGCTTAAGCCCGTAGCAGCCACGTAAAACTTGCAACAAACAAAGTAGAGGACGTCTAACTTGTTTTTGCAGGGCATGTTGTGATGTGATATGGTCAATACATGATGCTAAATTTTATTGTATGAGATGATCATGTTTTGTAACTGAGTTATCGGCAACTGGCAGGAGCCATATGGTTGTCGCTTTATTGTATGCAATGCAATCACCCTGTAATGCTTTACTTTATCACTAAGCGGTAGCGATAGTCGTAGAAGCATAAGATTGGTGAGACGACAACGATGCAACGATGGAGATCAAGGTGTCACGCCGGTGACGATGGCAATCATGAAGGTGCTTCGGAGATGGAGATCACAAGCACAAGATGATGATGGACATATCATATCACTTATATTGATTGCATGTGATGTTTATCTTTTTATGCATCTTATCTTGCTTTGATTGACGGTAGCATTATAAGATGATCTCTCACTAAATTATCAAGAAGTGTTCTCCCTGAGTATGCACCGTTGCCAAAGTTCGTCGTGCCCAGACACCACGTGATGATCGGGTGTGATAAGCTCTACGTCCATCTACAACGGGTGCAAGCCAATTTTGCACACACGGAATACTCGGGTTATACTTGACGAGCCTAGCATATGCAGATATGGCCTCGGAACACGGAGACCGAAAGGTCGAGCGTGAATCATATAGTAGATATGATCAACATAATGATGTTCACCATTGAAGACTAATCCATTTCACGTGATGATCGGTTATGGTTTAGTTGATTTGGATCACATGATCACTTAGAAGATTAGAGGGATGTCTATCTAAGTGGGAGTTCTTAAGTAATATGATTAATTGAACTTTAATTTATCATGAACTTAGTCCTGGTAGTATTAGCATATCTATGTTGTAGATCAATAGCTCGCGTTGTTGCTTTCATATGTTTATTTTAATATGTTCCTAGAGAAAATTGTGTTGAAAAATGTTAGTAGCAATGATACGGATTGGATCCGTGATCTAAGGTTTATCCTCATTGCTGCACAGAAGAATTATGTCCTTGATGCACCGCTAGGTGACAGGCCTATTGCAGGAGCAGATGCATACGTTATGAACGTTTGGCTAGCTCAATATGACGAGTACTTGATAGTTTAAGTGCACCATGCTTAACAGCTTAGAATCGGGACTTCAAAGATGTTTTGAACGTCATGGAGCATATGAGATGTTCCAGGAGTTGAAGTTAATATTTCAAGCAAATACCCGAGTTGATAGATATGAAGTCTCCAACATGTTCTATAGCTAAAAGATGAAGGAGAATCGCTCAACTAGTGAGCATGTGCTCAGATTGTCTGGGTACTACAATCGCTTGAATCAAGTGGGAGTTAATCTTCCAGATAAAATAGTGATTGACAGAATTCTCTAGTCACCATCACCAAGTTAGTAGAACTTCGTGATGAACTATAATATGCAAGGGATAACGGAAACGATTCCCAAGCTCTTCGTGATGCTAAAATCAACGAAGGTAGAAATCAAGAAAAACATCAAGTGTTGATGGTTAACAAGACCACTAGTTTCAAGTAAAGGGCAAAGGGAAGAAGAGGAACTTCAAGAAGAACGGCAAGCAAGTTGCTGCTCAAGTGAAGAAGCCCAAGTCTGGACCTAAGCCTGAGACTGAGTGCATTTACTGCAAAGGGACTGGTCACTGGAAGCGGAACTGCCCCAAGTATTTGGCGGATAAGAAGGATGGCTAAGTGAACAAAGGTATATTTGATATACAGATTATTGATGTGTATTTTACTAGTGTTCATAGCAACCCCTCGGTATTTGATACTGGTTCAGTTGCTAAGAGTAGTAACTCGAAACGGGAGTTGCAGAATGAACAAAGACTAGTTAAGAGTGAAGTGACGTTGTGTGTTGGAAGTGGTTCCAAGATTGATATGATCATCATCGCACACTCCATATACTTTCGGGATTAGTGTTAAACCTAAATAAGTGTTATTTGGTGTTTGCATTGAGCATGAATATGATTTGATCATGTTTATTGCAAAACGGTTGTTCATTTAAGTTAGAGAACAATTGTTGTTCTGTTTACATGAATAAAACCTTCTATGGTCATACACACCAATGAAAATGGTTTGTTGGATCTCGATCGTAGTAATACACATATTCATAATATTGAAAGCCAAAAGATGCAAAGTTAATAATGATAGTGCAACTTGTTTGTGGCACTGCCGTTTAGGTCATATTGGTGTAAAGCGCATGAAGAAACTCCATGCTGATGGATTTTTTGAATCACTTGATTATGAATCACTTGATGCTTGCGAACCATGTCTCTTGGGCAAGATGACTAAAACGCCGTCCTCCGGAACAATGGAGCAAGCAACAGATTTGTTGGAAATCATACATACTCATGTATGTGGTCCAATAAAGCTTGCAGCGGGTATCATTATTTTCTGACTTTCACAGATGATTTAAGCAGATATGGGTATATCTACTTAATGAAATAGAAGTCTGAAACATATGTAAAAGTTCAAAGAATTTCAGAGTGAAGTGGAAAATCATCGTGACAAGAAAATAAAGTTTCTACGATCTGATCGTGGAAGAGAATATTTGAGTTACGAGTTTGGCCTTCAATTAAAACAATGTGGAATAGTTTCACAAAACTCATGCCACCTGGAACACCATAGCATAATGGTGTGTCCGAACATCATAACCGCACTTTATTGGATATAGTGCAATCTATGATGTTTCTTACCGATTTACCACTATCGTTTTGGGATTATGCATTAAAGACAGCTGCATTCACGTTTAAAAGGGCACCATCTAAGTCCGTTGAGACGACACAATCTGAACAGTGGTTTGGCAAGAAACCAAAGTTGTCGTTTCTTAAAGTTTGGGGTTGCGATGCTTATAAGAAAAGTTTCATCATGATAAGCTCAAACCCAAATCGGAGAAATGTGTCTTCATAGGATACCCAAAGGAGACAGTTGGGTACACCTTCTATCACAGATCCGAAGGCAAGATACTCGTTGCTGAGAATGGATCCTTTCCAGAGAAGGAGTTTCTCTCGAAAGAAGTGAGTGGGAGGAAAGTAGAACTTGATAAGGTAATTGTACCTTCTCCCTTATTGGAAAGTAGTTCATCATAGAAATCTGTTCCTGTGACCACTACACCAATTAGTGAGGAAGCTAATGATGATGATCATGTAACTTCAGATCAAGTTACTACCGAATCTCGTAGGTAAACCAGAGTGAGATCCGCACCAGAGTGGTACGGTAATCCTGTTCTGGAAGTCATGTTACTAGACCATGACGAACTTGCGAACTATGAGGAAGCGATGATGAGCCCAGATTCCGCGAAATGGTTTGAGGCCATGAAATCTGAGATATGATCCATCTATGAGAACAAAGTATGGGCTTTGATGGATTTGCCCGATGATCGGCAAGCCATAGAAAATAAATGGATCTTCAAGAGGAAGACAGACGCTGATAGTAAGTGTTACTATCTACAAAGCTAGAATTGTCGCAAAAGGTTTTCGACAAGTTCAAGGTGTTGACTACGATGAGAGTTTCTCACTCGTATCTATGCTTAAGTCTGTCCGAATCATGTTAGCAATTGCCGCATTTTATGAAATATGGCAAATGGATAAACAAAACTGCATTCCTTAATGGATTTATTAAATAAGAGTTGTATATGATGCAACCAGAAGGTTTTGTCAATCCTAAAAATGCTAACAAAATATGCAAGCTCCAGCGATCCATCTATGGACTGGTGCAAGCATCTCGGAGTTGGAATACACACTTTGATAAGTTGATCAAAGCATATAGTTTTATACAGACTTACGGTGAAGCCTGTATTTACAAGAAAGTGGGTGGGAGCACTACAGCATTTCTGATAAATATATGTGAATGACATATTGTTGATTGGAAATAATGTAGAATTATTCTGTAAAGCATAAAGGAGTGTTTGAAAGGAGTTTTTTCAAAGAAAGACCTCGGTGAAGCTGCTTACATATTGAGTATCAAGATCTATAAAGATAGATCAAGACGCTTGATAAGTGTTTTCAATAAGTACATACCTTGACAAGATTTTGAAGTAGTTCAAAATGTAACAGTCAAAGAAAGAGTTCTTGCCTGTGTTACAAGGTGTGAAATTGAGTAAGACTCAAAACCCGACCACGACAAAAGATAGAAAGAGAATGAAAGTCATTCCCTATGCCTTGGCCATAGGTTCTATAAAGTATGCCATGCTGTGTACCAGATCTATTGTATACCCTACACTTACTTTGGCAAGGGAGTACAATAGTGATCTAGGAGTAGATCACTGGACAGCGGTCAAAATTATCCTTAGTGAAATAAGGATATGTTTCTCGATTATGGAGGTGACAAAAAGGTTCGTCATGAAAGGTTATGTCGATGCAAGTTTTGACACCAATCTAGATGACTCTAAGTCTCAATCTAGATACATATTGAAAGTGGGAGCAATAAGCTAGAGTAGCTCCGAGCAGAGTATTGTTGACATAGAAGTTTGCAAAACACATACGGATCTGAATGTGGCAGACCCGTTGACTAAGATTCTCTCACAAGCAAAACATGATCACACCTTAGTACTCTTTGGGTGTTAATCACATAACGATGTGAACTAGATTACTGACTCTAGTAAACCCTTTGGGTGTTGGTCACATGATGATGTGAACTATGGGTATTAATCACATGGTGATGTGAACTATTGCTGTTAAATCACATGCTGATGTGAACTAGATTATTGACTCTAATGCAAGTGGGAGACTGAAGGAAATATGCCCTAGAGGCAATAATAAAGCTATTATTTATTTCCTTATTTCATGATAAATGTTTATTATTCATGCTAGAATTGTATTAACCGGAAACATGATACATGTGTGAATACATAGACAAACAGAGTGTCACTAGTATGCCTCTACATGACTAGCTCGTTGATCAAAGATGGTTATGTTTCCTAGCCATAGACATGAGTTGTCATTTGATTAACGGGATCACATCATTAGGAGAATGATGTGATTGACATGACCCATTCCATTAGCTTAGCACCCGATCATTTAGTATGTTGCTATTGCTTTCTTCATGACTTATACATGTTCCTATGACTATGAGATTATGCAACTCCCGTTTGCCGGAGGAACACTTTGTGTGCTACCAAACGTCACAACGTAACTGGGTGATTATAAAGGAGCTCTACAGGTGTCTCCAAAGGTAGATGTTGGGTTGGCGTATTTCGAGATTAGGATTTGTCACTCCAAATGTCGGAGAGGTATCTCTAGGCCCTCTCGGAAATGCACATCACTTAAGCCTTGCAAGCATTACAACTAATGAGTTAGTTGCGAGATGATGTATTACGGAACGAGTAAAGAGACTTGCCGGTAACGAGATTGAACTAGGTATTGGATACCGACGATCGAATCTCGGGCAAGTAACATACCGATGACAAAGGGAACAACGTATGTTGTTATGCGGTCTGACCGATAAAGATCTTCGTAGAATATGTAGGAGCCAATATGGGCATCCAGGTCCCGCTATTGGTTATTGACCGGAGACGTGTCTCAGTCATGTCTACATTGTTCTCGAACCGTAGGGTCCGCACGCTTAAGGTTTCGATGACAGTTATATAATGAGTTTATGAGTTTTGATGTACCGAAAGAATTCGGAGTCCCGGATGAGAACGGGGACATGACGAGGAGTCTCGAAATGGTCGAGACGTAAAGATCGATATATTGGATGACTATATTCGGACATCGGAAAGGTTCTGAGTGGTTCGGGTATTTTCGGGAGTACCGGGGAGTTACGGGAATACGGGGGAAGAAGTATATGGGCCTTATTGGGCTTTAGGGGAGAGGGAGAGGCAGGCCGCGCGCCCCCCATTGGCTAGTCCGAATTGGACTAGGGGGAGGGGCGGCGCCCCCTCCTTCCTTCTCTTCCCTCTTCCCCTTCCTTGTCTCCTACTCCTAATACATGGAAGGACTCCTAGTTGGACTAGGAAAGGGGGAATCCTACTCCCGGTGGGAGTAGGACTCCCTAGGGCGCGCCATAGAGAGGGCCGGCCCTCCCCTCCTCCACTCCTTTATATACGGGGGCAGGGGGCACCCCATGGACACACAAGTTGATCTTCGTGATCGTTCCTTAGCCGTGTGCGGTGCCCCGCTCCACCATATTCCACCTCGGTCATATCGTTGCAGTGCTTAGGTGAAGCCCTGCGTCGGTAGAACATCATCATCGTCATCACGCCATCGTGCTGACGGAACTCATCCCCGAAGCTTTGCTGGATCGGAGCCCGGGGAGCGTCATCGAGCTGAACGTGTGCTAAGAACTCGGAGGTGCCGGAGTAACGGTGCTTGGATCGGTCGGATCGGGAAGACGTACGACTACTTCCTCTACGTTGTGTCAACGCTTCCGCTTCGGTCTACGAGGGTACGTAGACAACACTCTCCCCTCTCGTTGCTATGCATCACCATGATCTTGCGTGTGCGTAGGAATTTTTTTGAAATTACTACGTTCCCCAACAAGATGGAGCTCCGGCCGCTCGGTGGCTCTCAACTTGTTCCTCTAGCTTTTGTACTCTTGCATTGAGCTTCTGCATTTCGCTCAGCTCTTGTTTCCTCTTCCTCTCCTGGGTTTTGTAACCGCCTGCGCCGGGAAGTCCAACCTTCCATGCAACGGAGCCTGGCGTGCCTCGTGTTCGTCTAGGGTGCTCAGTATTCCCGAGGGCCTCAGTTAGATCATCGTTCTCTTTATCAGGAATGAACGTCCCTTGCTGCGCTGCGGTGATATACTTCTGAAGCTTCTTGACGGGTACTGCAAGTTGCTCGTCCATCCAAACGCACTTCCCTGTTTCGGGGTCCAAAGTTCCCCCAACCCGAAGAACCAAGTCCTTGAATAGTCTGGCCAGTTCAATGTCTCTTGTTCGACCCCTTTAGCAATCAGGTCATTCTCTGCTTTGTCCCACAATGGCCGGGCTTTGAGGTAGCCACTTGACCCCGTGCGGTGGTGATACAGTTTCTTTGCATCATTCATGGAAGTTTTGGTCTCACTGCATTCAACTGTTGTGCATGGGTAGTTTCTTAGTTCCCAGGCGGTAGTACCGTGTAGCTTCACGATAGTACCACTTATGCGGCACTTCCGCTATGAGTTACCGCCACTACTACCGCTTATTTTTATCCCACTAGATTCCTTTTTGATGATCACGACGGTAGTACGGTAGAAGCACAGTAGTATCGCTTATGCGGCACTTCCGCTGTCCACTACTGTGACCACTACCACTTATTTTATCATCTCCGTTTCCCTTTTCGCTTCAGCGGTTGTTGAGCGGATGTTAAATGGTAGTACCGCTTCCCGTGGAACTTCTGCCCTGGCACTGCTCAAACACTATTGTTCCCCTGTTCCTGAGATCAGTAGCAGTAGTACCGCTTTTGATGGACGGTAATACCGCTCCGGCGGCACTACCGCTCCAGTACTTGATGTACTCATAGGAAATGGTTTGGAACTACCGCTCCCCTGAGTGGTAGTACCACTTGAGCACGGGTAGAGTGCATAACGGTTAGATTCATGGGGGCACTATATAAGGGGATCTTCTGCCCCATTGCCCCCAACTGCTTTGTCTAAGCTTTTTCCTCCATTGTTGACCTCCATAAGCTTTGTCTTCTCTCCATTCCTCCCATGATTCTTGCTTGTTTTTTAGGAAAAAGAGAGAGGAGATCTCGATCCACATTTCCACCAATCCATCTCTCCTTGCAGTGAGGGAAACCCTTTGGATCTTGATCTTGGAGTTCTTTGTGTTCTTTTCTTCATTCTTCCTCTCATATTCCTGCATACCTTTTGTTGTTATGGTGGGATTTGGGAAAGAATGACTTGGGCACTCCGTGTGACCTTGCAATTGCTTTTGGTACATCAGTTTGAGTTCTTCACGGTGATACGTGGAAGTGAAAGTTGAGTAGCTTATTACTCTTGGTTGTTTGTGTTGGAAATATGCCCTAGAGGCAATAATAAAAGGATTATTATATTTCCTTATTCATGGTAATTGTCTATTGTTCATGCTATAATTGTATTGTCCGAAAATCATAATACATGTGTGAATACATAGACCACAATATGTCCCTAGTAAGCCTCTAGTTGACTAGCTCGTTGATCAATAGATAGTCATGGTTTCCTGACTATGGACATGGGGATGTCATTGATAACGGGATCACATCATTAGGAGAATGATGTGATGGACAAGACCCAAACCTAAGCATAGCACAAAGATCGTGTAGTTCGTTTGCTAGAGCTTTTCTGAATGTCAAGTATCATTCCTTAGACCACGAGATTATGCAACTCCCGGATGCCGTAGGAGTGCTTTGGGTGTATCAAACGTCACAACGTAACTGGGTGACTATAAAGGTGCACTACAGGTATCTCCAAAAGGGTTTGTTGGGTTGGCATGAATCGAGACTGGGATTTGTCACTCCGTATGACGGAGAGGTATCTCTGGGCCCACTCGGTAAGACATCATCATAATGTGCTCAATGTGATCAAGGTGTTGTTCACGGGATGATGTGTTACGGGAACGAGTAAAGAGACTTGCCGGTAACGAGATTGAACAAGGTATCGGTATATCGACGATCGAATCTCGGGCAAGTATCGTACCGATAGACGAAGGGAATTGAGTACGGGATTGATTAAGTCCTCGACATCGTGGTTCATCCGATGAGATCATCGAGGAGCATGTGGGAGCCAACATGAGTATCCAGATCCCGCTGTTGGTTATTGACCGGAGATCGTCTCGGTCATGTCTGCATGTCTCCCGAACCCGTAGGGTCTACACACTTAAGGTTCGGTGACGCTAGGGTTGTAAAGATATTAGTATGCAGCAAACCGAAGGTTGTTCGGAGTCCAGGATGAGATCCCGGACATCACGAGAGGTTCCAGAATGGTCCAGAGGTAAAGAATTATATATAGGAAGTGTCGTTTCGGCCATCGGGAAGGATTCGGGGGTCACCGGTATTGTACTAGGACCACCGGATGGGTCCCGGGGATCCACCGGGTGGGGCCACCCATCTCGAAGGGCCCCGTGGGCTGAAGTGGGGAGGGAACCAGCCCATAGTGGGTTGGTGCGCCCCCCATGGGCCTCCCCCCTGCGCCTAGGGTTGGAAACCCTAGGGCAGGGGGCGCCCCACTTGCCTTGGGGGGCAAGGCTCCCCCCTGGCCGCCGCCCCCCTGGAGATGCATCTCCAGGGCCGGCGCCCCCCTAGGGGGCCTATATAAAGGGGGGGAGGGAGGGCAGCCGCACCCTGCAGTCTTGGCGCCTCCCTCTCCCCTGTTACACCTCTCTCTCTCTCCGTAGACGCTTGGCGAAGCCCTGCTGGAATTCTGTTGCATCCACCACCACGCCGTCGTGCTGCTGGATCTTCATCAACCTCTCCTTCCCCCTTGCTGGATCAAGAAGGAGGAGACATCATCCCGACCGTACGTGTGTTGAACGCGGAGGTGCCGTCCGTTCGGCGCTGGTCATCGGTGATTTGGATCACGACGAGTACGACTCCATCATCCACGTTCTTCTTAAACGCTTCTGTTGCGATCTACAAGTGGTATGTAGATGCTCTCCTATCTCCTCGTTGCTAGAATACTCCATGGATAGATCTTGGTGATGCGTAGGAAAATTTTAATTTCTGCTAGGATCCCCAACAGTGGCATCATGAGCTAGGTCTATGCGTAGTTTCTATGCACGAGTAGAACACAAAGTAGTTGTGGGCGTCGAATTGTCAATTCTTCTTGCCGTTACTAGTCCTATCTTGGTTCAGCGGTATTGTGGGATGAAGCGGCCCGGACCAACCTTACACGTACGCTTACATGAGACCGGTTCCACCGACTGACATGCACTAGTTGCATAAGGTGGTTGGCGGGTGTCTGTCTCTCCCACTTTAGTTGGATCGGATTCGATGAACAGGGTCCTTATGAAGGGTAAATAGAGATTGACAATTCACGTTGTGGTTTTAACGTAGGTAAGAAGCGTTCTTGCTAGCAACCTATAACAGCCACGTAAAAACTTGCAACAACAATTAGAGGACGTCTAACTTGTTTTTGCAGCAAGTGCTTTGTGATGTGATATGGCCAGAAGTTGTGATGAATCATGTATGTGATGTATGAGATGATCTTGTTATTGTAATAGGAATCACGACTTGCATGTCGATGAGTATGACAACCGGCTGGAGCCATAGGAGTTGTCTTTATTTATTTATGACCTGCGTGTCAACTTAAATCGTCATGTAATTACTTTACTTTATTGCTAAAGCGTTAGCCATAGTAGTAGAAGTAATAGTTGACGTGACAACTTCATGAAGACACGATGATGGGGATCATGATGATGGAGATCATGGTGTCATGCCGGTGACGACGATGAACATGGCGCCCCGAAGATGGAGATCAAAGGAGCGAAATGATGTTGGCCATATCATGTCACTATTTGATTGCATGTGATGTTTATCATGTTTTTACATCTTATTTGCTTAGAACGACGGTAGCATAAATAAGATGATCCCTCGTTAAAATATCAAAAATGTGTTCTCCCTAACTGTGCACCATTGCTAAGGTTCGTCGTTCCGAAGCACCACGTGATGATCGGGTGTGATAGGTTCTTACGTTCGCATACAACGGGCGTAAGCCAGATTTACACACGCAATACACTTAGGTTGGATTGACGAGCCTAGCATGTACAGACATGGCCTCGGAACATGGAGGACCAAAAGGTCGAACATGAGTCGTATAGAAGATACGATCAACATGGAGATGTTCACCGATGATAACTAGTCCGTCTCACGTGATGATCGGACACGACCTAGTTGACTCGGATCATGTATCACTTAGATGACTAGAGGGATGTCAAATCTGAGTGGGAGTTCATTCATTAATTTGATTAGATGAACTTAATTATCATGAACTTAGTCTAAATCTTTACAATATGTCTTATAGATCAAATGGCCCACGCTAATGTCACCCTCAACTTCAACGCGTTCCTAGAGAAAACCAAGCTGAAAGATGATGGCAGCAACTATTCGGACTGGGTCCGGAACCTGAGGATCATCCTCATAGCAGCCAAGAAAGATTATGTCCTAGAAGCACCGCTAGGTGAAGCACCATTCCCAGAAAACCAGGACGTTATGAACGCCCATCAGTCACGTAATGATGATTACTCCCTCGTTCAGTGCGGCATGCTTTACAGCTTAGAACCGGGGCTCCAAAAGCGTTTTGAGCAACACAGAGCATATGAGATGTTCGAGGAGCTGAAATTGATTTTCCAAGCTCATGCCCGGGTCGAGAGATATGATGTCTCCGACAAGTTCTTTAGCTGCAAGATGGAGGAAAATAGCTCTGTCAGTGAACACATACTCAAGATGTCTGGGTTGCACAACCGCTTGACTCAGCTGGAAGTTAATCTCCCGGATGAGGCGGTCATTGACAGAATCCTTCAGTCGCTCCCACCTAGCTACAAGAGCTTCGTGATGAAATACAATATGCAGGGGATGGAAAAGACCATTCCTGAGTTGTATTCAATGCTGAAATCTGCAGAGGTGGAGATCTAAAAGGAACATCAAGTATTGATGGTGAATAAAACCACTAAGTTAAAGAAAGGCAAGGGTAAGAAGAACTTCAAGAAGGACGGCAAGGAGGTTGCCGCGCCTGGTAAATCAGTTGCCAGGAAGAAGTCAAAGAATGGACCCAAACCTGAAACTGAGTGCTTTTATTGCAAGGGAAATGGTCACTGGAAGCGGAATTGCCCCAAGTACTTAGCGGATAAGAAGGCCGACAACACTAAAGGTATATGTGATATACATGTAATTGATGTATACCTTACCAGTGCTCGTAGTAGCTCCTGGGTATTTGATACCGGTGCCGTTGCTCATATTTGTAACTCAAAACAGGAGCTGCGGAATAAACGGAGACTGGCGAAGGACGAGGTGACGATGCGCGTCGGGAATGGTTCCAAGGTCGATGTGATCGCCGTCGGCACGCTACCTCTACATTTACCTATGGGATTAGTTTTGAACCTCAATAATTGTTATTTAGTGCCAAGTTTGAGCATGAACATTGTATCTGGATCTCGATTAATTCGAGATGGCTACTCATTTAAATCTGAGAATAATGGTTGTTCTATTTATATGAGTGATATGTTTTATGGTCATGCTCCGATGGTTAATGGTTTATTCTTAATGAATCTCGTACGTGATGATACACATATTCATAGTGTGAATACCAAAAGATGTAAAGTTAATAACGATAGTCCCACATACTTGTGGCACTGCCGCCTTGGTCACATTGGTGTCAAGCGCATGAAGAAGCTCCATGCTGATGGACTTTTGGAGTCTCTTGATTATGAATCATTTGACACATGCGAACCATGCCTCATGGGCAAAATGACCAAGACTCCATTCTCAGGGACAATGGAGCGAGCAACCAACTTATTGGAAATCATACATACAGATGTGTGTGGTCCAATGAGCGTTGAGGCTCGCGGAGGCTATCGTTATGTTCTCACTCTCACTGATGATTTGAGTAGATATGGGTATGTCTACTTAATGAAACACAAGTCTGAGACCTTTGAAAAGTTCAAGGAGTTTCAGAGTGAGGTTGAGAATCAACGTGACAGAAAAATAAAGTTCTTACGATCAGATCGTGGGGGAGAATATTTAAGTCACGAATTTGGCACACACTTAAGAAAATGTGGAATTGTTTCACAACTCACACCGCCTGGAACACCTCAGCGTAACGGTGTGTCCGAACGTCGTAATCGCACTCTATTGGATATGGTGCGATCTATGATGTCTCTTACCGATCTACCGCTCTCATTTTGGGGCTATGCTTTAGAGACTGTCGTATTCACTTTAAATAGGGCTCCGTCAAAATCCGTTGAGACGATACCGTATGAATTATGGTTTGGAAAGAAACCTAAGCTGTCGTTTCTGAAAGTTTGGGGTTGCGATGCTTATGTCAAGAAACTTCAACCTGAAAAGCTCGAACCCAAATCGGAAAAATGCGTCTTCATAGGATATCCCAAAGAAACAGTTGGGTATACCTTCTACCTCAGATCCGAAGGCAAGATCTTTGTTGCCAAGAACGGGTCCTTTCTAGAGAAAGATTTTCTCGCGAAAGAAGTAAGTGGGAGGAAAATAGAGCTTGATGAAGTACTACCTCTTGAAAATCAGAGTAGCACAACTCAGGAAAATGTTCCTGTGGTGCCTGCACCGATTCAAGAGGAGGTTAATGATGATGATCAAGATACTTCTGATCAAGCTCCTACTGAACTTCGTAGGTCCACAAGGACACGTTCCGCACCAGAGTGGTACGGCAACCCTGTCCTGGAAATCATGTTGTTGGACAACGGTGAACCTTCGAACTATGAAGAAGCGATGGCGGGCCCAGATTCCGACAAATGGCTAGAAGCCATAAAATCTGATATAGAATCCATGTATGAAAACAAAGTATGGACTTTGAATGACTTGCCCGATGATCGGCGAGCCATAGAAAATAAATGGATCTTTAAGAAGAAGACAGACGCGGATGGTAATGTGACCATCTATAAGGCTCGACCTGTCGCTAAGGGTTATCAACAAGTTCAAGGGGTTGACTACGATGAGACTTTCTCACCCGTAGCGAAGCTGAAGTCCGTCTGAACCATGTTAGCAATTGCCGCATTCTATGATTATGAGATATGGCAAATGGACGTCGAAACGGCATTCCTTAACGGCTTTCTTAAGGAAGAATTGTATATGATGCAGCCGGAAGGTTTTGTCGATCCTAAGAATGCTGACAAAGTATGCAAGCTCCAGCGCTCTATCTATGGGCTGGTGCAAGCATCTCGGAGTTGGAACATTCGCTTTGATGAGATGATCAAAGCGTTTGGGTTTATGCAGACTTATGGAGAAGCCTGCATTTACAAGAAAGTGAGTAGGAGCTCCGTAGCATTTCTCATATTATATGTGGATGACATACTATTGATGGGAAATGATATAGAATTCTTGGAAAGCATAAAGGCCTATTTGAACAATTGTTTTTCAATGAAGGACCTTGGAGAAGCTGCTTATATATTAGGCATCAAGATCTATAGAGATAGATCGAGACGCCTCATTGGTCTTTCACAAAGTACGTACCTTGACAAGATTTTGAAGAAGTTCAAAATGGATCAGTCCAAGAAGGGGTTCTTGCCTGTATTGCAAGGTGTGCGATTGAGCACGGCTCAATGCCCGACCACGGCAAAAGATATAGAAGAGATGAGTGTCATCCCCTATGCCTCAGCCATAGGGTCTATTATGTATGCTATGCTGTGTACCAGACCCGATGTAAACCTTGTCGTAAGTTTGGTAGGTAGGTACCAAAGTAATCCCGGCAAGGAACACTCGACAGCGGTCAAAAACATCCTAAAGTACCTGAAAGGACTAAGGATATGTTTCTCGTTTATGGAGGTGCCGAAGAGCTCGTCGTAAAGGGTTACGTCGACGCTAGCTTCGACACAGATCTGGATGACTCCAAGTCACAAACCGGATACGTGTATATTTTGAATGGAGGGGCAGTAAGCTGGTGCAGTTGCAAGCAAAGCGTCGTGGCGGGATCTACATGTGAAGCAGAGTATATGGCAGCCTCGGAGGCAGCACAAGAAGCAGTCTGGGTGAAGGAGTTCATTACCGACCTAGGAGTCATACCCAATGTGTCGGACCCGATGACTCTCTTCTGTGACAACACTGGAGCAATTGCCCTTGCGAAGGAGCCCAGGTTTCACAGGAAGACCAGGCATATCAAGCGTCGCTTCAACTCCATTCGTGAAAGTGTTCAAAATGGAGACATAGAGATTTGTAAAGTACATACGGACCTGAATGTGGCAGATCCGTTGACTAAACCTCTCCCTAGAGCAAAACATGATCAACACCAAAATTCCATGGGTGTGCGATTCATCACAACGTAACTAGACTATTGTCTCTAGTGCAAGTGGGAGACTGTTGGAAATATGCCCTAGAGGCAATAATAAAAGGATTATTATATTTCCTTATTCATGGTAATTGTCTATTGTTCATGCTATAATTGTATTGTCCGGAAATCATAATACATGTGTGAATACATAGACCACAATATGTCCCTAGTAAGCCTCTAGTTGACTAGCTCGTTGGTCAATAGATAGTCATGGTTTCCTGACTATGGACATGGGGATGTCATTGATAACGGGATCACATCATTAGGAGAATGATGTGATGGACAAGACCCAAACCTAAGCATAGCACAAAGATCGTGTAGTTCGTTTGCTAGAGCTTTTCTGAATGTCAAGTATCATTCCTTAGACCATGAGATTATGCAACTCCCGGATGCCGTAGGAGTGCTTTGGGTGTATCAAACATCACAACGTAACTGGGTGACTATAAAGGTGCACTACAGGTATCTCCGAAAGTGTTTGTTGGGTTGGCATAAATCGAGACTGGGATTTGTCACTCCGTATGACGGAGAGGTATCTCTGGGCCCACTCGATAAGACATCATCATAATGAGCTCAATGTGATCAAGGTGTTGTTCACGGGATGATGTGTTATGGGAACGAGTAAAGAGACTTGCCGGTAACGAGATTGAACAAGGTATCGGTATACCGATGATCGAATCTCGGGCAAGTATCGTACCGATAGATGAAGGGAATTGAGTACGGGATTGATCAAGTCCTCGACATCGTGGTTCATCCGATGACATCATCGAGAAGCATGTGGGAGCCAACATGGGTATCCAGATCCCGCTGTTGGTTATTGACCGGAGCTCGTCTCGGTCATGTCTGCATGTCTCCCGAACCCGTAGGGTCTACACACTTAAGGTTCGGTGACGCTAGGGTTGTAAAGATATTAGTATGCAGCAAACCAAAGGTTGTTCGGAGTCCAGGATGAGATCCCGGACGTGACGAGAGGTTCCGGAATGGTCCGGAGGTAAAGAATTATATATAGGAAGTGTCGTTTCGTCCATCGGGAAGGATTCGGGGGTCACCGGTATTGTACTGGGACCATCGGATGGGTCCCGGGGGTCAACCGGGTGGGGCCACCCATCCCGGAGGGCCCCGTGGGCTGAAGTGGGGAGGGAACCAGCCCATAGTGGGCTGGTGCGCCCCCCATGGGCCTCCCCCCTGCGCCTAGGGTTGGAAACCCTAGGGCAGGGGGCGCCCCACTTGCCTTGGGGGGCAAGGCTCCCCCTGGCCGCCGCCCCCCCTGGAGATGCATCTCCAGGGCCGGCGCCCCCCCTAGGGGGCCTATATAAAGGGGGGAGGAGGGAGGGCAGCCGCACCCTGCAGTCTTGGCTCCTCCCTCTCCCCTGTTACACCTCTCCCTCTCTCCGTAGACGCTTGGCGAAGCCCTGCTGGAATTCTGTTGCATCCACCACCACGCCGTCGTGCTGCTGGATCTTCATCAACCTCTCCTTCCCCCTTGCTGGATCAAGAAGGAGGAGACGTCATCCCGACCGTACGTGTGTTGAACGCGGAGGTGCCGTCCGTTCGGCGCTGGTCATCGGTGATTTGGATCACGACGAGTACGACTCCATCATCCACGTTCTTCTTGAACGATTCCGTTGCGATCTACAAGTGGTATGTAGATGCTCTCCTATCCCCTCGTTGCTAGAATACTCCATGGATAGATCTTGGTGATGCGTAGGAAAATTTTAATTTCTGCTACGATCCCCAACAGTTTGGGCACCCTAGAGCTTGTGCCTCTTGGGTGCTTGGGCGCCCTAGAGGGTTGGTGGTGTCGCAGAGCTTAATCATTGTGGCATAAAGCTCTGGGGTAAGCGTCGGGGTCTCCAATTAAATTGTGGAGATTGCTCCGAGCAATTTGTATGTGTTCCGGGGACCGGCCCAAGGGTTGCCAATTGTACGGGATCGGTGACCGCCCCCAAGGGTCGCCGTCTGTATGGGTTCGGTGACCGCCCTCAAGGGTCCCTTAGTGGAATCACGACATCTTGCATTGTGCGAGGGCATGAGGAGATTACTATGGCCCTAGTGATATTTTCGGGAGCATTGTGCCTTCACACCGCTCCAAATGGATATCATCCTCAAGGGTGTGAACTTTGGGATACAACGTCATCTCCGTGTGCCTCAGTTATCTCTTACCCGAGCCCTTTACTTATGCTCTTTAATTTGTGATGGCCATAGTGTTTCATGTTATATACTCGCTCTGTCTGGAAATACTTGTTGGACAAATAGATGTATCTAGAAGTATTTTAGTTCTAGATACATCCATGTTTATCCATTTCTCCGACAAGTATTTCTGGATGGAGGGAGTATCTCACTATCACTTAGTTGTTTATCTTGCTTAGCATAAGTTGTCGGTGCACATATGTGAGCCTAATTGATTTAGGTTTTGTGCTTGACATATTAAACGCTCGTCTTATTCCGTATCTGTTCAAGCCTAAACTGTAATTATTATAAAGTGCCCATTCACCCCCCTCTAGGTGACATCCATGATCTTTCAGTAATGGCTGCATGTGTCCACGGAGGGCTCCACCCACGAAGGGTCCATGAAGAAGCAACCTTGTATATTACACCATAGCTTATGCCTTTGAAGGACTAGCCTCACCGGGGTAGATCTTCATGAAGTAGGCAATCTCCTTGCCCTTACAAACTGTTGGTTCAACTCCACATGATGTGGAGGCTCCCAAGTGACCCTAATCAATCTAGGAGACACCACTCTCCAAAAGGTAATATATGTTGTTTTTGATGATGAACTCCTTGCTCTTATGCTTCAAAAGATAATCTCCTCAACACTTAATCACTCTCTCACAGATTTTTCATGATGGTGGGAGAAGGATTGGAGTGGAAAGCAACTTGAGGAGGCTAGAAATCAAGGATCAAATGGTTGGAGTGGAATGCCTTGATCTCAACACAAGTGTAGGTGGTTCTCTCTCAGAAATGGATATGAGAAGTATAGTTTCGTCCTGGTTCCCCTCTCTGAGAGTAGGAGGTGTGGGTGGGGTATATATAGCCATCACCAAAGATCTAGCTGTTACACACCTTTATTCACAACTTGATGACACCAGGTGAAAAACTCGATGAGACCAAATAGTGTAAAACATTCGAACGTTAGACCGGATGAATCCACTTAGTGGCTCCAATATGTGATGACCTAAGCACTTGAATCGCTTCGGTAAATTCGATCGATTTCACTCGATGATTCCGAAATGAACACGATTGGGTATAGAAAGTTTGCAGTGCACTTCAGTGGGACCGAATGCCATCTCAGTGGAACCGAGTTTCTAGGGTTTAGGCTATGGCTCTATGTGGTTTGTCTCGGTGGGTCCGACTGTGTCTGTTTTCGTGGGGTAGAGAATGACTTTAGGGTTTTGAACAGATTGGATTGTGAGAATGTGGCTGGGGTTTATGGAGCAATATCTTCAAGCACTTGAGAAAATGACTCATGATCAAAACGTCACCCCCTTTTAATAGTATTGGCTTTCCTATGTGATCTTTGATCACTTAAGCAAGAATGTGGAGTCTTGAAGCTTCTGCCAATGCTTGTCCTTTGTAGCTTGAGGGGTCAATATCTCCATCCATCTACTAGCCTAGGTTGAACTATTCCAGAAATAAGCTTGATGAAAACATTAGTTCAACATGTATGTTGACATGAATTACCAAAATCACCAAAGGAGCAAATGTGCTTTCAAAAGGCGTCATTAAGCAGCCAAGACTTGTATGTCTTGCTTGCAAGTGTTGTGAGGGTGATCTATCCCTACCCTGCTGGTTCATTGACTGACTCAAAGAGGAGGCACACACAAGTAAGAAAATGAGTGAAAGAGCATGTTTTACTGCCTCCTAAGCTTGATTAGGGTACTCAATGAAGACGTACATCTTTTGAGGGAACTTTGGTAAAAATAATCACTGTGTCCCCTTTAATTTCTGCATATGTGGTTGATTGTGTGGTTGCCATCATGTTCGTTACTTGATCTACCTTGTTCTTCATCATTTCCATCAGATCTGTTGATTGCATATTGCTGACTTACTCTGGCATGCATCATACATTATATATCTGGTTGTATAGGCTTTCTAGATCTCTGTTGCATATCTACTGTGTGACTAGACAACAAAGGTTGGACTTTTGGCTCCGGTACCCGCATCCGAACTTCGAGTGATCAAGTTTGGTAGGCCTATAGAACCAAGCATCCAAACTTTGGTAGCTTGATCTGAACTGGTTGTTGTTGATACAATATTTGCACTGTCTCTTGTTAGGGCTGGCCTATTACTTGAAAGAAAACTAACTTAGGTTTAGTTTTATAGCGCCAACCCATTCACCCACCTCTGTGTTGGTATCGGTCCTTTCAGCAAGGTCAAGACGGAGGCAACGTCTTTGGAGGTAGCGGGCAGCGTGGCTGTGGCTGAAGCCGACAAAAGGGACGACGACCGCGGATCTAGTACGAGCGCGACTAGATGAGCGGCGGCATGCAAAATGTGCAGCGATTTTTTTTGATGAGTTGTTGTGGGTTTTCATTTATTTAGGAGTTGTTGTATGTAACTTTCAGTTCTTATAGGAGTAGAGATTATTTTTCCTTAATCACTGAATTCCAGTTACTTAAGATGATCAAATGCTGAACCCACAATAAACAACAAGAAAATACAGAGTGAACAAAAGTTTGCACTGAAGCACAAACAAATAGATAACTTCTAGACTGCATGTAGTCGGACTTATGGGAAACTAAATTTGAAACCAATTAATACCAACAGCAGATGACGAGGATACGTACCTAGGGTAGGGTAACTTATCGTACCTGAGGTACCCCATCAAGGACACGACTCCTACAATGAAAGACGTTCTGAGAAGTATCGACAGGTCAGTCGACCTGGTCAGCCCAGTCGACGGACACAAGCGTACTCGACCAGAAGCGCAAGCAGTCGACCATGAAGACACCACTCGACCGTAAGAAGATCTAAAGGCGCTGCCTACAAACGGTCACCTCATAAGTAGCTTTTATGGCCTTCATGGTCCTTTATTACAGGCGTTACCAGTAACCCCCCTCTCTTTATGTACATTAAACCCCTTGTAACGTGGGCTGGCTGGGGTCCTGGCGAACTCTATATAAGCCACCCCCCTCCACTAGGACAGGAGTTCGCATCTTTGTAACACTCACGCATATAATCCAGTCGACCGCCTCCGGGCTTCGAGACGTAGGGCTATTACTTCCTCCGAGAAGGGCCTGAACTCGTTAACTCCTTGCGTGCACAACTACTCCAGAGCTAGGATCTTGCCTCTCCATTCCTACCCCCCCCCCCCCATTCTACTGTCAGACTCAGAACCACGACAGTTGGCGCCCACCGTGGGGCAGGTGTTCTAGCGATTTGTTGGAGGAGTTGGGATTCTTTCAACCCACATCATGTTTTCGAGCGGAGTCATGGTCGAGAGCCGCGAGATCCGTCTCGGCGCTCTCTCCTTCATCGTTGACGACTCTGCTTGGCTGCAGGAGGCTCCACTCGACGTGGACGCGCTTCCCGCCCGCGGAGCCACGCATTTTCGCGCATGCGTCCGCGGCGTCCTCCTGCGGCAACCGTCGACCCAGCACGGGTCGGCATTCGTTGCGCCGTCATCATCATCATCATCGTCATCAGTTTCCCACCGGCGCAAGCGCACCGGTCGGTCGAGACTCCAGCGGTGGGTGAAGCACGCACTGGTCCGCCAGTCGGCCATCCCCCAAGTCGCGGCAATCGAGCCCGACGAGTCACTCTACGGCCTGTTCGACCTGTCGACTGGCTCCGTAGAGACTGCGTCCGAGTGCGACAGCAGTGACCCAGCGGCGGAAATACTAATGGTTGACGGACCACGTAGCCCCCCCGGATTCCCCCAAACCGAAGAGGTTGCCGCAGGGGGGATTCCGGCGCGGGGCCACGAAGAGTACAGGCCCGAGCCCCTTACCTCAGTGCAGAGGGAGGAACTCCGTCGCCGGAACGTGGACGCCCTTCACACTCCTATCGTTGGAGAAACCCCTGAGGCGCGAGCCCTGGAGGAGGCGCGCTTGGCCAATTTGGCTGAACGTGCTCGATTGGAGAATCTCCAGAGAGCACTCGACGAGCGCGCACGACCGCCCGCTCCCGAGTCCAGCCGTCGTCGCGTCTTCCAGCCGCCGACCCAGGTATACCGTAATCCGATTCAGAATTTAGCAGCTGCGGCTCGCATAGCGGAGTCGATCCAACCTTCACAGTCAGAGGCAGGGAGAGGTCTGTTGCAGATCAGAGATTTGCTTCGTGCAGCGGGTGACCAGAATTCAGCCGTGTCACAGTCGCGCAACAGGATTCACAGTCGATCCGTCACTGCGAATTCCTTTCAGTCGGCTCATAGCTCGAGGTCGCCCCCGAGGCGTGAAGGACACAGAGGCCGGCACGAGAATCAGTACCAAGGGCACGAGCGATATGAGCACCGATTCGATCGCAACGATCAACGTCGAGTGCCTTCTCCTCCCCCAAGAGCCGGGTCGTACATTCCTCGACGGCAAGAAGACAGACGCCAGTTCAGTACTGGGCGAAAGGTCCCAGTCGACCCCAGGGAACCAGGCTTTGATGCGAGGTCCATCATCGTTCAAGGCCTGGTCGACCGAAATAGAGCTCACCGAGAAGACCGTGACGGAGGCGCCCCGTCCAGCAGCAGAGTTCGCGTCTCAGGTCCCGAGTGTTTCAGCAGAGCAATCAGAGCTGCAGTGATTCCTCCCAACTTCAGGTTGGCGGCTGGAGTCAGCAAGTTCACCGGAGAGTCCAAGCCGGACACATGGCTCGAGGATTACCGAGTGGCTGTTCAGATCGGAGGCGGCAATGACGAGGTGGCCATGAAGCATTTGCCCCTCATGTTGGAAGGATCAGCCAGAGCGTGGTTGAATCAGTTGGCTCCCAGCAGTATTTATACTTGGGAAGATCTAGCCCAGGTGTTTGTCAGGACGTTCGAAGGAACTTGCAAGCGACCGGCAGGGTTGACAGAATTGCAGTCATGTGTTCAGAAGTCGAGTGAAACCCTGAGGGATTATATCCAGAGATGGATCACTCTGAATCACACGGTCGAGAATGTATCCGATCATCAAGCAGTTTGCGCCTTCAAGGAAGGTGTCAGAAACAGGGAGTTAACTTTGAAGTTTGGTCGAACCGGGGATATGACCCTGAGTCGAATGATGGAAATCGCCACCAAGTACGCGAACGGAGAAGAAGAAGATAGACTCCGGAGTGGCAAGTATAAGGCAGCCGCTAATGAGACCGGCGGAGGACACTCCAGTCGGAAGCAGAAGCGCAAGGCCGAGCCAGTCGCCCCCGGGGAAGCCTTAGCTGTGACCCCAGGGAAATTTAAGGGGAAACCCAAGGGCCCTTGGAACCCCAAGAAAGTGAAAGACCAGGACGGGAACGATGTGATGGATTTACCATGCCACATTCACACGAAGAAAGATGAAGAGGGAAATCTCATTTACCCTAAGCATACCACTCGACAATGTCGACTCCTGATGCAACAGTTCCAAGGGAAGCAAGCCAAGGACAAAGGGAAAGAGTCGGACAAAGTTGAAGACAGAGAAGACAGCGGCGAAGAATACCCTCAAATCAATTCCACTCTGATGATTTTCGCTGATGTCGAAAGTAGGAGTCGACTGAAGGTCATCAATCGCGAAGTAAACACGGTCGCTCCAGTGACACCCCATTACCTGAAGTGGTCCCAAACCGCCATCACCTTCGACCAGTCCGATCATCCGACTCATATTGCCACCCCAGGGAGGCAAGCGTTGGTGGTCGACCCAATTGTTGAAGGCACTCGACTGACCAAGGTTCTGATGGACGGCGGCAGTGGGCTAAACTTGTTGTATGCAGAGACGTTGAAGGGGATGGGCATTCCGATGTCCCGGATCAGCCCCAGCAACATGAGCTTCCATGGGGTCATCCCTGGGAAGAAAGCTGAGTCACTCGGCCAAATCGCTCTCGACGTCGTCTTTGGTGACTCGAAGAATTTCCGGAAAGAAAAATTAACCTTTGAGGTCGTGGATTTTCAGAGTGCGTACCACGCCATTCTTGGCAGGCCAGCCTATGCTCGCTTCATGGCTCGGCCATGCTACGTATACCTCAAGATGAAGATGCCTGGCCCCAAAGGTGTAATCACCATCGTCGGCAATCGGAAGAAGGCAGAGGAGTGCTTTCAGAAAGGCGCCAAAATTGCTGACGCTCAAATGGCCAAGATAGAGATACAAGAGTATCAGAAGACTGCAGACCCGAGTGAATTGTTACGAGCCAAGAAGCCCGCCACGGAATCAGCATTTCGGTCGACTGGTGAGACCAAGCAAGTCCACATCCACCCGACCGATCCAAATGCGGCTCCAACCAACATCTCCACTACACTCGACCCCAAATAGGAAGAAGCGCTCGTCCAGTTCCTCCGTGAGAACTGGGACATCTTCGCATGGAAGCCTGCTGACATGCCAGGTGTGCCCAGGGGACTGGCCGAGCACCGCCTCCGAGTCGACCCAAAGGCCAAACCAGTCAAGGAGCATCTCCGACGGTCCGCCGTTCAGAAGAGAAAGGCCATTGGCGAAGAAGTGGCCTGACTCCTAGCAGCAAAATTCATTCGCGAGATCTTCCACTCCGAGTGGCTCGCTAATGTTGTGATGGTCCCTAAGAAAGACAGGTCGTTGCGCATGTGCATCGATTTTAAGCATATCAATCGGGCCTGCCCGAAAGATCATTTTCCTCTTCCTCGCATCGATCAAATAGTCGACTCGACTGCAGGATGCGAGAGGCTATCCTTTTTAGATGCTTACTCTGGATACCATCAGATCCGTCTGTATGAACCCGATGAAATAAAAACAGCCTTCATCACCCCATTTGGGTGTTTCTGCTATGTTACCATGCCTTTCGGTCTCAAGAACGCCGGAGCTACATTCATGAGAATGATTCAGAAGTGCCTAATCACTCAAATCAGTCGGAATGTAGAAGCGTACATGGATGACATAGTGGTCAAGTCACGAAAAGGTTCCGACCTGCTGACTGACCTAGCTGAAACTTTTGCCAATCTCAGGAGTTATGATATCAAGCTCAATCCGTCGAAGTGCACATTTGGAGTCCCTGGAGGAAAGTTACTCGGTTTTCTTGTTTCCGAACGAGGAATCGACGCTAACCCTGAAAAAGTTGGCACCATACTCCGGATGAAACGCCCCGTGCGTGTGCACGACGTCCAGAAACTTACTGGATGCTTGGCCGCCCGAAGTCGATTCATCTCCAGGCTCGGTGAAAAGGCGTTGCCTCTTTACCGACTGATGAAGAAGTCAGACACGTTCGAATGGACTCCAGAAGCTGATGCAGCATTCGCAGAGCTAAAAGCTCTGCTCTCCACCCAGCCGGTGCTTGCTGCTCCTGTCAGCAAAGAGCCATTGTTGCTTTACATAGCAGCCACGGGACAAGTCGTTAGTACCGTTCTTACGGTCGAGCGGGAAGAGGAAGGAAAGACCTTCAAAATTCAACGCCCAGTGTATTATCTCTCTGAAGTTCTGACCCCGTCGAAGCAAAGATATCCCCACTATCAGAAGCTCGTTTACGGGATTTACATGACCATGAAGAAGGTTGCTCATTATTTCTCCGATCACTCTATCACAGTCGTCAGCGACGCTCCATTATCAGAGATTCTTCATAACAGAGATGCGACCGGTCGAGTGGCGAAATGGGCAATTGAACTTCTTCCTCTTGATATCAAGTTCGAAGCAAAGAAAGCTATTAAGTCCCAGGCAATAACTGATTTCCTCGCCGAGTGGACCAAGCAGGAGCTTCCGACTCAAGTTCACTCGGAGCACTGGACTATGTTTTTCGATGGCTCCAAGATGCTAAACGGATCCGGTGCGGGGGTTGTACTGGTTTCCCCCCGAGGAGACAAGCTCAAGTATGTCCTCCAGATTCACTTTGATTCCTCCAACAATGAGGCAGAGTACGAAGCGCTTCTATACGGATTACGTATGGCCATTTCACTCGGCGTCCGTCGCCTCATGGTCTACGGCGACTCAGATCTGGTTGTTAATCAAGTGATGAAGGAGTGGGACGTCAGAAGCCCATCCATGACGGGATATTGCAGCGCGGTGAGAAAGCTGGAGAAACGATTCGAGGGGTTGGAGCTCCATCATATACCCCGACTGAAAAATCAAGCTGCAGATGATTTGGCGAAGATAGGGTCCAAAAGGGAGGCCATCCCTAAGGATGTGTGTTTGGAGCACATTCACACACCATCAGTGCAAGAAGATCCTTTCACAGAAGAGCCTCCACAACCAAAAAGTGCCTCTGACTCGACCGAAGTAGAGATACCAGCTGTGGTCGACCTGATTATGGAAGTTATGGTCACCAATCCCGATTGGACAGTGCCGTACATTGCGTATATCATAAGAAAAGAGCTCCCAGAAGATGAAGAAGAGGCTCGGCAGATCGTCCGTCGATCCAAAGCCTTTACAGTAATCAAAGGGCAGTTATACAGAGAAAGCGCGACTGGAGTCGGTCAGAAGTGCGTCACGCCTGAAGAAGGACAGATAATTCTCGAAGACATCCACTCGGGGACCTGCGGCCATCACGCGTCCTCTCGGACCATCGTGGCTAAAGCATACCGAGCGGGTTTCTACTGGCCAAAGGCGAATGAAATGGCAAAGGATATAGTCGACAAGTGCGAGGGGTGCCAGTTTTATTCCAACATGTCTCACAAGCCCGCCTCCGCCTTGAAGACCATTCCACTCGTCTGGCCTTTCGCTGTCTGGGGTCTGGACATGATTGGACCACTGAGAACTGGTAGGAGTGGCTTCACCCACTTGTTGGTCGCAGTCGACAAGTTCACGAAGTGGATAGAAGCAAAACCCATAAAGGACCTCGACGCAAGCACTGCCATCAGTTTTATCAGAGGATTGATATTCAGATATGGAGTCCCACACAGCATCATCACAGATAACGGATCAAACTTTGATAATGACAGATTCAAAGCCTTCTGCGCCTCTCAGGGCACTCGAGTCGACTACGCTTCAGTTGCTCACCCTCAGACGAATGGACAGGCCGAACGCGCGAATGGCCTCATCCTCAAAGGACTAAAACCCCGACTAATGCGTGATCTCAAACACGCAGCAGGCGCCTGGGTCGACGAACTTCCGTCAGTTCTATGGGGGTTGAGGACCACCCCTAACCGGTCGACTGGAAGAACGCCATTCTTTCTGGTCTATGGAGCCGAGGCGGTTTTGCCAAGCGACTTGCTCCACAACGCGCCTCGAGTTGAGTTATATTCCGAAGCAGAAGCAGAACAGGCCCGGCAAGATGCAGTCGACCTCTTAGAGGAGGAAAGAGAGATGGCTCTAATCCGCTCGACCATCTACCAGCAAGAGTTGCGTCGGTTTTACGCCAGAAATGTAAAGGGTCGAGCCTTTCAGGAAGGAGATTTGGTCCTCCGCGTGGATCAGCAAAAACCTCACAAACTTGCCCCGACCTGGGAAGGCCCTTTCATCATCACCAAAGTCTTGCACAACGGAGCGTATCACCTTTACAACATCGATCGACGGATCGACGAGCCTCGAGCATGGAATGCGGACCTGCTCCGTCCTTTTTACACTTAAAAACTCACTCGACTGAGATGTAACAAAAGTACCTCTGTAATTCCTCTGTTTCAAGAAAAAGACTGCTATTTCTTTTTTCTGTCTGTCTAAATCTCCCCCAGTGGGTGACTTAGTTGCGAATCCGCTTCGCCTAAGTTTGAAAAATCCTACCGAGTGAGAGCAAACCTCCCACTCGGGGGCTTAGCTGCAGTCCAAGTACTCGCCTAAGTAACCAAAATCCTACCGAGTGAGAGCAAACCTCCCACTCGGGGGCTTAGCTGCAGTCCAAGTACTCGCCTAAGTAATCAAAATCCTACCGAGTGAGAGCAAACCTCCCACTCGGGGGCTTAGCTGCAGTCCAAGTACTCGCCTAAGTAATCAAAATCCTACCGAGTGGAGCAAACCTCCCACTCGGGGGCTTAGCTGCAGTCCAAGTACTCGCCTAAGTAATCAAAATCCTACCGAGTGAGAGCAAACCTCCCACTCGGAGGCTTAGCTGCAGTCCAAGTACTCGCCTAAGTAATCAAAATCCTACCGAGTGAGAGCAAACCTCCCACTCGGAGGCTTAGCTGCAGTCCAAGTACTCGCCTAAGTAATCAAAATCCTACCGAGTGAGAGCAAACCTCCCACTCGGGGGCTTAGCTGCAGTCCAAGTACTCGCCTAAGTAATCAAAATCCTACCGAGTGAGAGCAAACCTCCCACTCGGGGGCTTAGCTGCAGTCCAAGTACTCGCCTAAGTAATCAAAATCCTACCGAGTGAGAGCAAACCTCCCACTCGGGGGCTTAGCTGCAGTCCAAGTACTCGCCTAAGTAATCAAAATCCTACCGAGTGAGAGCAAACCTCCCACTCGGGGGCTTAGCTGCAGTCCAAGTACTCGCCTAAGTAATCAAAATCCTACCGAGTGAGAGCAAACCTCCCACTCGGGGGCTTAGCTGCAGTCCAAGTACTCGCCTAAGGAATCGAAATTCTACCGAGTGGAGAGCGAACCTCCCACTCGGGGGGCTTAGCTGCAGTCCAAGCACTCGACTAAAGTAATTGGACTCCTACCGAGTGAAGAGCAGACCTCCCACTCGGGGACTTAGCTATAGCCCGATACTCGCCCAAGCCAGGTTGACAAGACACCACCGAGTGAGAGCAAACCTCCCACTCGGAGGCTTAGCTGCAGTCCAAGTACTCGCCTAAGTAATCAAAATCCTACCGAGTGAGAGCAAACCTCCCACTCGGGGGCTTAGCTGCAGTCCAAGTACTCGCCTAAGTAATCAAAATCCTACCGAGTGAGAGCAAACCTCCCACTCGGGGGCTTAGCTGCAGTCCAAGTACTCGCCTAAGTAATCAAAATCCTACCGAGTGAGAGCAAACCTCCCACTCGGGGGCTTAGCTGCAGTCCAAGTACTCGCCTAAGTAATCAAAATCCTACCGAGTGAGAGCAAACCTCCCACTCGGGGGCTTAGCTGCAGTCCAAGTACTCGCCTAAGGAATCGAAATTCTACCGAGTGGAGAGCGAACCTCCCACTCGGGGGGCTTAGCTGCAGTCCAAGCACTCGACTAAAGTAATTGGACTCCTACCGAGTGAAGAGCAGACCTCCCACTCGGGGACTTAGCTATAGCCCGATACTCGCCCAAGCCAGGTTGACAAGACACCATCGCGGCGATAAGCATCGTGCAAACCAGGCAGCCTCTGAGGGAACAACGAATAGTAGATCGGCGGATCAAGTCACGAAGGCATTCAACGTCGAGCCAAGTTCGGACAAAACCAAAAAATCCTAGATCGCAAATAAAGTACTCGAGCTATAAGCTCGACGGAGTTTATCGGTTACATAAACCACTCGGCATTCCGAGGCAAATTTAAGGCAAAGAACATCAGTTTTTTACTCCTCCGGCGGAGGACTGGATGGTGCAACAAATTCGTCCAAGTCGATCCCATCAGAGATCCGAGTGGCAGCAGCGATGAAGGTCTCCATGAAGTCCTGAAAGTTATGCTTCCTGGTATTGGCAACCTGGAGAGCGGCCAGCTTCTCCTCGCGCGCCTCCTTGCAGTGGACGCGAACCAGTGACAAAGCCACGTCAGCGCCGCACCTAGCAGAAGACTTCTTCCATTCTTGCACTCGACCTGGAACCTCACCTAGCCGACTGATCAGGGATTCAAGGTTGTTCTGAAGCGTCTCCTTGGGCCAGAGTGCGGAGTCGATCCGTGACACTGCAGCTTTCAGTCGAGCCAGGTAGTCCACCGCACTAGCGACACGGGATTCCAACCGGAAGACATTCATGGCCACTTCGTCCTTCACGGGAGAGTTGATAGGGTCCAAGCGGGTCTCCACTCGACTGGTCTCTTCCTCAAAGTTTCGGCAGAATTCTGAAAGAAGTTTCGACAGGTCAAAACTGTAGCCAAATGGTGAGTCGACAACAACGAGATTAATCGCGCAAAGAGGGTTACCTTCAAGCATGAGGTATAGCTTCTTGGCAAGACCCCCAAGATAATCCCCCAAGTCCTTGTGCTTCCCCGCCAGCTGGCCGAGCTTGTCGTTCAGAGTACTCTTGTCAGTCTTCAGTCGACTCGCTTCCTTGTTGGCCGAGTCAAGAGCAGACTTCAGCCTAGCGTTCTCGCTCTCTAGTTGGTCGACCGAAGCAAGTTTCTCTTCAGCAAGCTTCAGCTTCTCCGCAGCCGCCTTTTGTGCCTCCGCAAGGTCAAGATCTTTCTTCTTCAGGGCCTTTTCCAGTTCGTCTGCGAAGCAACAATAAGCACAGAGTTGAGAACAGACAGGAGGACAGAGACAGCCGTCGAGTCCTCACCAGCCATACCTTTTGCCTCATCCTTCGCCTTCTGCACGTTTTCCTGAGCAAACTGTAAATCAAGATTGAGCTGGATTTGCTTATTCTTCAGATCGGCGAGCTGAGCAACAAGCTCACAAGACTTCTGCAAAGAGTCAATCGACAAAGGATATCAAAGATAAGTTACTCCCGAGTGACTGAAAGAAAGAGCACAACACTTCTAAGACTACAGCCAAATCAAAACATTCGACAGTAGCCTCGGGGACTACACCCAGTGGGTGCACTCAGCGTGCCCCCACTGGTTTTCAAAAAAAAAAAAAAAGGGGGCGACTGCCAGCAGTCGACCGGATACAGTGTCATCCGACGAGGTACAACTACAGAAAGACAGTACAAAGACCACAGTCGACTGCCAGCAGTCGACCGTGGCCTCGGGGACTACACCCAGTGGGTGCACTCAGCGTGCCCCCACCAATGAGAAATTTCGGACCAACGGCACCCAGTGGGTGTACAACGCAAGTGAAGATCAACTAACCTGGACGTTCTGCTGCAACGCCGAGCTGATGTCATAGGCCGCTTGACTGGCATCCCGAGCCGCTTTGGTCTGCTCCATCACGAGCCCCGCCTGACGTATAGCCTCCTTGGCAGCACTCACTTGATCCTCCGGGGTCTGGTAGGCGGCGAAGAACGAGGGTGGGTCGACCGGTGGAGGGGCAGTCGACGACGAAGGCCGGGCAGTCGTCAGTGGCTCAGCAAAAGTCACAGTAGTCCGGGCGGTATTGTCACCCCCTTGGACCACCGCCTCGGCAGTCGACGCGGTCTGAGGAACCTTGTCGACCGGAGCCCTCCGGCCTCTTCTCCCAAAAGGCCTGAGCGGCGCTTCCGCCTCCTCCTCATCATCCGGAAGGTCATTGATGTTGGTTGGAGCTACAAAAAGTTCAGAAATGAATACCCAATCGACCCAGCAGTTAAACAGTCGGATCATTTCAAGGATCATACCTAAGTTGGAAGTGACGGCGTCCTCCATCGTCTCATCAGCATTCTGGATGGAAGTTTCGGAAGTAGCGGCGCTGCACGATTCCAAGCAAATAATTTGAAAATGAATCGACTAAGAATCCGTTCTAGTCGACTCAAGAAAGGTGAAGACAATCACTTACCCAGAGATGACCGGGATGGCGACCCTGATCTTGGGCAAGGCCTTGGGTGGCTTAGTCGGGATGGCTCTAGGCTGCTTGGGCGCTTTCTCAGTTGGGGGCGGCGACGCGGTCCGAGGGCGCTTGGATGACTGGCCCGCCGGAGCACTCGACTGACCGCGCTCCACGGCGGGATCCTGAGCGTCCTTGGAGCGTCTCTCGCGTCGAGGAGGGTCGTCCTCCACCTCTTCATCTTCGTCACTCGAGTCATCGCCGACCTCCCCCTCTACGTCATCGTCAGATTCCCACTCCTCGACTTCGCCCTCGGGTTCAACTTCATTCTCGCTCCCTTCGCCTCCACTCCCTCCTCCTTCAGATACGTGCTCCTGGTTCCCATTCGGCATCGAGTACATCTCGTTGACCTCCTGGGAAACAACAGGCAGAACGAGGATCAGTCGACTTTTCGCGAGCCAGTTACTAGACGGAGTGAAAATTTCAGTCGGAAGAAGCAAAATGTACCTTGTCTGTCTGCATCATCCCGTCGAGCGGAGCAATCCTCCTGGAGCCCCTGGGGTTGTCCTTATTTCCGGTTATGCTGGTCAGCCAGCTCTCCAGCACAGAAGCCTCGACCCCCTCCGGGTGGATCCACGTGGAGTCGTCGGGCCCGGAATACAACCACATCGGGTGATCCCGAGCCTGGAGAGGTTGGATTCGTCGCTGGAGAAAGACTTCGAGCAAGTCCATGCCGGTCACGCCTTCACGAACCAGCTCAACCACTCGACTGACTAGTACCTTCACCTGAGCCTTCTCCTCCGGAACCACTTTCAAAGAAGCGGGTTTCTGCACTCGGTCCAAGGTGAAAGGAGGTAGGCCGGTCGAGTGTCCAGGAGTCGGCTGGTCCTTGCAGTAGAACCAAGTCGACTGCCACCCGCGCACAGAATCGGGAAGTGTCATGGGGGGAAAACAACTCTTACCCCTCGTCTGGATCCCGAGGCCCCCGCACATCTGGATCACCTGCGTCCTCTCCCCGTCCGGGTTAAGCTTTTTAACCGACTGGGATCGGCAGGTGAAGATATGCTTGAAGAGGCCCCAGTGGGGTCGACAACCTAAGAAACACTCACACAGAGACACAAAAGCCGCGAGATAGACTATGGAATTGGGCGTAAAATGGTGGAGCTGCGCTCCGAAGAAGTTCAAGAAAGCCCTAAAGAAAGGACTCGGGGGCAGAGAGAACCCCCGGTCGACATGGGTGGCTATCAGGACGCGCTCACCATCGCGAGGTCTTGGCTCCGTCTCCTTCCCAGGAAGGCGAGCAGCCTTGTGGGGAATGAGTCCTCCCTCCACCATGTCGTCGATATCTGCCTGAGTAAGGATGGAGGGCATCCAGTCCCCTTGCAGCCAGCCGGACGGCAGAGCGGCCCGCGAGGACGACCCGCCTCGCCCAGATTTCCTCCCTTTGCCCTTCGCCGCGGCCTTCTTCGCCCGTTCCGCCGCCGCCGTCTTGTCCGTCCCCATCGTCTCGAACGAGGTCTTGGCCGAGCGGCGGTGTCGAGGTTGCGGCGGAGAGCGAGGCGGAGGCTTACGGAGGAAGGAGGAAGAAGAACGAGGGCGCACAGTAAAAGATCAGAGTCATTGCTTTATATAAGGCCACACCCGAGTGGCTGATCAGTGGGCCTGCCCCTCCCAGTCAGATCCCGCAACAGGCGCGCGCGCAGTACGTGGCGAAAAAGGTGGCGCAGAGATCGAGGCGCCCTTGCCTTATCCAGCCGATTCGCGCGGTTCCCTCCGTCCGGTGCGCTTCTCAATTTTCAAATCCCGCAAAATCCGCGATCGACAGGACGGGTTGTCAGACAAAAGATCCATTTCCTTAAGCCTCCCAAGGGACTCGTCACGTAAACGCACTCGACGGTAATCAGTAACCACTCGACGAGCATCTGAATGGATCAAGGCAAACTGAAGAATGAGGCCCCACCGTGACTTCCATTTATCCGAAGACAGACGCAACTGAAGCATGGGGGTTGAGTCGGAAGCGCAGGCTCGACCCCATTCTCACTTAACCCCTGACCCATTCGGGGGCTAATGACGAGGATACGTACCTAGGGTAGGGTAACTTATCGTACCTGAGGTACCCCATCAAGGACACGACTCCTACAATGAAAGACGTTCTGAGAAGTATCGACAGGTCAGTCGACCTGGTCAGCCGAGTCGACGGACACAAGCGTACTCGACCAGAAGCGCAAGCAGTCGACCATGAAGACACCACTCGACCGTAAGAAGATCTAAAGGCGCTGCCTACAAACGGTCACCTCATAAGTAGCTTTTATGGTCTTCATGGTCCTTTATTACAGGCGTTACCAGTAACCCCCCTCTCTTTATGTACATTAAACCCCTTGTAACGTGGGCTGGCTGGGGTCCTGGCGAACTCTATATAAGCCACCCCCCTCCACTAGGACAGGGGTTCGCATCTTTGTAACACTCACGCATATAATCCAGTCGACCGCCTCCGGGCTCCGAGACGTAGGGCTATTACTTCCTCCGAGAAGGGCCTGAACTCGTTAACTCCTTGCGTGCACAACTACTCCAGAGCTAGGATCTTGCCTCTCCATTCCTACCCCCCCATTCTACTGTCAGACTCAGAACCACGACAGCAGAAGCAGACATAAACAAAAATTCAGAACGAATCGAGATAAAAGAATTTCTTAAACACCTGACATAATAAAATTGTTCATTCATATACTTTACGTATTACAAACATTATAGATACGCATATACATAGTAGCTAGTAGAGAAGCGATTTGACGGTCATGTTCTTATGACAAGTCGCAACTCCCAACCATGTATACACTTTTATTTATTCAACCATCCATTTTTATTCACTGGAGCAACAAACACGATATAATGCTTCAGGCCACAGTAGTACGTACTCAGGTGAGGCATCGGCCGGGCGGGTGGCTCTCAGGCCTCGGTTGGCAACATGATCTTGGCAGGCGATGTGGCGTTGAGCATCCACGTGTGAAAGGGGTGGAAGAGGACCTCCTTAGGGCACTGCAGTTTGGGCAGCTTGGGACAGTCGATGAAGGCCTCGCCGTTCTTGTCGACGCAGAGGTAGATCTGGTAGAGCTGCTTCTTACCGAACGGCCCGTCCCTGCACTGCACCCCAGGCATCACTCCAAGCTTCTGGTTCACCGCCCACTTGATGTGCTCCGTGCTGTACAACCTGTAGTCCGGGTTGATGCCCTGCTCGGCGAGAGCGCCGAGGACGTCGGCGTTCTTACGGAGGTTGAGGGCAGCCCTGAAGTAGTCCACCTCCTTGAGGCCCGAGCAGACGCCGTAGCTGCGCCACTCGCTTTTCCAGGTGTTCGTCCCGTCGGTGCGCGGGCAATGGATGTTGCTCCAGTAATGGTTCAAGTTGTTCTCAATTGGCTCCAGCTGCTCATGCATGGTTATAAGATTACTGCACTACCACATACATATGCATAAATGAGAAGATGTTGAATAACGTGTTCATGTTAGCTGACCTTGTTAATGTCGAATGGTTTGTCGCTATTGCATCTCACGATGGCTTTGTTCAGCGACAAGTCGAAGGTCGTGAAGCTCTGGACAAAGAAATCCTCTGCCGGGTATCCGTACTTGGGCACGCAACATCCGTACTCGCTATTCACACAATATGCTCCAGGCCACTGCAAAGCCAATTCATGAGCATGATCTAGGATAGGAGTCAATAATAATAATATAACCTGAGTGAGATATCGGATTGAGAGATACGAGTCAATAATATAATCTCTCCGGTGTCTAACAAGAAAAATAGTGTTCTACACACACACACACACACACACACACAAACTGCGCCCTTCTCTGCCCGCCGCCGCCTCCTCCGGCGCATGGATTGGAATCCCCTCGCCCCCGAAATCCCCGCTGCCCAACCTCTTCCCTTCCACGACCACAACCCTGAAGCGATCCAGCTGAGCACCAGCTCTCGCTTCGAGCCCGCCATCAGCTCCCGCCGTCCAACCCACCTGCACCACCCGCATCGGTGCCCCAGACATCCTCCCGCACCGATGCGGCGGAGATCATCCAGCCGCCGACAAGTCGGAGTCCCTGCCGCCACGGACGACGCAGAGCTCCTGAAGGACAGCGAGGTGACAAATCCAGGTCCTGTCCATGCCGAGCCTCTCCTAACGCGAGCTCAAGCGCCCGTCACCGTCTCACCCGAGGCGTACGATTTTCTGCTCTGTCTTACACCTCTGTTCTGTCCATGTATCAATGTTTAGGTGTGGCGAAGATTTGGTACATGGTACTATGTAGGTTCTGTGGGCATTTGTATGACGTTCTGTGAGCATGCACATGGTATGAAGTGATTGGGTGAGTTGATTAGTATTAAAGATTCACAACCTTAATTGTGTCAAATCAGATTTTTAGGCGCTCTATGCATACATGCATTGTCTTTGCAGCAAGTCTGTATGTCGCTTGTCGCCGGAACATGTAGCCTAAACCTAATGGCATTTGTAACTAGAGAAATTCTTGTCCTGGATGTCTAAACCCAGTCTTAACAAGCACACAACTGTAAGGCAATATCTACAGAACGTAAGGTGTATAATTCAGCCCTCGTCCCCAAACTATCTGTGAACCTCGTATACACACCCACCACTCTCTCTTCCTCACCGACGGTCTCTGCCACACAAGGATCTTGTCAAAGTCAGTCGTACAGATTGGAGGTGGGTTGATCTACATCACTGCAGTATTTTATTTTGCCGTCCTCTGACCTGAAGAAGAACATGACACCCTGTGTATATGTGAAGTTACTCAATTAAGAGGAATGCTTGGAGACTGAATGGTGTAAGCTGAACTTAACTACAGCCAGGTTAGAGTTTTACTGATGGTTCATCCTCCCATCCTTATAGATACATAAATTAAGGTGTACATAGTTTATTTTGTAGTAGAGGAACAAAGTAATTTAAACCGAGTAGTAAGATATACTCCCTGCGTCCCATAATGTAAGACGTTTTTTGGCTCTAGTGTAGTGTCAAAAAACGTCTTACATTATGGGACGGAGGGAGTAGTATTTTAGTATTCTCTTTAGTTCTTTTGTACTTATAGGAAAGAAAATACTTATGTGGTGGAAGACTGGAAGTTGCTTATGTATTTGTTGAGATATGCAAGGGCATGCTTCCAGCATTTTGTGTGGATGCTATGGTGTTAGGCTGACCATGTATGTTCATCTAAATGACACAGAATGCATGTTTTATTGAAGCGCAGTGATAGTGTGTTTAAGAACAAGCATGCCAATGTGGATGATGTATTCTGATCAGTCCAAATTGAATTCAACAATACGATAAGCAATCTCTACGTCCATAGGTGGAGTTGGTATACACTATTCCACTACTGATTTATCTTGCTTAATACTACAAAGACTTTTTATTCCGTCGAGGTTCTGTTCTATCTTTTCGATCCTGTAAATAACGGTATACAAGCTTCTTTTGGTTTCAGTAGGTGAAGGACATCCTCTCCATTGCCTTAACAAGGAATAGCTTCCAGTGTGTGCATGGATAAAGGAAGAACAGGGGGAACAAATGGAAGGAGAAGGAAGGAAGAAGAAAACAACCAATGGATGGAGAAAGGTCTATGACCAATAGTATACCATTTTCTATTGTACCATGTCTTATTAATCTTAAGATGGGCCTCTTAGGCCTTCCACTATGTAGGCCAAAAGTGATGCCAAATTTGCTTTTGGATATTTGGCACCGATGCCCTACGTTGTCAAGCCGATGCCAAATAAAAATTCATGGGCACAGGGCATCTACTTGCTCCGAAGCCAAATCCATCGAGCAAATAAAGTAAGGGCGTCGTACTGCAGTGAGTCAGGAAGGAGTGCAGTGAGCCAGGAAGGAAAGACGCTGGCAGTGGGGTGTCTTGGCCTGGTCTATACTATTTTATGTATGTGGGTCCAAGCTTCAACCGATGCTAAATTCTCAACATGGTGTGAGCGGTGCTAAATATTTTGTATCTGACATAGATGTGTATGTGGCAAACTTTTCAGAGTTTTGGCACCTAACACATAGGGAAGGCCTTAAAGTGCCAATCCTTGCTACCGTCTACATGAATCAGTTCTTCAGTACAATGCTCAAGGTTGGGTGTGTCTTTGTGAATCTGATGCTTATTGCATTCAGTTTAGAAATTTGTATACTATTTTCTCATTTCTTTACTACTCCCTCCGTCTCTTTGTATACTATTTTCTCATTTCTTTACTACTCCCTCCGTCAGAGACGAAGGGAGTAAAGCAGTGGTATTCAATGGTTCAGTGGAGTGATGCATCTATGGAGGCGATGTTGCTTGATTGATGTTGAACTACTAGAATATTTATGTCCCGACTGCAACGCATGGCGGCAATTTCCTAGTGTTATGTAAAAGTAGCTAAAAAAAATCATGAGTAGTACTAGCAAACAAATAGTTAATCAAAAATAATATAGTTACAGAAACAATCCTTCACGAAAAGTAAACAAGACATCTCATGCATATATATAGCTCTTGTGCCATGTATTATGTATAATCCTATATATTAAGCAAGACAATATACTAAGTAGTAGTAGTAAATAGCAATATAACTAATCCATACGCAGGAAATAAGCATCTGCATGCTGTATCGTACCATTAGGACGAGGTAATAGAAATCAAAGCTGGTTGCATTGGCAGGTGCTGCCGCGGCTAGTAAGCCAAGGATTAGGCACAAAGAAATTGTCCTTTGGGCCATATCTCCTCTACTAAGTATTGCAAGCAGAAATGACTCTTTTTGCTCGTTGGCTGTCCAACGGATCAGCGTGGCTTGGTATTTATAGGCAGAAATAGAAGGGAGGGTCTGATGGGAAGGGGGCATGGGCCATGTTTGTCATGGAGGCAGAGCGACGCGAGGACCAAGATCAGGGTTGAGTTTCTCGCTGCCACCCTAGTTTCTGAAGGTTATAGGCTGGACCATGTTGAATTTCCTATGCTTTTAAACTAATACTCTCTCCTCCCAAAATTCTTGTCTTAATTTATCTAAATACGGATGTACCTAGTTACATTTTAGTGTTAGATACATCCGTATCTAGACAAATCTAAAACACGAATTTTAGAACCGAGAAAGTATAACTCAACAAAATAAGACATGTCAGTAACATAAAGAAATATACAGTTACAACACAAAGTATCTTTGCTCAATACGATCGGAGTATGGGGTTAAATCCATAACCGTAACGGGCGCCGCTTGGCAATATTCCATTTTAGTAGCGGCCACTACTTCGGTTTCAGCTCCTCTTTAGTTTTTAGCCCCATATTTTGGGTATGCCATGGGGGGATATTTCCATGATAAGGGAATGCATAATTTTATGTGATGATCTATGTAAGTAGGCGATGGCGTATAACGAGGCTAATTTTTCTTGTCAAAGGAGAAGGCTTGTGGCAGTGGAACTGATCTCACCTCCTTCTGTACTATAAATCAAAAACAAGAAAAAGACATATTTACCATTGTCTAAAAAGAAAAGAAAGTCCATGTAAAACCTGTAATGGATGTGATGAGCCCTCGAAACCTAAGGTCAATTTTTTTTCAAAAAAATGTTGTTTCGTAGTCAGCTCATAATAAATATAGAAAAAAAATGAAGAGTAGAACAAACTACTACCACATTTTGGGAGATTTCTTATTGTGGTCATCTCAGGACCTATTTGGATTGGGAAAAAAATTATGATTTTGGCCCTTCAACTTTTGCTAAAATTGCAAACTTGGTCTCCACTACCACAAAAAGGTCATGTGCGATTTTGGGGTTAAAGACAAATGTGACGGGCCCGCACATGCAATCCCATATGTGATAGGTGGATTCTCAGTCCTGAGCCCACCACTCTTATGTGACGGGCGCCTTTGCATGGCCCGTCACATATGTGACGGGTCATGTCAAAGCGTCCATCACATATAACAACTTATATATGGCAGGCCACTTTGCCCGGCCAGTCCAATAATTAAGGCGGAGGTAGAAGCTGGCCCCAAAATTTCTTTCCCAACCACCATGAATAGTCAAATAACTTCTTGTAGGAACATTCCCCTTATCTATTGCAAGGTAAATGCCTCTCTCCCTCCTCTGCTCCTCCGTTAATTTTTAGCATTTATCCTCCTCTCCTCTTTTCTCTCTCTTCTCTCTACTCTAGATCTAGATCTTGTGTTTTTTGTTCATAGTTGTATGAATCCTTGAGTGTAATTTGCAATTTGTTGTGTATGTGATGGTAGGTTGTTCTCCCTCCTTTGTGCACTCCGAATTTGTAGAGAGGGAACCTTATATACTGTTTTCCTCAATTAATGGAGGTATTTTTTCCTTAATCTCAATTTGATTATTTAATAGTTTTCTACAAGTATATATATGCATGAATTGATTGTTTAATGTTGTCATATGATGTTGTTTTGTCGTAGGCGCATCGATGGATGACTGAAGTTGGATGTACGGGCCTCATGTGACTTTCACATTCGTCGGAGGCAAAAATAACAAAATCGATGCTCCAAAATGCTTCCAACAATAATCTTTTTGGACCACTGATTTTTTTTTGCCCAGACCTCTACGAATGTCATTTCAACCTGAAATTATGCATGCAGTTAGAAATTTTATCAATGTTCATAAAAAAATTAGATTTTTTTGAACTTTTTACTATGTTTTTTTATTTTACTGTTCATGCGGGAGCATATGAGCTCGGGATTAAATACTCCATGTCTCTGCATGTCCGGATAATAAGTTCCTCAAGGAGACTATCATTTTTTGAGAAATTGTGAGTTCTTGTAGCCCCACGATTGTTGGCTGGAGCTACCATGGAGAAGAAAGCTAGGTGGTTAACTAGTGGAGGATGAATACATGTGTCGATGCATGAATTGCTTATAGTCGATGCATGAATTATTTGGCATTGATCTAAGGGCATCTCGAACGACACCCGTAAATTTTCTTTCGCGTTCGTCCATGGACGAGGATCAGTCCATAGATATAGATGCGGAAGGACGCCATCCAACGCTAGCCGCATACATCTGGCTAACAATTCAAACCATCCTCACGAAATTCGATCAAATCGGACGGATTTTATTCAAGTTCGGAAATAATTTACATAAAAGGGTCTATATTTCGACCGTTTAACTAAAAGTTTTTTTAAAAACATAAACTCTATACCGGGCGTTCACCTCGTACGCGTGGCCTCGCTGCCTTGCCGCACCGCCGTCGCCGCCGGCGTCGTGGTCCCTCCAGCGACAGTATGACGCCGAAGGCCCGCGACAGCCTTGTATGGTGGTTGCCTGCCACTCGCAGAGGAGACACTTTGCCTCCTGTTGCGCCATGCGGAGTGCCGCCGCGGCCACTGCCGGCGTGGCCTTCCGAGCCCCAGCGACGGCCTTGCCGTGGCCGGTGTTGGGGGAGCAGTCGCTAAGTAGCCACTCCTCACCGATCTTGGCCAGCTCGCCGTCAAGGCAGCGGCGACGCCTGGCGGCCGTCTTCGCGATGGTCACGGAGCGGTCGAGCACCCATACGGCTGCGAGATCTGGATCGTTGCAGACCCAGTCCAGCGCCACATCGCTCTTGGCGAACGCGGAGGAGCGACTAGCATTGCACTGGTTGTACCGCTATTGCTGCCGAGCCATGCTCCCCGCCTCAGACACAAGGGCCCTTGAGCCCGAGGGACCACCGAGGTAGTGGAGGACGCAGCCTCGTGCCTTCTTGATCGCGGGCGGCAGCTCCTCCTTGGCGGCAAGGTAGTGGCGGCTCGGTGGCGACAACGACCCACCGATGCGGCAGTACTGGCTGCTTGGCCGGGACACATGCTCCTACTTTACGCGGCGTCCGATCTGGATGCTGTGGTGGTGCGGGGGCAAGGCCATCTCCTCCTTCACGCGGTGTCTGATCTAGAGCCGCGGTTGTGCCGGGGCGAGGGTACCTCCTCCTTCACCAGCAGGAGTGTGGGTGCTGGCTCGGTCTTGAAGCGGTGGCGCGGGAGGGAGGCCGGCTCCTCCTTCACACCGCCGGCGATGGCGCCATGTCATGGAGCGACGGCTCTGTCATCAACTCGATTTGACGGCCTCCTTGAGGAGCCAGGGCGGCTGCGGTGGTGGCTCCTGTGGATGCTGCGGTGGTGCCTGTTCCTCCTCGTCACCGGAGGAGATGACAATCCCCGTAGGAGGAGCCGGCCGCCGTGGACGCTGAGGGACCCTGGAGAGCGTCTACGGCGACGCCGAGAACCGCCGGAAGAGGAGCTTCCGCCTACTCCGCCTGCGGGCACGGAGCACCATGACTTCGGCATCGCCGGAGCTTGGATCAAAAAGAGGGAGGGAGGGGCTCGGGTACGAAGACGGGGGAGGGGAGGGGGCCGGTGCTCAGGGAGGGGGGTGCATCTCTGTGCAACTCGGGCGCACGACTTAAATAGTCGCAGCGAGGCCTGGGCGAAGGGCCGGTCAGCCGCTTCAATGTGGCATAGCGGTCAGAGTTGGTTCCTTGGGAACCTGCGTCCACATTGAAGTGGCGGCTGCCGAGAGGTCGTGTCGACCAGCGCCGCCCTCCCTACCTCTTGAGTCACAATCGCAGATCAATGCTGGCCTCCGCGTGCTCTGGCTGACATGAATGCGATGTAGCAAGCGATGCGTGCATCGGAAGGAAAACGCGGGAGGGGCGGGTGACGGGTTTTTGGTGGGCTAGGACTGTCAGAAGCAGGTTCGGGATCGGTCCGGATTCCCGCAAATCTCCCCACGTTTATCTTGGGTTTGCGGGAGAAATCGCGTCCGGACCGTCCCGCACACCGATACAGGTCAGCGTGGGATATCTTCCGCAATCTAGAAAGCGGTGTACGAATGGTTGCAGGAAGCTTGAAAATGGCCTAGCAAATCCTACTGGTCTTGTGATAGTGTCCTGTCTTGGTAGCTGTGCGACGCCTTGTTTGCAGGTCCGCAAGCTCTCGACATACTACGGTCCCGGTGCCATGCGTGCCTTTTTTTAAAGATCCAGCACCTGCTGGCGTTTCATTGATTTAGCAGAAGAGAACGGTTACAAAGATGATCAAGTGATCGGGTGAAAATGAGAGAAGAAAAACTACATGGTGACATCTAGTTCTCGCGCCCCTTTAGGCCAAAGAGCCGGTGCTGGTTTGCTAATCTCTCACAATCGTGGCCCCAAAGGGGTGCTCATGGTTCTTTGCTCCGGCGAGCTGCCAGAGTTCCAAAGTGCTTCTGATTTTGGCTAGCAACGAAGGCATGGATGCTTTCTTGAGTCTGAAAGTGCATGCGTTTCTCTCTTGCCAGATTTCCCAAATGATGAGAATCACCATGGACCTGAGGGCCTTCCTTTCGTTGTCGCCGTTTGGCTTTCGGTCGATGCTCTTGAGGGCTTCCAAGGTTGACTCGGCTGCGCGCCAATAGTCAGGATTCAGCGCAGCGCAGCCGGACCAATCTTTGACTGTGCTCCAAACCTGCATGGTGACTGGGCACCTCCAGAACAGGTGCATTGAGTCCTTTAAGTTTCTGAAGCAAAACTGGCCGAAATATCCGTTTTTCCATCCTCGCTGCCGGTGTTAAAACCGGCGGATCTCGGGTAGGGGGTCCCGAACTTTGCGTCTAGGCGGATGGTAACAGGAGACAAGGTACACGATGTTTTTACCCAGGTTCGGGCCTTCTCGATGGAGGTAAAACCCTACTCCTGCTTGATTAATATTGATGATATGGGTAGTACAAGAGTAGATCTACCACGAGATCAAGGAGTCTAAACCCTAAAAGCTAGCCTATGGTATGATTGTTGTTCTGTCGTTCGTCCTACGGACTAAAACCCTCCGGTTTATATAGACATCGGAGAGGGCTAGGGTTACACAGAGTCGGTTATAATGGTAGGAGATCTACATATCCGTATCGCCAAGCTTGCCTTCCACGTCAAGGAAAGTCCCTTCCGGACACGGGATGAAGTCTTCAATCTTGTATCTTCATAGTCCAGGAGTCCGGCTGAAGGTATAGTCCGGCTATCCGAACACCCCCTAATCCAGGACTCCCTCAGTAGCCCCTGAACCAGGCTTCAATGACGACGAGTCCGACGCATATTGTCTTCGTCATTGCAAGGCGGGTTCCTCCTCCAAGTACTTCATAGAAGATTTCGAACACAAGGATAGTGTCCGGCTCTGCAAAATAAGTTTCCACATATTGCCATAGAGAGAATAATATTTACACCAATCTAATATGCTGATGTATTTTGTAGCGTTACGTCACACCATGGCCAAGCCTTTATTCGAATCGTTTTATTGTCCCACCTCAGCGTGTTATGCAAGGCGGTTTCCTTGGCACGTCTTGTTAAATCAGAGATCGTGTCCCCTTAATTTGCGGGATTCTCATCAATACGGACGTGGGTAACCCAGTCGTGCCCGTTGGTATGATCAAAGGCGAGTCTCAAACGGTCACGGGGAGGGCCCTTGGTATTCAACCTCTTATAAAGAGACCAGGGACTTACTCCTTTCTTTGAATCTCAAACAAGTTCGCCCTTCGCCTCGAGTTTCAACACGCAAGGCTCCAGATTTCAGGCGCTTCGGACCTCTGACAATGTCCGGATCCGACCTTCAAGGCCGATGGAGGACGTGTTGAAGCTGAGAGAGGCCAGGTTCTTGACCGGTGAAATCTCGCATAGGCTGCCTGCTCAAGGGCAGGTCATTCCTACTCCCAAGCCCGGTGAGAGCGTGGTGTTTATGTCTCACTTCCTTCGGGGCTGGGCTTCCCCATGGACCCCTTCGTAAGGGGGCTCATGTTTTATTATGGATTGGAATTTCACGATTTGGCTCCGGAGTCCATCCTCCACATCTCATCGTTCATCGTCGTGTGCGAAGCCTTCCTCCGCACTTCTCCTCACTTCGGATTGTGGCTCAAGACTTTTAAAGTAGAGCCGAAGATGATCGAGGGGCGGTACGCGGAGTGCGGAGGTGCTTTTATAAGCAAAAATGCTGGTGCTCCATGGCCCGAGGGCTCTTTTCGAGAGGAGTCCAGCTTATGGCAACAAGAGTGGTTTTACATCACTGCTCCCAGGGGCACCAGGTGGGTGGCGCCACCCGCCTTTCACTCGGGTCCCCCATCACAGTTAGCGTCATGGGTCAATAAAGGACTGGACTAGGGGCCATCCAAGGACGTGCCTTTGCTGCAGGGACGTATCCGAGATCTCCTAGAAAAAGACATCAGTCTGGTCGTAGTAGCGCAGGTCATGCTGATTCGCTGGACCCTGCCCTGCAAGCGTCGCCCCCTCCGCCTGTGGGAATTCAATCCGGGGGGACTGCGAGCTCTCCAACATTTTATGGGCGCGACGCCCATGGAGATGTACCAATTGTTCTTCGGATCACAAGCAATGCGTCCGGACTCGACTGAGGACGCAGGTCTGAGCTGCAATCGCCCGGATACTCAAGTAAGTAGCCCCGTACCCGGACACTCTATCCATATTTTTATCATAAGATTGTCCTTAAAAGAACTGTCCCTTGAGCAAGAGTGGATAGCGAAAGCGAAGCTAATCAGGTGTCCGCCCCCCCTTCCAGAGACCGCGCCGGATCCCTTGTTAACCAGAATGCTGGAGATCGCGCCTTTGGAAGAAGGCGAAGGGGGGAACGAGGAAGCTACCGCCTCCCCGAAGGAGGCTGTCAGAAAAGCAGGAATCAAGAATTTCTCTACCCAGGGGAAGAAGAGGACGGCCTCTGAAGACCTGGAAACCATGGTCTCAAAGCGGGGGAAGAAATCTTCATCAGAGGGTCCTGCGCCGGAGGATACCTCGGCCGCACTGTGCCCTCAAGGGGATCAGCCCTCCATCGAGCCGTAAGCAAAGAGGGGAGTTCAAAATGGGAGACATCCCCGTTTTATTTCTGAGGAAAATAACCGAAATTTTACCTTGTAGTTCGGATCTCAGCCCTTCTCAGCAGAGCTCATCTTCAGGGGATCTTCTTCCGGAGATGATGGAGAGCGGCACGCCTCCCCTGCCGTACCGCCTTGTGACGCGGGCGACCCTGAGGTGTCGTCACGGAGGGTTACTCCGAATTCGGCAGGGCCGGAAGGTGGACGTATGGCCCCCCAAAGCCCTCCGTGTCCGGCCTTCGAAAAAGGTCATCGGGCGAATCCAGAACAGTCTGGTGCACGGGCGGAGGAGCTGAAGGGTGTGCTCGGGCGAGCGTCTATCTCGGAAGAACACCGTGTGTTGATGGGTACGGTGATTGAGAGGATTGCATCCGCGGAGAGCGGGTTGCACGAGGCTCTCAGGAGTTTGCTGACAGGTTTTGAGGTACGCAAAATGATGTACCTTTTGACAGTTTCGTGTATATAAGATGCATCCTGTATGGATAGTAGCCCCTGAGACTCTGCTCGTTGTCAAAAATGACGGCGCGCGGAGGATCATAATCCCAGGTATAATATGTCGCCTTTCCTATGCAGGTGGCGAAGTGTCTGGTGGCCAGCCGGACTGATAAATTTGCCGAGCTAAAGCGGCAACCTGACGTGGCAGATGCGGACATCACGCTTGTAAACAAGCGGCTTGACGAGGCACAAGGTATGTTATTTCTCCGGCGACATTTAGTAAGAGGAGCGTGGTGCTAGTATCTTACGACGTGTGCGCTTGATGCAGATGGTGCTGCCGCCATGGAGGGTCTTCGGGCGGAACTTGCCCGAGCCAAGGAGCAAGCCAGAAAAGTGATGCGGCTGCCGGAAAGGCAATTGAAGAGCTGAAAGCTGAACAGGCTGCTCACTGCCGAAGCAAGAGGGAAATGGTCGAGATGGCCGTGAAGCTGAAAAGCGCTGCTGACCATTGCATGCTTCTTGAAAAAGAAGACCGGACGGAACAGACGGACCTAGAGAAGGCCGTTGCCGATGCCAAGGATGCTCGCTCTGTGATGAGAGCTATGAAGGAGGAGCTACATCAGGCCGGAGAAATCGCGGCTGGAAAGCCCTTTATGCTGCGAAGGAAGTTTTGTGATCCGAAACATGCTCTATTAGACCGGATGTGGAGTACGGCGGACACCTATTTGGATTTGGCAGCGAGTGCCGCAGATGCGGCCGAATACTTCCGGGATCAAGAAGATCGCGAAGTGGAAAAACTCTTCTGGTCGCAGTTCCACAATCCAGAGCGTCCACTGTCTTTAGACGATCGTTTGGCCGAATGGGCCGAGCTAAATAGGATGTCCGGACTCGCCATGAAATATGTCATGAGTCACCTGTGGCCGGGGAGGCCAGAGCCGAAGAGTTATTTGAACTTGGTGCAGCAGTTCCTTGGTGCGGTGCCGCATATCAATGCAATGAAGAAGTCAGCGTGCATAGAGGGTGTGCGGATGGCTCTTGCCCGTGTCAAGGCATACTGGGCGGAGATGGAGACCACCGCTATTGCATCCCAAGACTCGAACGAAAGCCGAGTACCTGCCGAGCACTATTTTTAGGAAGTTCTGCAAGGCGCTCGTTTAATAGAGACGCAGTGCTCGAAGCATACTATGTTCGAATAGCATATATTGTTTTAAAACGATGTTTTAATAAATTTGTAGAAGCTTTTTATACTTGTGTCTGCAAGTTATTGTAATACCTCCTGTGCGGCCGTTTAAGATATATGTATATATATCTAAAAGATGGCAGTCGTCGGCTTCAGCCCCCACGCAAATAATGCGGGGGTGTTCGCAGAAGGCACATTTTCACACTTGATCCAACGTCTTGGTCCTACAAAGGAGGTGATAGCGCAGCGAACTAGGCAACCGGACTATGATGCTTTATCACTTTCACTTGGCCATAGGAGCTTGACAGTGAGGCTACTTATATAGCCCCTGGTGGCGCCTGCGCTCGCCCGAACTCGGGGCGCGTATGTGCCTAGCTGGGAAACGGCCCTTCGTTAATGCGGAGGAATCCTAAAGATTCTGGTAAGTCATCGAGTGGTTGACCAGTCTCGCGCTATATCATGACAGTCAGTTTTCGGCTTTCTCTACTGAGGTGCTCGCCTGGCCGAACTAGGGCACAATCGCAGTAGTTCTCCTGGTGCCGCCTTAGCCGATAGAGCGGAACGTAAGGCAGCAAAATGCAGGAGCCGGGCAAACGCAACATTTGACCAAAGACATGATTCGGAGCTGATGCATATAAGGCCAAACTCGCGACGCCGAACACTCCCTAAGGTATTCGGTCTTTTATGAAATAGGGCGGAACATCGCCCTTGGTTATAAGCCCCTGATGTCTAGGTACGTGCAAAACTCTGACGTGGCCACATGCCAAAACGCCAGCCTCCTCCTCGGCTGTACATAGAATCCGGGGTGTGTGTATCAACAAGAGACAGTAAAAAAGGTTTACGCAGGGTCTTAATCTAAAGAGAATCCTTGAGACGGGTCCCTACTGCACGTCTACGCCTGTGTCTCCGTTGTGCCGTGTCCTGGATGGGCGTAGCATGGTGTTCATATGCAAGAGAGAGGAATTTAGCTGAAAAGAATAAAAAGAATAGTAGTGTGTAATGTACGATGTACTGGATAAACAATGTATAATTATAGGATAGGTGAAATGGAGCCTTATTGTCGTGTATTTTACATACGTGGAGCCCCTTGTATAGGGGTGTATGGCTACTAAATCTTTATCCGTTATATGTTTGCTCCGGACTCGCCTAGCCGAGCCCGTGGTCTTGACGACCTGGCAGATGCTTTCGTTTGTGAAGCTGTTTTAAGTCATGGGTGTCGAGGCAGCCGCATATTCTTTCGCGCTCGAGGGACACTTAATATTGCCCCTTATTGAAATGACGCCTCGTGGACCGGGCATTTTGAGCGTAAGGGACGCATAATGCGGTATTGCGTTAAAGCGGGTGAAAGCTTCTCGTCCCAGTAGTGCTTGATAGCTACTTGAAAATGGGGCGATATGGAAGGTTAGCTTTTCGGGCGGAAGTTGCCGGGGGAGCCGAACATAACTTCTAACCGAAGAGAACCCATGCAATGGGCATCCGGGCCTGGCATTACTCCTTGAAAGGAAGTATTGTTATGGCGAATTCTTGTTGGGTCTATTCCCATTTTGCGGATTGTGTCCTGATATAGCAGGTTTAAAGCACTGCCGCCATCCATCAGGACATTTGTAAAGTGGAGTCCGTCGATTAGCGAATCTAATACCAGGGCAGTCCAACCTGCGTTCCGTATACCTCTAGAGTAATCCTGGTGGTCAAAGGTGATCGGTTTTAACAACCATGGGTGAGATTCCTTTGGGATGGGCCGTATGGCGCGAATCTCTGTTGGCGCCACTCTATTCACCACGTGAAGTAAGTTTACTGTTTTGACTTCTTGTGGGAAATCCTTTTGTTTCCTGGTGCTCTGCTCATGGGGTCCGTCATCGTCCTCACTTGGTGTGTCGAGCCCCTTGTGTTCGGCGTTGAGTTTGCCGGATTGCTTGAAAACCCCACAGTCTCTGTGGGTATGGTTCGCAGGCTTCCCAGGAGTACTGTGAATTTGACATATCTTGTCCAAGATTTTGTTCAGGTTAGATAACTCATCCCTGTTATCCTTAAGGGGCAGCTTTCTCTGATTCTGTCGAGAGCTTTTGAATCTGGCATTGACTGTCGTGTTCTTCGGACTGCTTCCCTTAGTTCGGCGCTGGTCCTTGTTGCGTCGTGGTTTCCCATTTCCATCCCTAACTTCGGATGTACTTGGGTCGCTGGTGCTACATCTTGCTAACCAGCTGTCTTCTGCCGCACAAAATTGGGTCATGAGGCTTGTTAATGCAGCCATTGTTCTTGGCTTTTCTTGGCTGAGGTGTCTGGCGAGCCATTCGTCTTGAACGCTATGTTTGAAAGCCGCTAAGGCTTCGGCATCCGGACAGTCTACTATCTGATTCTTTTTAGTAAGAAATCTGTTCCAGAGTTTCCGGGCTGACTCTCCGGGCTGTTGAGTTATATGGCTCAAATCGTCCGCATCCGGAGGTCGGACGTAGGTCCCTTGAAAATTTGCCCGAAAAGCATCCTCGAGTTCCTCCCAACTTCCAATGGTTTTTTCGGGAAGGCTTTTAAGCCAATGCCGTGCCGGCCCTTTGAGTTTGAGGGGTAAGTATTTTATGGCGTGGAGGTCATCTCCTCGGGCCATGTGTATATGGAGGATATAATCCTCAATCCAGACTCCGGGGTCTGTTGTTCCGTCATACGCCTCTATGTTTACGGGCTTGAATCCCGCTAGAAATTCATGGTCCAGCACCTCATCGGTGAAACATAGGGGGTGTGCGGCACCCCTGTATTTGGGTGTGCCGTGATGTTCGGATATTTGTTGTGCCGCATTGCTTACTAGAGCTTGCTTTCTTGGCCCATAGATAGATCTAGCTGGGCCGTCCTTTTGACGCGATTCCTTGAGTGGATCGCGTGCCGGCTTGTGTGCGGCGCCGCTTGCCGCTCCATATTGGCCATGGGGTCGTCTATCCGACCGGCTGGCTTTCTTATTTTTTGATTGTGTGGGCTCTAAGGCTTCCTCGTCAAATTCAGGTAATAGCTTTTGCTTCGGATAGCTTTTTGTGCGGCAACTGCCGCCGTGTTCGTCTGCGGTGTTGAGTACTTTGCTCCATCTGATTCTGAGCGCATCTTCCGCAGTTTTGAGCTTCTGCTTCTGTTTTTTCAGGCTACGCGCAATGACAACAAGCCTATTGTGGAGGTTCTTCTGTTCCGTGAGCGTATTTGGCATGAGGTCGTTTGGACTGTTGTTTCCGCCGGGGACGGTTTGTTTGTCAAAGTTGCCCTGTTCGGACGATTGCTCCAAGGCATGTTCGTCGTCTGCCGGCTCATCCTGCTCTATGGCTGGGGCTGTATGGCTGCCGTTTTTGTCGAGGCGGGGCTTGGAGCGGCGCTTACATCGCCGCTTTGATTGCTTTTCGAATGAACGATCCCTCGTTGCATCCCTGTGTTCCTCGTCGTCGTTTCCTTTGGGTGTGTCCACCATGTATACATCATGTGATGAGGTGGCAGTCCAGTGCCTTATAGGCGTTAGTTCATGTTCGTCTCCTACATCGTCGTCCATACCGTCGATGTCTTCGGAGTCGAATTCGAGCACGTCGTTTAAATTATCGACAGTGGCTATGAAGTGGGTGGTGGGTGGGTTTTGAATTTCTTCATCATCCGCATCCCAACCTTGCTGACCGTAGTCCGGTCAGGGCTCTCCTGATAAATAGAGAGACTTTAGTGAATTCAGAATATCGCCGAAGGGCGAGTGCTGAAAGATGTCCGCGGCGGTGAACCCCATAATCGGCGCCCAATCGGATTCGATCGGCAGGGGCGCGGGAGGCTTGGAGTCCGGAGGGGAGTCCGGCACCTTGGAGTCACAGGCTTCGCAAGGGACAAAGCTAATGTTCGGCTCGATCGCCGCAGAGATTTCGGCCTCTGAGGCGGCGTCCAACCACCCGTCCTCGATCGGCACGATCGACTCCGAACTAAGGGTCGGGGCCGATGTGGGCGCGGCCTCCAAAGCACTGCTCGGTGGCAGAGCTAAATCATGCCCTTCGTGATAGTGCGGCGCGCTCGGCTGTGGTTCAAATCCGTCGAAGATCAAGTCTCCGCGGATGTCAGCCGTGTAGTTAAGACTTCCAAATCTGACCTGATGGCCAGGGGCGTAGCTTTCGATCTGCTCCAAATGGCCAAGCGAATTGGCCCGCAGTGCAAAGCCGCCGAATACGAAGATCTGTCCGGGGAGAAAAGTCTCACCCTGGACCGCATCGCTGCTAATGATCGGAGAGGCCATCGGGCCTAAAAGTGACGACACAGAGTTACTCTCAATGAAAGCACCAATGTCGGTGTCAAAACCGGCGGATCTCGGGTAGGGGGTCCCGAACTGTGCGTCTAGGCGGATGGTAACAGGAGACAAGGGACACGATGTTTTTACCCAGGTTCGGGCCCTCTCGATGGAGGTAAAACCCTACTCCTGCTTGATTAATATTGATGATATGGGTAGTACAAGAGTAGATCTACCACGAGATCAAGGAGGCTAAACCCTAAAAGCTAGCCTATGGTACGATTGTTGTTCTGTCGTTCGTCCTACGGACTAAAACCCTCCGGTTTATATAGACACCGGAGAGGGCTAGGGCTACACAAAGTCGGTTACAATGGTAGGAGATCTACATATCTGTATCGCCGAGCTTGCCTTCCACGGCAAGGAAAGTCCCTTCCGGACACAAGACGAAGTCTTCAATCTTGTATCTTCATAGTCCAGCAGTCCGGCTGAAGGTATAGTCCGGCTATCCGAACACCCCCTAATCCAGGACTCCCTTACTCGCCTATGTAACCCGTCGTTGTACCATAGGCGATCCAGCAGATGGAGCCAGAAGAAGAGCTTTAAACGCTCGGGTACCCAAGGCTTCCAGATAAAAGTTCCGAACTCCGGCACCAGTGCGTCGTGGCACTGCAGCAGGTAGGCTGATCAAGCAGAATATTGCCCCGAGGCATGCTTTGTCCATCTGATCACGTCCCGCTGCCCAGGGTTGATGGTGGTGCCGGCATCCCTGAAGATACGCCATACAACCAGGAACTCGTGGATGAGCCCATCGACCTCCCCGTGACGCAGGTCTTGGATCCATCTTGATTCATGCAAAGCAGCGCTGGCTGTCCTATTTTTCCTTCTTGAGTGCTTGAACAGCGTTGGGAAAACCCGGGAGAGCGGGCGATCACCCAGCCAGGAGCTGCGCCAGAAGGAAACAGTTTCTCATCACCGCCGTCGCGCTGACAAAGAGGTCTTCATCTTAATCGTCGCATGGGAGGGCTGTGCCCACCCACGGCCGATCTGGCCTTTCCCAGGAGGACCAGAGCCAGCGTAGACGTAGGGTAGTGCTGAATTTGGACAGGTTCAGAATGCCGAGGCCTTCCTATTTGGTTGGAGTGCAGACCCTCAACCAGTTCACCTTGCAATGCCCGCCCTTGATGTCTTGATCTCCAACCCAGAGGAATTTGCGTCTGCTTTGTCTATCTCTTTGAAAAACTTCCGTGGTGCCCTAAGGACTGAGATGGCGAATGTTGGTAGCGCCATCAACACACAGCGCACAAGCACTCGCCGACCTGCCAAGGACATGAGTCGCCCCTTCCAGCCCGCGTGACGTGCCTTGATCCTATCTAAGATGAACTCAAGGTGAATGATGCGGAGCCTAGCTAGCGTAATTGGTAGCTCTAGGTAATTTAGTGGGAAACCTACAGTCTGATCGCCAAAATTTTGCAGAATTTCCCTAAGGTCGAGGTCGTCCCCTCTAATGGCCGTCACCGATGACTTTGATGGGTTGATTTGAAGACCCGAGGACTGCCCGAAGTGCTGTAGGATGTCCATCAGCGCATCTACTTCCTGCTTTGTTGGATTTGCTAAGAGGACGACGTCATCAACATATATACTAATCCGCATTTTGATGCAGGGGTCTGGCAGAGGGGAAAGCAGCCCCATGGCACGCTCCATCAAACGGTGTAGAGGGTCGATGGCGATGATGAAGAACATCGGCGAGAGCGGATCACCCTGACGTAGGCCGCAAGCATGGAACACATTGTCACCCAGGGTCCCATTCAGGGAGCACCGAGAGGAGGAGGTGGACAGGAGAGCGGCGATCCAGTCTCTCTAGCGAGCGCTAAAACCTAACCGCTGCAGAAGTTCTAGCAAGTACTCCCAAGACACGGAGTTGAAGGCCCTAGCTATATCTAGTTTCAATAAGAGCGAAGGGTTGTGTTTTCGGTGTAGAGATCTGACGTAGTTTTGCACATATAGAAAACTGTCTTGGATTCTCTTGTGCTTCTGGAATGCACTTTGTGCCGGGGAGATAATATTTCCAATCATAGTGGTGAGCCTCATGGAGAGCACCTTGGAAATCAGCTTTCCAATGGAGTGTATCAGGCTAATTGGCCTAAAGTGATCAACTTCTGTTGCTCCGTTCTTTTTTCGCAAAAGAATGACCAGAGCGGAGTTTAGGGGGTTCAGATCACCGTTTGCTAGGTTGTAGAAGTGCTAGAAAACCGCCATTATGTCATCTTTGATTATTGACCAGCATGATCTGAAGAAACCGCCGGAGAAGCCGTCCGGTCCAGGTGCTTTGTCCACAGGAGAATCAAGGATGGTCGCCCAGACTTCATTTTCTGTAAACGACAGGTCAAGGCCTTCATTGCTAACGGAGGGGAGATGTAGCTCATCCCAGTTGATGGTGCACTGTCTGCTATGCTTGGTGACCAGCAAATTGCTGAAGTGCTTGTGGATCACCTCTGCCTTCTCATCATGGTCGGATACCGTTCTGCCCTCTGAAAGCAGAGTATGTATGAAGTTTTTTCCTTCTTCTCGATGCCATCTTCGCATGGAAGAGCTTGGTGCTTGCGTCTCCAGCTTTCAGCCAGATCAGGCTTGTCGCTTGCGGACCCATTCAAGAGCGGCCAGGCCAAGAACTCTGTTTTTCAGCAGCTTTCTAAGGCAGAATTCCTTCTGTGTCAGGGTTCTCTTTTCTTGAGCTATGCCGAGGCGTAAGATCACCTCATAGGCAATGTAGAATTTCAGGCGAGCTCCTCCAATTAGCGATTTGCTCCACAGCTTCAGGTCAGCGACCGTCTTCTCATCTTGATCTTGATTCTCACCAGTGGGCAGGTGTGGTTCACTGGTCTTTGCCAAGCCCTTGTGACCGTCTCCTAGAAGTGCGGCACCTTGGGCCAGAAGCCTTCAAAACGAAAACGCGCCGGCTGGGGCAGCGCAGTGGTGCAAGCGAGCAGGAGGGGGCAATGATCCGACATAGAAGTGGAGGCGGCTATGAGCATATAATCCGAAAAGAGCATCTCCCATGGCACGTTGCAGATGTACTTATCTATGCTGCATAGGGTAGGGTCTTCTCGCTCATTGGACCAAGTGAATTTTCTGTTCTTACACTTGATCTCTTTCAAACCAACGCTGTCAACGGCTTGTCTGAATCTGCCCATCATTCTTCTGATAAGGTTGCTGTTGTTTTGGTCTCTGGCTTCCAGAATTATGTTGAAATCCCCGCAGAGGAGCCAGAGCTCTCCAGTCACCGGGGCGGTAGCGGCCATCTCCTGCAAGAATTGATCCTTTCGACCGTCGTCCGCGGGGCCGTAGATCGTTGTGAGCCAAAAGCTAGATTGGGATTGGAGAATGGTCACTTTGGCTGAGATTGAAAACATCCTGATCCTGTGGGACTTAACATCCAGCAAGCCCTTGCCCCAGAACATGGCTATCCCACCGCGTGATCCAATGGCGGTAAGGACGACACATCCATCGAGTCGAGCCCCGCCTATCTCTCTAACTAGTCTCGGTGACCAAAGATCGATTTTTGTTTCTTGCAGGCAGAGCAGGCAGCTCTTGTGCGTCGTGCCTACTTTGTTTATCGCTGTGCGCTTGGCAGCACAGTTTGAACCCCTCACGTTCCATGACAGTATTGGCAGGTAGCAACTATTCATGGGGACACCAAAATTTCTCCGCGAAGCTATCATTTCTAATGAGTGAAGGAAAATACACAGCCCAACTAGCAAGGGTAGAACGAGAGCCACCAATAGCTCCAACATGTCGCCGTTGCAGAACTAAAATAACCACTTCGCAAGCACTAATCATAGCTAGACCTAACTCGAATCGTCTTAAGGCCGATTGCTCGCGGAGGCTAATGAAGGAAATATGCCCTAGAGGCAATAATAAAGTTGTTATTTATATTTCCTTATATCATGATAAATGTTTATTATTCATGCTATAATTGTATTAACCGGAAACTTAGTACATGTGTGAATACATATACAAACAGAGTGTCACTAGTATGCCTCTACTTGACTAGCTCGTTGAATCAAAGATGGTTCAGTTTCCTAGCCATGGACATGAGTTGTCATTTGATTAATGGGATCACATCATTAGAGAATGATGTGATTGACTTGACCCATTCCGTTAGCTTAGCATTTGATCATTTAGTATTATTGCTATTGCTTTCTTCATGACTTATACATGTTCCTATGACTATGAGATTATGCAACTCCCGAATACCGGAGGAACACTTTGTGTGCTACCAAACGTCACAAGTAACTGGGTGATTATAAAGGTGCTCTATAGGTGTCTCCGATGGTACTTGTTGAGTTGGCATAGATCGAGATCAGGATTTGTCACTCCGATTGTCGGAGAGGTATCACTGGGCCCTCTCGGTAATGCACATCACTATAAGCCTTGCAAGCAATGTGACTAATGAGTTAGTTGCGGGATGATGCATTATGGAACGAGTAAAGAGACTTGCCGGTAATGATATTGAACTAGGTATTGAGATACCAATGATCGAATCTCGGGCAAGTAACATACTGATGACGAAGGGAACAATGTATGTTGTTATGCGGTTTGACCGATAAATATCTTCGTAGAAAATGTAGGAGCCAATATGAGCATCCAGGTTCCGCTGTTGGTTATTGACCGGAGACACATAAGTTGATCATTGATCTCTTAGCCGTGTGCGGTGCCCCCCTCCACCATAATCCACCTCGGTCATATCGTCGTAGAGCTACCGGCGAAGCCCTGCGCCGGTAGCTTCATCATCACCGTCATCACGCCGTCGTGCTGACGAAGCTCTCCCTCGACACTCTGCTGGCCCGTGAGTTCGTGGGACGTCACCGAGCTGAACGTGTGCAGATCACGGAGGTGACATACGTTCGGTACTAGGATCGGTCGATCGTGAAGACGTACAACTACATCAACCGCGTTGTCATAACGCTTCTGCTTTCGGTCTACGAGGGTACGTGGACAACACTCTCCACTCTCTTTGCTATGCATCACCATGATCTTGCGTGTGCGTAGGATTTTTTTTGAAATTACTACATTCTCCAACAGCTAATACATGAAGAAGCTAACATGGGGAAACTATGGGGCCGGGTCGACCGCAGCGTCAGGTCCGACGAGGCCAGCAACCACCCGGAGAGCTCCAGCATCTAGGTCGGTGAGCATGGCAATGCCTTAGATGTCACTATCCAACAGAGGCTCGTCAAAGCGCTTGATGAGGGCAGCCACCGCCTTGTCGTTCATCTTCTCTTTTGGTCCGAGCAGACATAACTTTTGCACCAGCCTGAGAGCCACGCATTGCACCACTGGAGTGGAGATGTTCTGCGCTGCTTGACGGGCGCTGCTCCTTCGAGGGGTCGCTATAGCTGTGGTCTTCGGGGTGGGGTGGGGGGGGGGTGGGGGGAGGAGCAGCGCGAAGCAGGAGCTGTGAGCACAACAGCGACAGTGTTGGTGAAGAGGCCGTGCTGCATTGGAAAGTCGTTCTCCTCAACGTTGCCCAGGGCATGCACCTGACGTGTCACAGCGCCCACCTCCGTATCAGTTGTGGCTAGTGTGGGCATGGCGTCGCAGGCGAACTGGAGTGGTTCCTTGAGTGCGTTGGTGATGCTGGCGTCGAGCTCCAGCTGCATGTAGTCCATCTTTGGGGGGGGGGGGCTGGCTGGCACCATCTTGTCTGCGAGGAAGGCGACCACCGGGTCTTCAGCTGGTGGAGGTGCCTGGGGAGCGTGCCAAAGCAAAAACGGGAGGGGGTGGCCTTGATCGTTGCAGGCTCATGCACGCGCCTGACGTTCCTGCGTCCCCTGGCGTCGCCTCTGTGGTGCCGCGCAACAGGTGTCCTGCTGCGGCTCTGTGAGGGCTCAGCATTTCTTGCCTTCTCCTTTCCCTTATCCGCGCGCCCGCGACCAAGAAGGGTGTCCCTCCAAGATCGGTGGCCGTTGCTGCTGCCATCATGGTCGCCATCTTGCCGCGGCCCGCCCATCGGGAAGCCACGGCAGCCCGAGGAGAGAACGACTGGGGCGGTCCTGCGGCCGCGTCCCTGACCGTCCTCCACGTGAGCCGTCCAGGTGCCAGGCGAGATGCGAGGCAGCGGCTCCCCCATCGTCGGAGTCGGAAGAAGTGAGCCCGCTCTGCCCCGAGTGCGAAGAAGGTGGCGTGCGGGGCATCCAGTCTTCCACCCTGTCAACGTGGATGAGCAGATCATAGCGCTTCACCCCAGGCGGTGGCGCGGCATTGCGGTCCGGCGGTGAGAAGCCGAGCATCTCCTCCACCCGCCCGGCACCCCTCTTCATCACCCGCAGAGTGTGGGTCATCGGGATGTGGGCCATGTCCCACACCCACACCCAGCAGGTGAAGTGCTTGGTGTGCCCGCGCTCGTGCGTGCGGCTGTCGAGGCGGTCGATGCGGCACAACTTGCCCAGCGCTTCCTCCGCCCCTTCAAGCGACCAGAACTGCATCAGGATGTGCTCAATGATGATGCGCACCTGCAGGGTGAAGTTGAGCAGCGTGGCCTGGTCGTCCTCATGCCATGGGTTGATGTCGAAGCGCATGCCGTCGACCGTGATGAAGCCCCGCGCCACAGCGTTGTCCAGAGGGCGGGCAGCTCGAAGAAGACGAAGAAGCACTCCGGGTCGTGCTCTGTGACCCTCAGCAGGTGCGGCAGGACCCGTAGTTGCTCGTCCATCGCGCGCCCCACCATGAGAGGGCTAGCCGCGCCCCGGCCCCCAGGAGCGGTCAGGGTCACCGTGTGTTGACGCAGGACGAACACCTGGAGATCCATGGTCGGGGAGGACACGACCACCTGGTGGCTGGAGCATGGGCGATGAGAGGGGTCGGTGTGGCTAAAACGTCCCTGGCTAGACATGGTGGCGGACGGCTCAGAGGGCACAGGCAGCGGTGGCGGGGGGAAGGGTGCAGGCGAGGCGTGGGGGAAGCAAAGGCGGTCTTGAACTGGAAGCCGCGGCCTAGCTGCAGGCTTGGAGCTCACTCTACTGCGGCGCAACCTAGGATTGTGCGAGCATTCCCTGCCGAAGTGGCTCGGGAGCTTGCAGATGATGCAGCATAATGGATCTCTACAGCCTTTCCGGCGATGGCCAGGGCTGAGACAGCGAAAACAGAGGCCCTTGAAGCGGCTTAAAAAGGCCTCGCGGCCGGGGTTGGGGCTTGGGGCAGGACGCTGGTCCGAGCCGTGCCGACGACGATGCGAGCTATTGCCCCGGGAGCTAGAGCGAGGTCTCCGGTTTTTCCTCGCCACCACCTCCGTCCACCCCACCGTCCACCCCAGAAGGGGAAAGGGGAGCCGAGGGGGAGGGGATGACCACAATGGATTTAAGCCTCTGCCCACCAAGAGGGGGGACAACGCTTGATCCGACGATTCGAGCGCAGCTGCGCCGCACGAGCATTCTCCCTACAGCAGGATACGCGGCGGGGGCGGCGGATCTGGCGAAGCCCGACGATGGGACGGCAGCTGGGTCTCCAGGGCGTGCGACGGACCGCTGGATCTGGTCGTGCAAGGCACCGAGGCCGGGGTGCCCCATATGCCGCTGTCGCAGGAGCTGTGCCTGGAGCTACACCTAGAGCTAGAGGGGCGCCGGCGCCCCATGCGGGTGGGGGGGGGGGGGGGGGCAAGGGGCGGTGGCCGCCGCGGCCGGAGTGGCACGCGGAGCCTAGCTAGAGGATAGCAATTATGCGTGCCGATTTCACCCGCAGGTTGCGGTAGCGTGGTGTTTTTGCGATTTAATAAGAGAATTGAGCATGTAAAAATAATAGCACACTATACAAAATAGTGATGTGTCTTGAAAATATGCTATTAATGTGCTATAGCACACTACAACGTGATATTAGCGAGATATTATACACTACTAATTAATTTAGCGAGATAATTTTGTACATGTTATAGTGTGCTAGTTTTTTAGTGGAATTAAGGGGATCCATTGGACTGGCGTGGACGGTTGATATTAAAAGCTGCAGCTGCATTACGCATACAGTAACAATTGAACTGACAGCACATACACATCGTGCCTATGATCAGTCCATTACGATATACTATTACCAAAACACCTCAAGTTAGTTACTTGAACAGGCAAATTAATGAAGACAGCCGATCAAAGTTACGGAAGATCCTTCTCATGTATGGAGCATGAAATAACCCCATTAACAATTCAAAACATGTTAAAACTAGCATTTCTAAAGCTCTCTCCATCATCTACATATGAACGCATTGGGCCAGATCAACTCATTTTGTCATGTAAATCTCTCCTATACGTCAAAAGGCTGTGGCATATGATTGCCCATGTGCCTCTTTCAGTGGGACAGAGCTAATGGATGAGGTAATAGCACCCCAGGTACCCTAACTTGCATCCAATGTGATGATTCAGTCCCAAAGTTGCAAAACTTGACTCCACCATACCCCAACTTGCACCTCATGTGATGATTTAGTCCCAGGCCAATCACAGCTCGACAATTGGCAGCCAGGTGGCTGGACCGGTCAGCGCGCACTTTTGCACAAACCCCCCTGTCGTTTCCTTTAATCAACCCGCACTCACCTTCACCTGAATTAAATCTGTTGGAATTGAGTTCACGTCCACTCGAGCTCTATCCACCTGAATAATCTAGCTGCCGCTGTTTCAGTTACATTGTTTGACTGGTAGGCATAATCTGACGACGGTCGAATGCCCCTATCGTGTCATCTTAAGCTCTGTTGTACTGTGGGCTTGCAGTATGCATTCAGTCATGTGATGATGTTGGTTTGCTGTACTTGGTAGTCGTGTTGTCTGATGTGGTTATTATGTTGGCCCGAATGAAGTTGTGATGCCATGTTCTGATGTCAAAATTAAAAAGGAAATGTGATTCTTTACCTGTATGCGATGAGCCTGTAACCCTCTGAATCTGAAGTATAGCACATGTCAGGCCCCATCCCCTTCGATCTCTGAAGAAATCGACACTCCGTTCTGCTTAGCTGAAGAAACCAAACAATCCCAGCTGTTGGATCTGCATCTAACGGCAACTTAATGCTTCATTGAGTTGCCTCGATGCACTACAGCCCTTCATCGCGGCTAATGCTGGTCTTCCTGTCTGTTTGAAATACGAGAAGAGCACTTGTGGCACTTTTTAGTTTTCAGTCTCTGTTTCTCTTACTTTCTACAAAATGTAAGGCTATAAAAAGCCCAGGATCCCGATGGGGAAGAGACATCCATCTTGCACCGGATATAAACCCTAGCCCCCATGTTCTGCTTGGCCTAAGTGCGTATCCTAATTCGCCCTAAATTCCTCGCAATCGTCCCACAAAGTGTGCTACTTTGAGTGATTTTGACTGAATCTCTCCCCTCTTTAGTTCTTCAGGCTAGTAGCGCCTAATATGGCAGATCGTTCGCGCGTTCGTCTCACCAGGGCTTCAGGAGCAATTCAAGTCATGTGTGATACAAGTTGAAGTTGAAGCCATGTCCGCGTTGGATACGATCCCCTCCTGATACGAATTCTACATATTCTGAGATTGTAGTACGCTATAGCTAGTCGAGTCGATTGTCGATTCACGCGGCGTGAGGTTCTCTAGTGCGTGATCGTCGAACCCCGTACGTACGTATCACCATGTGGCTCCTAATCAAGATCATCTACCATATGATCACGTTCAAAGGGGCCATCGCGAAGCTCGAGGAGGCGGCGGCGCGCGCCCACGGCCGTCCGGCGAGGCCGGACCGGCTGCGCTCGGCCTGCCGCCACCTGCGAGGCGTGGACAGCCACCTCACTAGAATGGACGACTTCCTCGAGAGCGACCTCCCCGGCGACGACCGACCGGGGTTCTGGGGCCGGCGGGGCGCCGGCAAGACGTCGCTCCTCACGCCGCTCCGGCAGCCCAGCCCGTACCACGCCCTCTTCGACCGCGTGCTCTATTTGGAGGTGGGCAACAGCTGGTCGGTGACGGACGTGCAGCTCGGCATCTGCTGCACCTGCCTGGGCTGCAGCTACGGCGTGATGTCGTCGGCGGACGACCGGAGCCGGGCCTGCCTCATCCGCGCGGAACTCTCGCGCAAAAGCTTCCTGCTGCTGATCGACGAGCCGCTGGAGGCGCCCATCGACCTGGCGGCGGTCGGCCTGCCGACGCCGCTCGGGAAGGGCGCCCGGCGCCAGAAGGTCGTCGTGTCCACTAGAAGCCTGGACGTGTGCGCCCTCATGGGGTGCGCCGCGGACAACGTCGTCGAGTTCGGGCGCCTTGGGGAAGACGACGCGTGGGGCCTCTTCACAGCCAGGGTTGGGGATAAAATCATCAGCTGGGACTGTTTGGTTTCTTCAGCTAATCTCGAACGGAGGTGAACTCGATTCCAACAGATTTAATTCAGGTGAAGGTGAGTGCGGGTTGATTAAAGAAAACGGCAGGGGGTTTTGTGCAAAAATGCGTGCGCTGACCGGTCCAGACACCTGGCTGCCAGTTGTCGAACTGTGATTGATCTGGGACTAAATCATCACATGAGGTGCAAGTTGGGGTATGGTTTGGTCAAGTTTTGCAACTTTAGGACTGAATCATCACATTAGGTGCAAGTTAGGGTACCTGGGGTGCTATTACCTCCTAATGGAGCCATGGAGGTCTCTAGCACTCCATTTAATAATTGCTTCTGCTCCCTCCGTCCCATAATATAAGAACGTTTTTAACACTACACCAGTGTAGAAAACGCTTTTATATTTTGGGACAGAGGGAGTAATATATAAGCTCGTGTCGGCTCAGAGTATTTCTTTTGGTTTCATTTCATTGATTTTAAAAAGGTCGATGCTGGTTCAAGATATGTTTGGTAGTCCTTCTGAACTAACATGAATATAATGGGGAGAAGTTTTCTGAACCTAGACCCAACCACATCGAAAGAAACAATTGTCCATTTTATATTGAATAGTAAAACAATGAAATATCTACGCTCTCCTTCTCTCAATTATGATATGCTCATCTTACACACAGTAAGTGTTATCCGAGCCAAATTTATCTGGTTTTCTATAATCAAGATGCTTGAAGACACTCGCTTTGTCATTCTTAAAACTATCAGATTTTTAATGTTAAAATTTCCTCGACAAAGTGTCTTGCATTCTAAAATAAAGAAACTATATTAGCATGTGATTGGATGTCCATCCAAATGTCCAATGCATAAAGAACAAATGTGTGGTTGTGAAAATTTCAGCCAAACAACCTCAAATGTATGATGCTCATGAGCCTACTCACATGTGTGATAGCATGTATATGAGTGCGAATATCACTGTCTAAGAAGGTGACAGGCACCTAGATTGATCGAAAAGCTTGTGGTGCCACGAGCAGCATCGGCCTAGCAACCCAAACGAACGATCGTGAATTGCCAAACAACGGTGGTCCTCCTCTGGTGACAGGATAAGAAGATAAGATATCGTTATTGGCGTCGTTGTGCACCGGAGGGGCCGGCTTGGAGTGGTGGTGCACCGCAGCAAACAGACGGAGCGTTGATGGGGGGAATTCGCCACGTGAAAGGTGCACACAGGGCACAACGAATCAGAGATTTGTCCTCAAGCACAACGCACATTTTAGAGATTTGTTCTCAAGCACACATGAATGAGACGCGCGAGCAGCAACGGTCCCTATAAAAATTAATTATGAAGTAAATTCTATTGATATAAAAACTATATTTAGACTGGTTAGGCGAAGACACTGTCTACTACGCAAAATAATTTGAGAGTAGACTGCACATTTTACCACATAAATTTACCAATTTTTCGCGACACTAGTTACCCCATTGAATATTTTTGCCACATTTGGTTTCTTCTCATTTGTGAGACTAGTTGCCTCTCTTCTACTACCTCCTCGTTTTTTAGTATAAGAGGTTTTGGTATGTTATAAGTCAATCTGCCAAAACGTTTTTTATTTTAGACTAGCACAAATGCCTGTACGTTGCAACGGTAGAAAATACATGTTCCTATGAATCAAAGAACGGTCACCTATGACAAAAAAGATGAATTATTTGAGAATTGCAGTGTGAGCTATGGACATGGGGTACTGTATCAAGTAATTAACTTAAGTGGACAACCTTTTTTTTAGAACGAAGGCTCCAGAAGAGCCCGGCTTTGAATTAACAAAGCCATCAACCGGCCAGGATTACAAACTCGAAACCAACACATGAAAACGAAAAAAACGACAAGATACAAAGGCGCTAGACAGCAGCACACAAGCCTCACACACACCCAGCTAAATGAAGACACGCTACTCGGGGATGTGTAGGTCCTCATTCGCAAACATATCACCAGGGAGAAGGAGAATGTCAGCACATGAGCAGCATATCTGATGACGAGGAAGGGCACGCCGTCGCCAATTCACCAGCGGCCCCGGATTGCCATGTCCTCCCAGCTCCACTGTCAAAGAAGACCCCTGTCTCCTCGCCTGGCTTGAAGGCGCCGAACCGTTGACAGTGTAGCAGTTCTGTAACGCCCCCGATGTAACTTGCCATATTTGTAATACAACTCTTGCCATTTTCGGCTATGTGTTATGATATTCCCTCCGTGTTTGGGTTCTCTCCGTTTTGCATTTTGGTCATGTCATGCATTTCATATCATGTCATCATGTGCATCGCATTTGCATACGTGTTCGTCTCATAAATCCGAGCATTTTTCCCGTTGTCCGTTTTGCAATCCGGCGCTCCTATGTCTCCCGGCGTCCCCTTTTACATTTCTTCGTGAGCGGGTATTAAACATTCTCGGAATGGACCGAGGTTTGACATATGGCCTCGGTATAGCACCGGAAGACCGCCTGTCAAGTTTCGGGTCAATCGGAGTTCGTTTGGTACTCCAACGGTTAACCGGGTAACCGTGAAGGCCTCGTGTGTGTTGCAGCCCAACACCCCTTCAAAACAGCCCAATAACCCATCTAAGTCACTCCCATGTCCTCCGCCGTTCGATCACGATCGCGTGGCCGAAAACCGCACTCCGTTTGGAGCCTCCTAGCTCCCCCCTCGCGTCCGGAGCGTCCGATCACGACCCGAGGGTTCAAAAACGGTGAAAACCCCATTAAACCCTAGCAAACTACTATTTATAGACCCCATGCCATTTTTGGCAGCAGCTAAACCCCCCTCCTCGAAACCCCCGCGCCGCCAGCCTCCTCCCACCTCGAGGGTCGCGCCGCCGCCTTCCTGTCCAGATCCGGCGCGCCCCAAGCCCTCGCCCCGCCACATGGCGCTGCCCTAGTGGCCAGCCGCCACCAGCCGCCGCCTCCAGCCACTGGGCGGGTGCCACGTCGCCCCGCCTCCCTCCTCCTCCCGCAGGGCCCGCCGGAGCCCATCGCAGGCCCGCCCCGGGCCAGATCTGGGCCCGAGGGAGCCCGCGCCCGTCGTCGCCTGCGCGCCCGCCTCTCCGCCCAAGCTCCCCGCCGTCGCCAGCCGCTGCCTCGCCGCGCCGTCGCCGCCACGCGCCCGAGCCGCGCCGCCCCGCCTCCCCGCGCCTCGGCGTCCGCGCCCGCCGCGCCCGCCGCCTTCCTCGTCGGCGTCCGCGCCCGGATCCGGCGAGATCCGGCCGGATCCGCCGCCCCCTCGCCGTCCCTCGCCTCCTCCGGCCTCCCGCCGGCGAGATCCGGCGAATCTCGAAAACCGTGCCCTGGGTTGACTTCTCGTTCGCCCCCCCCTCTATATTTCCAAGTCATTAATTTTATCATCATCATGCCATATTCCCAGTGCCATAACTTTGCATCTATAGCTCCGTTTCGCGCGTATAATATGTCGAATTGTTTGCCTCGAAGATTACATCATTTTGTTCCATTGCATCATTTTCATTTGAAGTCATATTGATGCCCGAAATGCTGTTAGAAGAGGGCTAGTTGTCGTTAGTTGCTGGATCTTATCTGAACATGCACTTTTGTCATTTTTGCCATGATTGATGTGTACCTCCTATGGAGTTGAGTCCTACATGAGTTTTGTAATATGCCATGTTACCTATCCAGAGGATTTTACCATGTATTTTTGTGATACTTGTGGTGACTAGCACAAGCTTGCAAACTAGGTCACTTGATGTTGCTGATTTCAGAGACTTAGTGATTTCACCAAGTCCCTGACTGCTGTTATTTTTATGCCATGTGTTCATGTCGTTTCCGAGAGATCTATGCATAATTTGAGCATGATCAGTAAGGGAGTTTTGAACTCGAGTATTTGCTATATCCATCCATGCCTTTGTTTGCAATTATGGAGTGCCATAGCTTGAGTCAATCGAGCTCTACTTTTGCTTCAAAATGTTGCTGGCAGATTGTTTACGTGTTATTCGATTTTGCCAAGCTTGGTGTAGTTGATCCGTGCATGCTATGATGTTATTCTTGCCATGTCTAGTTACTATGCCATGTCTTCTTGATGTACGTATGCTTATTTTATCATGAAATGCTCTGTAGTGAGTGCATCGAGCTCACGAACATGCCTAGTCGTTAACAGTTTTCTGCCATGTCCAGTTTTCTGCTAAGTCTGAAACCTGTAACGAAATTTGCTTATTTGACATGGGTGTAATCTTATTTTCTGATCCTTTTTGGGTTATGGTCAGTAAGGGAATTTTGTCAAGTGCCTTAAGTAGATTCATGCCATGCCTTTCTTTGCTATGTTCTGCACCTGTAGCATGTTGTTTCGTTGCTCTGAACATGTCATCCTGATGTTAGTTTCTGCTACTTTGATAATTTCACTAAGTCTGGGAACTTGTTATCGTTTGCACTTTTGCCATGCTTGTCTGAACCTGTTATGATGTGAATTAGCCGTAGCTCAGTGTTCATATTTTGTCGAGAATCTTGTGTAGATTGCTGTCATATGCTTTGTTGCCATGTTTGGGTGCAGTAGCTTAATTATTTGTTGCTTGCTAAGTAGCATCATGCTGTTTATGGCAGATTCGTGTCATTCTTGTTTTGCTTGCCATTTGCAAACCGTGCATCCGATTCCGGTGAACTTTATATCGATTTCAACCGAAATCACCTCATCTATCCAGTGGCATGCTTGGTTTGCCAAGATTATGCCCTGTTCATCCTTGTCCTTCCGGAGCATGCATTCGCATTGCATATCACCTCTCGCATATCATGCCATGTTTTGCATCATGTTGCTTGCGCATTGCATCGTGGTTGATATTGGTTCCTTTGCTTGTTCTCTTGTCTTGGGTAGAGCCGGGAGACGAGTACGTGAACGAGGAACCTGTTGAGAACGCTTACGAGGACCAAGCTTTCGACAACTCTGAGAACCTTGCAGGCAAGATGACCATACCCTCGAAATCACTTCTATCTTTGCTTGCTAGTTTGCTCGCTCTTTTGCTATGCCTATGCTGCGATACCTACCACTTGCTATATCATGCCTCCTATATTGCCATGTCAGCCCCTAACCATCCATGTCCTAGCAAACCGTTGTTTGGCTATGTTACTGCTTTGCTCAGCCCCTCTTATAGCGTTGCTAGTTGCAGGTGAAGATGAAGTTTGTTCCTTGATTGGAACATGGACTTGTTGTTCCTTGTTGGAACATGTGTACTTGTTGGGATATCACAATACCTCTTATTTAATTAATGCATCTATATACTTGGTAAAGGGTGGAAGGCTCGGCCTTATGCCTGGTGTTTTGTTCCACTCTTGCCACCCTAGTTTCCGTCATACCGGTGTTATGTTCCCGGAGTTTGCGTTCCTTACACGGTTGGGTGATTTATGGGACCCCCTTGACAGTTCGCTTTGAATGAGACTTTTCCAGCAAGGCCCAACATTGGTTTTACCATTTGCCACCTAAGCCTTTTTCCCTTGGGTTCTGCAGACTCAAGGGTCATCTTTATTTTAAACCCCCGGGCCAGTTCTCCTTCGATTGATGGTCCAAACTGAGCGATGTCCGGCGCCCCTTGGGCAACCAGGGTCTATGCCAACCCGACGTCTTGCTCATCCGGTGTGCCCTGAGAACGAGATATGTGCAGCTCCTATCGGGATTTGTCGGCACATCTGGGAGGTTTTGCTGGACTTGTTTTATTGCTGTTGAAATGTCTTGTAGTCTGGGATTCCGAGATTGATCGGGTATTCCCGGTAGAAGGAATATCCTTCGTTGACCGTGAGACCTTATCATGGGCTAAGTTGGGACACCCCTGCAGGGTATTATCTTTCAAAAGCCGTGCCCGCGGTTATGAGGCAGATGGGAATTTGTTGATGTCCGGTTGTAGAAAACCCGAAGTTGACCTTAACTAAAACACATCAACCGCGTGTGTAACCGTGATGGTCTCTTCTCGGCGGGGTCCGGGAAGTGAACACGGTTGTTGGAGTTATGCCTGACGTAGGTTGTTCAGGATCACTTCTTGATCATTTCTAGCTTCTCGACCGTGCTTTGCCTTCTCTTCTCACTCTCTTTTGCGCTGTAGCCACCATATGCTAGTCGCTTGCTGCAGCTCCACCTCACAAACCCCTTTTCCCACCTTTAAGCTTAAATAGTCTTGATCTCGCGGGTGTGAGATTGCTGAGTCCCCGTGACTCACAGATATTATCACCTCAGTTGCAGGTACCAACGATGTCAGTGCAGATGACGCGACCGAGCTCACTTGGGAGTTCGATGAGGAACGTGCCCGTTACTATGTTTCTTTTCCAGATGATCAGTAGTGGAGCCCAGTTGGGTGATCCGGGGATCTGTTTAGCATTTGGGGTAGTCTTCTTTAATTTTGGTGCCGTAGTCGGACCTTGAGTGTAATCTGTAGGATGGATGTTATTTATGTACTTGTGTGAAGTGGCGATTGTAAGCCAACTATGTATCTTTCCCCTTTATTTATTACATGGATTGTGTGAAGATTACCTCACTTGCGACATTGCTTTCAATGCGGTTATGCCTCTAAGTCGTGCCTCGACACGTGGGAGATATAGCCGCATCGAGGGCGTTACAAGTTGGTATCAGAGCCTTTCCCCGACCTTAGGAGCCCCCACTGTTTGATCGTCTTTAGTGGCCGAGTTGTGTCTAGAAAAATGTTTTGAGTCATTTAGGAATTATATATCGGAGAGTTTAGGAATTCTTTTTTACTTCCCAGTCCCTTCGACCTTCTGGTAAGGCTTCCTGACATAGAGTTTTGACCCTTCTCTTCTCAAATTTCACTAAAATTTTTTTTAGGATCACGCAGGTATATTACAATCGTTCCGATGGTTTTATGATGACAACATTGTCTTGGTTGCCTCCTGACATTTAGGGGTTGTGGCAGTGTCCCGGGGAGTTGAGCTCCGAGGTGTTGTCGTCATAATTTTATCGTTGCGGTTTTGGAATACCTGAGTTTAGTACGACCGACATCGAAAATCTCTTTTGTACAGTTGTTGGTGAGATAACCTGATAGCCCAGTACTGTGGCGAGTGCAGGAGTATTGCCATGACTTGTATAACGGATGTGTTTTCGAAGGTTGAGGTAGACGATTTCCGAAGGTTTCTTGGTTATGTGTTGAAGGATGGATACAGCTGGTTGTAGGATTTGCTAGTTTGGGTGAGATATTATGCTTCCCCTGTATCCCCAACACATGATTGCATAACCAGAAAGTTTCGGGAGTTTATAAGTGGGAATTCTTGTAGCTTTAGTATTTCTTCCGCAGATATTTGGTTTGTGATTGGGTAATCCTTACCAAGTATTTGTTCACTTCCGTACCTTGTTGATTTTATTCCTTACCATGTTCTAAGTGGCTTCTCAGCTTTGGAAGTGTGATGATTTACATTGGAATTCATTCGTTCATTCTCGTTCGAATGTTAATTGTGAAGACTATATGTTGCAATTTCGTTCCTTTGATTCAGCCTCAATATATCTCTGTCAAGATGCTAATGGATGTAACCCTCTTCAGGATGGCTCCACCAACGCGTCAGAATCCGGAACGCAATGAAGGGAATCAGGCTAACCCTCCGCCACCGCCTCCACCTCCGGAAGCTTGGCAGGCCCTGATGACTGCCACAAATGCCAATGCTCAGATTCTGATTCAGCTCTTGCAAGATCGCAACCAAGGGCAAGCTAATCAAGAGAATCAAGGCCAAGGCAACAATGAGCCGCACTTCGCTTCACTGAACCAGTTCCTTGCTAATCAGCCAAAGACCTTCAGCTACTGTGTCGAGGCCACTGACGCTGATGATTGGCTCGTGGACATCAGCAAGCATTTCGAGTGCAGCAATGTGAGACCTGAGGACTTTGTCAAGTTTGCCTCTTTTCAACTCAAAGATCAAGCTGCTGAGTGGTTCCAGCAATACAAAGATTCCAGAGGAGGTCGTGTGATCACTTGGGATGATTTCCGTCGTGATTTCAAAGCGCACCACATTCCAGAAAGTGTTGTTGAGCTTAAGCGTGAGGAATTCCGCAATCTCAAGCAAGGCACCATGTCTGTCTACCAATACAACACTCAGTTCCAGAAACTCTCTCGTTTTGCAAGGCAAGACATTCCTGATGAGAAGAGTATGATCTACCAGTTCAGACGTGGTCTCAGAGAAGATCTGCAGCTTGCTCTCGTGCTTTTCGAGCCATTAAAGTATGATGAATTCTACAACATGGCACTGAAACAAGAAGCTGCTCAGCTCAAGTGTGAGGCATCTAAGAAGAGAGTCAGAGACGCAGTTCAGTCTTCTTCTTCCTCACTTGTGGCAGCTAAGCAACAGAAGTTCTGGTTGCCTCCTCCTCCTCCGTTCCGTCAGCCTTATCAGCAGAAGAACTCAAGTGGCCGTGGATCTTCCCACCCACCCAACCCTGGCTATCAGAACAAGTCTCAGAACCAAGCTCCAAGGCCAAGTGCTCCTTACCATCGTCCGCTCTCAGAGGTGACTTGTAACAAATGTCAGCAGAAGGGTCACTATGCGAACAAGTGCTTCAACCAAAGGCGCCTTCCGCCTCCTCCTCCTGTGAAATCTTCCAGTAATGCAGTGGTCAAGCATAATCCTAAGTCTGCAAAGGTGAACATGATGAACGCAGCTCAAGCAGAGGATTCTTCTGAAGTGATCATGGGTAACCTTCCTGTTAATGATATTCCTGCAAAAGTATTATTTGATACTGGAGCAACGCATTCTTTAATTTCAAGACCTTTTGCATCCATGAACAATTTGCATACTGTCGATCTGCCCAAGCCAATGGCGGTTTCCTCTCCGGGTTTGTTCATGAATACCAAGATGATGGCTCCAGATGTTTCCATCAAGATGGGCAACTATAAATTTCTATCTTCTCCAATGGTGCTTGGTGATTCTGATATTGATCTTATTCTCGGGATGGACTGGCTTTCTAAGCACAAGGCTCAGCTTGAGTGTGCTGCCAGGGAAATCAAATTGACTCACACTTCGAACGATGTGATCATCTATGCTTCTCGTGATGATACCATTCGGTTGTTTTCTCTCAATGAGATGGGTGAAATGGAGGCTATCTCCCAGATTCCAGTCGTTTGTGAGTACCAAGATGTTTTTCCAGAAGAGCTTCCGGGTATGCCTCCCCGCAGGCCAGTTGAATTCGTTATTGAGCTTGAGCCTGGCACAGAACCTGTTTGCAAGCGTCCTTACAAGCTTGGACCAGATGAGCTCAAGGAATTAAAGATTCAACTCGATAAACAAGAACGTCTGGGTCTGATCAGACCGAGTTCTTCTCCTTGGGGTTGTGGTGTTCTTTTTGTCAAGAAGAAGGATGGCACGGACCGACTTTGCGTCGATTACCGTCCATTGAACAAGAAGACTATCAAGAACAAGTACCCACTTCCCAACATCAATGAGCTATTTGAGCAACTCAAAGGTGCTAAGGTGTTCTCCAAGCTTGACCTTCGTATGGGTTATCATCAGATTCGCATTCGTGAAGAAGATATTCCCAAGACAGCATTCAGAACAAGCTTTGGTTCTTATGAATATACTGTCATGTCTTTCGGCCTCGTCAATGCTCCTCCGTATTTCACTCGATTGATGAATTTCATCTTCAACCCCTACATCAACGAATTTGTCTTGGTCTATCTCGATGATATTTTGGTCTTCTCCAAGAATAAGAAGGATCATGCCGAACATTTGCGGTTGGTACTCGACAAGCTCAGAGAGTATCAATTATATGCGAAGTTCTCCAAATGTGAATTCTGGCTTGATGAAGTTCTTTATCTTGGTCATATCATCTCTGCCAAGGGCATCGCTATTAATCCAGAGAGGGTGTCTGCAGTTTTGAATTGGAATCCTCCTCAGAATGTCAAGCAGCTTCGCAGTTTTCTCGGACTTGCAAGCTATTGCAGAAGATTCGTTGAGAATTTCTCCAAGATTGCTAAGCCTCTTTCCAACCTCCTCCAGAAGCATGTGAAATATGTCTAGTCTCCTGAGTGTGACGTTGCTTTCAACACTCTCAAAGAGAAACTCGTCACTGCTCCAGTTCTCACTCCTCCTGATGAATCCAAGCCTTATGAAGTATTCTGTGATGCTTCTCTCCAGGGCCTCGGTGCTGTATTAATGCAACAGAAGAAGGTTGTTGCCTATACCTCTCGCCAGTTGAAGCCCAATGAAAGGAACTACCCCACTCACGATCTTGAGTTGGCGGCAGTTGTCCACGCACTAATAACATGGAGACATCTCCTGTTGGGAAGGAAAGTGGACATCTTCACCGATCACAAGAGTCTCAAGTATATCTTCACTCAGCCTCATCTCAACCTCAGGCAAACTCGATGGGTCGAAATGATTCAAGAGTATAATCCGAGTATTGAATATACTCCAGGCAAGGCTAATGTGGTTGCAGACGCTTTGAGCAGAAAGGCTTACTGCAACAGCTTAATCCTCAAGCCTTTTCAACCAGATCTCTGTGAGGCTTTTCGCAAGTTGAATCTCCAAGTTGTTCCTCAAGGTGTTCTTGCCAACCTCATTGTCTCTCCTACTTTGGAAGATCAGATTCGTGAGGCACAATTGTTGGATACCATGGTGAAGAAGGTGAAACGTGGTATTGACAAGGGCATTTCCAAATACAAGTGCTATCGAGTTGATTACAGAGATACTCTTTTCTTCGAGGACCGGATCGTGGTTCCAAAGGGTGATCTTCGTAAAGTCATTATGAACGAAGCGCACAACTCTCTCCTGTCTATTCATCCTGGAAGTACAAAGATGTACCATGACCTCAAGCAGTCGTATTGGTGGACTCGAATGAAGCGTGAGATCGCTCAATTCGTGAATGAGTGTGATGTCTGCAGAAGGGTGAAAGCAGAACACCAACGACCAGCTGGTCTTCTACAACCTCTTGCTATTCCAGAATGGAAGTTCGATCATATCGAAATGGACTTCGTGACTGGTTTTCCTAAGTCTAAGCGTGGAAATGATGCTATCTTCGTCGTCATCGACAAGCTCACCAAAGTGGCTCATTTTCTTCCTATCAAAGAGTCTATCACAGCAGCGCAGCTGGCAGAGCTCTACACCTCCAGAATTGTCTCCTTGCACGGCATTCCGCAATTGATATCTTCAGACCGTGGCAGCATCTTTACCTCCAAGTTTTGGGATTCTTTTCAGACGGCCATGGGCACCAACATCCGCTTCAGCACAGCGTTCCACCCTCAGACTAGTGGACAAGTCGAGCGTGTTAATCAAATTCTTGAAGATATGCTCAGAGCTTGTGTTATCTCTTTCGGCATGAAGTGGGAGGATTGTCTTCCTTATGCTGAATTCTCTTACAACAACAGCTTTCAAGCCAGCTCGGGCAAAGCCCCATTCGAGATCCTCTATGGCAGGAAGTGCCGTACTCCTCTCAACTGGTCTGAAACCGGTGAACGTCAATTGCTCGGCAATGATTTGATCTCAGAGGCTGAGGCCATGTGCAAGGTGATTCGTGAGAACCTCAAAGCCGCGCAGTCGCGCCAGAAGAGCTATTACGATAGCAAACACCGAGATGTGGCATTCGAGATCGGAGACCATGTTTACCTCCGTGACTCGCCAATGAAAGGAACTCGTCGCTTCGGTATCAAGGGGAAACTTGCCCCGCGATACGTCGGTCCCTTCAAGATCATCGGCAAACGAGGCGATCTAGCCTATCAACTTGAGCTTCCCTCCAACTTTGCAAATGTGCACGATGTCTTCCACGTGTAACAGCTTCGCAAGTGCTTCAAGACGCCTGAGCGCACCATCAACTTCGAAGAGATTGATCTTCAAGAAGATTTGTCCTATCATGAGCATCCAGTTGCCATTCTTGAGACAACTGAGCGCAAGACTCGCAACAAGTCAATCAAATTCCTCAAAGTGAAATGGTCACATCATTCAGACCGAGAGGCCACCTGGGAGCGTGAAGACCACCTACGTTCTGAGTATCCGGAGTTCTTTCAGTCCTAGATCTCGGGACGAGATCCTCTCGTAGTGGTGGTGTGTTGTAACGCCCCCGATGTAACTTGCCATATTTGTAATCCAACTCTTGCCATTTTCGGCTATGTGTTATGATATTCCCTCCGTGTTCGGGTTCTCTCCGTTTTGCATTTTGGTCATGTCATGCATTTCATATCATGTCATCATGTGCATCGCATTTGCATACGTGTTCGTCTCATAAATCCGAGCATCTTTCCCGTTGTCCGTTTTGCAATCCGGCGCTCCTATGTCTCCAGGCGTCCCCTTTTACATTTCTTCGTGAGCGGGTATTAAACATTCTCGGAATGGACCGAGGTTTGACATGTGGCCTCGGTATAGCATCGGAAGACCGCCTGTCAAGTTTCGGGTCAATCGGAGTTCGTTTGGTACTCCAACGGTTAACCGGGTAACCGTGAAGGCCTCGTGTGTGTTGCAGCCCAACACCCCTTCAAAACAGCCCAATAACCCATCTAAGTCACTCCCATGTCCTCCGCCGTTCGATCACGATCGCGTGGCCGAAAACCGCACTCCGTTTGGAGCCTCCTAGCTCCCCCCCTCGCGTCCGGAGCGTCCGATCACGATCCGAGGGTCCAAAAACGGTGAAAACCCCCATTAAACCCTAGCAAACTACTATTTATAGACCCCATGCCATTTTTGGCAGCAGCTAAACCCCCCTCCTCGAAACCCGCGCGCCGCCAGCCTCCTCCCACCTCGAGGGTCGCGCCGCCGCCTTCCTGTCCAAATCCGGCGCGCCCCAAGCCCTCGCCCCGCCACATGGCGCTGCCCTAGTGGCCAGCCGCCACCAGCCGCCGCCTCCAGCCACTGGGCGGGCGCCACGTCGCCCCGCCTCCCTCCTCCTCCCGCAGGGCCCGCCGGAGCCCATCGCAGGCCCGCCCCGGGCCAGATCTGGGCCCGAGGGAGCCCGCGCCCGCCGTCGCCTGCGCGCCCGCCTCTCCGCCCGAGCTCCCCGCCGTCGCCAGCCGCTGCCTCGCCGCGCCGTCGCCGCCACGCGCCCGAGCCGCGCCGCCCCGCCTCCCCGCGCCTCGGCGTCCGCGCCCGCCGCGCCCGCCGCCTTCCTCGTCGGCGTCCGCGCCCGGATCCGGCGAGATCCGGCCGGATCCGCCGCCCCCTCGCCGTCCCTCGCCTCCTCCGGCCTCCCGCCGGCGAGATCCGGCGAATCTCGAAAACCGTGCCCTGGGTTGACTTCTCGTTCGCCCCCCCCTCTATATTTCCAAGTCATTAATTTTATCATCATCATGCCATATTCCCAGTGCCATAACTTTGCATCTATAGCTCCGTTTCGCGCGTATAATATGTCGAATTGTTTGCCTCGAAGATTACATCATTTTGTTCCATTGCATCATTTTCATTTGAAGTCATATTGATGCCCGAAATGCTGTTAGAAGAGGGCTAGTTGTCGTTAGTTGCTGGATCTTATCTGAACATGCACTTTTGTCATTTTTGCCATGATTGATGTGTACCTCCTATGGAGTTGAGTCCTACATGAGTTTTGTAATATGCCATGTTACCTATCCAGAGGATTTTACCATGTATTTTTGTGATACTTGTGGTGACTAGCACAAGCTTGCAAACTAGGTCACTTGATGTTGCTGATTTCAGAGACTTAGTGATTTCACTAAGTCCCTGACTGCTGTTATTTTTATGCCATGTGTTCATGTCGTTTCCGAGAGATCTATGCATAATTTGTGCATGATCAGTAAGGGAGTTTTGAACTTGAGTATTTGCTCTATCCATCTATGCCTTTGTTTGCAATTATGGAGTGCCATAGCTTGAGTCAATCGAGCTCTATTTTGCTTCAAAATGTTGCTGGCAGATTGTTTACGTGTTATTCGATTTTGCCAAGCTTGGTGTAGTTGATCCGTGCATGCTATGATGTTATTCTTGCCATGTCTAGTTACTATGCCATGTCTTCTTGATGTACGTATGCTTATTTTATCATGAAATGCTCTGTAGTGAGTGCATCGAGCTCACGAACATGCCTAGTCGTTAACAGTTTTCTGCCATGTCCAGTTTTCTGCTAAGTCTGAAACCTGTAACGAAATTTGCTTATTTGACATGGGTGTAATCTTATTTTCTGATCCTTTTTGGGTTATGGTCAGTAAGGGAATTTTGTCAAGTGCCTTAAGTAGATTCATGCCATGCCTTTCTTTGCTATGTTCTGCACCTGTAGCATGTTGTTTCGTTGCTCTGAACATGTCATCCTGATGTTAGTTTCTGCTACTTTGATAATTTCACTAAGTCTGGGAACTTGTTATCGTTTGCACTTTTGCCATGCTTGTCTGAACCTGTTATGATGTGAATTAGCCGTAGCTCAGTGTTCATCTTTTGTCGAGAATCTTGTGTAGATTGCTGTCATATGCTTTGTTGCCATGTTTGGGTGCAGTAGCTTAATTATTTGTTGCTTGCTAAGTAGCATCATGCTGTTTATGGCAGATTCGTGTCATTCTTGTTTTGCTTGCCATTTGCAAACCGTGCATCCGATTCCGGTGAACTTTATATCGATTTCAACCGAAATCACCTCATCTATCCAGTGGCATGCTTGGTTTGCCAAGATTATGCCCTGTTCATCCTTGTCCTTCCGGAGCATGCATTCGCATTGCATATCACCTCTCGCATATCATGCCATGTTTTGCATCATGTTGCTTGCGCATTGCATCGTGGTTGATATTGGTTCCTTTGCTTGTTCTCTTGTCTTGGGTAGAGCCGGGAGACGAGTACGTGAACGAGGAACCTGTTGAGAACGCTTACGAGGACCAAGCTTTCGACAACTCTGAGAACCTTGCAGGCAAGATGACCATACCCTCGAAATCACTTCTATCTTTGCTTGCTAGTTTGCTCGCTCTTTTGCTATGCCTATGCTGTGATACCTACCACTTGCTATATCATGCCTCCTATATTGCCATGTCAGCCCCTAACCATCCATGTCCTAGCAAACCGTTGTTTGGCTATGTTACTGCTTTGCTCAGCCCCTCTTATAGCGTTGCTAGTTGCAGGTGAAGATGAAGTTTGTTCCTTGATTAGAACATGGACTTGTTGTTCCTTGTTGGAACATGTGTACTTGTTGGGATATCACAATACCTCTTATTTAATTAATGCATCTATATACTTGGTAAAGGGTGGAAGGCTCGGCCTTATGCCTGGTGTTTTGTTCCACTCTTGCCACCCTAGTTTCCGTCATACCGGTGTTATGTTCCCGGAGTTTGCGTTCCTTACACGGTTGGGTGATTTATGGGACCCCCTTGACAGTTCGCTTTGAATGAGACTTTTCCAGCAAGGCCCAACATTGGTTTTACCATTTGCCACCTAAGCCTTTTTCCCTTGGGTTCTGCAGACTCAAGGGTCATCTTTATTTTAAACCCCCGGGCCAGTTCTCCTTCGATTGCTGGTCCAAACTGAGCGATGTCCGGCGCCCCTTGGGCAACAAGGGTCTATGCCAACCCGACGTCTTGCTCATCCGGTGTGCCCTGAGAACGAGATATGTGCAGCTCCTATCGGGATTTGTCGGCACATCTGGGAGGTTTTGCTGGACTTGTTTTATTGCTGTTGAAATGTCTTGTAGTCTGGGATTCCGAGATTGATCGGGTCTTCCCGGTAGAAGGAATATCCTTCGTTGACCGTGAGAGCTTATCATGGGCTAAGTTGGGACACCCCTGCAGGGTATTATCTTTCGAAAGCCGTGCCCGCGGTTATGAGGCAGATGGGAATTTGTTGATGTCCGGTTGTAGAAAACCCGAAGTTGACCTTAACTAAAACACATCAACCGCGTGTGTAACCGTGATGGTCTCTTCTCGGCGGGGTCCGGGAAGTGAACACGGTTGTTGGAGTTATGCCTGACGTAGGTTGTTCAGGATCACTTCTTGATCATTTCTAGCTTCTCGACCGTGCTTTGCCTTCTCTTCTCACTCTCTTTTGCGCTGTAGCCACCATATGCTAGTCGCTTGCTGCAGCTCCACCTCACAAACCCCTTTTCCCACCTTTAAGCTTAAATAGTCTTGATCTCGCGGGTGTGAGATTGCTGAGTCCCCGTGACTCACATATATTATCACCTCAGTTGCAGGTACCAACGATGTCAGTGCAGATGACGCGACCGAGCTCACTTGGGAGTTCGATGAGGAACGTGCCCGTTACTATGTTTCTTTTCCAGATGATCAGTAGTGGAGCCCAGTTGGGTGATCCGGGGATCTGTTTAGCATTTGGGGTAGTCTTCTTTCATTTTGGTGCCGTAGTCGGACCTTGAGTGTAATCTGTAGGATGGATGTTATTTATGTACTTGTGTGAAGTGGCGATTGTAAGCCAACTATGTATCTTTCCCCTTTATTTATTACATGGATTGTGTGAAGATTACCTCACTTGCGACATTGCTTTCAATGCGGTTATGCCTCTAAGTCGTGCCTCGACACGTGGGAGATATAGCCGCATCGAGGGCGTTACAAGTTCACCCTAGAACCTGGGAGGAAAGACACCGGCAGGCTGCATCTGGAAAGGGACCTAGCGCACCCGACTAGCCACGGAATAAACTCATGGAGCAGAGCACCACCCAACACCTACGGACTGGACACGAATGAGAAAGAGCTGCCGGAACGAGAAGCAGTAGCATAGAGTCCCTGTAGGCGTTGAGCAAGCTAATATCTCGCCGCAGACCAAGAAGACCAGCTACTGCCGCCGCTGCACACCCACCACATCGCCGAGAAGCCCACTGCCCATCTAGCTCCCAAAAACGGTGCCTTCAGGAAGGACACGACGCCAAGGGCGCCACCGCCGCCCAACAGAGTTGAGGTTTTCACCCGGGAGACTAGAGGGATGGGGGGGCGTCGAATCTGACCTGAACGGCGCCTCCAGGGAGGGGAACGGCGCCACCAGCGTCGCCGCCGCAAAGACCGACAAGGCCGGCCTGGAATTTCTCCCGGTCTTCGAATCCCCGCCTCCGCCACCCCAACGACGCAAGATCCGGCGGCCCGCAAAGCAGGCAGACAGATCCGGCCGGGGCGGAGCTCTCGAAGCAGGGGGACAGGGGCAGCCAGATCTGGCGCCACCGCGAGCCACAGCAGCCGCGGCACCAGGGCTCCCGTCCACCGGGGCACGCGCCATCCACACGGCCAGGATCGCCGGCCCACGCCCGCGCCACCGCCTGCCGCTGAGCCGGTGACGCCTCTCCGACCAGGGCCGCCGCCCTGGGGAGCACGGCCCCCCGCAGCAGAGGCAGGGGCGCCAGGGCCCCGCCGCCACCTTCCTCGGCGACGCCCCGGGCTTGCCCGACGGCGACCTCAGGCGGCGGCGAGGGGGAGGGGAGAAGGAAGGGGGGGCGGAGGAGCTAGGGTTTGGGGCCCCCGAGTCGCCCTAGCAGGGGCGACGCGAGGGGGGAGGGGGGGGTCTGGTTCAACTGCCTCTTAAGTGGACAACCTTAGCTTTGGATTATCAATTATTGCAATGAGTTGGCAAATTGATTTCTAAGGAAAAAACATTGAGATGACATGAGATCGGGGCAAATGTACTACACACTCGACCCAACCGGATGTAGCTGAGTTCATCGTATCACCTCCCCTCCATCCTTGCACCCGATGACTCTAATGCAACGTTGTGAATACCACCGGCTTACAAACCACGCAAGGATGACATGAAGACACCAGCCTTGTCGTTATCATTGACAACTCACTCAAGGGCTAGCCGCGTGCTAGTGCTCGGAATCTTCTACTGGAAGCTTCCATGTCCACAACTGTTGATGCTCATATAGCCACAGGCCTCCGACTCTGTCGCTAGGGCTGCTTTGTTATGGGCAAATGGTTAGATATGTAATTTTTTTAACTATAACACTGAAGTCAAAGTAGCAAATACCACATTTTCTAGAAAAACTAATTATGCATAATAGCACAAACTTTCTGCGCAATAACACAATGCCCAAAAAACAAATAGCCGCTTTTTTATATACACACACAGAAAATAGAGAATGCACATGGGTACTTTTGATTTTGCAATAAACAAATGCTTAGTATGTCAGAGCCGATGTGTGGACATAAGATGATCGTATGCAGCTAATTGTCTAGCCAAAAATGAAACATTGCACAGAACTCATGAAAATCTCACATAAAAATTATTAAAATGTGAGGTACTTTTTAATGAACTAAGAGGGAACACCATGATGTACTGTTTTCTAATTAGAAACTTTTACGTGGGAAACATACCCATGCACTGCAACTGGAGAAGAAAAGAAACATCACATGACACTAACCAAATAAACACACACGACTTCACATCCTCAATTTCACATGGCACCCCATGTGTGATGTTTCTTTTTCACCCTTTCATCTCTCTCCAGTATGTATGAAAACAGATTTTTTTTTATAAAGGGCGCTTTTATTATCTCGAAATGTAGCATCAAGCGGATACAAAACATTATGAGTAACACCCGGCCTCTGCATAACTAGGATGCACACAGCCCAACATGTAGTCTGACAAAATGAATGAAAAAAAACGACAAATCGGCGACAGTAGAGTCCTATAGACCGACACTATGCCTATGTCGCAATGGATGGTGGACCGATCCGGAGATTATGCTGCCACCCATGTTGGGTAAAAACCACCGTAGCCACCTGCTCCAACCGCGTACACACCGCCTTGAACAACGGTTGGTACTCCACTCGTTGTAGCGTAGACCACGTACGAAGCGAGTGCGTACAACGGAAAATAACCTGCAAAGGAGAAGCATTTTTATCATTGAAAACCAAATCATTTCTACATAGCCAAAGCGACCATAGTCAGGCGTATGCTCCCACCCGTATTAATGTTTTGAATCTATTTGGAATACCGTCCAACCAGTGACCAAAAATATTGGCGACACTTGTGGGCGGATACAACTTTGACGCTATTTGAATGATTGACCATGTAGTACGTGCAAACTTGCATTGGAAAAAGAGGTGTTTGATTGTCTCTTCATGAGTACAAAAACAACACTTCTTACTCCCAGGCCAGTTGCGTCGTGCGAGGTTGTCTTTGGTTAGAACAACTCCCTTACGAAGATACCACATGAAGATTTTAACTTTTAGTGGAATCTTCGACTTCCAGATTTTCTTATTGTTACTCACTGGTACCTCAGAATGCATGAGTGCACGGTACATAGAGTCTACTGTGAATGATCCTGATGTAGTAAGGTTCCAGTGAAACACATCCCGGCCTTGTCTAATATTAATCGAATCCAGACGGGATAAAAGATTGTGCCATGACATAAGTCGGGGGCCAATCAAATCCCGCCTAAACGAAATATTGGGTGGGGATGAACTGAGCACTTGCGCAATAGTATTATTCTTTTCGCGAGCAATGTTGTACAAGGCTGGATATTGTTCTCGAAGACTGGCATTGCCTAGCCAGATGTCTTCCCAGAAACGAACCTCCGACCCGTCCCTTATCGCGAAAGACCCAAAGCGAAAGAGATGTTTCTTTGCCGCCATTAGGCCAGCCCAAAAGTGCGAGTCGCCAGGTGTCCAATATGCCTGAGACACTGCCTTTTGGCCTAGATACTTGTTGCACAACATGGTTTGCCAAACACCATCCTCAGTAAGAAGTTTGAACAACCATTTACTAAGTAGGGCCTCATTCTTGATTTGCAAGTCATGAATTCCAAGGCCACCTTGGTCTTTCGGCCTACAAACCACACTCCATTTGGCCAGTCTATATTTTTTCTTTTCACCATCTCCTTGCCAAAAGAATCTGGATCTAAAATAGTCCAGTCTTTGCAGGACCCCTTTTGGGAGTTGGAAGAAAGAAAGCATATAGAGAACCATATTTGTGAGGACAGAGTTAATCAAAACCAGCTGTCCTCCAACTGAGAGCAATTTACCTTTCCAACTGCTCAATCGTTTCTCTAACCGCTCCTCTACATGCTTCCACTCCGCAATGGTGAGACGCCGATAATGAATCGGTATTTCCAAATATTTAATCGGGAATTGGCCATGTGCGCAACCAAACATGTCAGCATATTCGGCGGCCGCCTCAGTGGCTTCTCCAAAGCAAAAAAGTTCACTTTTATGGAAGTTTATTTTAAGACCCGACATTTGCTCAAACGCTGACAACAAGAGTTTAAGGTTTCGAGCCTTGTCCAGGTCATGTTCCATAAAGAGAATCGTGTCATCGGCATATTGTAGAATAGAGAGACCACCATCCACAAGGTGTGGCACTACTCCTGCAATCTGGCCGTCCTGCTTGGCGCGCTCAATCAGAATAGCCAACATGTCAGCGACAATGTTAAATAACATTGGAGACATGGAGTCACCCTGTCGTAATCCTTTTTTTGTTTGAAAGTAATGGCCTACATCATCATTGACTTTGATGGCCACACTACCTCCAGTTACAAAATTATGGATCCAGTCACGCCATTTATCGGAGAAACCTTTCATCCTTAGGGCCTGTTGGAGGAAAGACCATTTGACCTTGTCATAGGCTTTTTCAAAGTCGATCTTGAATACTACTCCACTCATGTTTTTTCGGTGCATCTCATGGACGGCCTCATGCAGGATTACTACGCCATCAAGTATATTTCTTCCTTGCATGAAAGCCGTTTGAGATGGCCTGACAACATGGTCAGCTACCGAGTTTAACCTATTCGTAGCCACTTTGGTGAAAATTTTGAAGCTGACATTAAGGAGGCATATGGGTCTGAACTGTTGAATCCGTTCAGCCTCCTTAATCTTCGGCAACAAGACAATCTCACCAAAATTAAGTCTGAATAGGTCAAGGTTGTCGGCATGAAGGCAATTAAACAACTCCATTAGGTCAGACTTGATTATATCCCAGAAATTCTGATAGAATTCTGCGGGAAAACCATCTGGACCTGGAGCTTTGTTATGTTCCATTTGGAACACCGCAGCTCTCACCTCCTCTTCAGAGAATGGTGATGTAAGGATATCGTTTTCTTCAGCCGTGACTTGTGGGATATCATCTGTTGGGGTCCCATCAAGGGTGAAGTTCCCTTCGGCGGTCGCCCCGAACAGAGATTTGTAGTAGTTAGTGATATACTTTTTGAGCTCCTCCTGACCTTCGATCCGCCCCTCATCTTGTTGGAGACTGTAAATACATTTCTTCCTATGCCGCCCATTGGCGACCAATTGGAAGTATCTTGTATTACTATCACCCATCAGAATGAAATCAGCTTTGGATCTTTGGTAGTATTTGATCTCTTCTTCTCGCAAAAGACGTGCAACCTTCTCATTAGATTGATTTTTCAATTCAACCTCTTGTTGAGATAAGGTGCGCGTCTCAGCAATTTTGTCGAGGTCATCAATGATGGTACAGAGTCGTTGTTTTTCTTTTTTATATATCCCGTTGGTATGTTTCGCCCATCCAGTGAGATGTTGCCTCATGGCCCTCATTTTAAAGTTCCATCTGTGAATAGGTGTACGACCAACAACACGCCTCTCCCAAACATTCTTGATTATGTCTACAAAACCTTCCCGATGCATCCATCCCAATTCAAATTTGAAAGGACGACGTGCAGCTAGGTTCGTAGATTTAGAATCTAGAATGATGGGTGCATGATCCGATAACGCCTCGATACGCTCTAGGGCTCGTACGATTACCAGAGGAAATTTTATTTCCCATTCGGTATCCATGAGTACCCTATCAAGCTTCTCATATGTCGGCACAGATCGGTTATTAGCCCATGTGAACTGACGCCCCGACATACTCGCCTCCCGAAGATCCAAATTGTCTATCACAACGTTGAATAGGAAGGGCCAATGAGTGTCGAAATGGTCATTATTTTTCTCTTCCTGGTATCTAAGGATATTGAAGTCCCCTCCAATAAGCATTGGGTACGGGTTATCCTTCGCCAGGTTTACCAATTCCCGAAGGAAAGCCGGTTTATGCTCATCTTGGGTAGCCCCATAGACTGCGACTAGAGTCCATGTAAAATTGTCAGCTCTGTTTCTTAGGTGACATTTTATATGAAATTCACCGATTGAAAAGGCCAACAAGTCCATGACTGTTGTCAGAATACCAAGAAGAATTCCTCCAGACCTTCCACGAGCTGGTAGACTATGCCATGCATATTCGAAACCACCTGATAGGTGATCGAGGACATGCGGGCGGAAATCACACTTACCAGCCTTGGAAATTGCCACAAAATCCAATCCATGTTCCCTTACACAATCACCGACGTGTTTATGTTTAGCCAAGTCCGAGAGACCTCTGCTATTCCAAAACATGCCTTTCATGGGGAAACTCGGATTGGTGTGGAACTCTTCGCCTTCTTGGGCGGTTTTTGTTTCTTTTTAGAAGAGTGTGATTTAGATTTCCGCGAGGACGCTGTGAAGTCAAAAAACATGGACCCGGGTCTTGCGTCATCCAATCCAACCTCGGTAACCTCACCAACCAAGTGGGATATAAGAGGACCATCATATTTGGCATCTGCTTCATGCCCCTCCTTGGGTTCGGGGTTAGGTATGGAGGCATTACACTTCAGAGAAACCTTTAATCGGTCAATCTCCATATGTTTAAGCACCCCAACCGATAAATTAATTTCATTATCATTCTTTCCAATAGAGCATCCAACATTCTTTAAGCTAGAAGAAATACGTGAATCTGAAAAGGAAAGAAAAGATTTTGCGGATAAGTTACCTGGAACGTTGTCCAAATTACGTGCAGCCTGACGTCGCATTGCCTTGTCCATAGCATGTTCATCGGTCGGAGAAGAACCGTCAACGGAGACGGGGTGACGGTTACTACGCCGAAGGGGAGAGCTTCCCTCAGGCATAAGAGCCACCGGTGTCATCGAGCGATCCGTCAACAATGATGAAGTAGTAGCGAACATGGTAGGTGTATGAAAACAGATGCCACCCCTAGCTAGGTAGGCCAGCCGTACATGATATTTTTATGCCAAGACAATCTCCATGTGTTTGTGGGCGCGCGATGTAATTGCAATGGATGATAACAAGAGCTAAAATAATGATAAAAAATGTGTTTTTATAATATTCTTCTCACAAAAATCTTATGAAAACAAATAAATAATTGATTAGTTGCAAACTATAATTTGCTCTGAAAATAAAGAAGCAACTAAATATGAATAATCATGTTAACCTAAAAAATTGGGTAAACACTAATGCCCGGATTTACTTAAATGTCTTCCTCTAGTACGACCATCGTCTGGCCAAAACACTGACCGGAACGGTGAGGAGTCACTCACTAGTAGAAAATGGGCCTATTGTCCCGGTTCGTAAGGGCCTTTTGTCCCGGTTCCTGAACTGGGACTAAAGGGTCGTTACTAATGCCCTGACCCTTTAGTCCCGGTTCTAACCAGAACCGGGACAGATGGGCCTCCACATGGCCTACGCACTGAGCCCAGGCAGGAGGGCCTTTGGTCCCGGTTGGTGGCACCAAGCGGGACCAATAGACCTCCACGCGTCAGCATTTCTGTGGCTGAGGTTTTTGTTTTTTTTGAAAGGAGGGAGGGTTGGGGGTTTTGGGGGGTTAATTTAGGTATTTCATATATTGTGTTAGATAGCTAATTAATAGAGAGAAGTGTCCTCTCTTATGTCCGTGCTTGGTCGACGCTACGTACTATACATACGTATAGAGAGGACTAGACACGCTAGCTAGCTAGTAAGCAAACAAAGGAAACAGAAGATCGTCATGAACATATATGCATACAGAGAGAAGTGATATCGACCACCTCACCTTCTCCAAAAGATTGGTCGAACAACAAGTTCTCGTATATCTATCCGACACTACCGGCTACATATATACAATAATTATCTCTTACAAATATAATCTCCTAAATTACGGACGCATGGTCCACATAGTATTCTCCATCTTCAGCGATCACGTGGTCAAGAAAGAATGCTGCCAATTCCTCTTGAATTGCTCGCATGCGATCTGGTGCTAGGAGTTCATCCCGCATCCGGAACATCTAATTTGAAGAAGGGGGTCAATACATATATATATGAATAAATGAAACTCAACACAAATGATGGTAATAAACTAAAATTGTGAATATTATTTCTTACGCACTTCATATTGTTTGTCAGAGTACCCGCCCCGCTCACATGTCGTGTGGCGGATGGACTCACAAACGTAGTATCCACAGAAATCATTCCCTTGTTCCTGCCACAACCACTTTACAAGAAATAGAGGTCAATCAAACAGATAAGCAAGAATGCCAAATGGTATTGATGAAACTAGCGCTTGAATCAATAGCTAGGAGATGCGCGGAACATACTACTATAGTACTTACTTTCGGGTATCTAAATTGCAGCATCTTCGGCAGTCCCGGAGATTTTTTGGTGAATTTTCTCCAAACTCTGCCAGACAAAAGAAAATAATTACTTGATATCAGGAAATGAACAAAGTTGCTGATATGGTGGATAATGATCGATTTAACTTACTTCTTGAGGATTTCAGTCATGTCCGCATACTCCTGGTGATCTTTTCGTTTAGAGTCCAAGACAGTTACTACTCCCTGCTCAAGCCTAATCTCTAGGAGAATATAGTGGTACCTGCGCATGCATGCATAACTCATCAATTACATTACTATAACCTGGACTAATATATAAGGGAAACCTAATATGCACAAGATAGTAACACTCACTTGAAGTTGTAAGGAAAGAGTATTATATCATTGTTTTCATTTATTTTGAATGATCGTAGCAAGTTGGCCTCGGTATCTGCGGCCCGAAGTTCAACCTCAGTTGCATCTATGAGATATGTGTTAATGAACCCAATATCACGGACTTGTCTTTTCTTCAATTCGGCGATCTTCAATCTGCATAATATAGTGAGGATAATTATAAATACATGCAATGAAAGAGCTGAGCTATATAGAGAGACTTAATGACAGAAGTAGTAGTACTTATAGACAGTAGCAGGTGACCGTTGTTTTATCGAGGGCCAATTGATTGAAAAGCTGATAGAACTCCTCAAATGGAATAGGCAACAGATCAATTCCAACGAGGTCATGCTCCGGTTTAACTCTCACATACAAAGTACTCCTCCCCCCAGACTCTCTACAGATTTTCAAGTACCAATCATGCAATCTTCGCATCATCGTTGATAGAGATCTTTCATCTTTGACGAGAGGCTTCCCGTACTCGTATATGTGTATATGCACATCCATGAAATCACAATGTACATCGTCGGGCAGGTAATCTCCAAGATTGCTATAACCGGGCACCATCCTCGGATCGACGATGTCACTAGGCACCTTGAGAGGGCGGCACGATTGATTCCCTTGTTCGCTGAGCTAGGCAATTTGTTTCCCAGCTGCTCGTCATTCTTTCATCCTTTGATCACTGACTGTACTTCCCGACCGCTCCGCTTCGGCCCATGTCTTTCCAATAATGCGCTCATAGTTGCCTTTCGGCGGAGACTTGGGTGGTTTTGCCAGGGCAGGTAGAGTGCGCTTCGCTTTCACCGGATCTACGTTCTCCTCCGGAGGTGGATGTCTCTGTGCTTTCAACCCTTCAAACCAGTCCTTCACTTCGGTTCGCTCGATCTTCGCGTTCTCCTCCGGGCTCATCTCGTATGGTAACTTCTCTGGAGTCTTCAGAGAAGGACCGAATCTGTATTTCCTCCCGCCTCTGGTTGTACTGCTAGACGCCGGCCGAGCAGATGGAGCGGCTGTCTTCTTTACTTGCTTACGAGGTGGAGCAGAAGGACTACGACGCGACGGAGCGGCGGCGGGTCTATTCCGTCCTTGCTGACAAGGCGGAGAAGGAGGAGGCTGGCTGCTCGGGTGTGACGGCGCAGGCGGAGAAGGAGGCGGAGTGCCGCCACGCGCCGGAGAAGGAGCCGGCCGAGTGCCCTGATCGTCACTCGCCGGAGCAGAAGGCGGAGTGCCCTGACTCGCCGGAGGAGGAGGAGGAGGCGGAGGCGTCCAGTTCGGAAGGTTGATGAGCTCCTTCCGCCATAGGTATGGAGTCTTCAGAGAAGAACCCAGCCGAGTCTCCCCTTCTCCGGTAGGGTGGTCAAGCGGGAGGTCCTCAAATCCCTTCGTTATTTCATCCACCATCACCTTAGCATATCCTTCTGGAATCGGCCGACAGTGAAAAGGTGCGCCGGGTTCAGTAGGAAAAACAGAGCCAACAACCTCCTTGACCTTCATATTAATCCATTGCGTCATAAGGTGGCAATTTTGAGACTCCGCGATAGCATCCACGGGATAGCTGGCAGGAGCCGTCAAGACATGCTCCGGCTGAAGCCAGCATTTTTCTTGTTTGTCTCTGACATCTTCTTACTCTTATCCGATGTCTTGTGGGCCACAAATGCGGGCCATTGATCTCTCATCTTCTCATATTTGCCGATGAATTATGGTGTCTCTTCTTTGTCGACAAACCTTTTCAGCTCATTCTTCCACCTCCTGAATAGCTCTGCCATCTTCTTAAGAGCAGCAGACTTAATTAATTGCTCTATAACCGGCTTCTCCGGATCCTCCTCTGGCGGTAGGGTGAAATTTGCCTTCAGCTCATTCCAAAGATCATCTTTCTGCATATCATTGACATAAGACACCTCAGGGTCTTCTTTAGCTGGCTTAAACCATTGGTGGATGCTGATCGGGATCTTGTCCCTAACAAGAACCCCGCACCGAGCTGTAAATGCATCCTTTTTCCGGATGGGTTCAATCGGTAGGCCGTCATGCGCGATTGCTGTGATCTCAAACCTTTCATCCTCGCGCAACTTTTTCTTCGGGCCTTGTCTCATTACCGAAGTTGTGCTCAATCCGGAGGGCTAGAAAAAAGAAGAAAGACGAGAGTTAATTAATATGTGTACATACCAAAACAATGAATGCATCAATTAGCTAGTCTCAGCACAGGCTTAACTAATATATTTACCTGGCCGGACTCTGTTCGGTCACCGGAGCCGTCACCCTGTTCTTCCGGACCTTCTTCACCCTGCTATTCTTCCAAACCTGCTTCTTCACCCTGCTGTTCTTCCAGACCATCATTGTCGTTAAGATAACACGACATGACATCACCTCCGTCTAAGATTATGTCCCGCAACGTCTCTTCTGCTTGCTCGTCTCGTCCGTGCTCCATTGTTTCTGCAAATATATATTACAACATGGCAATTATTACACAAGCATGACAGCACATGGATATATTAGTTTGGGTGTACTCCTCGAGAGTTTTCACTGTCGAAGTTATCCGGGAGGGGGTAATATCGACAACGATGAGATACATACACGGGAAAATAATGTTATCGGGGAGCGGGTATATCGACCCCCCCCCCCACATGTTGAAGTTATCGGGAGGGGTTTATATCGACAACGACGACATACGTACATGAGAAAATAATATTATCGGGGAGGGGGTATATCGACCCCCCCACGTGTTGAAGTTATCGGGAGGGGGTATATCGACCCCCCCCCCACGTGTTGAAGTTATCGGGAGGGGGTATGTCGACCCCCCCTGGTGTTGAAGTTACCGGGAGGGGGTAATATCGACAACGATGAGATACATACACGGGAAAATAATGTTATCGGGGAGAGTGGGTATATCGACCTCCCCCCACGTGTTGAAGTTATCGGGAGGGGTTTATATCGACAACGACGACATACGTACATGGGAAAATAATAATATCGGGGAGGGGGTATATCGACCCCCCACGTGTTGAAGTTATCGGGAGGGGTATATCGACGACGACAGAACCGATAAAACATGTCAGGACCCCGATCCTAAGCCACATCGATCCAGCATGTAACACTTCATATCACTTTGCGGCCTCACACACGGTACTCCCACGGGTGCCACCTTACCTGGCCCGGGACCGTTTGCGCCTTTTGGCTCACGTATATGATAATGTCGCTAGCATCCATATGACAGAGAACCCGGGCCGACATGGCTAGTCGTGAACCCAAAGCGGCGCTAGCCTATGAGGACAGGCAAACATGAATCACATCGAGCATGTCGGTCATCAACGTATCTATTCGGGCTGTAGCACTGGGCTAACAGGACTCCGGTAACCCGGGCTGTAGCAGGCTAGGCAGGACTCCGAATATCAGCGCGTGACATTTCCCCGAAGGGACAGACATAGGAACGACGTGAAACACATGCCAGCCAGTCAAGTGTCCAAGCAGTAGTGCTGGGCTAGCAGGACTCCGGTGAACCGGGCTGTAGCGGACTACTATCGCTCAGAAGCACAAGACTTACATTTCCCCATATGAAAGGCTGCCAAGGATAAACAACTAGATAGTCGGATCCCACTCATACCAAGCATTTCAATCATACACACAATATGCCCGATATGAGTAAATACAACATGGCATCACAACAGTACTCTACGACTCAAGTACTTTATTTAGAAGGCTCCGAGGAGCCATACATATCATCCATACAGATAGGGGTCACATGACCCAACACTCAAGTCATACAAACATACAAGCACATGCGGAAGCAAACTAGTCTGAGTACAGACACTAGAAAGAAAGAAGGCTTGATGTAGCCTGTCTATCTACAACGACCCTTCACAAGTCTTGGATCACCACCTGGGTGATAAGTCACTCGTCAACGTCGAGGTCTACATAGAACCCATCAGAAGGGTTGGTGCAGTCGTCTGAAAAACATGATTAAAGCAACATGAGTACGGAGGTACTCAGCAAGTCTTACAACAGGAACCTATCGTACATGCACATTCTCAAGAAGGTAGTGGGGTTATTGCAGCAAGCCAGCTTTGACTCTTGGCTAAGCTATCCTACGATAGACACCACTTGTAAATCATTTGTCGCACACGAGTCCACTAACACCAACACAATACTCCACCGTGGATCCTCTCTCGCCATCCCACAAGAGGGCCATCCGCGGTACTCACACTTATCTTGAGATTTTTAGTAGTATCCATTTAACTTGTCTATGAACTGATATGAGCGAACCAGAAGTCCATTACCGCGGACACGGCTATTCGAATAGATCATTTATAACCCTGCAAGGGTGTACTTCTTCACACATGTTTCCACCACTTAGCGTCTGCACACGACATGTGCTCGGCAGACTTCAAGCGAAAGCCGACGGGGGTGTAGACCACGACCTACCTAAACACTCAAATCTCTAGTCCAGGTTTATCGCCTATTCGGGTTCCATCCGCAGGGAGTCCGGCCGAGGTTTCCACTAACGGCCCCGAACGATGTGAACAGGGTTCCGAGACACCAAACGGGCGCCCGGTTGACCCGGCCACGTGCCTACCGCAACACAGCCCACCCCGATGGTCAGCGCCGCGTGCGGCCCCCAGCATACTACAAACACCAGAAACTACTTGCAACTCCTGGACAGAGAACAAGGGTGGATAAGAAGTCGAGCGGGGTCATATTTCAGGGCCCAATGTGTGGTAGTAACTGTATCATGGATCACAAACACAGATCTCAGTTCTTAAGGACGGCCTCAATGAAACAACCCACCATGTACTCCTACATGGCCTCTCATCGATTCCTTTACCAAATCGTGTTCAACACTTCACTCTTGTCACCGACACAACCTTTCACTCCAGTTCATCATCCCGATGAGCCAGACCTGACACAACTCTAAGCATAGCAAGCATAGCATGGTAGGAACACACACACATGTAATGGCTCAATCAACTCCTACACATGCTAGTGGGTTTCATCTAGTTACTGTGGCAATGACAGGTCATGCAAAGGAGGTGGGTTCAACTACCGCAACACACAGCAGTTTGAAACGCGTTGTCTTAATGCAGTAAACAAGGGCAGAAGCGAGAACATGGGTTTGTATCGGAATGATCAATGGGTTGCTTGCCTGATGGAGTGGTAGTAGAGTACTGCCCTTCAGTTGGATACTCGGAGATATCCTCGGAGGCAGAACCTACCACGATGAACACGTCGGAACACAATCAATACATGGCAATATGCAACAATATGATGCATGCTATGACATGGCAATATGGATGTGCCCTGACCTAGTGTAAGTTAAGTCAGAAGGAAATGACCCCATTTGAACCAAAGATTCAAATGGTAGTGCATTTATAAGATCATATTAGTGCAAAATCTCATAATGCCTAAACAGTGGGTTTAACTTGTTTTAACATGCATGAAACCAGTACCAATGGATAGATTGGATTTTTCTGATAATTTTTCATATATAAAACTTTGCATTTGGAGTTATAGATAATTTTCTATGAATTTTTGAAGTTTGAACTATTTTCTGGATTTTCCTGTATAAAAATAAATCCAGCAAAATAGATTACTGCGTCAGCCTGAAGTCATGCTGACCTCAGCAGTCAAACCAGCTGGCTGGTCAAACCTGACGTGTGGGGACCACACGTCAGTGACACAGGGCTAATCCCGGTCAAACCCGCGCTGACTGGGGTTTGACTGGACCCTAGGGCCCACTGTCAGTGACCCAGGGTGGTTATTAGCTGGTGGGGTTAGTTGCTAATGGCAGCCACGTCGACTCGCCGGAGTTTCGCCGGCGGCGACCATCCAGTGCGGCGGAGGAAAGTGCAAAATCGCGCTCCGGTGACCAAAAGAGCGGCGGAGGACATCTACAGCTAGCCAAGGGCAAGCCGCGTCTATTGGTGGCGGTGGTTTGTCTCGGGGTCGCCGGAAACAACGCCGGCGACGTGTTTGGCGGCGCCGGAGCTCGGGTCGAAGTGTGAAACGAGCTACGGGGCACGGCGAGGTGCGTGCGGTAGTGCGTTGGCCTCCTAGGGTTGCGGGGAGGCCGTTGGACAAGGTGGGGTGGCCAGTGGCTGGCCGGAGACACGCCGGCGACGTGCTCCGCGGCGGTGCGTGCGGGTGAGCATCGTGCGCTCGCTGTGGTGCACGAGGAAGAGAAAAGGAGAGGATGGGGAGGTAGCTGAGCTCACCGCGGTCTCGGAGAAGTGGACGTCGGGGTCGGGGACGAGCTGGTGCGGCGGTGAGGTCGAAGGGGATCTCCGGCGGCCGGAGGTTGAAGATGAGCTCGGGGAAGCACTGTAGAGCGAGCGAGCGCTCGGGGCTCAGCTAGCTCGAAGAAGAGGAGGGCGGTGGAGCTGCTGGACAGGTCGGAGCGGCGCAAGGACGACGGGGAGCGCGACTACGGCGACGGTGCAGCTGCGGTGGCGTCGGCCATGGCGTGGAGGTGCGTGGGAGAGAGGCAGAGGGGCGAATGGCGTGTCCAGGGCGTCGGGGGCGCGACGTGGAGGCCGTCCAGGACAGCGGGGCGGCGAAGCGGCGAGCAGGGAGGCAGGGCGCTGCGTGGCGAGCTCCTGCTCCGGCGTCGAGCACCTGCCTGCCTGGCTGGCGAGGCGAAGCAGCTTGCTGGCGCGGCTGGTGGGCTGGGCCGGCCAGGTGGGCCGCCAGGTAAGTCAGTTGGCTTTCTGCTTTTGGTTTTTCTTTTTCTATTTCTTCTGCAACTTTGTGGAGTTATTTAAAATACCTAGACCACTCCAAAAATCCTCAAACTGCACATGCTTGCTATTTAAAATATAGACAACATGAAACATTTATGTTTGAGAATATTTGAACATTTAAAATATTTTTATAAATTTTAAATGCCCAAATTCAAATACTTATGTGTTAATTCAAAAACCTTCTGTTGACCTAGAAAATTGTGCACCACTTTTGTCAAAGGTTTAAACCCAAAACAAAGGGGGTGAACATTTCAGAAGGGCATTTCAGGTTCATTGAAAAAGATTTTAGTAAACCCTAGTTATTTCCAGGGGGGGGGGGGGGAAGTGTGTGTTGGGGGTTCTGGCATTTCCCATTTCAAAATTAAATAGAATTTAAACATGATGCACACTCTAATGCATGGCCTAGCTGGGATGTGACAACTCACCCCTACTCAAAAGAATCTCGTCCCGAGATTTAGGTTCCTCCGGAAAGAAGGCGGGATACTCAAGTCGAAGACGATCCTCCCTTTCCCATGTAGCTTCTTGCTCGGAATGGTGTGACCATTGAACCTTGAGAAACTTGATATGTTGGCGTCGAGTGGTACGCTCGGCTTGATCAAGGATACGAATGGGGTATTCCCGATAGGTGAGGTTATCTTGGAGATCAAGCGTTTCGTGGTCCACTCCACGGATAGGATCCGCGAAGCAACGCCTGAGTTGAGAAACGTGGAAGACATCATGAACTCTGGAGAGATGCGGAGGTAGTTCCAGTTGGTAGGCAACTTCCCCTCGTTGGGCAAGAATGCGAAAGGGTCCAATGTAGCGAGGAGCCAATTTGCCTTTGATACCGAATCGATGGGTTCCCTTTAAAGGTGTAACCCGAAGGTAAGCCATCTCGCCGACTTCATAAGCCATGGGCTTATGCTTGCGGTCATACTGACTCTTTTGTCGAGATTGGGCGGTCTTCAACTTCTCACGAATAATACGAACCTGCTCTTCTGCATCCTGGATCATGTCCGGGCCAAAGAGTTGTCTCTCGCCGGTTTCTGACCAGTTAAGAGGCGTTCGACATTTTCGTCCATAGAGAACTTCGAAAGGGGCTTTGCCCAAGCTAGCTTGATAACTGTTGTTATAAGCGAACTCGGCGAATGGAAGGCACTTCTCCCAATTCATACCGAAAGAGATGACAGAAGCTCGGAGCATATCCTCCAGAATTTGATTGACTCGTTCTACTTGACCACTTGACTGAGGATGGAAGGCGGTGCTAAAGGAGAGTCGAGTTCCCAAAGCATTTTGGAAACTTTCCCAAAATCGAGAGGTGAAAAGACTTCCACGGTCTGAATTAATTTCCAATGGAACACCATGGAGAGATACTATTCGAGAGATGTACAAATCAGCTAGCTGGCTAGCGGTTATACTCTCGCGAACAGGTAAGAAGTGGGCTACTTTGGAGAGACGATCGACAACAACGAGGATAGCATTATTCCCTCTTTTGGTTCTGGGAAACCCGGTAATGAAATCCATACCGATTTTATCCCACTTCCATTCAGGAATCTCCAAAGGTTGAAGGGTGCCAGCAGGCCGTTGATGCTCTGCTTTAACACGACAACAGACGTCGCAAGTTGCAATGTATTGAGCGATTTCTCTCTTCATCCTAGTCCACCAAAACCTCTGGCGTAGGTCTTGATACATCTTAGTGCTACCGGGATGAATGGTGAGAGGGGATTCGTGAGCTTCCTTAAGGATCAATTGACGTAAATGTTGCTTCTTGGGAACCACCAAGCGGTTCTCAAAGAAGACAACACCTCGTTCATCCATGGAAAAACATTTAGCAACTCCGCTAGCGATGTTTTCCTTAATCCGAGATATGCCTTTATCGCGCTTCTGGGCAGCTATGACTTGATCCATAAGGTTAGGTTTCGCCACCAGGGTGGAAAGGAATCCTCGAGGAACAATGTGAAGGTTAAGCTTATGAAATTCCTCGTGGAGAAGTGGTTGACCCTGTTGTAACATCAGGTTGTTACAATAAGATTTACGACTTAGCGCATCAGCCATGACATTGGCTTTGCCTGGGGTGTAAGTTATTCCTAAGTCGTAATCCGAGATCAACTCGACCCAACGTCTTTGCCTGAGATTCAAATCCGGTTGGGTGAAGATATATTTCAAACTTTGGTGATCAGTGTAGATTTCGCAACGATTACCCAGAAGGTAATGTCGCCAGGTTTTGAGTGCATGGACTACCGCTGCAAGCTCTAGATCATGAGTGGGATAATTATCCTCATGTGGACGCAACTGTCGAGATGCGTAGGCAATCACATGACGATCTTGCATGAGTATGCAACCTAGTCCTTGTCGCGAGGCGTCGCAATAGATAACAAAGTCCTTAGAGAAGTCTGGTGGTACCAGTACGGGAGCAGATGTCAGGCGTCTTTTCAGTTCCTGAAAGCTGAACTCGCACTGTGGGGTCCACTCGAACTTTTTATCTTTCTTAAGGAGTTCAGTTAGAGGCTTAGCAACCTTGGAGAAATTCTCGACGAAGCGGCGGCAATAGCTCGCTAAACCAAGAAAACTCCGAACTTGCTTGACCGTCTCAGGTGGAGTCCAGTCAAGGACAGCTTGAACTCGCTCGGGATTGACAGCAATGCCCTTGCCAGAGATTACATGGCCCAGATAGGTCACTTCTGGCAACCAGAATTCGCACTTGGAGAATTTGGCATAAAGGCGATGCTCTTGAAGTTTCATCAATACTAGCCTTAGATGTCCGGCATGTTCTTCCTCATTCTTGGAGTAGATGAGTATATCATCGAGGTATACCACGACGAATTTATCCAAGTACTCCATGAAGATCGAGTTCATTAACCGAGAGAAGGTGGCTGGAGCATTGGTTAAACCGAAGGACATGACGGTGTACTCGTATTGGCCGTAACGAGTAACGAAGGCCGTTTTGGGAATGTCCCCGTTCTTGATTTTGATTTGATGGTAGCCCAACCTCAAATCCATCTTGGAAAAGACTGAGGATCCAGCGAGCTGGTCATACAGGTCGTTGATCCTGGGGAGCGGATACTTGTTCTTGATAGTGACCAGATTGACAGGTCGGTAATCTACAACCATCCGATCCGTTCCATCCTTCTTCTTGACGAAGAGGACGGGGCAAGCCCATGGAGATGAACTAGGACGGATGAAACCTTTTTGCAAGGACTCATCGAGTTGTTTCTTAAGCTCAGCTAGTTCTAGGGGTGCCATCTTATAAGGTCTCCTAGAGATTGGAACGGTTCCTGGAACAAGGTCTATCACGAATTCGACATCTCTGTCAGGTGGAACACCTGGCAGTTCCTCTGGAAAAACATCCGGGAAGTCACGGACTACCGGAACATCTTCGAGGTCTGGAAGGGGATTGGCATTTAGAGAGTAGAGCTGACGCTCCGATACTCGGGTCAAAACATTGACTGTCTTGCCCGATGGATGAATAAGTTGAACAGTTCTAGTTGAGCAATCAATCTTGGCGTAGTGAGCTGACATCCAGTCCATACCCAAGATGATATTTATGTCTGAAGACTTGAGAGCTATTAATGACGCAAGGAAAACCAATCTGTCCACAAGAATTTCATTTCCATGGCTGATCCTAGAGGTTTGCCATCTAGAACCGGGAGTTTGAATTTCCATGGAGGTGGGCATGTCACTAAAGGTAGTGTTGTGCAATCGAGCATAGCTCTCAGAAATAAATGAATGAGATGCTCCAGTATCAAAGAGAACAGTTGCCGGATGGCAATTAACAAGGAGCGTACCGAGAACGACGTTGGGGTCCTCTTGAGTTTCTTCAGCTGAAACGTAGTTGACATGGCCACGAGCAGTGGTGGCTGGCTTGGCGACAAGCACTTTTGCTGTTGACTTACCACGGCCAACAGACTTTCCGAACTGGCCGGGGTTGTTCTGGGGACACTCACGGATGTAGTGGCCCGGCTCACCACACTTGAAACAAGTTGTTATATTGGGACGTGGAGCAGCATTGGCAGTGGGGCCACCAAAAGTCTTGGGCGGCACATACTGTTGATTGGGGCGAGGCGCCTCAAAGGATGGCCTCGGGGTATACCTGGGTGGCATAGCAGAATTTGGAATCCAGACCCGGCGCTTCTGAGATCCAGAGCCGGATGAAGATCCATAGTCACGGGAGTGCTTGCGTGAAGCTTCAAAATCATTCTGCCCCGTCTCGGCACTGATGGCCTTATTGACTAGCTTCGGAAAAGAAATGCATTCATGCAGACGAAGGTCACGTCGGAGCTCAGGGCTAAGTCCCTTGCGGAACCTTGCCTGCTTCTTGGCATCGGTGGATACCTCTTCGGGAGCATAGCGTGCAAGCTTCCCAAACTCGCGACTGTATGCATCCACAGTCAGCTTCCCCTGGGTGAAGTTACAGAACTCCTCCCTCTTGCGATCCATAAGACCTTCCGGGATATGATGCTCACGGAAAGCGGCACTGAAATCAGCCCAAGTAGTGAGTTGGCCGACCGGACGCATAGCTTCATAATTCTCCCACCAAAGGCTGGCAGGGCCTTCGAGGTGGTAGGCAGCAAAGGTAACTTTATCATCTTCAGCTACGTTGGCAGAACGTAGCTTGTGGGCGATGCTGCGGAGCCAGTCATCCGCATCGAGAGGTTCGATGGAATGATTGAACTTTGGCGGGTACAGCTTGACAAAGTCATTGATGGACACCGAATTGATCCTCTGCTGACGTGCAGTGTTCTGCTCAATCCGCTCTAACAAGCGATTGGTGTCGCGCCTGTTGCGCTCTGCCTCCAGCATCACTTCGGCCAGAGAAGGTGGTTGAGGAAGACTTTCCTCTCTAGGTGCACTAGCTTCCCCCTGCTCCGGAACAGCAGGGTTGCTGCGGGTGTTGACCATCCTGGGAAAACAAAACAACGATTTAAACCAGGATGGCAAAATCTGGTCAAGGAAGTGCGGAATGTAATGGATAACAAGGAATGCAGAGATGATCATCCGTATGACATGGTAATATAGAAACTGCCATATATATACCAACGGTCATACACATCATACATAGTTTAGTACAAGCTCAAGCTGAAGTACAACTAAGACGAGAGACGTTACATCTCATCGAAGGCATTCCAAGCTCCTATACATTATTTTTCTACACCTCCGGAATTGATACACACTAAGTTATATTCCACAATCACGCAGGACGGTGGACATACAACTATTACAATACTAGCGAGACTGCTACTAGCTCAGACAGCTCCGTAGAAGTCCTCATAGAAGTCACCACCCAGACCTGGAAGCGGAACATGGTCATCTGGGAACAGACGGTGCTGCGGTGCTTGTGGACCATAGGGACTTGGGTGCGGCCTCGGTCCAACAGATGGCGGTAGCAGAGGCCCACGAGGAGGGGTGATGCCTCCCACCTCACGCCATTCCATGAAGTCTGGCAGACTAGCCCGCACAGGGTACAAGTCTCTCGTGTCCATGTATCCGGCTTGCACAGCAGGTGCAAACCTCGTCAAGGTGGCCCAATGATCAGCACGAGCATTAAAAAGCTCCATACGCAAGGCCCGGTTTTCACGGTCCTTATCTTCCAACATCTCAGTAGTGGTGCAAAGGAGTGAGTCCTCATGGGATGCATCACTGTACATGCCCTGAAGGTAACCATGCGCCCCAGGGAGGGATGCTGGCATGTAGCGAAATTCAGTGTTGCTCAACAAGGCAGTTCTGGCTCGCATAATGGTCATCATCGAGTAGGCTGCATCTTGAACGGACATCCCAATGGTGATCCCGAGTCCATAAGAACGGTGGAGTGGTTCCGTGGCTCCGGGATAAGACGGATATATTCTGACCGTGCACAGATATTGGCTCTGGTTGAAATCTCTAAACTGCTCTTCGACGGTGTATTCAGGGTACCATCGGTAACCTGCCTCAACCATCACTCGAACCAACATGGCGGTATGACCACATACACCGATGCAACGGGTCAGACGAACCACTTGGTTTTGGGGACGGGTAGCCATCTGAAAGCACAAAATAGTGCAAAGGCATTAGAATTTCTGGATGAAATTGGACAGCATAACGGCTGTAAATGCTCAGGAAAGGAATTGAGACATCCACAACAGTTTGCGAAACCACTCAACAACAACATATCAAGGTTCTGGTTCAATTGGCAACATACTAGACTTTAGTAGAGCTGAACTGGGTTGTAACCAACAATCCTATAAGTTACTACGGATTTAGTAACACGTGAACCTGATAGAGAGAAAAGAGCCTAGTTCCTTAACCCACGTAGAATGAGAAGAGAATGACTCAGAATAGAGGGCATAAGGTAAAGGAGTAAAAGAGCCTTACGTTCCCTCCCACAATCAATTCCCCTACATATAACTAAAGCATTTCTAGACTCGACATCGACCAGTTTGGCTTAGCGAACCTACAGGCAGTCCGGCTCTGATGCCAACGCTGTCAGGACCCCGATCCTAAGCCACATCGATCCAGCATGTAACACTTCATATCACTTTGCGGCCTCACGCACGGTACTCCCACGGGTGCCACCTTACCTGGCCCGGGACCGTTTGCGCCTTTTGGCTCACGTATATGATAATGTCGCTAGCATCCATATGACAGAGAACCCGGGCCGACATGGCTAGTCGTGAACCCAAAGCGGCGCTAGCCTATGAGGACAGGCAAACATGAATCACATCGAGCATGTCGGTCATCAACGTATCTATTCGGGCTGTAGCACTGGGCTAACAGGACTCCGGTAACCCGGGCTGTAGCAGGCTAGGCAGGACTCCGAATATCAGCGCGTGACATTTCCCCGAAGGGACAGACATAGGAACGACGTGAAACACATGCCAGCCAGTCAAGTGTCCAAGCAGTAGTGCTGGGCTAGCAGGACTCCGGTGAACCGGGCTGTAGCGGACTACTATCGCTCAGAAGCACAAGACTTACATTTCCCCATATGAAAGGCTGCCAAGGATAAACAACTAGATAGTCGGATCCCACTCATACCAAGCATTTCAATCATACACACAATATGCCCGATATGAGTAAATACAACATGGCATCACAACAGTACTCTACGACTCAAGTACTTTATTTAGAAGGCTCCGAGGAGCCATACATATCATCCATACAGATAGGGGTCACATGACCCAACACTCAAGTCATACAAACATACAAGCACATGCGGAAGCAAACTAGTCTGAGTACAGACACTAGAAAGAAAGAAGGCTTGATGTAGCCTGTCTATCTACAACGACCCTTCACAAGTCTTGGATCACCACCTGGGTGATAAGTCACTCGTCAACGTCGAGGTCTACATAGAACCCATCAGAAGGGTTGGTGCAGTCGTCTGAAAAACATGATTAAAGCAACATGAGTACGGAGGTACTCAGCAAGTCTTACAACAGGAACCTATCGTACATGCACATTCTCAAGAAGGTAGTGGGGTTATTGCAGCAAGCCAGCTTTGACTCTTGGCTAAGCTATCCTACGATAGACACCACTTGTAAATCATTTGTCGCACACGAGTCCACTAACACCAACACAATACTCCACCGTGGATCCTCTCTCGCCATCCCACAAGAGGGCCATCCGCGGTACTCACACTTATCTTGAGATTTTTAGTAGTATCCATTTAACTTGTCTATGAACTGATATGAGCGAACCAGAAGTCCATTACCGCGGACACGGCTATTCGAATAGATCATTTATAACCCTGCAAGGGTGTACTTCTTCACACATGTTTCCACCACTTAGCGTCTGCACACGACATGTGCTCGGCAGACTTCAAGCGAAAGCCGACGGGGGTGTAGACCACGACCTACCTAAACACTCAAATCTCTAGTCCAGGTTTATCGCCTATTCGGGTTCCATCCGCAGGGAGTCCGGCCGAGGTTTCCACTAACGGCCCCGAACGATGTGAACAGGGTTCCGAGACACCAAACGGGCGCCCGGTTGACCCGGCCACGTGCCTACCGCAACACAGCCCACCCCGATGGTCAGCGCCGCGTGCGGCCCCCAGCATACTACAAACACCAGAAACTACTTGCAACTCCTGGACAGAGAACAAGGGTGGATAAGAAGTCGAGCGGGGTCATATTTCAGGGCCCAATGTGTGGTAGTAACTGTATCATGGATCACAAACACAGATCTCAGTTCTTAAGGACGGCCTCAATGAAACAACCCACCATGTACTCCTACATGGCCTCTCATCGATTCCTTTACCAAATCGTGTTCAACACTTCACTCTTGTCACCGACACAACCTTTCACTCCAGTTCATCATCCCGATGAGCCAGACCTGACACAACTCTAAGCATAGCAAGCATAGCATGGTAGGAACACACACACACATGTAATGGCTCAATCAACTCCTACACATGCTAGTGGGTTTCATCTAGTTACTGTGGCAATGACAGGTCATGCAAAGGAGGTGGGTTCAACTACCGCAACACACAGCAGTTTGAAACGCGTTGTCTTAATGCAGTAAACAAGGGCAGAAGCGAGAACATGGGTTTGTATCGGAATGATCAATGGGTTGCTTGCCTGATGGAGTGGTAGTAGAGTACTGCCCTTCAGTTGGATACTCGGAGATATCCTCGGAGGCAGAACCTACCACGATGAACACGTCGGAACACAATCAATACATGGCAATATGCAACAATATGATGCATGCTATGTTATGGCAATATGGATGTGCCCTGACCTAGTGTAAGTTAAGTCAGAAGGAAATGACCCCATTTGAACCAAAGATTCAAATGGTAGTGCATTTATAAGATCATATTAGTGCAAAATCTCGTAATGCCTAAACAGTGGGTTTAACTTGTTTTAACATGCATGAAACCAGTACCAATGGATAGATTGGATTTTTCTGATAATTTTTCATATATAAAACTTTGCATTTGGAGTTATAGATAATTTTCTATGAATTTTTGAAGTTTGAACTATTTTCTGGATTTTCCTGTATAAAAATAAATCCAGCAAAATAGATTACTGCGTCAGCCTGAAGTCATGCTGACCTCAGCAGTCAAACCAGCTGGCTGGTCAAACCTGACGTGTGGGGACAACACGTCAGTGACACAGGGCTAATCCCGGTCAAACCCGCACTGACTGGGGTTTGACTGGACCCTAGGGCCCACTGTCAGTGACCCAGGGTGGTTATTAGCTGGTGGGGTTAGTTGCTAATGGCAGCCACGTCGACTCGCCGGAGTTTCGCTGGCGGCGACCATCCAGTGCGGCGGAGGAAAGTGCAAAATCGCGCTCCGGTGACCAAAAGTGCGGCGGAGGACATCTACAGCTAGCCAAGGGCAAGCCGCGTCTATTGGTGGCGGTGGTTTGTCTCGGGGTCGCCGGAAACAACGCCGGCGACGTGTTTGGCGGCGCCGGAGCTCGGGTCGAAGTGTGAAACGAGCTACGGGGCACGGCGAGGTGCGTGCGGTAGTGCGTTGGCCTCCTAGGGTTGCGGGGAGGCCGTTGGACAAGGTGGGGTGGCCAGTGGCTGGCCGGAGACACGCCGGCGACGTGCTCCGCGGCGGTGCGTGCGGGTGAGCATCGTGCGCTCGCTGTGGTGCACGAGGAAGAGAAAAGGAGAGGATGGGGAGGTAGCTGAGCTCACCGCGGTCTCGGAGAAGTGGACGTCGGGGTCGGGGACGAGCTGGTGCGGCGGTGAGGTCGAAGGGGATCTCCGGCGGCCGGAGGTTGAAGATGAGCTCGGGGAAGCACTGTAGAGCGAGCGAGCGCTCGGGGCTCAGCTAGCTCGAAGAAGAGGAGGGCGGTGGAGCTGCTGGACAGGTCGGAGCGGCGCAAGGACGACGGGGAGCGCGACTACGGCGACAGTGCAGCTGCGGTGGCGTCGGCCATGGCGTGGAGGTGCGTGGGAGAGAGGCAGAGGGGCGAATGGCGTGTCCAGGGCGTCGGGGGCGCGACGTGGAGGCCGTCCAGGACAGCGGGGCGGCGAAGCGGCGAGCAGGGAGGCAGGGCGCTGCGTGGCGAGCTCCTGCTCCGGCGTCGAGCACCTGCCTGCCTGGCTGGCGAGGCGAAGCAGCTTGCTGGCGCGGCTGGTGGGCTGGGCCGGCCAGGTGGGCCGCCAGGTAAGTCAGTTGGCTTTCTGCTTTTGGTTTTTCTTTTTCTATTTCTTCTGCAACTTTGTGGAGTTATTTAAAATACCTAGACCACTCCAAAAATCCTCAAACTGCACATGCTTGCTATTTAAAATATAGACAACATGAAACATTTCTGTTTGAGAATATTTGAACATTTAAAATATTTTTATAAATTTTAAATGCCCAAATTCAAATACTTATGTGTTAATTCAAAAACCTTCTGTTGACCTAGAAAATTGTGCACCACTTTTGTCAAAGGTTTAAACCCAAAACAAAGGGGGTGAACATTTCAGAAGGGCATTTCAGGTTCATTGAAAAAGATTTTAGTAAACCCTAGTTATTTCCAGGGGGGGGGGAAGTGTGTGTTGGGGGTTCTGGCATTTCCCATTTCAAAATTAAATAGAATTTAAACATGATGCACACTCTAATGCATGGCCTAGCTGGGATGTGACAACTCACCCCTACTCAAAAGAATCTCGTCCCGAGATTTAGGTTCCTCCGGAAAGAAGGCGGGATACTCAAGTCGAAGACGATCCTCCCTTTCCCATGTAGCTTCTTGCTCGGAATGGTGTGACCATTGAACCTTGAGAAACTTGATATTGTGGCGTCGAGTGGTACGCTCGGCTTGATCAAGGATACGAATGGGGTATTCCCGATAGGTGAGGTTATCTTGGAGATCAAGCGTTTCGTGGTCCACTCCACGGATAGGATCCGCGAAGCAACGCCTGAGTTGAGAAACGTGGAAGACATCATGAACTCTGGAGAGATGCGGAGGTAGTTCCAGTTGGTAGGCAACTTCCCCTCGTTGGGCAAGAATGCGAAAGGGTCCAATGTAGCGAGGAGCCAATTTGCCTTTGATACCGAATCGATGGGTTCCCTTTAAAGGTGTAACCCGAAGGTAAGCCATCTCGCTGACTTCATAAGCCATGGGCTTATGCTTGCGGTCATACTGACTCTTTTGTCGAGATTGGGCGGTCTTCAACTTCTCACGAATAATACGAACCTGCTCTTCTGCATCCTGGATCATGTCCGGGCCAAAGAGTTGTCTCTCGCCGGTTTCTGACCAGTTAAGAGGCGTTCGACATTTTCGTCCATAGAGAACTTCGAAAGGGGCTTTGCCCAAGCTAGCTTGATAACTGTTGTTATAAGCGAACTCGGCGAATGGAAGGCACTTCTCCCAATTCATACCGAAAGAGATGACAGAAGCTCGGAGCATATCCTCCAGAATTTGATTGACTCGTTCTACTTGACCACTTGACTGAGGATGGAAGGCGGTGCTAAAGGAGAGTCGAGTTCCCAAAGCATTTTGGAAACTTTCCCAAAATCGAGAGGTGAAAAGACTTCCACGGTCTGAATTAATTTCCAATGGAACACCATGGAGAGATACTATTCGAGAGATGTACAAATCAGCTAGCTGGCTAGCGGTTATACTCTCGCGAACAGGTAAGAAGTGGGCTACTTTGGAGAGACGATCGACAACAACGAGGATAGCATTATTCCCTCTTTTGGTTCTGGGAAACCCGGTAATGAAATCCATACCGATTTTATCCCACTTCCATTCAGGAATCTCCAAAGGTTGAAGGGTGCCAGCAGGCCGTTGATGCTCTGCTTTAACACGACAACAGACGTCGCAAGTTGCAATGTATTGAGCGATTTCTCTCTTCATCCTAGTCCACCAAAACCTCTGGCGTAGGTCTTGATACATCTTAGTGCTACCGGGATGAATGGTGAGAGGGGATTCGTGAGCTTCCTTAAGGATCAATTGACGTAAATGTTGCTTCTTGGGAACCACCAAGCGGTTCTCAAAGAAGACAACACCTCGTTCATCCATGGAAAAACATTTAGCAACTCCGCTAGCGATGTTTTCCTTAATCCGAGATATGCCTTTATCGCGCTTCTGGGCAGCTATGACTTGATCCATAAGGTTAGGTTTCGCCACCAGGGTGGAAAGGAATCCTCGAGGAACAATGTGAAGGTTAAGCTTATGAAATTCCTCGTGGAGAAGTGGTTGACCCTGTTGTAACATCAGGTTGTTACAATAAGATTTACGACTTAGCGCATCAGCCATGACATTGGCTTTGCCTGGGGTGTAAGTTATTCCTAAGTCGTAATCCGAGATCAACTCGACCCAACGTCTTTGCCTGAGATTCAAATCCGGTTGGGTGAAGATATATTTCAAACTTTGGTGATCAGTGTAGATTTCGCAACGATTACCCAGAAGGTAATGTCGCCAGGTTTTGAGTGCATGGACTACCGCTGCAAGCTCTAGATCATGAGTGGGATAATTATCCTCATGTGGACGCAACTGTCGAGATGCGTAGGCAATCACATGACGATCTTGCATGAGTATGCAACCTAGTCCTTGTCGCGAGGCGTCGCAATAGATAACAAAGTCCTTAGAGAAGTCTGGTGGTACCAGTACGGGAGCAGATGTCAGGCGTCTTTTCAGTTCCTGAAAGCTGAACTCGCACTGTGGGGTCCACTCGAACTTTTTATCTTTCTTAAGGAGTTCAGTTAGAGGCTTAGCAACCTTGGAGAAATTCTCGACGAAGCGGCGGCAATAGCTCGCTAAACCAAGAAAACTCCGAACTTGCTTGACCGTCTCAGGTGGAGTCCAGTCAAGGACAGCTTGAACTCGCTCGGGATTGACAGCAATGCCCTTGCCAGAGATTACATGGCCCAGATAGGTCACTTCTGGCAACCAGAATTCGCACTTGGAGAATTTGGCATAAAGGCGATGCTCTCGAAGTTTCATCAATACTAGCCTTAGATGTTCGGCATGTTCTTCCTCATTCTTGGAGTAGATGAGTATATCATCGAGGTATACCACGACGAATTTATCCAAGTACTCCATGAAGATCGAGTTCATTAACCGAGAGAAGGTGGCTGGAGCATTGGTTAAACCGAAGGACATGACGGTGTACTCGTATTGGCCGTAACGAGTAACGAAGGCCGTTTTGGGAATGTCCCCGTTCTTGATTTTGATTTGATGGTAGCCCAACCTCAAATCCATCTTGGAAAAGACTGAGGATCCAGCGAGCTGGTCATACAGGTCGTTGATCCTGGGGAGCGGATACTTGTTCTTGATAGTGACCAGATTGACAGGTCGGTAATCTACAACCATCCGATCCGTTCCATCCTTCTTCTTGACGAAGAGGACGGGGCAAGCCCATGGAGATGAACTAGGACGGATGAAACCTTTTTGCAAGGACTCATCGAGTTGTTTCTTAAGCTCAGCTAGTTCTAGGGGTGCCATCTTATAAGGTCTCCTAGAGATTGGAACGGTTCCTGGAACAAGGTCTATCACGAATTCGACATCTCTGTCAGGTGGAACACCTGGCAGTTCCTCTGGAAAAACATCCGGGAAGTCACGGACTACTGGAACATCTTCGAGGTCTGGAAGGGGATTGGCATTTAGAGAGTAGAGCTGACGCTCCGATACTCGGGTCAAAACATTGACTGTCTTGCCCGATGGATGAATAAGTTGAACAGTTCTAGTTGAGCAATCAATCTTGGCGTAGTGAGCTGACATCCAGTCCATACCCAAGATGATATTTATGTCTGAAGACTTGAGAGCTATTAATGACGCAAGGAAAACCAATCTGTCCACAAGAATTTCATTTCCATGGCTGATCCTAGAGGTTTGCCATCTAGAACCGGGAGTTTGAATTTCCATGGAGGTGGGCATGTCACTAAAGGTAGTGTTGTGCAATCGAGCATAGCTCTCAGAAATAAATGAATGAGATGCTCCAGTATCAAAGAGAACAGTTGCCGGATGGCAATTAACAAGGAGCGTACCGAGAACGACGTTGGGGTCCTCTTGAGTTTCTTCAGCTGAAACGTAGTTGACATGGCCACGAGCAGTGGTGGCTGGCTTGGCGACAAGCACTTTTGCTGTTGACTTACCACGGCCAACAGACTTTCCGAACTGGCCGGGGTTGTTCTGGGGACACTCACGGATGTAGTGGCCCGGCTCACCACACTTGAAACAAGTTGTTATATTGGGACGTGGAGCAGCATTGGCAGTGGGGCCACCAAAAGTCTTGGGCGGCACATACTGTTGATTGGGGCGAGGCGCCTCAAAGGATGGCCTCGGGGTATACCTGGGTGGCATAGCAGAATTTGGAATCCAGACCCGGCGCTTCTGAGATCCAGAGCCGGATGAAGATCCATAGTCACGGGAGTGCTTGCGTGAAGCTTCAAAATCATTCTGCCCCGTCTCGGCACTGATGGCCTTATTGACTAGCTTCGGAAAAGAAATGCATTCATGCAGACGAAGGTCACGTCGGAGCTCAGGGCTAAGTCCCTTGCGGAACCTTGCCTGCTTCTTGGCATCGGTGGATACCTCTTCGGGAGCATAGCGTGCAAGCTTCCCAAACTCGCGACTGTATGCATCCACAGTCAGCTTCCCCTGGGTGAAGTTACAGAACTCCTCCCTCTTGCGATCCATAAGACCTTCCGGGATATGATGCTCACGGAAAGCGGCACTGAAATCAGCCCAAGTAGTGAGTTGGCCGACCGGACGCATAGCTTCATAATTCTCCCACCAAAGGCTGGCAGGGCCTTCGAGGTGGTAGGCAGCAAAGGTAACTTTATCATCTTCAGCTACGTTGGCAGAACGTAGCTTGTGGGCGATGCTGCGGAGCCAGTCATCCGCATCGAGAGGTTCGATGGAATGATTGAACTTTGGCGGGTACAGCTTGACAAAGTCATTGATGGACACCGAATTGATCCTCTGCTGACGTGCAGTGTTCTGCTCAATCCGCTCTAACAAGCGATTGGTGTCGCGCCTGTTGCGCTTTGCCTCCAGCATCACTTCGGCCAGAGAAGGTGGTTGAGGAAGACTTTCCTCTCTAGGTGCACTAGCTTCCCCCTGCTCCGGAACAGCAGGGTTGCTGCGGGTGTTGACCATCCTGGGAAAACAAAACAACGATTTAAACCAGGATGGCAAAATCTGGTCAAGGAAGTGCGGAATGTAATGGATAACAAGGAATGCAGAGATGATCATCCGTATGACATGGTAATATAGAAACTGCCATATATATACCAACGGTCATACACATCATACATAGTTTAGTACAAGCTCAAGCTGAAGTACAACTAAGACGAGAGACGTTACATCTCATCGAAGGCATTCCAAGCTCCTATACATTATTTTTCTACACCTCCGGAATTGATACACACTAAGTTATATTCCACAATCACGCAGGACGGTGGACATACAACTATTACAATACTAGCGAGACTGCTACTAGCTCAGACAGCTCCGTAGAAGTCCTCATAGAAGTCACCACCCAGACCTGGAAGCGGAACATGGTCATCTGGGAACAGACGGTGCTGCGGTGCTTGTGGACCATAGGGACTTGGGTGCGGCCTCGGTCCAACAGATGGCGGTAGCAGAGGCCCACGAGGAGGGGTGATGCCTCCCACCTCACGCCATTCCATGAAGTCTGGCAGACTAGCCCGCACAGGGTACAAGTCTCTCGTGTCCATGTATCCGGCTTGCACAGCAGGTGCAAACCTCGTCAAGGTGGCCCAATGATCAGCACGAGCATTAAAAAGCTCCATACGCAAGGCCCGGTTTGCACGGTCCTTATCTTCCAACATCTCAGTAGTGGTGCAAAGGAGTGAGTCCTCATGGGATGCATCACTGTACATGCCCTGAAGGTAACCATGCGCCCCAGGGAGGGATGCTGGCATGTAGCGAAATTCAGTGTTGCTCAACAAGGCAGTTCTGGCTCGCATAATGGTCATCATCGAGTAGGCTGCATCTTGAACGGACATCCCAATGGTGATCCCGAGTCCATAAGAACGGTGGAGTGGTTCCGTGGCTCCGGGATAAGACGGATATATTCTGACCGTGCACAGATATTGGCTCTGGTTGAAATCTCTAAACTGCTCTTCGACGGTGTATTCAGGGTACCATCGGTAACCTGCCTCAACCATCACTCGAACCAACATGGCGGTATGACCACATACACCGATGCAACGGGTCAGACGAACCACTTGGTTTTGGGGACGGGTAGCCATCTGAAAGCACAAAATAGTGCAAAGGCATTAGAATTTCTGGATGAAATTGGACAGCATAACGGCTGTAAATGCTCAGGAAAGGAATTGAGACATCCACAACAGTTTGCGAAACCACTCAACAACAACATATCAAGGTTCTGGTTCAATTGGCAACATACTAGACTTTAGTAGAGCTGAACTGGGTTGTAACCAACAATCCTATAAGTTACTACGGATTTAGTAACACGTGAACCTGATAGAGAGAAAAGAGCCTAGTTCCTTAACCCACGTAGAATGAGAAGAGAATGACTCAGAATAGAGGGCATAAGGTAAAGGAGTAAAAGAGCCTTACGTTCCCTCCCACAATCAATTCCCCTACATATAACTAAAGCATTTCTAGACTCGACATCGACCAGTTTGGCTTAGCGAACCTACAGGCAGTCCGGCTCTGATGCCAACGCTGTCAGGACCCCGATCCTAAGCCACATCGATCCAGCATGTAACACTTCATATCACTTTGCGGCCTCACGCACGGTACTCCCACGGGTGCCACCTTACCTGGCCCGGGACCGTTTGCGCCTTTTGGCTCACGTATATGATAATGTCGCTAGCATCCATATGACAGAGAACCCGGGCCGACATGGCTAGTCGTGAACCCAAAGCGGCGCTAGCCTATGAGGACAGGCAAACATGAATCACATCGAGCATGTCGGTCATCAACGTATCTATTCGGGCTGTAGCACTGGGCTAACAGGACTCCGGTAACCCGGGCTGTAGCAGGCTAGGCAGGACTCCGAATATCAGCGCGTGACATTTCCCCGAAGGGACAGACATAGGAACGACGTGAAACACATGCCAGCCAGTCAAGTGTCCAAGCAGTAGTGCTGGGCTAGCAGGACTCCGGTGAACCGGGCTGTAGCGGACTACTATCGCTCAGAAGCACAAGACTTACATTTCCCCATATGAAAGGCTGCCAAGGATAAACAACTAGATAGTCGGATCCCACTCATACCAAGCATTTCAATCATACACACAATATGCCCGATATGAGTAAATACAACATGGCATCACAACAGTACTCTACGACTCAAGTACTTTATTTAGAAGGCTCCGAGGAGCCATACATATCATCCATACAGATAGGGGTCACATGACCCAACACTCAAGTCATACAAACATACAAGCACATGCGGAAGCAAACTAGTCTGAGTACAGACACTAGAAAGAAAGAAGGCTTGATGTAGCCTGTCTATCTACAACGACCCTTCACAAGTCTTGGATCACCACCTGGGTGATAAGTCACTCGTCAACGTCGAGGTCTACATAGAACCCATCAGAAGGGTTGGTGCAGTCGTCTGAAAAACATGATTAAAGCAACATGAGTACGGAGGTACTCAGCAAGTCTTACAACAGGAACCTATCGTACATGCACATTCTCAAGAAGGTAGTGGGGTTATTGCAGCAAGCCAGCTTTGACTCTTGGCTAAGCTATCCTACGATAGACACCACTTGTAAATCATTTGTCGCACACGAGTCCACTAACACCAACACAATACTCCACCGTGGATCCTCTCTCGCCATCCCACAAGAGGGCCATCCGCGGTACTCACACTTATCTTGAGATTTTTAGTAGTATCCATTTAACTTGTCTATGAACTGATATGAGCGAACCAGAAGTCCATTACCGCGGACACGGCTATTCGAATAGATCATTTACAACCCTGCAGGGGTGTACTTCTTCACACATGTTTCCACCACTTAGCGTCTGCACACGACATGTGCTCGGCAGACTTCAAGCGAAAGCCGACGGGGGTGTAGACCACGACCTACCTAAACACTCAAATCTCTAGTCCAGGTTTATCGCCTATTCGGGTTCCATCCGCAGGGAGTCCGGCCGAGGTTTCCACTAACGGCCCCGAACGATGTGAACAGGGTTCCGAGACACCAAACGGGCGCCCGGTTGACCCGGCCACGTGCCTACCGCAACACAGCCCACCCCGATGGTCAGCGCCGCGTGCGGCCCCCAGCATACTACAAACACCAGAAACTACTTGCAACTCCTGGACAGAGAACAAGGGTGGATAAGAAGTCGAGCGGGGTCATATTTCAGGGCCCAATGTGTGGTAGTAACTGTATCATGGATCACAAACACAGATCTCAGTTCTTAAGGACGGCCTCAATGAAACAACCCACCATGTACTCCTACATGGCCTCTCATCGATTCCTTTACCAAATCGTGTTCAACACTTCACTCTTGTCACCGACACAACCTTTCACTCCAGTTCATCATCCCGATGAGCCAGACCTGACACAACTCTAAGCATAGCAAGCATAGCATGGTAGGAACACACACACATGTAATGGCTCAATCAACTCCTACACATGCTAGTGGGTTTCATCTAGTTACTGTGGCAATGACAGGTCATGCAAAGGAGGTGGGTTCAACTACCGCAACACACAGCAGTTTGAAACGCGTTGTCTTAATGCAGTAAACAAGGGCAGAAGCGAGAACATGGGTTTGTATCGGAATGATCAATGGGTTGCTTGCCTGATGGAGTGGTAGTAGAGTACTGCCCTTCAGTTGGATACTCGGAGATATCCTCGGAGGCAGAACCTACCACGATGAACACGTCGGAACACAATCAATACATGGCAATATGCAACAATATGATGCATGCTATGACATGGCAATATGGATGTGCCCTGACCTAGTGTAAGTTAAGTCAGAAGGAAATGACCCCATTTGAACCAAAGATTCAAATGGTAGTGCATTTATAAGATCATATTAGAGCAAAATCTCATAATGCCTAAACAGTGGGTTTAACTTGTTTTAACATGCATGAAACCAGTACCAATGGATAGATTGGATTTTTCTGATAATTTTTCATATATAAAACTTTGCATTTGGAGTTATAGATAATTTTCTACGAATTTTTGAAGTTTGAACTATTTTCTGGATTTTCCTGTATAAAAATAAATCCAGCAAAATAGATTACTGCGTCAGCCTGAAGTCATGCTGACCTCAGCAGTCAAACCAGCTGGCTGGTCAAACCTGACGTGTGGGGACCACACGTCAGTGACACAGGGCTAATCCCGGTCAAACCCGCGCTGACTGGGGTTTGACTGGACCCTAGGGCCCACTGTCAGTGACCCAGGGTGGTTATTAGCTGGTGGGGTTAGTTGCTAATGGCAGCCACGTCAACTCGCCGGAGTTTCGCCGGCGGCGACCATCCAGTGCGGCGGAGGAAAGTGCAAAATCGCGCTCCGGTGACCAAAAGAGCGGCGGAGGACATCTACAGCTAGCCAAGGGCAAGCCGCGTCTATTGGTGGCGGTGGTTTGTCTCGGGGTCGCCGGAAACAACGCCGGCGACGTGTTTGGCGGCGCCGGAGCTCGGGTCGAAGTGTGAAACGAGCTACGGGGCACGGCGAGGTGCGTGTGGTAGTGCGTTGGCCTCCTAGGGTTGCGGGGAGGCCGTTGGACAAGGTGGGGTGGCCAGTGGCTGGCCGGAGACACGCCGGCGACGTGCTCCGCGGCGGTGCGTGCGGGTGAGCATCGTGCGCTCGCTGTGGTGCACGAGGAAGAGAAAAGGAGAGGATGGGGAGGTAGCTGAGCTCACCGCGGTCTCGGAGAAGTGGACGTCGGGGTCGGGGACGAGCTGGTGCGGCGGTGAGGTCGAAGGGGATCTCCGGCGGCCGGAGGTTGAAGATGAGCTCGGGGAAGCACTGTAGAGCGAGCGAGCGCTCGGGGCTCAGCTAGCTCGAAGAAGAGGAGGGCGGTGGAGCTGCTGGACAGGTCGGAGCGGCGCAAGGACGACGGGGAGCGCGACTACGGCGACGGTGCAGCTGCGGTGGCGTCGGCCATGGCGTGGAGGTGCGTGGGAGAGAGGCAGAGGGGCGAATGGCGTGTCCAGGGCGTCGGGGGCGCGACGTGGAGGCCGTCCAGGACAGCGGGGCGGCGAAGCGGCGAGCAGGGAGGCAGGGCGCTGCATGGCGAGCTCCTGCTCCGGCGTCGAGCACCTGCCTGCCTGGCTGGCGAGGCGAAGCAGCTTGCTGGCGCGGCTGGTGGGCTGGGCCGGCCAGGTGGGCCGCCAGGTAAGTCAGTTGGCTTTCTGCTTTTGGTTTTTCTTTTTCTATTTCTTCTGCAACTTTGTGGAGTTATTTAAAATACCTAGACCACTCCAAAAATCCTCAAACTGCACATGCTTGCTATTTAAAATATAGACAACATGAAACATTTCTGTTTGAGAATATTTGAACATTTAAAATATTTTTATAAATTTTAAATGCCCAAATTCAAATACTTATGTGTTAATTCAAAAACCTTCTGTTGACCTAGAAAATTGTGCACCACTTTTGTCAAAGGTTTAAACCCAAAACAAAGGGGGTGAACATTTCAGAAGGGCATTTCAGGTTCATTGAAAAAGATTTTAGTAAACCCTAGTTATTTCCAGGGGGGGGAAGTGTGTGTTGGGGGTTCTGGCATTTCCCATTTCAAAATTAAATAGAATTTAAACATGATGCACACTCTAATGCATGGCCTAGCTGGGATGTGACAAAACATAAGAAAACGAAGAAGAAATAAAAAGAGGAGAAGAAGAAAGGAATGTCTAGAGGAGAAGATCAAAGAAAAAAAGAAGAAAAAAAAGAGGAGAAGAAGAAAGGAATAGAGGAGAAGAAGAGAAAATAGAATATATTCTATTTTCTCTTCTTCTCCTCTATTCATTTCTTCTTCTTCCTTCTTTTTCTTCTTCTTATTTATTTCTCCTCTTCTTCCTCTCTTCTCTTCTTCTCCTTTCTTCCTCTTCTTATTTCCTTTTTCCTCTCATTCTTTTTCTTCTTCTTCCTTCTTAAAAATACATGAAGTAGTATTGCCTAATTCATTGTTCATATAAATATACAAACATTTGCATATTTACAATAATTAATATGACAAAAAAAATCTATGAACAGAAAAAAAATCCTAATTTTTCTAAAAAACTATCTTTTTCATATATACATGAAGATATATATACACAGATAACATATGTACATATATATAAAAAACAAGCATATATATGAAAAAAAGCATATAAATGAAAAAAAATGCTAGCTAGGGAGGGCGCCGGCCGGACCAGGAGGACCGCGGGGTCAACGGCGAGGATGGCGACGGGGCAGTGGGCGCGCGCTCAGGGTAGGGGGCGCGGCCGACGGCGAGGGCGGGCAGGGGCGGCGCGCGTCGGGGAAGGGGCCGGTGAGGGCGGGCCGGTGGGGCGCGCGTCGGGGCAGGGGCGCGTGCGATGGCGACGGGGGCGGGCCGGGGCGGCGCGCGTCGGGGCAGGGGCGCGAGCGACGGCGACGACGGGGGCGGGCCGGGGCGGCGCGCGTCGGGGCAGGGGCGCGGGCGACGGCGACGACGGGGGCGGGCCGGGGGGGGCGGCGTCGGCGTCGTCGGGGGCGGCAACTGCAAGATGAGAGTGAAAATTTCCTAAGTGTTAACTTATATAGCAGAGCCTTTAGTACCGGTTCGTGGCACCAACCGGGACTAAAGGTGGGCATTAGTCCCGGTTGGTGCCACCAACCGGTACCAAAGGCCACTTTTCAGCAGCCCAAAGGGCGGGAAGCCGCGGCCTTTGGTCCCGGTTGGTGCCACCAACCGGGACCAAAGGCCTTGTGCTGCTGCGCTCGCGTCGAAAGTTTAGTCCCACCTCGCTAGTTGAGAGTGGTGCGCAGTGGTTTATAAGCCCCACTGCCGCACCCCTCTCGAGCTTCTCTCCATTGCAGGCTTACGGGCCTAATTGTCACTGCTATGCCTGTGGGCGTACTGGGCCTCCTGCGGGTCTGAATCCTGGCCCATGGATGGGTTTCTAGTCGTATTCAGGCCGTGGGGGCCCAGTAGGTGGCACTTTTTTTTGTTTTTTGTTGCTTTATTTATTTTATTTTCTTTTCTTTTTTGCTTTATTTTTTAATTCCTTATGCTTTTAGTTTTAGAAAAATTATAAACTTTTTGTTAATGCCATTAGTTTTCAAATTTGAAAACACTTTTTTTGTTTTTTTGTTTTCTTTGTTGCTTTATTTATTTTATTTTGTTTCTACTTACAACAAAATACTTGTTGTTGCTATTTTTATTTTTATTTCAGTTTTTTTGTTTTGTTTTCTGCATTATTCATTTCTTTTGTTTTTTTGCTTTATTTTTAATTATTTTTGCTTTTAGTTTTATAAAAATTATAAACTTTCTGTTAGTGCCATTAGTTTTCAAATTAGAATAGTTAAATTTGAATTCTTTGAAATTTGTGTGAATCACAAGTTTGTTGCCCTCTTGAGAGTGTTCTTGGTGAGAACATTGTTGACAAGGAGCGAACCGGGATTAATGGTATTACGAGGGCCAAACCATAAGACATTAAAGCATTTGAAATGAACTCTGAAAAAGTTGGCATAGCATATGCATGTACAAAACAGAGAATGGTATCATACTCGTCTGTTACAAAGTTGGCATGGTATCATCATAATAGTTGCGGTAGAAAGTCTTCACCTTTTCTTCGCTTGTGTCATTTGCTTATTGTGCCGTAACCATGGACAATCTTCATCATTTATCAGGATACTTGGGTCAGCCTTGACTTTGAAGGGAGGAATTTCATGAAACTTTTCATAATCTTCAGACATGTCTGTCTTGCCCTCCACTCCCATGATGTCCCTTTTTCCTGAAAGAACTATGTGGTGCTTTGGCTCATCGTATGATGTATTCACTTCCTAATCTTTTCTTTTTCTCGGTCTTGTAGACATGTCCTTCACATAGATAACCTGTGCCACATCATTGGCTAGGACGAATGGTTCGTCAGTGTACCCAAGATTTTTCAGATCCACTGTTGTCATTCCGTACTATGGGTCTACCTGTACCCCGCCTCCTGATAGATTGACCCATTTGCACTTAAACAAAGGGACCTTAAAATCATGTACGTAGTCATGTTCCCATATGTGCACTATGTAACCATAATATGTGTCCTTTCCCTTCTCGGTTGTTGCATCAAAGCGGACACCGCTGTTTTGGTTGGTGCTCTTTAGATCTTGTTCAATCGTCTAAAATGTATTCCCATTTATCTTGTATCCTTTGTAAATCAATACAGTCAAAGATGGTCCCCTGGACAACAAGTACATCTCATCACAAACAGTGTTGTCACCTCTGAGACGTGTTTCCAACCAACTGCTGAAAGTCCTGATGTGTTCACATGTAATCTAGTCGTCGCACTACTCCGGGTGTTTGGAGCGCAGACTATTCTTGTGTTCATCGACATACGGGGTCACCAAGGTAGAGTTCTGTAAAACTGTGTAGTTTGCTTTAGACCAAGAATGCCCGTCCCTACATATTATTGAGTCTGCTCCTAGCGTGCCTTTTCTAGTCAGTCTTCCCTCATACCGCGATTTAGGGAGACCTATCTTCTTAAGGCCAGGAATGAAGTCAACACAAAACCCGATGACATCCTCTGTTTGATGGCCCATGGAGATGCTTCCTTCTGGCCTAGCGCGGTTACGGACATATTTCTTTAGGACTCCCATGAACCTCTCAAAGGGGAACATATTGTGTAGAAATACGGGCCCCAGAATGACAATCTCGTCGACTAGATGAACTAGGACGTGCGTCGTGATATTGAAGAAGGATGGTGGGAACACCAGGTCGAAACTGACAAGACATTGCGCCACATCACTCCTTAGCCTTGGTATGATTTCTGGATCGATCACCTTCTGAGATATTGCATTAAGGAATGCACATAGCTTCACAATGGCTAATCGGACGTTTTCCGGTAGAAGACCCCTCAATGCAACCGGAAGCAGTTGCGTCATAATCACGTGGCAGTCATGAGACTTTAGGTTCTGGAACTTTTTCTCTGGCATATTTATTATTCCCTTTATATTCGACGAGAAGCCAGTCGGGACCTTCATACTGAGCAGGAATTCAAAGAAAATTTCTTTCTCTTCTTTCGTAAGAGCGTAGCTGGCAGGACCTTCATACTGCTTCAGAGGCATGCCGTCTTTTTCGTGCAAACGTTGCAGGTCCTCCCGTGCCTCAGGTGTATCTTTTGTCTTCCCATACACGCCCAAGAAGCCTAACAGGTTCACGCAAAGGTTCTTCGTCACGTGCATCACGTCGATTGAAGAGCGGACCTCTAGCTCTTTCCAGTAGGGTAGGTCGAAGAATATAGATTTCTTCTTCCACATGGGTGCGCATCCCTCAGCGTCATTCGGAACAGCTAGTCCCCCGGGACCCTTTCCAAAGATTACGTGTAAATCATTGACCATAGCAAGAACGTGATCACCGGTATGCATGGCGGGCTTCTTCCAGTGATCTGCCTCGCCTTTGAAATGCTTGCCTTTCTTTCGACATTGATGGTTGGTCGGGAGAAATCGATGATGGCCCACGTACACATTCTTCCTGCATCTGTCCAGGTATATACTTTCGGTGTCATCCAAACAGTGCGTGCATGCGTGGTATCCCTTGTTTGTCTGTCCTGAAAGGTTACTGAGAGCGGGCCAATCGTTTATGGTTTACGAACAGCAACGCCTTTAGGTTAAATTCCTCTTGTTTGTGCTCATCCCACGTACGTACACCGTTTCCATTCAACAGCTATAAAAGTTCTTCAACTAATGGCCTTAGGTACACATCAATGTCGTTGCCGGGTTGCTTAGGGCCTTGGATGAGAACTGGCATCATAATGAACTTCCGCTTCATGCACATCCAAGGAGGAAGGTTATACACACATAGAGTCACGGGTGAGGTGCTGTGATTGCTGCTCGGCTCCCCAAAAGGATTAATGCCATCCGCACTTAAAGCAAACCATACGTTCCTTGGGTCCTTTGCAAATTCATCCCAGTACTTTCTCTCGATTTTTCTCCACTGCGACCCGTCAGCGGGTGCTCTCAACTTCCCGTCTTTCTTACGGTCCTCACTGTGCCATCGCATAAACTTGGCATGCTCTCCGTTTCTGAACAGACGTTTCAACCGTGGTATTATAGGGGCATACCACATCACCTTCGCAGGAACCCTCTTCCTGGGGGGCTCGCCATGAACATCACCAGGGTCATCTCGTCTGACCTTATACCGCAATGCACCGCATACCGGGCATGCGTTCAGATTCTTGTATGCACCGCGGTAGAGGATGCAGGCATTAGGGCATGCATGTATCTTCTGCACCTCCAATCCTAGAGGGCATACGACCTTCTTTGCTGCGTATGTACTGTCGGGCAATTCGTTATCCTTTGGAAGCTTCTTCTTCAATATTTTCAGTAGCTTCTCAAATCCTTTGTCAGGCACAACATTCTGTGCCTTCCACTGCAGCAATTCGAGTACGGTATCAAGCTTTGTGTTGCCATCTTCGCAATTGGGCTACAACCCTTTTTTGTGATCCTCTAACATGCGATCGAACTTCAGCTTTTCCTTTTGACTTTCGTATTGCGTCCTTGCATCGACAATGACCCGGCGGAGATCATCATCATCAGGCACATCGTCTGGTTCCTCTTGATCTTCAGCAGCTTCACCCGTTGCAGCATCATTGGGCACATCGTCTGGTTCCTCTTGATCTTCACCAGCTCCCCCCGTTGCAGCATCACAGTATTCAGGGGGCACATAGTTGTCATCGTACTCTTCTTCTTCGTCGTCTTCCATCATAACCCCTATTTCTCCGTGCCTTGTCCAAACATTATAGTGTGGCATGAAACCCTTGTAAAGCAGGTGGGTGTGAAGGATTTTCCGGTCAGAGTAAGACTTCGTATTCCCACAATTAGGGCATGGACAACACATAAAACCATTCTTCTTGTTTGCCTCAGCCGCTTCGAGAAATTCATGCACGCCCTTAATGTACTCGGAGGTGTGTCTGTCACCGTACATCCATTGCTGGTTCATCTGTGTGCGTTATATATAATTAAGTGTGTCAAAAACCATTACAGAACATCATGAATAGATAATTAAGTGACCAAATTAATATAAGTTCATCATCACATTAAAACCAAAGTACATACATAGTTCTCATCGAACAACATATAGCTCTCCAGAGCATCTAATTAATTAAACCATACATTGAAACTATGTAAAACATTTCAATGCAAAAACAAACGCGATCATAATCGCAACCAAGGTAACAATTGATCCAATGACATAATGATACCAAGCCTCGGTATGAACGACATATTTTCTAATCTTTCTAATCTTCAAGCGCATTGCATCCATCTTGATCTTGTGATCATCGACGACATCCGCAACATGCAACTCCAATATCATCTTCTCCTCCTCAATTTTTTTTATTTTTTCCTTCAAGAAATTGTTTTCTTCTTCAACTAAATTTAACCTCTCAACAATAGGGTCGGTTGGAATTTCTGGTTCACGTACCTCCTAGATAAATAAAATCTATGTCATGTTGGTCGGCATAATTTTCATAAACAATAAATGAACCAATAGTTATAAAGATAATATATACCACATCCGAATCATAGACAGGACGAGGGCCGACGGGGGCGGATACCAAAACCATCGCACTATATAAGATGCAATAATAAAACTAAGAAAATGACACAAGTATCTATCTAAACATACAAATAAGAATATTTTTCCTTTCAGAAAGAAGATAAGAACAAGAGGCTCACCATGGTGGTGCCGGTGATGAGATCGACGCGGGTGATCGACGGCGGTGAAGACGGGGGCGGGGCGTGACGGACTGCTAAACCTAGACAAATATTGAGGAAAATGGAGCTTGAAGGCCGAGCTTGGAGAGGAGAAAGCTTAAGTAGTGTGGCTCGGGCATTCCATCGAACACCTTGTGTGCATAGGAGGTGAGCTAGAGCACCACCAAGCCCTCTCCCCCTCGGCCAGAAAAAACAGAGCAGTGTGCTCTGCTCTTGCGCGAGGGGGTATATATAGGCACCACCATTGGTCCCGGTTGGTGGCATTAACCGGGACTAAAGGGGGGCCTTTGGTCCCGGTTCATGCCTCCAACCGGGGCCAATGGTGGTGGGCCAGGAGCTAGGACCATTGGTCCCGGTTCGTCCCACAAACCGGGACCAAAAGGTCCAGATGAACCGGGACCAATGGCCCACGTGGCCCGGCCAGCCCCCTGGGCTCACGAACCGGGTCCAATGCACCCATTGGTCCCGGTTCTAGACTGAACTGGGACTAATGGGCTTACCCGGCCTAAACCTTTGCCCCCTTTTCTACTAGTGACTATGACAGGACATGAATGAGCATATGCATCATACAAATGGATCAACTGGATGAAGCACAGAGCCATGGAGTTGCGTGAATAAACATGCATGTACATAAGATATATTATCCAATTTCCACACCGAAACCATGGTACAATTTTTGCAAACAATTATGCACATACACGTCCAACCACTGATGCTATCCAAATAAGTAAAAGAAGCAGTTAAGCATCAGTATGTGTGCAGCTGACGAAGTCCCTAATAAAATGTTGCTGATTCAACAAATAACAGTTCAAAGACAATGCTCATATCGTTCAGTATATGTCCAATCAGTACTAATATATCTCATTACAATCATCTTACAGGGGAGCCTAGCGTTGCGAAAAAAACACAGAAGAAAGAAAGAGGAATGGACAGAGAAGAAATTAGGGCTATATTTTTGCTAGAAGATAACCTGGCCTATATGACTATATTTTTGCTATATTTTTACCCAAATCTTTCTCTCTAATTATCGAGTCTGTCATGCTTGGAGTCAAAATTAAACAAACTCGCATCTTGATCTGCCTACACTTTATACTTACAACACCGACTTTACACTACACGTTATCTACCATGCACATGGCCAATTCCCGATTAAATATCTGGGAATACCGATTCATTATCGGCGTCTCATCATTGCGGAGTGGAAGCATGTAGAGGAGCGGTTAGAGAAACGATTGAGCAGTTGGAAAGGCTGCTCTCAGTTAGAGGATGGCTGGTTTTGATTAACTCTGTCCTCACAAATATGGTTCTCTATATGCTTTCTTTCTTCCAACTCCCAAAAAGGGTCTTGCAAAGACTGAACTATTTTAGATCCAGATTCCTTTGGCAAGGAGATGATGAAAAGAAAAAATACAGACTGGCCAAATGAAATATGGTTTGTAGGCCGAAAGAGCAAGGTGGCATTGGAATTCATGACTTGCAGGTCAAGAACGAGGCCCTACTTAGTAAATGGTTGTTTAAACTTCTTACCGAGGATGGTGTTTGGCAAACCATACTGTGCAACAAGTATCTAGGCCAGAAGGTGGTGTCTCAGGCATATTGGACACCTGGCGACTCGCACTTTTGGGCTAGCCTAATGGCGGCAAAGAAACATCTCTTTCGCTTTGGGTCTTTCGCGATAAGGGACAGGTCGGAAGTTCGTTTCTGGGAAGACATCTGGCTAGGCAATGCCAATCTTCGAGAACAATATCCTGCCCTGTACAACATTGCTCGCGAAAAGAATAATATTATTGCGCAAGTGCTCAGTTCATCCCCACCCAACATTTTGTTTAGGCGGGATTTGATTGGCCCACAACTTATGTCTTGGCACAATCTTTTATCCCGCCTGGATTCGATTAATCTTAGACAAGCCCGGGATGTGTTACGTTGGAACCTTACTACATCAGGGTCATTCACAGACACAGTAGACTCTATGTACCGTGCACTCACACATTCTAAGGTACCGGTGACTAATAACAAGAAAATCTGAAAGTCGAAGATTCCACTAAAAGTTAAAATCTTTATGTGGTATCTTCATAGGGGAGTTGTTCTAACCAAAGACAATCTCGCACGGCACAACTGGCCAGGAAGTAAGAAGTGTTGTTTTTGTACTCATGAAGAGATAATCAAACACCTCATTTTCCAATGCAAGTTTTCACGTTCTATGTGATCAATCATCCAAATAGCGTCAAATTTGTATCCGCCCACAAGTGTCGCCAATATTTTTGGTCATTGGTTGGATGGTATTCCAAATAGATTCAAAAGCTAATATGGGTGGGAGCATACGCCTTACTATGGTCGCTTTGGCTATGTAAAAACGATTTGGTTTTCAATGATAAAAATGCTTCTCCTCTGCAGGTTATTTTCCATTGTACGCACTCGCTTCGTACGTGATCTATACTACAACGAGCGGAGTACCAACCGCTGTTCAAAGCGGTACGCGGTTGGAGCAGGTGGCTACGGTGGTTTTTATCCAACATGGATGGCAGCATAATCTCCGGATCGGTCCATCATCCCTTGCGACATAGGCATAGTGTTGGTCTATAGGACTCTACTGTCGCCGATTTGTCGTTTTTTTCCTTTCAATTTGTCAAACTTTGCGTGTTTGGCTGTGTGCATCCTAGTTATGCAGAGGCCAAGTGTTACTCATAATGCTTTGTATCCGCTTGATGCTACATTTCGAGATAATAAAAGCGTCATTTATAAAAAAAATCTAACGTGCAAAGTGAAAGACTTGCGGTTCTTATTTGAGTACCAAAGAGAGATGCATGCATACCATGGTATTGAAAGATTATAGAGTTGCAATATGTAAGATATCACAAACCTAGCAAGGTGGAAAATCGTACCTCAAAACAGAATCAATTTGGTGAGCGAATGAATGAATGTGCATAAACCATCTGAATCTGCTGCTATCGATGCGGGTCGGCCTCACAGCTGTAGAAGCTGCAGCCCCTGCTGAATGGAACGACAGCCCATTCCACTCTGACCCATTGCACAGATCACAATCACACCATGCAGTAGATGTGCGATTGCAGACGGGTCATGGGCGTAGATGAGGTCAGGCCTTAGGCATCTGATTTCTGGAACAAAAATGACCCAGCCAGCCGAAGAAAGATTTAATTTGCATGTCGAGGTGCACGCGGAGAGCAGAGGGGTTATGGGCGTAGATGTGCCATTGCAATTCCGCGTCGTGCTATTGCCACCTGATAATTGAAGAGGAGGAATGCTCTGCTTAGTCTTGAAGAAATCAGCGGGATCTAACTGGCCTTCACCGCCGCAAGTCTCTCAAAGTTATGCTTGAAGTACGCCTCACTCCAAACTCTCACCTTCTCATAGCTGGTCCCGACGCTGTCACCACCATACTTGTTCACGCCCAGATCCTAGTACTTCAGTTCTCGTACGTGCCCCTCGGGTTCTTGGACATATAACTCCATCTCCCAGTGCAGCCCCCTGATCCAACTGATATGTTGCTCCGACGCCTCCGTCGTGTTGTATCATGCACCAGAAGTTCAGAACTCGTAGTACTGCAGGTTGAAGAGCATGCGTCGGTGCGGGAACGGCCTCGTTGACGGCGCGATGCGGCCTACCCTTCCGCCGAAGGGGTCGAGGATGAGAAGCATGTCCCCGTCCTCAAGGAACCAGCTCCACGTGCTCTCCCACACGTCCCTCGGGGTGGGCTCGTCCATGAAGTCCGACTTGAGGACGTGGGCATAGCCCAGTGGTTGGGGGCGCATGATTGTAAACCTAACGACCAGAGTTCGATCCACGTCGGGGACGAATTTCTGGAATTCTCATGAGGGATGCTTCTTCTATATCAATAAACTGTGGGTGCTAGTGCCCATGGAGTTTCATTTTTTTTTTTCATGAAGTCCGACTTGCCCTTAAAGTACCTGTCGGCCTTGGTGCCCCTGTCCAGGAGCAGCTCCTTCGGCTTCCCTGTGCAGTAGAACGCGAAGAAGAGGACAGACTCATCCAGCTCATCTTGATGCTTTTGTGTCGCGTCACGCCCAGCTCCTGGAGCATCTTGGTCATTGTCGCGACTACGTCTGCGCACCTGCCGAGGTACAGGGACTCGAACCGCACGTCCTGGTTCTCTACCACGACCCGGAGGATGATGTCGTGGGGCGGAGCCGGCGCTATGCGTTGCCACTTGGTGATGAGATCGCTGGCGGATTCGTTTCTTGGCCGATGGACGATGAACATGGTGACGGTTGCCGACACGCACAAGAGCTAGAGCTTCCAGGACACCACGATGCTGAAGCTCCCGCCCCTTCCGCCTGGGATGACCCAGAAGTGTCCTCCCCCATAGCGGCCCTGTCCAGAAGCCTCCCCGTGGCATCCACCATGAAGGCGTCGACGACGTGCTCCACGGCAAGGCCGTGCTTCCGCAGTATCAGGCCGAAGCCGCCGCCGCCGAGGTGCCCGCCTACGCTGATCATTATGGCATGCCATGCGTCATCCCAGGGAAGTGGTTAAACTCGGTAGCGGCGAACCTTGGGTCGGCTGGCTCGTCCTGTGCCAGTAACGTGGAGCTTACGCTCGCTCTCCAATGGCTGCACCTTGCTGACCTCTTGTTCTTCAATTCGAGAAGAAATCTGGCAAGGGGATTTGGGAGGAGAAAACCAAGGGGATTAGCTTTACGGTTACATGATGGACGAGCAGACCGAACCAGCGATGCGACCTGTAAACACCTCATGACCCTTTGTTTATTTCGGAAAATCTCAACCGTCATTCTTTATGGTTAAAACAAAATCAACGGATATAAATAAAAGGACGTATGGAGAACTATGAAAGCTGCCGTCCTTTAATATTAGGTATAGAAACAGAGAAATAATTTGTTTGCAAAATTTGTTGCCATAGGTGGTCATGTATGCGTGTGTGTATATATATATATATATATATATATATATATATATATATATATATATATATATATATATATATATATATGACAAATTTTTCCTACTACCGGGTGTAGTTACTCCCACTTTTATTTCGTACGTTCTAGGTAGTATCTATCATATCGGAGAGTATGTACGCGTAGTATGTAGTATATAAGAATGTTTAGGTAGTATATATACTATTTTTTAGGTAGTATGTATCATATTTTGTGCATACTCCATCTCGCGTACAAATATGTACGTATTTCATAAATACAATAAAACAATGAGCTCATTTGCAATTTTTTCATAAAAATCACTTTGAAGTATCTTAGATATAGTATATGAATATAATAAAAATAATAAAGTAGAGTATATACTACCACATGATAGTATATGAGAAATGGGTGTAGCTACACCCGGTAGTAGGATGCATTTTCCCTATATATATATATATATATATATATATATATATATATATATATATATATATATATATATATATATATTGTCAAGATTTTTACTCATAGTACGTATGTGATCCACCTACATAGTTCATACATAGCAGCCTGGGTGGCAACAATTTCAAAATATGAAAAAGAGGTAAAATGTGGCAAGAGTTTTGAATGGGGTAACTATTATCACAGTAAGAATTTGAAGGAAGAGGAAGTCTCATTTAGTCGTAGTTTTTACAACACCGATTTTTACTAGCATTCACTTATCTACTCGTTTTTTAAAGCAATGGTCAAAATTATAAGATATGATCATATAGTACTCCTTCCGTTCGGAATTACTCGTCCAAGAAATGAATGTATCTAGATGTATTTTAGTTGTAGATACATTCATTTTTGTGATAGGTAATTCCGAACGGAGGGAGTAAGATACATGTATGTATATTTTAAAGATAAGCAGTAAATTTTAAGTAACTGCAATTCTTGAACCAAGTGTAAGAAATAGCACTTCTTCGACATAGGCATAGTGTCGGTCTAAAGAACTCTACTGTTGCCGATTTGTTGATTTTTACTTCTTTTGTCAGGCTTCTGAATTTGGTGGTGTGCATCTTAGTTATGCAGAGGCCGGGTGTTACTCATAATGTTTTGTATCCGCTTGACGCTACATTTTGAGATAATAAAGTCGTCCTTTATCGAAAAAGTGTAAGAAATAACAACAAACATTTTTGTTGGCTTAATATCAACTAGAAGACCCGTTGCACCAATTGGCAGAGAGACTAACACAAATTGGGAAGCTAAATGAACTACTCGAAACGTAATTAGGAAGTTAAGTGAGCTATTTCAAGGGTGTTTCTTTGGAATGATTTGCAAGTCATTGTGAAAGTGCTTGTTATCGACTAGAGGGGGGGGGGTGAATAGGCAATTTTTATGAAAGTCTTCAGTACATGGAAGTTCCGAAGACAAACAGTAGAAATGAACCTATTGATATGCAGCGGAAGATAAACTACACAAAGCAAGCCATAGTCAAGTATGCAATAATGTGAGAGTACGATGACTAATGGCAACTCGGTAGTAAGGATCAGGATGGAAGATGGTATGAAGCCAAACAGTAATAGTAGTCAAACAATGAAGTCAAACAGGTATGACAAGCAGGCAATGACTTCACGAAGACAAACTGTAAGTAAAGGGAGGAGAGGATAGAACCAGTCACTTGTTGAAGACACATGATTTGTTTGACCAGTTCCAGTTGCTGTGACAACTGTACATCTGGTTAGGGAGGCTGAGATTCAACTCAGAAGACCACGTCTTCACCTTATTCCCCTTGAGCTAAGGACACACAGTCCTCGCCCAATCACTCTGGTAAGTCTTCAAGGTAGACTTCCAAACCTTCACAGACTTCGTTCACCGGCGATCCACAATGGCTCTTGGATGCTCAGAACGCGACGCCTAACCGGCTGGAGGATTCACAGTCCTCAAGTGTAATAAGTCTTCAGGTCACACAGACAGAAAGACTTCAGTGATGCCTAACACTCTTTGGCTCTGGGTGTTTGGGCTTTGTCCTCGCAAGGATTTCTCTCTCTCAAAGGCTTCGAGGTGGGTTGCTTTCAAACGACAAAAGCCGTGCACTAACTCTGAGCAGCCACCAATTTATGATGTAGGGGATGGGCTATTTATAGCCACTAGGCAACCCGACCTGATATGTCCGAAATGACCCTGGGTCACTAAGGAACTGACACGTGTTCCAACGGTCAGATTTCAAACACACACGGCAACTTTACTTGATCTACAAGCAAAGCTGACTTATCCAGCTCTGGATAAGATTTGCTCTCATTGTCTTCGCTCGAAGACATAGGATTTGGGTTGAGCATCACTTCAGTCACTCTGACTGTATTCACTTGGACCCCACTTAACAGTACGGTGTTTCCTATGACTCAACAAAGAAGAGAAGGAAACAACAAAACAACTAAGTCTTCGCGCTCCATAGTCTTCACAGAATGTCTTCTCATGTCATAGTCTTCAATATGAATATCTTCATATACCACCATTGTCGTCAATGTCTTCATACATTTTTAGGGGTCGTCTCCGGTAGGTAAACCGAATCAATGAGGGACACTACCTATGTTATCCTCCAATTCTCACAAACACATTAGTCCCTCAACCAAATTTGTCGTCAATACTCCAAAACCAACTAGGGGTGGCACTAGATGCACTTACAATCTCCCCCTTTTTGGTGATTGATGACAAACTGGTTGAAGTTTTCAACGGGGTTAAAGTATGTGAAATTGTAAGGGTAGAGGATTGTCTTCATAAGTTTCAAAGGCTCCCCCTCAAGATGTGCATATAAGTAATTTGCTTTTGGAATGCAAATGCACATGGCAGGTTGTACTTGTGGAGATCCTCTTCAACTTATGACGGCAATTCATCATGCATGATAAGATATGACGAAGATAATGACATGCATAATGAAAAATGGACGTCTGCAGAATGATCTAAGTGCGGAAGTTATCATCGCACATGCGGAATTTATCATCGCATCACAGAATAGCAAATAAGTAGCAGACGACTATCAAGTTTAAGTGTTACAACTCAAAAAACCAAATGTATCAAAACGCGAGAGTTGTAAACACTAGGCAAAATATAAAGCAACCGCCCATATGAACCCGCTTGAAGACTATCAAACTCATATGCTTCTCCCCCTTTTGTCAGTAATGACCAAAAAGGCTTGAAGACATAGAGCATCTACTCGTCCTCATGAGGAGTAGTTGAAGCAGCAGGGTTGGTGTTGTCGTTTGGCGGCGCAGACGAGCTTGGTGCAGTGTCGATTCTTGCAAAAGGGGTCGGTGAAGTAGCATCGTATTCTTCATCGATCACTTTGGGGTTAACAGTTGCGGCTGAAGAGGAGTATTCAGAGTCTTCAAGAGATGGAGTTCGACGAAGAACAACATTCCGTGGAGGAGTGGAGTCAAACTTGAAATTTTCAGTGAAGCCATCGTCTTGAAGATCTGCTTCATTACTGAGCAGGGTCAAACTCTTCCATGATCGCCGACACGTTTCATGCGTGACGAAGGCATTCTTGGTGGCAAGATTGCGAATGCGATTGACAGCCACCAAGAGGTCTACATTTGGCGCTTAAGCCAGTCATGATGCTTATCTTGTTTCTGATGAAGGGCAACTAGAAGCTCTCGGTCATTGAGAACGCGGGAACGCTTCTTAGGCCCTTGGGCAATTGTGCTCTCAGTGGCTTCTGTTTGCGCACGATGAGGCATGCGAGTAATCCCAGCCAGTGGATAGACTTGAGCAACAGCTTGGACTCCTTCATCATTGCGAGTGAAGCTTTGATGATCAACATTATGAAGACTAAGAGGCTCGTTTGCAGGCTCTGGGTATATGGCTTCAACAGACAAATCAACATCGGGCATAAATATGATATGATTGCGTGCAGAGGGTTGATAGTTGAAGGCTGAGTGAAGCTTGATCAGCCGCATGATCCAGGGAGCATAGAACTTCAGACCAAAGATGTCAGATCCAGATGCAACAAGTCGGCGACTGAAGAATTCTTGGGCATTGAAGCGTTTGCCATGAAGAATGTGGAAGACCAAAGTCTTCATTGCGCCTTCCAGCTTGGCCTTAGGAGAGTGTCCTTCGATAGGCCAAAGAGTTCGCCTGACTATATGATAGATGGTGCGAGGCAGATACTCAAGGTCTTCAACAAAGAACACCTGCGGGTATTGAGCATCTGGAGGCAATGGCTTCATCATGCTAAGCATCTGACTCATATTGGGTTCAGGCTTGTGGAAGATGCTCTCCATAGCATCAGTGTGAAGCTGACAGCCCGGTTCATAAAGATCATCTGCTGAGGGCAGGCCTGTAAGCTTAATGACATCCATGGCTTTGGCTTCATGATGAACATTTCCGGTCATCCACTCAAGAACCCATGTCTTTGTGTCTTTATAGTAGCCACGAATATGGAGGGTGGCATAGAATTGGAGCAGTAACTCTTCGTTCCAGTGCTCCTTATCAGTGACAAACTGCAGCAGCCCAGATTCTCTGAAGCAGTCCAGAGCCTCTTCCAAACAGGGCAGACCAGTGATGGCTTCAGTATCAAGACGCATATGTGGGAAAATGCGATCTTGATTGTACAGAATGCACGAGTAGTAGCTTCGCTGCTAATGGCTCCAGAACCGATCAGAAGATATTCTTTCCTTTGAGTAGGGGTTCTTGGCGCTGTCAAAGAATGTATTGTGTGCCTTGAAGCCATTGACATTGAAAGACCCTGGTGCTGATGCAGTACCTGGAAACCTTGGCAACCTTGGCTGTGGCTTCTGAACCCTTGGCCTGTGCTCAACATGGTAATCATACTAAGGATCAGCAGCGGCAGGCGGAGGAGTTAGAATAGGCCATTTGACAGTGATTAGTTGGCCGTAGTTGAACGCTTGCTCGATTGTGTGGGGCCTTTGTGGCGGAACAGGAGCAGAGGCATCAACATTTGCCTCAGGTGCATAAACAGCATTGGCTTCTGGCACATTCGTCGGTGCAGGCTCCACATTTGCGTCAGCCATGACAACGTCATTGGCTTCATTGGTATTGGTGGTGGCAGCCTGAAGATTTTCAACCTCCACTGAACGAGCTGGAGGGTCTGGCACTGGTACGTTCACATCTGGAACAGCTTCTTTGGTAATGGGGGGAGTTGGGACACGATCTTCTTCTTGATTGTCATCGGCTGATGCAGCCGCAATGTCTTCAGCACCTTTGGCTTTAGACTCAGAGATAGTCACAGTTGGAGTGGCGTCTGGGAACACTTGACGTGTAACAGATTGTTGAGGCACTTCTCCTTCTGGAATGCTTGAAGTGGTGACTTGAGGCCTTGGTCCTTTGCGAAGCCTGCGTAACGCTGGCGACGCCTTTGGTGATGGAGTTGGCTGGGCCTCAAAGTCGTCATCTTCATTTTGTACTAGGGGTGTGACTTGTTGGTGTGGGGGAGTACTTGGAGTGTCTTGTTGTTGTGGGTGATCAGCCCATGAAGCATCCTGAGCAGTTGGCGTCAGAGGACGACCAATGCTGATGAGTTCGCTGTTCGTGAGAACAGGCGATGATACCAGGTTGTTTTCGATCTGAGGAAGGACTTCATCATCTTCAACATTGCCATGGTGACCAATGTCTTCAGCAGCGTTGGGGTCAACTGCTGGAATGTCTTCAGTGTCATGAGCCTCTGTGGAAGCAGGCGCATGAACTATCATCCGTCGTTCATGGTGTTCAGAGTCAGGGCGAACCATTGAAATGGGTTCAACAACTAAGGGCTCTGAGGGAGCAGCCCTATCCTTCTTGGTTTTACGCTTCTTTTTGGAGGGAGCAACATCAGAGGCGTCAGGATTTTTCCTTTTCCTGGCTTCAGCCTCGGCATTTCTTGTCTTCTTCAGCTCAGAAGCAGTTGATCTGACCTTTGGCTTCGAGCCGATCATGCTAGGTGGGAAGACAATGCGCGGCTCGGCATGCCTTGAAGGAGCAGATTGGTCAGTTGATGGCTTCTTCTTCTTTGCAGCCATGCGTGGGTTGATGCCAGGACGACCAAGTGCCTTGCGCTTCTCAGCCTCATTGTAGGCTTGCACACATTTGTCAGCTAGGCTCTTCATGCGCTCGCGAGAACCTTTGGCTTCTTCACGCTTCTTGAGGAAGGATTCCTTGAGCTCGTGCAGCATAATCTTGAAGTTCTTGACGTCTTGCACGCTGAGCTTGGCCACATGCTTCTTGAACAGAGCTTTCTCATAGTCGATCTTGTGCTTCAGCTCAACGATGCGCTGAGCGAGAGCTAGCTCTGTAGCAATGGCTCCATTGAAGGAGATGCTGAGGCCAATGGGAAGTTGCAGATCTTCAAAGCTGAGATTTGGGGTGTCAAACCACTCATCAATGAAGTTATGAATAATTGCCACATCAAAGAGAGGCAAATCATTGAAGATCTCTACTTCTTCCTTGCTCTTGATCAGTTGCTCAAGGGCATCATCTGCAAGGTCTTCATCACTGGACATATCAATATGCTTGATCAGTATGCTTGACAAGTTTCTTCTTCTTCTCCGTCTTCTTGGAGATGCGTGACAAATCTTCAGACTGCACACTGTCTCCAGGAGGTGCAGTGGCCAGTGGCTTCGCACGTGAAGCTTTTGGTGGAGCAGCTGATCTTGAAGCCTTAGCCTTCTTAGGCTTCTGTGGCTTTGGAGTAGGAGCAGGGGCTTCATTAGAGTCAGCATTGTCATCAGAATGATCCACTTTGGCACCTTGAATTCTGATGTGAGCAATGAGACCATCAAGGTTGTAGAAGGGACCGATGACATTTGGTTCTGCATCACGTGAGCCATCAGCACGAGGAGCAGGAGGACCAGGGTTGAAGTCTAATCCCAATGATTTCAGATTTTCCTTGGCCGATGCCTTTGCGTGCTGGAAGTTGCGCTTGAAGAGATTATCATCACGACACCAGAGTAATGATGACGGGTCGGCATTTGCAGGCTGAGGTCCACGGACCATACAAGGATAGAAACCTTGTGCAATAGCTTCAGCTCTGTTCTTGGGTGGAAGGCCTCGAAAAAGAATATCGCCCCAAGGGCTTTTGATAGCATTCTTCTCAGCGTATTCTTGGGTGACGAAACAGTACTTGAACCATTCTTCACCCCAATATCTTCGAATCCATTGGATTCGGGTTTTGCGCTGATTGTAATCCTCCTCAGGATCTGTCTTGTAGAGCCTAGTGAGGTCATCAGGAAAATCTCTTGATGTTCCTCCACGACGCTGTCTGCCACCCTTCCTTACTGATTTTTCTGCAGCCATGAACTTCAACCTGAATGGCTTCAGCACGTTCAGAGGCTTCAGTGGTTTTCGCTTGTTGGACAGACAGGAACTGGCTTCGGGAGAGTTAATATGATGCTGTAAGAATTCTGCAAATGAATGCAGACTATGAGAACCAAGGGATTCTCCCACGGACATGTACATGTGACATCATTAGAGATGCGAGGGAAGGGGAAGAGGTCATATGCATTCTCAGAAAATTTGAAGATAAATCAGTTTGAAGACATTGACCTCATGTTGCGAAGACATTCACTTATATGTTGAGAGTTGGTTCCAGATTTGTACAAATCCATGAATAAGTACAAGTGAGGAATCTAACTTGTTGTGAAGCTTAAGTGAATATACTAGGCAATATGAGATACAGACATAATAGATCTAACTTGTATAGGCAGAAACCTATTTTGGTAGACAGGATGAATCTTTGAAGATCAAAAGATGGTAAAAAGAGAGTTTTATTTACCACACAAAGAACTGCTAGATGGGAAGTGTAGGAGACCGAGCAGTTCAATCCACCGTGCCCTAACTTGGTGACGGAGGACACCTACGACGGCGGCGGAGAGGACTATGTCCGCGTCCGGCGTGAGGACGGCGTCGGAGAAGTCGCGGCAGCTAAGCGCTTCGTCGCCGGCGTCGTCGAGAGCTAGCGGTGGCGCTAGGGTTTTGACGAGATGGAGAGGTGGAAGAAGTTTCTTTTACCGCAGGGGACAGGCATTTATAAGGAAGTGGGCTGCACAGCGCAATTACGTAGGTGCCCCTGGCGGTTCACATCTGATGGGCACGTGGCAAGCATGCAACATACTTAGAGTTGTCCCACATTCCCACGCCCGCCAGGTTTGTCAGATAGACGTTCTGGCTTCTTCGGATTTCAGGCAATAAGGATGACACATTTAAAACAGATTTAATGTTTATCTCTGTATCTTCTGCTGACAAGGACGCAGTGAAGACATTCGACAGTTTCAATAGAATGCATATGATTTGGACAGATAGAGTTTGAGGTAGAAAGCATGGATAGATTGGGGTCCGATCACATTCACTTAGTTCAAAAAGTTTCAACAAGAAAACATAGCTATAAGTGAATGCTGTAGAGGACAGAACACTAGTATATATCAATCAGCAGTCAAATCAACGTGGTGAAGATAATCATGAAGATAAATTGAAGCTGAAAACAAACCAAATGTGAAGACATATCAAATGCAACGCCATGAGTGAAACACTTCAAACAGAAAAGTTTGGTGGTGGCGTTACCCACCGCATAGGAAGTATTAGACCCAGACACGGCACACAATTATCGTGGCGCTCCGAAGTCAAATTCCACATTAATGTATTCACACTCAGACTGTAAGTCTTCATTGACTGAAGATATATCTTACTTCGTGTGTTGCACATCTAAGTCATCAACATGCATAAGTGTTAGGATGTGTGCCTGATCACAGGACATTTGAGGATTCCAAGATATTTAGCTCACACCGTAACTTGCAAAACCTTTTCTCGTCCAAGGGCTTTGTGAAGATATCTGCCAGTTGCTCTTCAGTGTCGTGAATGATATCAATATCTTTCTTCATGACGTGGTCTCTGAGAAAGTGATGACGAATTTCAATGTGCTTTGTCTTCGAGTGCTGGACTGAGTTATTGGCAATCTTGATGGCACTTTCGTTGTCGCAGAAAAGAGGCACTTGTTTCAGATTGATGCCGTAGTCCTTGAGAGTTTGCTTCATCCATAGAAGCTGAGCACAGCAAGATCCAGCAGCAATGTATTCGGATTCAGCAGTTGAGAGTGACACGCAATTCTGCTTCTTTGAAGACCAACAGACAAGTGATCGTCCCAGAAAGTGACATGTGCCTGATGTAGACTTGCGATCCACCTTGTCACCAGCATAATCAGCATCCGAAAATCCAACCAGATCAAACTCTGATCCCTTTGGATACCATAATCCTAGTGTTGGGGTGTGAGCCAAATATCGAAGAATTCGCTTCACTGCTAAGTGATGCGATTCCTTTGGTGCCGCTTGGAACCGAGCACACATGCAAACACTAAGCATAATATATGGCCTAGATGCACATAGGTAAAGTAAAGAACCAATCATGGAGTGGTATACCTGTTGATCGAACTCTTTACCATTTTCGTCGGGACCCAGATGATGTTTGGCTGGCATTGGTGTCGTGTAGCCTTTGCAATCTTGCATACCAAACTTCTTCAGGCAGTCTTTGAGGTATTTTTCTTGAGATATGAAGATGCCATTCCTTTGCTGACGAATTTGAAGACCAAGGAAGAACTTCAGTTCACCCATCATGGACATCTGATACTGCTCTTGCATCATGTATCCAAACTCATCACTATACTTCTGGTTGGTGCAGCCGAAGATAATGTCATCCACATAGATTTGGCACACAAACAGTTCACCATCATATGTCTTCGTGAAGAGTGTAGGATCGAGGGATCCAGGTTTGAAGCCTTTGCTCTTCAGGAAGTCTTTGATCGTATCATACCAAGCGCGAGGAGCTTGTTTGAGGCCATACAGTGTTATGTTTAGTTTGTACACCATATCAGGATGTTTTGGATCTTCAAAGCCAGGAGGTTGTGCGACGTACACTTCTTCTTCAATCTTGCCGTTGAGAAATGCACTCTTCACATCCATTTGATATAGCAAGATATTGTTGTGGTTGGCATAGGCTAGCAATATGCGAATAGCTTCAAGTCTAGCCACATGAGCAAATGTTTCATTGAAGTCAATCCCCTCAACTTGATTATATCCTTGTGCAACGAGACGTGCTTTGTTTCTGACGACTTCGCCATGCTCATCTTGCTTGTTTCGATATATCCATTTTGTTCCAATGATGTTATGCTTGCGAGGGTCAGGACGCTTGACAAGTTCCCAAACATTGTTCAGCTTGAGCTGTTGAAGCTCTTCTTGCATTGCCTGAATCCATTCAGGTTCCATAAAAGCTTCAGCAACTTTCTTGGGTTCTGTTATTGACACAAAAGAAAAGTGCCCACAGAAATTTGCTAACTGCGTTGCTCTTGAACGAGTAAGTGGACCAGGTGCATTGATGCTATCAATTATCTTCTCAATTTGCACTTCACTTGCAACATGAGGATGAACTGGGCGAAGAATTTGTTCTTGCTGATCATTGTCATTATTGGGAGGATTGTCTTCAGGCTGAGCATTGTCTTCAGGTTGGTTGTGTGCAGAAATGATAAGTTCCTCTTCAGGATGTGCTTCAGTAGGCATGATTTCACTAGTTCCCATCAGCTTGATTGACTCGCTGGGTGGAGCTTCTTCAAGATTACTTGGCAGGAGCTCTATTTGTGAACCATTGGTTTCATCAAACCGCACATCTACAGTTTCGACGATTTTATAGAGATAGAGGTTGAAGACTCTGTATGAGTGTGAATCCTTTCCGTAACCGAGCATGAAGTCTTCGTGAGCTTTTGGTGCAAATTTTGACTTGTGATGGGGATCCTTGATCCAGCACCTTGCTCCAAATACTCTGAGGTAGCTGACATTTGGCTTCTTGCCAGTGAGGAGCTCATAGGATGTTTTGTTCAGAAGCTTATGGATGTAAACACGGTTGATGACGTGACATGCAGTGTCAATAGCTTCAGGCCAGAACTTTCTTGGGGTCTTGTATTCGTCGAGCATCGTTCGAGCCATCTCAATGAGGGTTCTGTTCTTGCACTCTACGATGCCATTTTGCTGAGGGGTGTAAGGAGCAGAGAACTCATGAGTGATTCCCATTGTATCCAGATAAAGATCAAGTCCGGTGTTCTTGAACTCAGTGCCGTTGTCACTTCTGATATGCTTGATCTTGACACCATAATTGTTCATGGCACGATTGGCGAAGCGTCTGAAGACATCTTGCACTTCGGTCTTGTAGAGAATTATGTGCACTCACGTGTATCTTGAGTAATCATCAACAATGATGAAGCCATAGAGACAGGCAGTTGTTATGAGGGTGGAGTAGTGAGTAGGACCAAATAAATCCATGTGTAGCAGCTCGAAGGGTTGAGAAGCAGTCATGATTGTCTTCGAAGGATGCTTGGCCCTTGTCATCTTTCCAGCTTCACAGGCACCGCACAAATGATCCTTCTTGAACTTCACGTCCTCGATGCCTATGACATGCTTCTTCTTGGCAAGAATGTGTAAATTACGCATGCCAGCATGTCCCAGCCAGTCATATGATTAGTGCATCCGCTGTCCATAATCCATTCTTAAGCACGAGGTGTCATACTCTGCATTACAGTTAGGAGGATAGGCTTCACCAAGCGCATGTGAAGTATAAACATTTGACGAGCAAGAGGATTATGGAAGCTCAGATCCAGATTAGGACTGATAGGATGAGTGCCAAGCGTTTCAGGAACAAAATACATAGTGAGACCATTTGGGCATTTGATCTTGCGCCCTACAAGATGTTTTAGGTCCCCAGCAATAGCATCAGACGCCTTTGATTTTCGGCTGGAGACCTTTCCCTACAAGAGAAAGTTAATTCTTCTTAACCACCCACATCTTCAGGGGTGGCTTAGAAGCAATGAGTCTAAGTGCAGCATCTGAGAATTTCGTCTTTGGAGCCCTAGCAAATAGCCTTGCAGGAGATGAATGATACTCATATGAATAAGCAGAAAAGTTCTTAGTTCTATGAACATAGCGGTTTGAAGATACACGCTCGTATTCATAAGTCTGGGTACGGTTTCCCTGCAAAACATTGGCGTTAGGGTGACTCAGGTGAGTCCTCTGTCTGTATGAAGCCTTTGGACCATATGAAGCCTTGGGTCTGGGATTTGTCTTCTCCCCAGGTGGTGTCATGATGACATTCACTGGAAGCTTCTCAAGACAGCTTTTGGGAACCCAGATCTTCTTCATAGGTGGCCCATTCCTACAGTTAGTACCAATATATCTGGCAAACACTTCACCATTCTGATTCTTGAACAGTTTATAGTTTGCATCAAGGGATTCATCAATGACAACAGGATTAGCACAGGTAAAGCCAGATAAAGTGGATGGATCCACTAAAGGTCCCTTTGCAGCAACCCATGTGGTTTTGGGATACTGCTCAGGCTTCCAGTAGGAACCATCAACATTCGTTTTCCTCTCGAACCCAACACCCTCTTTCCTAGGGTTTCGGTTCAGGATCTGCTTCTTGAGGACATCGCAAAGTGTCTGATGCCCTTTCAGGCTTTTATACATCCCTGTTTCAAGTAACGTCTTCAACCTAGCATTTTCATCAGCAATAGTAGTGGTATACTCCGCAGAGGGGTTAGTTACCACATCAGTAGTTGAAGATGATGCAACAGTAACAGTAGTGGAACATCCAGCAACAGATGTAGCGTTATCACGCTCAAGGCATTTTAGACATGGTGGTTCTAATCCATCCTGAGCGGGACTGATCTGTTGAGCGCGAAGTGACTCATTCTCCTTTTGAAGATCTTCATGAGCCGCTCTCAACTTCTCAAGCTCTTGCTTCCTTTGAAGATAGTCATAGGAGAGCTTTTCATGAGTGGTTGTGAGCGTATCATGACGACTTTCAAGTTCTTGGTACTTAGCATGAAGATTTTTTATGTCTTCAACTAAGGACTGTGAGCGAGTCATTTCCGCGTCCAACAGGTCATCGCTTTTGTCTAACAGATTTTTAGTATGTTCCATAGCCTTTTGTTGTTCAGTTGCAATTTTAGCAAGTGTTTTGTAGCTAGGCTTGGATTCACAATCAGAGTCATCTTCACTTGATGTTTGAAAGTAAGCATCGCGTGATTTTACCTTGGCACCACGTGCCATGAAGCAGTAGGTAGGAGTAGGGTCGTCCGTGTCATCAGCTTCAGCGTTGGTGTGGACATCATTGTCTTCAGTGTTGAAGATGGACTTGGCAACATAAGCAGTGGCTAAAGCCAGACTTGCAACACCAGGGTCGGACTCCTCCTCAGACTCCACCTCCGCCTCCTCAGAAGCAGACTCCTCCTCTGAATCCATTTCCTTCCCAACAAAAGCACGAGCCTTGCCAGATAAGCTCTTCTTATGAGATGAAGACTTTGATGAGGACTTGGAAGAAGACTTTGAAGATTTCTTCTTTTTCTTGTCATCAGAATCATATTCCTTGCTCTTCTTCTTCTTCTTCTTCTTCTCGCTGTCCCATAGTGGACAATCAGAGATATAGTGTCCAGGTTTCTTGCACTTGTGACATGTTCTCTTCTTGTAGTCATGAGTGGAAGCTTCATCATTTCGTGAGCTGGATCGTGATGACTTTCTGAAGCCCTTCTTCTTGGTGAACTTCTTGAACTTCTTCACAAGCATAGCAAGTTCCTTTCCAATGTCTTCAGGATCATCAGAACTGCGGTCAGATTCTTCTTCAGATGAGGAAACAACTTTTCCCTTCAAAGCACGAGTTCGGCCATAGTTGGGGCCATAGATATCTCTTTTCTCAGAAAGCTGGAACTCATGTGTGTTGAGCCTCTCAAGTATATCAGACGGATCGAGTTTGTTGAAGTCAGGACATTCTTGTATCATGAGGGCAAGGGTGTCAAAGGAGCTGTCAAGTGATCTCAGTAGTGTCTTGATGATTTCGTACTTGGTAATCTCAGTGGCGCCGAGAGCACGAAGCTCATTTGTGATGTCAGTGAGGCGATCAAACGTGAGCTGGACATTCTCATTGTCGTTTCTCTTGAAGCGGTTGAAGAGGTTGCGAAGAACACTGATCCTTTGATCTCTCTGGGTTGAAACGCCTTTGTTGACCTTGGATAGCCAGTCCCAGACTAGCTTTGACGTCTCCAGAGCACTCACACGGCCATACTGTCCTTTGGTCAGATGACCACAGATGATGTTCTTGGCAGTAGAGTCCAATTGAATGAACTTCTTGACATCAGCAGGGGTGACACCTTCACCAGTCTTGGGAACGCCGTTCTTGACGACATACCAGAGGTCGACATCAATGGCTTCAAGATGCATGCACATCTTATTCTTCCAGTAGGGATATTCAGTTACATCGAACACGGGGCAAGCAGCGGAGACTTTGATTATCCCTGCAGTCGACATAGCTTCCAGGTGGTTAAACCGAATCACGTAGAACAAGGGAGTAGCTTGCTCTGATACCAATTGAAAGTGCTTGTTATCGACTAGAGGGGGGGTGAATAGGCGATTTTTATGAAAGTCTTCAGTACATGGAAGTTCCGAAGACAAACAGTAGAAATGAACCTATTGATATGCAGCGGAAGATAAACTACACAAAGCAAGCCATAGTCAAGTATGCAATAATGTGAGAGTACGATGACTAATGGCAACTCGGTAGTAAGAATCAGGATGGAAGATGGTATGAAGCCAAACAGTAACAGTAGTCAAACAATGAAGTCAAACAGGTATGACAAGCAGGCAATGACTTCACGAAGACAAACTGTAAGTAAAGGGAAGAGAGGATAGAACCAGTCACTTGTTGAAGACACGGGATTTGTTTGACCAGTTCCAGTTGCTGTGACAACTGTACATCTGGTTAGGGAGGCTGAGATTCAACTCAGAAGACCACGTCTTCACCTTATTCCCCTTGAGCTAAGGACACACAGTCCTCGCCAATCACTCTGGTAAGTCTTCAAGGTAGACTTCCAAACCTTCACAAACTTCGTTCACCGGCGATCCACAATGGCTCTTGGATGCTCAGAACGCGACGCCTAACCGGCTGGAGGATTCACAGTCCTCAAGTGTAATAAGTCTTTAGGTCACACAGACAGAAAGACTTCAGTGATGCCTAACACTCTTTGGCTCTGGGTGTTTGGGCTTTGTCCTCGCAAGGATTTCTCTCTCTCAAAGGCTTCGAGGTGGGTTGCTCTCAAACGACAAAAGCCGTGCACTAACTCTGAGCAACCACCAATTTATGGTGTAGGGGATGGGCTATTTATAGCCACTAGGCAACCCGATCTGATATGTCTGAAATGACCCTGGGTCACTAAGGAACTGACACGTGTTCCAACGGTTAGATTTCAAACACACACGGCAACTTTACTTGGGCTACAAGCAAAGCTGACTTATCCAGTTCTGGATAAGATTTGCTCTCATTGTCTTCGCTCGAAGACATAGGATTTGGGTTGAGCATCACTTCAGTCACTCTGACTGTATTCACTTGGACCCCACTTAACAGTACGGTGGTTCCTATGACTCAACAAAGAAGAGAAGGAAACAACAAAACAATTAAGTCTTCGCGCTCCATAGTATTCACAGAATGTCTTCTCATGTCATAGTCTTCAATATGAATATCTTCATATACCACCATTGTCGTCAATGTCTTCATACATTTTTAGGGGTCGTCTCCGGTAGGTAAACCGAATCAATGAGGGACACTACCTGTGTTATCCTGCAATTCTCACAAACACATTAGTCCCTCAACCAAATTTGTCGTGAATACTCCAAAACCAACTAGTGGTGGCATTAGATGCACTTACACATTGTGTTGGTAATGTGTTTGTATCTACCCTGTATATTCACCAATGAGAGATAACAATGATCATTTCATATTTCCGTCTTTGGCCGACCAGGTCAACCCAGCACCCAGGACATTTATGTGCAAGTCTATAAGGGCAACTACAACCCAGAAGTTAAGTGAACTATGTGAACCATAAAACGGGAGTGAAGTAAGCTACTTGAAGAACCAACTGACCGGCCAATCGTAGTTTGGTAGTTAATGGAATTATTTGAAACATAAAATATAAGCTAAGTGAAGTCTTAGAAGAATACTCACTGTCAACGGTCTGAAAGTGGTTATGTTAAAAAAAGGGGGGTGAGACACAAAGCACCGCGAATAGTTGGAAAGAACACCTGTAACTCTCGCCTTGCTCTAAAAGAAACTCTCATTACAAAGATGGAATGGAGTCTCTGTTTAGCTCTAGCATGATGCTTAGCTGGATAAACCACTAGTTCAAAAGCTTCCTGGGCTACACTCTTTCGCCAAGGATAGCAATCACACATTGGCTTCCCTGGTACCCAGTTGCCTCTGTTAAACCAACCCGGACCCGATGGGACTACCCTAGCCAGTTGGCTCTCTCACACCGGCTGGCACCATCCACCAACATGGGTGTCGGTGTCAAAACCGACAGACCTCGGGTAGGGAGGCCCGAGCTATGAGATCGGATCGATGGGTAACAAGAGATATGAGACATGGTGTTTTTACCTAGGTTCGGACCCTCTTAAAGGAGGTAAAATCCTACGCCATTCTTTTGCTTATATTATGAGAGTATCAAGGTACAAAGTTGATCTACCACGAGATCGTAAGTTGTGGTCAAAACCCTAGGGGTATAATGATGATGAATGTATGAATATCCTCTATCAACTAGCGTGTCATCGGCTTATATAATGTACTAGAGGTCCAGGATAACAAGAGTCCTAGTTGGCTATGTCGTTGGATAGGAGTCCTTGTCTTGACCACCAAGTCTTGTGTAATCTTCCTCATATATGTCGACGGAGAGGAGTCCTTGTCTTGATCACCAAGTCTGGTGGAATCTTCCTCGTATATGTCACAGGCTGCCCGAAGTGGCCCAATAGAGAATCAACATGGGGGTCCTCGGCCCGATCCACCTGGTTGGCAGACGACGTGGTGAGTACCCCCTAGTCCAAGACACCGTCAGTAGCCCCCTGAACCGGTCTTCAAGTTGGGGACGTTCCTTGGTTCTTCCGAATTGTTCTTCATCTTCGGCCGTCGGCATTGAAAGTTGGTTCAAAAAATCTTCCCATCTCGGATCTTGAGGATTGTCGAGGTGAACCCGAAGAGTTCACACGTCGGACGTTCGAGGAGCCCGTTTAAATTCTCAGCCTTCATTAATGCCTTATTATTTTTATGCCACACCTAGGTTCGAAGTTTTTCCCATGTGACGATGTCCTCTTGCATCTGAGCTCCAATGCCGGACTACATCTGAGGTATCTTTTTGCAGCCGATCTCCTACGTCGATCTGCATCAGAGATATCATAGATTAAACCGACATTGAATTTTTTGAAGGAGGTTAGCCGAGTTTAACGCCAAAAAAGTTCTCTATGGATCCAGCCACTCACAGCCGAGCTTTATGCCGAACTACTTTCGAGGTGGTGTACCACCTCGGTCTTGGGATGATTTCTTGCGGAGATTATTTCCGATCGGTGTGATTTGTTCTCTGCCGAGATGTATAACTAGTAGGCCTCAAGGTGTGTCTCGGCCTAAAATCTGGGATGCACATGAAGGATAAATCATAAACCGCTGATCCCAATAGCCCCTGAGACTCAGGTTGATTCACGAAATCGGCCTGAGGATCAAGTCCTTGCTCGGCAGCATACTTAGGAACAAAAACACGGTGTGCATAGTCCCTGAGACTCATGTTGGGTGCAGCCGACCATCTTGAGGATCGTAATCTCCTCGAAAACTGTTTTGCAGTTTAAATTTCCCTGCATTGAATCGTCAATGCAGTAGCCCCGAGCCACTTGTCGGGTGAAATACCTAGATTAGGAGATCGATGGACCCCTTTAATGTTAGCTGCTCAATTTTCTCGGCAAGACTATGTACTTAACTCCTTAATAGATGGGCTGGAGTAAATTGACTTTAGTCACAATTTGTGTGTAATGATTCTATGTATCCAAGTACATTACATCATTAATGCTCGAATCTACATTGTACAAAAGTTTGTTCACCGACCATCGGCATCAACCTCCTCGGCCAGTAGCTGGGGAATGTTTGTCCTACTTTATAAAGTCTTTACGAGGGTAAAGATTTACGACAAACAAGGCAATCCAGCCATATAGTTTTATAAACAACGGTATGCCCAGAAATATGTTATATTACTTTTTAACATAAGAAACATCTTCTAGGAAAAATAGTTCCTTTATAAGTCCCTTTTCCCACACTGTCATGTTGACCCTGATCATGAAATCTCACCTCCGATCAATGTGGGAGGAAAATATTGAGCATTTAATTTAGGGAAAGTTCCCGAACTCTGTGGTCTTAATGAACCTAATTTTTTTACTTCCGTCATTGCCGGCCAATTATATTCTTAAGATAGGTAGCTTTCGGCTTCAATCGTCTGAGGTACGAACCCGAATGACCCATTAGTAACAATTACGAAGGTACTCCCTTTACCCCCTAGCCGAACAATCAGGACCGTAGGGGGTAAGCACAGGAGCAGGCAACCTAGCTTGCCAAATATTAAGTATTGATGTATGTTGGGCTCTCCGGGAGTCCCCTTGTAACCGTGCCGAGGTGCCTCATGGAGCCCTCGGCACATGCTGTGATAGTCAGCTTTTAAGTTGTATTTGCAGATTTATGCTATATGTTATTTTGACTCTGTTGTGATTGTTTATGATCTGAAAGTGGCCCATCGTCGGTTTTCACCCCTTTGTAGATGCTACGCGGGGTGTTTCTACAATAACAAGACAACCCTTAGCTGACGTCTCGGTGCCCGGAGGTGGTTGTGTTAGCGTATGCAGGCTTTATAACTTTCACTTAGTCATAAGAGTTCAAAGTTGGGAGGCTAGTTACTACCCTTGGTTAGTGTTCGGTGTTAGTAGAGGTCAAGCCATTAACACTTTGGCCAATTTTATGAAACACCCAATGTTTAACACGGGGTAGCCTCTATCGGTCTGTAGTTTGACACAGTCATCGTATCGCTGACCAGTTTACACTCATTGTGACAATAAAATTCCGGCTTTCTCCACTGAGGTAGTTGAACAGTTAAACCGGAAGTACAATCGTACTAGTTCTTCCTTTACCCTTAGCCAAACAATCAGTAATGTAAGGAGTAAGAACAGGAGCCGGGCAACCCAATTATTGGCCAAAGACAAAATCTGAAACCAATGCATATAAAGCAATATCTGAGAACGTTTTGCTAAGAACTCCATGGAGTACCTTAGCTTTTGGTGGGTTCGGCTCTAGTTGTAGCCCCCCGTTGATATTGCCTATGCTTTAAAGGCACCCGACGTCGTACTACGAGAGTAATTCTGGAGACACATGATACGTCTCCAACGTATCTATAATTTTTGATTGTTCCATGCTATTATATTATCTGTTTTGGATGTTTCACTACAAGAAATATGTCAACTTGTGACCACCACTATTGGTCACTGAAAGGTCACAAATTTCCATTTACGACCTTTTTGTGACCAAAAACAGAAGGTCAAAAGCTGGCGGTCGTAAACTAACTATAGCGACCTTTCTTCTGGAATGGTCAAAGACGTTTACGACCAAAATATTCCTACTGTGGCGTTTTGGTCACTGGCAACCTCCGCAGGTCACGTAGGCATCCAGCGTGGCAAGCTGATGTGGCACAAGATTCAGCCCGGTCCAATTCGGTTTTCTACATGGGCCTAGCCCAACAATTCAGCCTATTTGTGTTTTTTTCGCTACTAATTTTGGTGAACTACACGGGCCAAGCCCTACAATTTGGCCTTTTTATTGTCTGGGCCATGGCCTTTCTGCACCAATAGTTTTAGTTTTCTTTTTTTAAAAGGGTCCATTAGTCAAACAGGTCCCACTTGTCAGGTTTTGATAAGTGGGTCCCAGCTATTAGGCTCAGATTCTTCATATTTCAATTTGACATCATATTTGAATTTCATAGTAAGAAAATAACCAGTATTTAAATAGGCAAGCAGAAAACACATATAATAATTCAAATAACAATAGCCAGATTCACTACAAGCTCTACAAATGACACGTAATACAAGCTCTAATATATACAATGCTTTACAAGCTCTACAGTACTTTACAAGCTCTCTAAGTAATGTTACAAGCTCTACAAGTGTATTCTTCTTCATCATGGAGCTCCTTCGATAGAGATCAAATGCCACACTCAGGACTGGGCTAACAGAACGACTGCTTGCCTTCCATGATCGCCCTGTTACATGAATCAGCTTAGAAGAATTAGAAAAACTGGAGCCAATATATTATGAACATTCCATTCAAAAAAAGGAGTGAAGGAGTAAAGGAAAATTCTTTATAGAATGATAAACACATTTCAGCTAGTACCGAGCTTTTTTAGCCGAGCTAGTTAAAATGAGATATTCATACAAGACAATAGAGACAATATGAATATGCATGACACAAGTGCAGGTCCTGGTTACTGGCTACACATGTAACACCAATTAAATGGATAGAACAATAACAGGAACAACTCCAGACTACACACAAAGCTCTATCCATAGTGCCAACAATTGATAAAATCATGCACATAGTATAATTCTGACTGTAATATAACCAGAGAACTAAAGATTCTACATACTTAGAACTCCACTAATAAGTGAGAATGATCTAATTGTATGCAAACAGTCTTTTTTTATTTGTTTATATTACTAAAACAGACATCTTCCTTTATGTGAAGAAGTCTTCTTCCTTCTTTAGTTAGTAGTAATCGTTCCATGCAAATTAACTGCGTGTGTATGCTTGATCATGGTCTGGAGATTACATGCATAGAGGAACAGAATCCTAAACAAAATAGCATCAAATAGCGGTGGGTGCTCAACCTATTTACCATACACAAGCAACACTTAAACCATAGCATGTGCATATACTTGTGTCACATTAGGGGGTTCAGAATGTACACAGTATATTCTAATAAAATGGATTGGGAACAGAGGGAGAGGGAGGTGGATATGGACGTGCTACCTGCTGCTGCGGTGGTGCCTCTTGGTGCTCGTGCTTGAGCTCCTCCTGATGCTGCTCACTAATCTGCAGGACAAACAAGACCATGGGTGAGCTGCAGCACATGCACATACAAGAAGTGTAGGTTGGGAGAAGAACCTTTAGGACAAACTGAAGAAGTGAGGTCTGAAAGATTCAGAGTTAACAATCAACTCTGATTCAAATTCAGAATTCAGATTAGAAAATTTACATCATGATTTCTGTTTACATGCATGCATGATTCGTTCAATTTTTTGAACCTCTTTGTTGTGATGCATGATGTGTTCGGTTTGCTGTACTGATGCATTCCAGCGAACCTAAAAAGATGATTCAGTTCTGATATGCTATTAGGATCTTTGTGCAAAATCAATCCAACCCACATGAGGTTCAGTGCCAAATTCTAACAGTAGAGAAGCAATGGCCAATCCTAGTACTAGCAAATTAATCGAGCAGAGAGGAGGGGACAAGCTCACCTACAACTTCCTCCTTGCCGTCCAGCACCCCCTCCTCAGGCGCCATCCATCCTTGCAACATGGCAACAGATAATGATGATGCAAAAAAGTACTTGTGACTGCTGTCAACAGATTCAAAGCAAATGAGTTGAAATGATTATTGATAGGCAATATATAATGGCAACCTAACAGATTAAAAGCAAATGAGTTGAAATGCTTATTGACGGGCAATACAGAATGGCGACCGGTGCTAATTGATTAAAAGCAGATGAACTAAAATGCTTATTAACAGAGCAGTAGACACTAGACAGGAAAGAGGCTACATACAATGCTGTAAAATTTCATAGATTTCATACATGAAAATAAAAATTGACTCCACCGATGTCACTGTAACTTGAGACTGAGAAATGAAAATGGCAAACACATTACATGTACCAGACCCCACTCACCTATCCAGATTGGTAAACACTTTTGGTGTGCCCATCCCATTGAAGGCTACAGTTACAGAATATGTTCAGAAATGATAATGACAGGGCCGTTTTACATGTACCAGACTACATCCACTAGTCCAAATTGCTAGCCGATCACTAAGCAGAGTATCAACAAATAAGACTCGTACAGGCTACACTTTCAGAATATCAACAACATGGGCAACTCAAAGCAGACCCTTGGTCGATCCCAAACATGAATTCTCACAGATAATAAGCAGTAAATCGGGCATCTGTGCTTGGTGGGGAGGGATCTAGGCAGGAGAAAGTTACCATCTGAAGATCCTCAGGCGCCACCTCAAACCCTAGGCAAGCCGCGCGCGCGCCATGGTCCGGCCAGCTCGACGGAGCACCGTGCATCAAAGCACGCACGCGCGCGCCGGCGAGCAAGCCAGCCACGACGCTGTTGTCGCTGGGCGGCGGCGCTGTTGTCTCCGTTGCATGAGGACAGGAGGTTGCTTGGTCTGGGAGAGAAGGGGAAGCAGCGGGTGGATGGATCTGAAGGGAGGAGGAGAAGTGGAGGTGGCGGCGGCGATGGATCTGATGGGAGGAGGAGACGGGGGAGAAGGGGCGGCAGCTGGTGGATGGATCTGAAGGGAGGAGGAGAAGAGGAGGTGGCGGCCAGCGAGGACATGCTGCTGCGCCTCGGCGCAGAGGCGGGCCACCTCCAGGTCGGCGACCTCGGTGCCCGCGTCGGCCCAGGTGAGCTGCGCGGTGGAGCGCACCACTGCCAGCATCGGCTCCTCCTCCGTGGTGTTGACGATCGTCGCCATAGCCGGCTTGTGTTCGTTATGCGGCGGAAGGGATGGGGTGGGTGGGCAGGCGGACGAAGAGCGGTATGGGGTCTGCATCCTACGGGAGGCGAGGAGGAGCGGGTGGTGGCGGCGCGGGCGCGGGCGGCGGGATCTGGATCGGTGGCAGGAGGTAGGTGGTGGCTGCGAGGAGTGGATCTGGATCGGGGGAGAGAGGGGAGAGGAGTGGAGTTAGGGTTTCGCTTGTCCTGCTGAGAGCGAGTGGGAGACATTGCATCCGCCTGGTTTGGACGGTTCAGATCAGATAGAGTGGGGTGATCCGTGAGAAGTGTTCTGATTGGTCTGAGAATCTGTGATTTAAAATAGTTTGTGAAGCAGCTATCAAAAATATTTTGCAAAAGGCCATCACACAAATTTTCACTCAATTTAGACTACATTTTATGGATGAGCACTAATTTGTATGCATTTATGATCTTTCTAACTATTTTTAATCATTTTTCTAGTGTCAATAATGAGTTATTTTGTGAAGGACCAATAACATATTTGTTGCAAAATTGGACCAAATCATTTTTCTAAAATACTAGGCCATATTTAATGCACAATTTACAAAATGGTTGGGTGTAAAATTTTTTGATCCACCTCTCATGAAAAAGACAAATTTCCGTCGATTCAGTTGGAAGCGGGTCAAATTTGAACTGGAGCTGCCTCATAGTTTGCTATTTATTTTTTCCAAAAATCATTTCTAGGTACATAAGTATCTATTTAATCAGAGAAACACCAAAAAAATTCCAAGATTCAACCACTAGCTAGGAACGGTCATTCCCGCCGTTTTGATCGCATTTTGAAACGGGCATAAAAAATTCAAAAAAAATTAAAAAATTGGGAAACCTTCGCATTGTGTCATCATATGTGGCCAGGTTCCTAGGAAAAATAACAAACTTGTAATACGGCAATTATTTTAAAAAAGTGTTCTCAGAAACGAGTTATCATGTGTGGAGATCAATGGCTTTCAAGCCAAATGATCAATCTTATGGCCACATTCATGGCATAGTTTGTTCAAATGATCTCATATTGTGCACAAGAGTGCATATTGGAATGACAAACAATGTTGCCTAAGGAAGTTTTCATTTTCGTTGGACGAAAAAACCATTTTCCATTTTTCGAGTGCCCGAAAGGAGGCTTTTTTGTGAAGGAACTACCAAATAATTGTTGCAAAATTGGACCAAATCAATTATATAAAATACTAGGACATATTTAATGCACAATTGACAAAATAGTTGTGTGTAAAAAGTTCTGATCCACCTCTCGTGAAAAAGACAAATTCCCGCCGATTCAGCTGGAAGCGGGTCAAATTTGAACTGCAGCTGCCTCGTAGTTTGCTATTTATTTTTTCCAAAAATCATTTCTAGGTACATAAGTATCTATTTAATCAGAGAAACACCAAAAAAATTCCAAGATTCAACCACTAGCTAGGAACAGTCATTCCCGCCGTTTTGACCGCATTTTGAAACGGGCATAAAAAATTCAAAAAAATCAAAAAATTGGGAAACCTTCGCATTGTGTCATCATATGTGGCCAAGTTTCCAGGAAAAATAACAAACTTGTAATACGGCAATTATTTTAAAAAAGTGTTCTCAGAAACGAGCTATCATGTGTGGAGATCAATGGCTTTCAAGCTAAATGATCAATCTTATGGCCACATTCATGGCATAGTTTGTTAAAATGATCTCATATTGTGCACAAGAGTGCATATTGGAATGGCAAACAATGTTGCCTAAGGAAGTTTTCATTTTCTTTGGACGAAAAAACCATTTTCCATTTTTCGAGTGCCCGAAAGGAGGCTTTTTTGTGAAGGAAGTACCAAATAATTGTTGCAAAATTGGACCAAATCAATTATATAAAATACTAGGACATATTTAATGCACAATTGACAAAACGGTTGGGTGCAAAAAGTTTTGATCCACCTCTCGTGAAAAAGACAAATTCCCGCCGATTCAGCTGGAAGCGGGTCAAATTTGAACTGCAGCTGCCTCGTAGTTTGCTATTTATTTTTTTTCCAAAAATCATTTCTAGTTACATAAGTACCTATTTAATCATAAATACATGGTTTGGTGGCGATACGTCGAGGTTTGGGCGGTGGCCGAGGGCCCCAACTCTAGAGCGCGTAAGCTCGCATGCCCGCCGCGTGGTCACCGCGTGACCGTGGCGTTGCCATGTGTTCTGGGTGGCCTAGACATGTCTAGTGGGTTGGGCACTCCCCATGTAGGTGCTAGGAAGAAAATTACAACATAAGATTCTCACGAGGAGACCGATCGGTGCTCAAACATGAATTAGCAGCCAAGTGTTTGATTAGCGGTACAGGAAATGTACATGGCTAATGGGCGTGAGTTTTGGCTGAGGATGATCAGTTACTAAGAAGACCGTCTTCACAAATTTTCAGCTCAAAAGGAGGAGCCTAGCTGGTACTTGCTTTGCAAACCACCACACTAGACATAAATACGAATGTTGAAGCTCGGCTCAAAATAATGAATGGATTGAGCTGGCATTTGGTGGAGGATGGTTATTTGGGCATAGGAAAGCACTGTAGAAAATGGATACTATTTGGACATGCCAAAGTGGTACTTCCTTCACAAACTGTTACTCTGAACAGAATAGGAAAATGAATATTTTTGAATTATTTTTGAACTAGGCAAGGAAGGTTTTTACATATTTGACGAAGATATGACCCAAAGAATTTATGAGATTTTTTTGGGAATTTTGGGAATGACAGAAATATAGGTTGCTTCACAACCTAGGGCAAAAACTGCCACATGGACATGCCACATAGGCAAAACTGATGAGGTGGCGCCTAGTCATAGCAACCCACCACTATTTACAAGGCTATGACCATCTATATTGGTCGTTAACAACTAGAAATAAAGCAGCGGACTAGCGCTGTTTGCTTTATGACCTTTTCGTGTGAGGAAATTACGACCTTTCTGACCAAAATGGTCGCAATGGTTTAGGGTTTGGAGCCCCCCGAACAGCTTTTGACCAATTGGTCTGAAATGGTCATAAATTTATGACCAATTCTTCGAGGGTCACTGACAGAGGGTCACTGACAGAAGGTCATAAGTTGACATATTTCTTGTAGTGTTTAATGGGCTTTAAAATGCTCTTTTATATTATTTTTTGGGACTAACCTATTAATCGAAGGCCCAGTGCAAATTGCTGTTTTTTGCCTACTTCAGTGTTTCATAGAAAAGGAATATCAAACGGAATCAAAATGGAATGAAACCTTCGCGAGTATCTTTCTTGGAACAAACGCTATCCAAGATACTTGGAGTGGAAGTCAGAGACACAACAAAGCGGCCACGAGGCAGGCGGGCGCGCCCACGGGGTAGGTGCTACCTCTTGAGCATGCGTTGGTTTTTCCCTTGAAGAGGAAAGGGTGATGCAGCAAAGTAGCGTAAGTATTTCCCTCAGTTTTTGAGAACCAAGGTATCAATGCAGTAGGAGGCCACACGCAAGTCCCTCGTACCTACACAAACAAATAAGAACCTTGCAACCAACGCGATAAAGGGGTTGTCAATCCCTTCACGGCCACTTGCAAAAGTGAGATCTGATAGAGATGATAAGATAATATTTTTGGTATTTTTATGATAAAGACTGAAAGTAAAGAAAGCAAAATAAACGGCGATAGAAATAGCTTATTGACGGGAGATTAATATGATGGAAAATAGACCCGGGGGCCATAGGTTTCACTAGTGGCTTCTCTCAAGATAGCATAAGTATTACGGTGGGTGAACAAATTACTATCGAGCAATTGATAGAAAAGTGCATAATTATGAGAATATCTAGGCATGATCATGTATATAGGAATCACGTCCGTGACAAGTAGACCGACTCTTGCCTGCATCTACTACTATTACTCCACACAGCGACCGCTATCCAGCATGCATCTAGAGTATTAAGTTCATAAGAACAGAGTAACACATTAGGTAAGATGACATGATGTAGAGGGATAAACTCAAACAATACGATATAAACCCCATCTTTTTATCCTCGATGGCAACAATACAATACGTGTCGTTTCCCTTACTGTCACTGGGATCGAGCACCACATGATTGAACCCAAAGCTAAGCACTTCTCCCATTGCAAGAAAGATCAATCTAGTAGGCCAAACCAAACTGATAATTCGAAGAGACTTGCAAAGATAACCAATCATACATAAAAGAATTCAGAGAAGATTCAAATATTGTTCATAAATAATCTTGATCATAAACCCACAATTCATCGGATCTCGACAAACACACCACAAAAATAGTTACATCGAATATATCTCCAAGAAGATCAAGGAGAACTTTGCATTGAGATCCAAAGAGAGAAATGAGCCATCTAGCTAATAACTATGGACCCGTAGGTCTGTGGTAAACTACTCACACATCATCAGAGAGGCTATGGTGTTGATGTAGAAGCCCTCCGTGATCGATTCCCCCTCCGACGGAGCACCGGAAAAGGCCCCAAGATGGGATCTGACGGGTACAGAAGGTTGTGGCGGTGGAATTAGGTTTTCGTGGTGCTCGTTGATGGTTTCAGGGTACGTAGGTATATATAGGAGGAGGAAGTAGGTCGGTGGAGCCACGAGGGTGGAGGGCACGCCCAGGGGGGCGGGGGGGGGGGGGGGGGGGGGGGGGGTAGGCTCTCCTCCCTGCCTCGTGGCCTCCTCGTATGTTTCTTGACGTCCACTCCATGTCCTCTGGATCACGTTTGTTCCAAAAATAACTCTCCCGAAGGTTTCATTCCATTTGGACTCCGTTTGATATTCCTTGTGTGCGAAACACTGAAATAGGCAAAAACAACAATTTGCACTGGGCCTTGGGTTAATAGGTTAGTCCCAAAAATAATATGAAAATGTATAAATAAGCCCATTAAAATCCAAAACAGAATATATAATAGCATGAAACAATAAAAAATTATAGATACGTTGGAGACGTATCAGTAGGCGCGCCCCCGCCCTATGGGCCCCTCGTAGCTCCACCGACCTACTTCTTTCGCCTATATGTACTCTTATACCCTAAAAACGTCCAGGGGAGCCACCAAACCACTTCTCCACCACCGCAACCTTCTGTACTCGTGAGATCCCATCTTGGGGCCTTTTCCAGCAATCTGCCGGAGGGGGATTCGAGCATGGAGGGGTTGTACATCAACACCATAGCCTCTATGATGATGTGTGAGTAGTTTACCATAGACCTTTGGGGTCCGTAGTTATTAGCTAGATGGCTTCTTCTCTCTCTTTGGTTCTCAATACAAAGTTCTCCTCGATGTTCTCGGAGATCTATCCAATGTAATACTCTTTTGCGGTATGTTTGCCGAGATTCGATGAACTGTGGGTTTATGAATTTGATTATCTATGAATATAATTTGGTTCTTCTCTAAATTCTTATATGCATGATTTGATATCTTTGGTAGTCTCTTCGAATTATCGGTTTAGTTTCACCTACTAGATTGATCTTTCTTGCAATGGGAGAAGTGCTTAGCTTCGGGTTCAATCTTGCGGTGCTCGATCCCAGTGACAGAAAGGGAACTGACACATATTGTATTGTTGCCATCGAGGATAAAAAGATGGGGTTTATATCATATTCCTTGAGTTTATCCCTCTACATCATGTCATCTTGCCTAATGCGTTACTCTGTTCTTATGAACTTAATACTCTAGATGCATGCTGGATAGCGGTCAATGTGTGGAGTAATAGTAGTAGATGCAGAATCGTTTTGGTCTACTTGACACGGACGTGATGCCTATATTCATGATCATTGCCTTAGATATCATCATAACTATGCGCTTTTCTATCAATTGCTTGGCAGTAATTTGTTCACCCACCGTAATACATGCTATCATGAGAGAAGCCACTAGTGAAACCTATGGCCCCCGGGTCTACTTTACATCATATAAGTTTCTGATCTATAATTCTAGTTTACTATTTATTTTGCAATCTTTATTTTCCAATCTATACAACAAATACCAAAAATATTTATCTTATTATCTTTATCAAATCTCACTTTTGCAAGTGGATGTGAAGGGATTGACAACCCCTTTATCGCGTTGGTTGCAAGGTTCATGATTGTTTGTGCAGGTACTAGGCGACTTGCGTGGAGTCTCCTACTGGATTGATACCTTGGTTCTCAAAAACCGAGAGAAATACTTAGGCTACTTTGCTACATCACCCTTTCCTCTTCAAGGGAAAACCAACGCATTCTCAAGAGGTAGCAACACACAAATAGGTTAAAAGTGCCGTAAGCTGGGAAACCAAAAAACTTTAGTAAGATTTTATGTCTAGATTAAATCAATTTTTTGGTGCCAATCCAAAATTGGTCTTAAAATAATTATGTGCTTCCATCATGCTTTAATATGACACTTCCCATCTCTAAACTTTAAGTAGGTCAGCCTTCAGCTTCAACCTCCTCATCCTGAAGGCGAGGTGCTTCTCAGAGGCATGTTTAGCGAACTAAACTCGAGCAGCTTTAGAGAGAAAACAGGCCATCTGACTATTGAACATACACTCGAGTCAAAAAGGAGTGGTAGAAGAAGACTTTGCAACGACTAAGAAGAAAACACATTTATTATAAGACGGCTCATATGAATTTAAGAGCCCCAAGTTAACATGGGAAAATAAAGTGTTTTCAACAAACAATGTTTTTGAGAAACTAAGTTTTTAACAACCAACCTTTTATTTACCACAAATATAATGCTTGGTTGAAATGAACAAAAATTTAGCATTTAAAAAAACTTGAGCATGCATGTGACTTGGCTAGTTAATGTGTTCGCGATGATGACGAGGTCTGAGATTATGGCAGGACGAAGACGTAGTCCTCATCTTGGGCAAGGTCCCAGTCCCCAAGACTGAGGTGACTGAGCGAGGAGCTTGGCTTGATGAAGTGGTGATGCAACACGGTCGATGCGGCGAGGCGAAGTCCCCGGTCCAGCTAACGTGATGAAGCTGGTCGGTAGGTGACGCCGAAGTCCCCGGAGTAGGTTGATGAGGAGATGGTGAAGCCCCCAGTCCAGGCGAGGTGACGGAGAAGATTGGTAAGGTGACATTGCAGCTCCCATGCAGTCGAGGTGTCGAAGCATGTCAACATGGTGGACAACGACTTGAAGAAGTAACGGCACGACCATGGTGGTGCAGGTCGTAACTTGTGACACGGTCAATGCCGGCTTGATGAAGTGATCGTGCAGCAATGCCAGCACACCTGACCCGTGCAATCCGTGGGGTGACAATGTTGGTGATGATTTAGCCTTCGCAATGCCGAACTATTAGTCGGCTCGCCGGGGTGACGACCTGTCTAGCACAGGTCGGCAACCAGGGAGCAACATTGTCGGTCTGGTTTGACACCAATACGATGGAAAAGATTAACTTGTAAAAGGCTTTAAAATTTGTAGGCATGTGTTTGAGAACAAAACACAATACCCTAGAAAAAAATTCTTTAAAAAGGACGGCCATTAATGAATTCATGAAAAAGACGAACTAGGGTCGGATTCGTTTTCACACAGAAAACAAAATCCGAAAATTGATGCACTCATCAGATGTTTCCCGAAGTTTGAATGGTCGGATCGAGATGAAATTTTGAGGGGTGGTCGATATAGGAATTCCACAATGGATGAATGGTTGGATCTTCCAAACGATGTCTGAGATGGACATTGGACTCCTCGCCCTAAACTCGTCCAGATTCAACAGGGCTCCGGTGGATAAGAGTTTGCCAGAGACTCCTCAATCGAAACGCGATGAAATTTTACAGGGTTGTTTTAGACTCAGTTCTCCACAACTCCACCAAGGCAATCGTCAAAGCAATGGTTGAGGAGGCGGGGATGGAAAACACAAATGTGCTTTCTAGAAAAAAAATGTTGTCAATCTGCAGACGAGCCATCGATCCTTTGCGATCAGACAACAAGCTCTCAGTGAAATCACCAATGTCGGTATGAAAACCGACAGGGCTTTGATACGTCCATTTTCATCATGTTTTCCTAATATAATATATGATGTTTTTATCCATAATAATGATTTTCGGAGTAATTCTAATGCCTTTTCTCTCATAATATGCAAGGTATACACAAAGAGGGAGAATTCCAGCAGCTGGAAATCTGGACCTGGAAAAGCTACGTCAGGCTACCTATTCTAGACAACTCCAAACAAGCTGATACTTCACGGAGAATTTTGACGGAATATATAAAGAATATTGGAGCAAATAAGTGCTAGAGGAGGCCCACCAGGTGGGCACAACCCACCTGGGTGCGCTAGGGAGCCCAGGCGCGCCCTGGTGGGTTGTGCTCATCCAGGCCCACCTCCGGTGCCCATCTTTTGGTATATAAGTCATTTTGACCTAGAAAAAAAATAGGGGGAGGACTTTCAGGACGGAGCACCGTCGTCTCGAGGTGGAACTTGGGCAGGAGCACTTTTGCCCTCTGGTGGAGCGATTCCGCCGGGGGAACTTCCCTCCCGGAGGGGGAAATCATCGTCCTCATCATCACCAACAACGCTCCCATCTTGGGGAGGGAAATCTCCATCAACGCCTTCAACAGCACCATCTCATCTCAAACCCTAGTTCATCTCTTGTGTTCAATCTTGTTACCGGAACTATAGATTGCGGCTTGTGGGTAACTAGTAGTGTTGATTACATCTTGTAGTTGATTACCATATGGTTTATTTGGTGGAAGATTATATGTTCAGATCCAATATGCTAGTTAATACCCCTCTGATCTTGAGCATGATTATCATTTGTGAGTAGTTACTTTTGTTCTTGAGGTCACGAGAGAAATATTGTTGCAAGTAATCATGTGAACTTGATATGTGTTCGATATTTTGATAGTATGTATGTTGTGATTCCCTTAGTCGTGTCATGCGAACGTCGACTACATGAAATTTCACCATATTGGGTCCTAACAGAATTTACTGTGGAGTAGAAATTAGATGATGGGTTGCAAGAGTGACAGAAGCTTAAACCCCAGTTTATGCACTATTCCATAAGGGCCCGATTGGATCCAAAAGTTTAATGCTATGGGTATTATTTATTCTTAGTACTTTTCTCGTAGTTGCGGATGCTTGCAGGAGGGTTAATCATAAGTAGGAGGTTTGTTCAAGTAAGAACAACACCTAAGCACCGGTCCACCCACATATGAAATTATCAAAGTACCGAACACAAATCAAACCAACATGGTGAAAGTGACTAGATGAAAATCCCGTGTACCCTCAAGAACGCTTTGGTTATCATAAGAGATCATTTTGGCCTATCCTTTGCCTCAAAAGGATTGGGATACCTTGTTGTACTTTTGCTACTATTATCATTACTTGCTCGTTACAAATTATCTTGCTATCAAACTACTCTGTTACTTACAATTTTAGTACTTGCAGACATTACCTTGCTGAAAACCACTTGTCATTTCCTTCTGCTCCTCATTGGGTTCGACACTCTTACTTATCAAAAAGAGATACAATTGATCCCCTATACTTGTGGGTCATCAAGGCTATTTTTTGGTGCCTTTGTTGGGGAGTGAAGCGCCTTTGGCAAGTGGAATTTGGTAAGGAAACATTTATATAGTGTGCTGAAATTTACTGTCACTTGTTACTATGGAAAACGATCCATTGAGGGGTTTGTTTAGGGTATCTTCACCTCGTCTAGAACCACAATTAGCTACCACTCAACCTACTGCACATACTAAAAATATTGAATATGAAATTCCTTCAGGTATGATAGAACAACTGCTAGCTAATCCTTATGCAGGGATGGAACCGAACATCCTGATATGCACTGGATATATGTGGAACAAATTTGTGGATTGTTCAAGCGTGCAGGTTTACCTGGAGATGAAGTTATGAAGAAGATTTTCCATTTATCTTTGAAGGGAAAAACATTGGCATTGTATTAGCTATGCGATAATACTGGATCATGGAATTGGAATCGATTGAAATTGGAGTTCCATCAAAAAATTATCCTATGCATCTAGTTCATCGTGATCAGAATTACATATATAATTTTTGGCCTTGTGAAGGAGAAAGTATCGTTATATCTTGCGGGAGGCTTAAATCAATGTTATATTCATGCCACACTCATGAGCTCTCAAGAGAAATTATTCATAATTTTTATGCTCGGCTTTCTCGTAATGATCAAACCATGCTTGATACTTCTTGTGCGGGTTCCTTTATGAAGAAGACTATTGAATTCCCATGGGATCTTTTGGAAAGAATTAAACGCAACTCTGAAGATCGGGAACTCGACAAAGGTAAAGATTCAGGTATTAAACTTAAGTATGATTGTGTTAAATCTTTTATGAATACCGATGCTTTTCAAAAATTTAGCACTAAACATGGACTTGACTCTAAGATAGTAGCTTCCTTTTGTGAATTATTTTCTACTCGTGTTGATCTCCTTAAAGAGAAGTGGTTTAAATATCACCCACCTACTAAAGAAGAAAATAAGGAACCAGTACCAGTTAAAGAAGAAACTATACTTTACAATGTTGATCCAGTTCTTCCTACTTCTTACATTGAGAAACCACCTTTCCCTGTTAGGATAAAGGAACATGCTAAACTTTCAACTGTGGTCAACAAAAGTTATATTAGAACACCTAAACTTGATTAAAAAAATAAGGTAGAACCTAGTATTGCTATGGTTAAGGATCTCTTGGAAGAAAATGTAGATGGGCATGTTATTTACTTCTGCTAAGAGGCTGCTAGAATTGCCAAACCTGATAAAAAGGATAAACATAGACCTGTTGTTGGCATGCCCGTTGTCTCAGTTAAAATAGGAGATCACTGTTATCATGGTTTATGTGACATAGGTGCTAGCGTGAGTGCTATTGCTTATTCCTTATATCAAGAAATTATTAATGGCATAGCACACGCAGAGATAGAAGACATAGATGTTACTATTAAACTTGCTAATAGAGACACTATATCACCAATTGGGATTGTTAGCAATGTTGAAGTCCTGTGTGGGAAAATAAAATACCCTACTGATTTTCGTGTTCTTGGTTCCCCACAAGATGACTTCTATCCCATTATCTTCGGTAGACCTTTCTTGAACACCGTTAATGCTAGAATAGACTGTGAGAAACAAACTTCTGGTGTTAGTTTTGGTGATGAGTCTCATGAGTTTAATTTTTCCAAGTTTGGTAGAAAGCTTCATGAAAAATAATTGCCTAGTGAAGATGAAATAATTGGTCTTGCTTCTATTGTTGTACCACCTGTTGATCCACTAGAACAATATTTGATAGACCATGAAAATGATTTATGTATGCATGAAAGAAATGAGATAGATACGATTTTCTTTGAACAACGTCCTCTGCTTAAACACAATTTGCCTATTGAAACTCTAGAGGTCCTCCTCCACCTAAAGGTGATCCTGTGTTTAAATTAAAACAATTGCAATACACTTTGAAATATGCTTATCTTGATGAAAAGAAGATATATCCTATTTTTATTAGTGCTAACCTCTCAGAACATGAAGAGGAAAGATTATTGAAAGTTCTAAGGAGGCATTGAGCTGCTATTGGATATACTCTTGATGATTTAAAGGGCATTAGTCCCACTCTATGTCAGCACAAAATTAATATGGAACCTGATGCTAAACCCGTCGTTGATCACCAACGTCGGTTAAATCCAAAAATGAAGGAAGTGGTAAGAACGAAAATCTTAAAACTTCTGGAAGTAGGTATAATCTAACCCATAGCTGATAGTAGATGGGTAAGTCCTGTTCATTGTGTTCCTAAGAAAGGAGGTATAATTGTTGTTCCTAATGATAGGAATGAACTTATTCCACAAAGAATTGTTACATGCTATGGAATGGTAATTGATTTTAGAAAACTAAACAAAGCAACTAGAAAAGACCACTTATTTTTGCTTCCTTGATGGATATTCTAGTTATATGCGCTGGATATATGTGGAATGGTAATCATTACTCTCTGCCTTTTATTGATCAAATGCTAGAAAGATTATCTAAGCACACACATTTTTGCTTCCTTGATGGATATTCTAGTTTTTCACAAATACCTGTTTCTCAACCTGATCAAGAAAAGACCACTTTTACTTGTACCTTTGGAACTTATGCTTATAGACGTATGCCTTTCGGTTTATGCAATGCACCTGCTACTTCTCAAAGATGTATGACTGCTATATTCTCTGACTTTTGTGAAAAGATTGTTGAGATTTTCATGGATGAATTCTCTATTTATGGGAAGTCTTTTGATGATTGTTTAAGCAATCTTGATTGAGTTTTGTAGAGATGTGAACAAACAAATCTTGTCTTGAATTGGGAGAAGTGCCACTTTATGGTTAATGAAGGTATTGTCTTGGGCCATAAAATTTCTGAAAGAGGTATTGACGTGGAAAAAGCTAAGGTTGATGCAATTGAGAAAATGCCATGTCCTAAAGATATCAAAGGTATTCGTAGTTTCTTAGGTCATGCTGGTTTCTATAGGAGATTTATCAAAGACTTTTCTAAAATTTCTAGGCCTCTTCCGAATCTTTTGCAAAAGGATATTCCTTTTGTCTTTGATGATGATTGTTTAGAAGCCTTTGAAACACTCAAGAAAGCCTTAATTTCTGCACCTATTGTTCAACCACCTGATTGGAACTTGCCTTTTGAAATTATGTGTGATGCTAGTGATTATGCTGTTGGTGCTGTTCTAGGAGAAAGAGTTGATAAGAAACTGAATGTTATTCATTATGCTAGTAAAAATCTAGACAGTGCTCAACGAAATTATGCTACTACTGAAAAAGAATTCTTAGCAATGGTGATTGCTTGTGATAAATTTAGACCTTACATTGTTGATTCAAAAGTAATTGTGCACACCGATCATGCTACTATTAAATATCTTATGGAAAAGAAAGATGCTAAACCTAGACTTATTCGATGGGTTCTCTTGCTACAAGAATTTGATTTACATATCACTGACAGAAAAGGAGATGAGAACCCCGTAGCTGATAACTTGTCTAGGCTTGAAAATGTGCCTGATGACCCACTACCAATTGATGATAGTTTTCCTAATGAGTAGTTAGATGCAATAAATGTTGCTCATAACACTCCTTGGTATGTTGACTATGATAATTACATTGTTGCTAAATATTTACCACCTAGCTTTACATACCAACAAAAGAAAAAAATCTTCTATGATTTAAGACATTACTTTTGGGATGACACACATCTTTATAAAGGAGTAGATGTTAGACGTTGTGTACCTGAGCATGAACATAGACAAATCCTATAGAAATGTCACTCTGAAGCTTATGGAGGACATCATGCTGGAGATAGAACTGCTCACATGGTATTGCAATCTGGATTTTATTGGCCCACTCTCTTCAAGGATGCATGTAAGTTCGTCTTATCTTGTGATGAATGCCAAATAATAGGTAATATCGGTAAGCGTCAAGAAATGCCTATGAATTATTCATTTGCGGTTGAACCATTTGATGTTTGGGGATTTGATTACATGGGACCTTTTCCTTCCTTTAATGGGTATACACATATTCTGCTTGCTGTTGATTATGTTACTAAGTGGGTAGAAGCTATTCCAACCAGTAGTGCTGATCACAACACCTCTATTGAAATGCTTAAGGAAGTTATTTTCCCAAGGTTTGGAGTCCCTAGGTACTTAATGACTGATAGTGGTTCACAATTTATTCATGGTGCTTTCTGTAAAATGCTTGCCAAGTATGATGTTAACCATAGAATTGCATCACCCTATCATCCTCAGTCTAGTGGTCAAGTTGAACTTAGCAATAGAGAAATAAAATTAATTTTGCAAAAGACTGTTAATAGGTCGAGGAAGAATTGGTCTAAGAATTAGACGATGCACTTTGGGCTTATAGAACAACATATAAAAATCCTATGGGTATGTCTCCTTATAAAATGGTTTATGGAAAATCTTATAATTTTCCTCTAGAGTTAGAACATAAGGCATATTGGGCAATCAAAGAGCTCAATTATGATTTCAAACTTGCTGGTGAAAAGAGGTTATTTGATATTAGCTCTTTAGATGAATGGAGAACCCAAGCTTATGAAAATGCTAAGTTGTTTAAAGAAAAGGTTAAAAGATGACATGATAAAAGAATCCAAAAGCGTGAGTTGAAAGTAGGAGAATATGTTCTTTTGTACAACTCCTGTTTCAGACTCTTTGCAGGAAAACTCCTCTCAAAATGGGAAGGGCCCTATGTAATCAAGGAGGCTTATCGGTCTGGAGCCATCAAAATAAATAATGCCGAAGGTACTAACCTGAAGGTTGTTAACGGGCAACGAATAAAATATTATATCTCACGTACGCCCATTAATGCTGAAATAATATTATCCAAACTTTGACACCGGAATAACACATAAAAGAGTCCTTCCGGAACACTCCAGAATCATGAAAATAAGGAGGTACGTGATACGATAAGTAAACGGACTCCAAAAAGTACGCAAAAATATATTTTGTCAGTTTTGGAATATTTAGAAAAGTAGAAAAATAAGAAACTTCCAGGAAGCGTACCCTGGTGGGCACAAGACACCAAGGCGCGCCAGCTAGGCGCGCCCAGATGGGTTGTGCCCACCTGGGGTACCTTCCGGACTCCGTTTTTCTACATCTTGCTTGTTTCCCAAGATAAAAAATCTTTCTATACTCCCAGAACCTATTGATCACTATATCGTGGAGAAATGTTCTGTTTTCTTTTCCTTACCGTTCTCTTGACAGATAAGAAAATATGTCATCCCAAGACTCCGAGGGTGAGAGCTATGCTGCTGATTTCATCACAAACCCCAAGTCCTATGGGGATGTGGAGCACTATGGATGGACCACGGAGGAAGAGGAAGACTATTATCCTACGGAGAATCATGAGACGAGCTCAGACGAGGACGAAACTCACTACCTCAACCTAGGGACATGCATGTGGAATTCAAGAAGTCAAGCCTCCCCAGTGAAGCAAAGAGGCCTAAGGTCCAGTTTATAACTTTTCTTCTTTTGTAGGAATGCAAGCAGGACTTATGTAAGAGGGTACTGGAGCTCGAGCAAGAGGTCAGTGAATTGAAGGAGGAAAATTCCATCCTCAAGCGTAAGCTAAGGAAGAAGGGCAAACCCTCTACATCATCACCACCACCACCTTCTTCTTCATTACCAAAATAGAATTGAGTATCGGGTATGGGCACTCCCCTTGGCTTCCGCCAAGCTCATGGGAGGTGCCCCGGTATCGTATCATCCCCACTATCTTTTGCCTTTACTTATTTTAGTTCGATCTTTTGCTTTAGATGAATAAAAGTTTAGTTCGATCCTTTATTTTCGAGAGTTTTCTTAGTGATCTATCCTTGTAATCGTGTGCGGATATATAACAAAGTTTGAGTTTTTGCTTTCTTTATTTTCATGTTGAATGCAAAAAAAAAGAAAATAAATAAAAAGAAAGGAAGTAAGTAAAAGAATGGAAATAAATAAAAAAGGATCATATGCTAATATTATGGTAGGTGATAACACCACATAAGGAAAAGTATAAGTAGGAAATTTTGTTAGAGATTGAAAAACATAGAACTAGTCAATGATGCAACTCATGAAAGAATTAATAAAGGAAGAGAAGATTCACATATAAATATACTATCCTAGAAATCTTTTGTGATTGTGAGCCCTCATCAAAATATTATATGCCAAAATTGTTGACGTTGGACAAGGAAGACAACTTAATGGTTTATGCTTGTTTATATTCACATAGATGTCATATTTGTCATGGATCCTATCTTTGCTAGCCAAAAACTCCGCACTAAGTAGAGATACTACTTCTGCATCCAAAACCCTTAAACCCAAATCTTATTTTTAACTGTCCACCATACCTACCTAGGGATTGAGCAAAATCCCTCAAGTAAGTTGTCATTGGTGCAAAAAGGCAATAAAATTGCTTCTAAAAGTGTGAGATCATTTAGTGTAAGAGAAAATTGAGTGTTGCACGAACTTGTGATGGTGAATAAGAAAAGCAACAGACTGCATAATAAAGGTCGCTATCACAAGGGGCAATGCAACATGACATTCTTTTGCACTAAGGGGTTGAGCATACAAACAAATAAGCGCATGGCAACCTCTGCTTCCCTCTGTGAAGGGCCTATGTTTTACTTTTATGTATTTACTTTTATGCAAAGAGTCAAAGTTTTCTTTCTATTCCTTTTTATTTTTCTCCTTTGGCAAGCATCATGTGGTGAGGAAAGATCTAGTCACATATGTCCAGTTGAATATAGATAGCATGAGTTATTATTGTTGACATCACCCTTGAGGTGAATACGTTGGGAGGCGAAACTACAAGCCCCTATCTTTCTATGTGTCCAGTTGAAACGTTTTGCTCATGTGTACACGGTGAGTGTTAGCAATCATGGAAGACTATATGATGGTTGAGTATGTGGACTTGCCTAAAGGCTCCGATACGTGACCCTTCCTAATAAGATGATGAATTGTAGTGGCAAAGTTGACTGAGAACATAGTTTGTTGGTTTCTAATGGAGTTTTTGCTTTATTCTTCAATAGTGTGATGAATTGCCACTTGTTCATGAGAAGTCTATGATAAAAGTTCTATGATAAGAGTCTTATGTTTAAGTTTGTTGCCATTATAATAATCAACATGATGCTTCTATGTCTGTATTTTATTTTTATCGACACCTCTCTCTCTAAGCATATGGACATGTTTTTCGATTTCGGTTTTCTCTTGAGGGCAAGCGAGGTCTAAGCTTGGGGGAGTAGATACGTCCATTTTGCATCATGTTTTCCTACTGTTATTTATGATGTTTCTATCCATAATAATGCTTTTTGGAGTAATTCTAATGCCTTTTCTCTCATAATATGCAAGGTATACACAAAGAGGAAGAATTCTAGTAGTTGGAAATCTGGACCTAGAAAAACTACGTCAGGCCACCTATTCTGCACAACTTCAAACAAGATGAAACTTCACAGAGAATTTATATGGAATATATGAAGAATATTGGAGCAAATAAGTGCCAGAGGAGGCCCACCAGGTGGGCACAACCCACCTAGGCGCGCCAGGGAGCACAGACGCGCCCTGGTGGGTTGTGCTCACGCCCAGGCCCATCTCCGGTGCCATCTTCTGGTATATAAGTCATTTTGACCTAGAAAAAAATAGGAGGAGGACTTTCGGGACGGAACGCCGCCATCTAGAGGCGGAACATGGGCAGGAGCTCTTTTGTCCTCCGGCGGAGCGATTCCGCCGGGGGAACTTCCCTCCCGGAGGGGGAAATCATCGTCCTCATCATCACCAACAACTCTCCCATCTTGGGGAGGGCAATCTCCATCAACATCTTCAACAACACCATCTCATCTCAAACCCTAGTCCATCTCTTGTGTTCAATCTTGTTACCGAAACTATAGATTGGTGCTTGTGGGTGACTAGTAGTGTTGATTACATCTTGTAGTTTATTACTATATGGTTTATTTGATGGAAGATTATATGTTCAGATCCAATATGCTATTTAATACCCCTCTGATCTTGAGTATGATTATCATTTGTGAGTAGTTACTTTTGTTCTTGAGGTCACGGGATAAATCATGTTGCAAGCAATCATGTGAACTTAATATGTGTTCGATATTTTGATAGTATGTATGTTGTGATTCCCTTAGTGGTGTCATGTGAACGTTGACTACATGATACTTCACCATATTTGGGCCTAAGGGAATGCATTCTGGAGTAGCAATTAGATAATGGGTTGCGAGAGTGACAGAAGCTTAAACCCCAGTTTATGCGCTATTCCGTAAGGGACCGATTGGATCCAAAAGTCTAATGCTATGGTTAGAATTTTTCTTAATACTTTTCTCATAGTTGCGGATGCTTACGGGGGGGGGGGGTTAATCATAAGTAGGAGGTTTTTTCAAGTAAGAACATCACCTAAGCACCGGTCCACACACATATGAAATTATCAAAGTACCGAACACAAATCAAACCAACATTGTGAAAGTGACTAGATTAAAATCCCGTGTACCCTCAAGAACGCTTTGCTTATCATAAGAGACCGTTTTGGCATGTCGTTTGCCTTAAAAGGATTGGGTTACCTTGCTGCACTTTTGCTACTATTATTGTTACTTGCTTGTTACAAATTATCTTGCTATCAAACTACTCGGTTACTTACAATTTCAGCACTTGCAGACATTATTTGCTGAAAACCACTTGTCATTACTACCTCTTGAGCATGCATTGGTTTTACCTTGAAGAGGAAAGGGTGATGCAACAAAGTAGCGTAAGTATTTCCTTGTGCCGCCGCCGATTCGGCCGTAAACTAATCATACATGCAAATGTGTACGATCAAGATCAGGGACTCACGGGAAGATATCACAACACAACTGTAGACACAAATAAAACAATACAAGCTTCATATTACAAGCCAGGGGCCTCGAGGGCTCGAATACAAGCTCGATACACAAGAGTCAGCGGAAGCAACAATATCTGAGTACATACATAAGTTAAACAAGGATGCCTTAAGAAGGCTAGCACAAAAGCAACACGATCGAAGAGGCAAGGCCTCCAGCCTGGGACCTCCTAACTACTCCTAGTCGTCGGCGGTCTCCAAGTAGCAGTATCCGTCAGCGGTGGCATCTAGTTCCAGGGATCCACCATCTTGTTGCATCAACCGGAAAGGAGAAGGAAGGGGGGAAAGGGGGAGCAAAGCAACCGTGAGTACTCATCCAAAGTACTCGCAAGCATCAGATCTATACTAAGTATGCATTGGTATCAAAGGGAAGGGCTGTATCTATGGACTGAACTGCAGAATGCCAGAATAGAGGGGAAGACCTAGCCTATCAAAGACTAGCATCTTCAAGCAGCTCCAAGCATCTTGCATCATGTAGAAGGGTAAAGAATAGCAGTTTATAATTAACAAGCATGTTGTAGCATTAATGCCCAGAGATCCTTCCTCGACTCCCTGGGAGAAAGCAATCTCGGAGCAACATATCTCAAGTATCCATTTCTAGTTGTAAAAGACCAGGATATAAGTCTTAACGTCCATTACCATGGACACGGTATTTGAATATATGTCTTTCCTATAGGGGTGCACCACATTTTCCAACACGCTCAATCACTCTGGCCAGACACACTTTTCTGGGTCAATGCCCGGCCTCGGAAGATAAACACGTCGTAGCCCTACCTAGGCTTAGTAGAGAGGTCCCTGTCGGTCTACATCCTAAGCACTCTGGGGTCTGGGACCATCGTCCGTTGCACGCCGGGTCGTTGTGCGACGAGCCGGGACAAGCACCACCTCATAATGGATGGCACTGGCCCGACAGGCCCACAATGCTGAACTGGACGTCTGACAAAGCTTCGGCTGATACTGCGACGTCGAGGCCCATAACTATTCCTGCGTGGTGGTTAATGCGTAAAGGACAAAGGCCAACTCAGAACAAATACCCAAACCATAGTGTATTATTAGCTTGCGGAGACGAGAAGAGACTCACGATAATGTGACCCCGTTGCCCCGTCTCGAGGAAATACGGCAAGGGCTAGCCCAACCAACTCGGGGGCGGCCTGCCGGCCCGGCCGTGCCTTGTAACCATCTTGTGGGTGCTCTCCGGGCCCGTCCGACTTTCCCAAGGGTCTCAAGTAAAGTCAAGGCAACCGTGTGTCCAAACATCAAGGAGAAAACCCGAGGAATCACCCACGGAGGATTCCACTCGATGTAATCATCAAGGTGAATGTAAGAGGGACCACCCTCGAGGTTCACACTTGAGGTGTTGAACGACAGAGCCGTATCGGGAATGGTGAAAGAGGAAATCGCCCTCGATGACCACGACCGAATAGCTACTCTACAGAATTATCATCAGGAGTGCGTTACGAGGGATCACCCTCGACACTCGATAGTAGCTCTGCAGAGTCGAGAAACAAAAAGGGTGTGATGTGATGTGAGGTGTCGGGCTCTGGTCGTCGATCACGTTGATCAAGTCGTCAATGATGAAGCAGGGGCAACAAGGACAAGGTGGGGGTCACTGTTGGATCTCTAACCAACGTATACTAAGAAGTTTAGGATAAGCAGGTAGGTAACAATAAGCAGGTTACAAAAGCAGGCTATGCATCAGAATAGGAGCAATCAAATACAGTAGCAAAATCTAATGCAAGCATGAGAGAATGGAATGGGCGATATCGGGATGATCAAAGGGGGGCTTGCCTGGCAGCTCCGCTGAAAGGGAAGAAGGGGTCGTCATCGACGTAATCGATCATAGTGGCATTAGCAACGGTCTCAGGGTCTATCGGAGAGAAGATGTGGAAGAAACAGTAAATACAGAGCAAACAGATGCTTGACGGGCAATAAGCAGCGCTAGGCGTGTTCTAACGCGGTGCTACACGATACCGGTGAAGGGGGATAAGATCCGAGAAAGTTTTCCCGGTTTCGGACCTGTGTCAGACATATGACCGGAGGGGTAAGTTCCGTGTTCAGATAGTTAGAGGCATCTTACAGGTAAACGGGCCGAGTGATCTGATTCGTCTCATCGTTCTGAGCAACTTTCATGTATAAAACTTTTTATGCGAGTTACGGATTACTTTATATGATTTTCTAAAGTTTTTAAACATTTCTGAAATTATCTCTAATTCAAAAAGGACTTATTGTGCCAGCATGACGTCATGCTGATGTCAGCAGGGTCAACAGTCAATTCTGATTGGATTGACTGGTCAAAAGGGCATGTGGGGCCCATCTGTCATTAACACCACAGCTAACCTAACAGTTTAATTAAGACTAATTATGTGGTTAGGTTAATTAAGCAAGGTTTATTTAAGTTAATTAATTAACTATTTAATTAATTAATTGTTTTTATATTTATTATTTATTTTTTAACAGGGGGCCGGGCCCAGCGGTCAGTGGCCTACTGGTGCCAATCGGGCGACAGGCGTAACAGGTGCGGGCGCCCGCCCGCATGGCCACGGGCGTGCGGGCGCTAGAGCGCACCGACAGGCATGACAGGGCTCGCTGGCCGGCCATTTCCGGCGATGGGAACCGGTGCGGCGGGGCACGCTGGGTAGCAGGCAGGGAGGCGGTTGCGGTGCGGTCGAAAGCGGCGTCGGGGAAAGCAGCGGGCAGCGTAGCCATCTGTGGGCTCGGGCAGGAGCGAACAGAGGCGCGGGTGGCGGCGGGCGCGTGACTGGGCACGTCCAGGGAGCGACGTGCGCGGCCGGGGTGCGTCGGGGGCGCGAGCATGGCCACCAGGCGCGTGCGGGGCGGTGACCACAAGAGGTGGCCGGAGCGGGCGAGGGGGGGGGGGGACGGCGGGTGCGGGAGGCGACCTACGGCGACTGGATCATAGGGGAACAGAGCGAAGACGGACGAGGCCTCACCGGGGCCTGTAGTTGTGCAAAAGTTGGCTCGGGGAGGGGCTGGGGATGCGTTTCCGGCGACGACGACGTTGGTCGGCGACGGTGAGGCAGAGGCCTCAGGCGGGCGTCGCGCGACGAAGAAGAAGGGGCGAGGAGGCGACGGGGATGGCGCCAGCGTCAGGGGTGCGGGATCGGGCGTTGATGGTGCGGACGAGGCGGCGGGGCGACATCAGGGAAAGTGGTGTCGGGGCGGTCGGGGGTGGCGACGGTGACGACTCCCTCGAGCGGGGGCATCACGGCGAGGGCGACGGGAGGTGTTGGGGCCGAGTCCCAGTTCAGATGGGGGGGCATGACAGCGATTGAGAGAGGTGGGGGGTCGCACACGGGGCTCTCCCCTGGCGGCGCTGGAGGGAGAGGGTGGAGATCGTGGGGGATTGGGGGGGTGCTTCTAGGGTTCGGTTGGGGGAGTTGGGGTTATAGGCCAGGGGGTGTGGGGAGTGGGCTGGCCTGCTTGGAGGGGGGCAGTTGGACCGAGGCCCAGTGGGGAAGGGGCTATTCTTTTTTGCTTTTAACTTTTCTGTTTTCCATTTTATTTTGCATTTTCTTTTTGTACCAAATGAGTTTTGTTTTGAAGAAAACTTGGCACATAACTCTAACACAATATATTGAGATGGAACAAAAAGTATGGGTCAAAAGGAGTTGTCTAACCATTTTTAAAAACTAAAAAGGCCAAATAACTTGCTGCTGGATCAAAAATTAATTCCCAGGGGCATTATGGGAATTCAAAAGAGGTTGGTTTCAACAGGACAAATAACTAGAGATTATTTGCCATAGTTTGAACATTTTAGCTTTCATGTTTGAAAACTTTGATTTTTGGACTTTAATTTGAATTTGAATTTGGATTGCGATTTGGATCAACCAAGGATTAGCAACAGTAAGAGTGGTGACGTGGCACTATTAACTTGGGATTACAGTAGCTTAATTATCCGGGCGTCACATTCCCTCAATTTTTGAGAACCAAGGTATCAATCCAGTAGCAGGCCACACGCAAGTCCCTCGTACCTACGCAAACAAATAAGAACCTTGCAACCAACGCGATAAAGGGGTTGTCAATCCCTTCACGATCACTTGCAAAAGTGAGATCTGATAGAGATGATAAGATAATATTTTTGGTATTTTTATGATAAATATTAAAAGTAAAGATTGCAAAATAAGCGGCAACAGAAATAGCTAGTTGATGGGAGATTAATATGATGTAAAATAGACCCGGGGGCCATAGGTTTCACTAGTGGCTTCTCTCAAGATAGCGTAAGTATTACGATGGGTGAACAAATTACTGTCGAGCAATTGATACAAAAGTGCATAATTATGAGAATATCTAGGCATGATCATGTATATAGGCATCACGTCCGTGACAAGTAGACCGACTCCTACCAGCATCTACTACTATTACTCCACACATCGACCGCTATCCAACTTGCATCTAGAGTATTAAGTTCATAAGAACACAGTAACGCATAGGTAAGATGACATGATGTAGAGGGATAAACTCAAGCAATATGATATAAACCCCATATTTTTATCGTTGATGGCAACAATACAATACATTTTGTTTCCCTTTCTGTCACTAGGACCGAGCAACGCAAGATTGAACCCAAAGCTAAGCACTTATCCCATTGCAAGGAAGATCAATCTAGTAGGCCAAACCAAACTGATAATTCGAAGAGACTTGCAAAGATAACTAATCATGCATAAAAGAATTCAGAGAAGATTCAAATATTGTTCATAGATAATCTTGATCATAAACCAACAATTCATCGGATCTCGACAAACACACCGGAAAAAGTGTTACATTGAATAGATCTCCAAGAAGATCGAGGAGAACTTTGTATTGAGATCCAAAGAGAAAGAAGAAGCCATCTAGCTAATAACTATGGACCCGAAGGTCTGTGGTAAACTACTCAGACATCATCGGAGAGGCTATGGTGTTGATGTAGAAGACCTCCGTGATCGATGCCCCCTTCGGTGGAGCGCCGAAAAAGGCCCCAAGATATGATCTCACGGGTAGAGAAGGTTGCGGTGGTGGAATTAGGTTTTCATGGTGCTCCTCGATTTTTTTCAGGGTTACGTAGGTATATATAGGAGGAACAAATAGGTCGGTGGAGCCATGAGAGGCCCACGAGGGAGGGGGCGCGCCCAGGGGGGCAGGCGCGCCTCCCTACCTCGTGGCCTCCTCGGTTGTTTCTTGATGTCCACTCCAAGTTCTCTGGATCACGTTTGTTCCAAAAATCACGTTCCCGAAGGCTTCATTCCATTTGGACTCCGTTTGATATTCCTTTTCTGCGGAACACTGAAATAGGCAAAAAAAAGCAACTTGCACTGGGCTTTGCGTTAGTAGGTTAGTCCAAAAATAATATAAAAGTGTATAATAAAGTCCATTAAACATCCAAAACAGAATATATAATAGCATGGAACAATAAAAAATTATAGATACGTTGGAGACGTATAAGTCATTACTTCTGCTCCTCGTTGGGTTCGACACTCTTACTTATCGAAAAGAGCTACAATTGATCCCCTATACTTGTGGGTCATCAGCCTCGGGTAGGGGAGCTCGAACTGTGAGATCAGATTGATGGGTAACAAGAGATAGAGGACACAGTGTTTTTACCCAGGTTTGGGCCCTCTTAAAGGAGGTAAAACTCTACGTCATGCTCTTGCTTATATTATTAGAGTATCGAGGTACAAAGTGATATACCACGAGATCATGAGTTGTGGTCTAAACCCTAGGGGTATAATGACGATGAATGTATGAATATCCTCTATCGACTAACCTGGCCTCGGCTTATATGATGTACCAGAGGAATTATTTGGGCATCTGAATTTAAATCATATGGCATTTGCTTTTGGATTTATATCCATATAAATCAGAATGGAAGTTCAAAATCCTTGGTATACTTTATGTGCATTTGGCTAGGTCCATGGTGGCAACATAAATATTTCATAGGAGTTTGGCACTATTTTGAAAGTGTTTGAATTTAGAACCGGTGGGAAAAAAATTAAACAGAGAAGGAAACTTACCCGACACAACCCACCTGGTAGGCCCAGTTGGCCAGCCCAGCCCACTAGGGGCAAGGTTGTCTTTAGCCTTGTGCCAGTAGGACCCAAGCGTGTGCTCGCCGCATGTGAGCCCTCCGAGCACACCACCTGCCTGCTATCCTGCCTGGATGAGGGGATAACCCTATAGCTGTCTGGATCGAGCCTCCTCTCCGCTCACCTTCTCCATAACCACCCCCTCTCATTTTCTTGATTACTCGAGAGGAACCGGAGCGTGCCATCACCATAGCCATAGCCACTGTCATCGCCTCGCCGTCATGTCCTCGAGCTCTGTTTCCCTATGCTGCACCTCTCCATCGAATATCGCAAGCCTGGACGCCCAGCCTCCTCGCCACCGAACCATCTTCTCCGTGCACAAACGCTGGACGCCATCAATGGATTCTCCACTACCCGTGCATCCCCGACCTCACTGTTCGCCCCGCTGGAACCACCGTGAGCTCCTGTCCGCTTCCCCTCTGCCTGCATTGATACGTCCATTTTGCATCATGCTTTTATATTTATATTTATTGCATTATGGGCTGTTATTACACATTATGGTACAATACTTATGCCTTTTCTCTCTTATTTTACAAGATTTACATGAAGAGGGAGACTGCCGGCAGCTGGAATTCTGGATTGGAAAGGAGAAAATCTGAGAGACCTATTCTGCACAACTCCAAAAGTTCTGAAAATTTATGGAGAATTCTTTTGGAATATGTAAAAAATTATTGGGCGAAGAAAACACCTAAGGGAACCCACTAGGTGGCCTCAAGCCTGGGGGCGCACCCTACCCCCTGGGCATGCCCCTAGGGCTTGTGGCCCCCCTGGCAGTCTGATACGTCTCCGTCGTATCTATAATTTTTTATTGTTCCATGCCAATATACTTTTGGCAACTTTTTATACTATTTTTTGGGACTAACATATTGATCCAGTGCCTAGTGCCAGTTCCTGTTTGTTGCATGTTTTTGTTTCGCAGAAAATCCATATCAAATGGAGTCCAAATGGGATAAAAACTTACAGAGATTTTTTTGGAATATATGTGATTTTGGGGGAAAAGAATGAATGCAAGACGATGCTCGAGGGGCTCACAAGGACGGAGGGCGCGCCCCAGGGGGTAGGGAGTACCCCCGGGTCCTTGTGGCCACTCCGTAAGGCGGTTGGTGCCCTTATTCTAGCCCAAGAAAGATAATATCCGGATAAAAATCGTGTTAAATTTTTAGCCCAGTCGGAGTTACGGATCTCCGGGAATTTAAGAAACGGTGAATGGCCAGAATCTGGGAACGCAGAAACGGAAGGAAACAGAGAGAGATCCAATCTCGGAGGGGCTCCCGCCCCTTCACCGCCATGGAAGCCAAGGACCAGAGGGGAAAACCTTCTCCCATCTAGGGGAAGGTCAAGGAAGAAGAAGAAGAAGAAGAAGAAGAAGAAGAAGGGGGGCTCTCTCCCCCCCTCTCCAAGTGGCGCCGCAACACCGCTGGGGCCATCATCGTAACGACAATCTACACCAACAACTTCGCCGCCGTCATCACCAACTCTCTCACCCTCTATGCAGCGGTGTAACACCTCTTCTCCCTACTGTAATATCTACTTAAACATGGTGCTCAACGCTATATATTATTTCCCAATGATCTATCCTATGATGTTTGAGTTGATCCGTTTTGTCCTATGGGTTCATTGATGATCGTGGTTGGTTTGAGTTGCATGTTTTATTATTGGTGTTGTCCTATGGTGCTCTCTGTGTCGCGCAAGTGTGAGGGATCCCCGCTGTAGGGTTTGCAATATGTTCATGGTTTGCTTATTGTCTGCGTTGCGTGAGTGATAGAAACACAAACACGGATAAGTGAGTTATGGCATATGGGAATAAAGAGGACTTGATACTTTAATGCTATGGTTGGATTTTACATTAATGATCTTTTGTAGTTGCGGATGCTTGCTAGAGTTCCAATCATAGGTGCATATCATCCAAGATGAGAAAGTATGTTAGCCTATGCCTCTCCCTCATATAAAATTGCAATAATGATTACCGTCCTAGTTATCGATTGCCTAGGGACAAATAACTTTCTTGTGACAAAAATCTCTCTACTAAAACTAACTTAGTTGTGTCTTTATCTAAACAGCCCCTAGATTTTATTTACGTGCTCTTTATTATCTTGCAAACCTATCCTAGCACACCTACAAAGTACTCCTAGTTTCATACTTGTTCTAGGTAAAGCAAAAGTTAAGCGTGCGAAGAGTTGTATCAGTGGTCGATAGAACTTGAGGGGTTATTTGTTCTACCTTTAGCTCCTCATTGGGTTCGACACTCTTACTTTTTGAAAGAGGCTACAACTGACCCCCTATACTTGTGGGTTATCAAGACCTTTTTCTGGCGCCATTGTCGGGGAGCAATAGCGTGGGGTGAATATTCTCGTGTGTGCTTGTTTGCTTTATCACTAAGTAGATTTTATTTGTTGTTCTAAGTTGTTTTCGATCTTTAGTTATGGGTAGGAAACGCAAATACCAAAAAAATTAGTTCTACCTACTAAACCAATGGTTGAAGAACCACCCAAAATCTATCATACTACCGAAGCTTTCTACTTGGATCATCTTTGATCCCTATGTGCTTGTGCTGAAACCCCAACTAGCTTTGTTGAGGGAAAATCTTTAGATGAGTATGCTTGTTATGTGCGACACTGCTTATCTCAAAAAGGGAAACTTTTACTGGATCAAATTCATCGTTTGCAATGCTATGCTTGGAATTTATGTGAAATATATGATGTTACTTGTTGTTCTAAATACCCTAAGAAACACCTTCCCTAACAATGTGAGTTTAGTGATAATGGAATCGTATCTTCGTATGCTAAGGGTGTTTACTACGATGTTCAACAAATTGAAGAATTTGTTGCTTTTAAGGGTGCTTATGAAATTGCTTCTTTGATTGAAACGTATGATGCTACTCTTTACAAATCTGAAAATTTTGCCATACTTAAATATTGTTATGATAATTATACTTCTAGTGCCGCTTCTAGTGCCTATGTTAAACCATATATTGAGGACTCCTCCGCTGTCCAAGAAGAGGCTAGCATTTTGCAGGAGTCCATGGAAGAAGAAATTGATGAAACTATGAGCTCATTGGATTAAAGAGATGATGAGGAGAGCGAAGAACAAAAGGAGGAAGAGTGGAGTAGCTACCCTTGCCAACCTTCTAATGAGAGTAACCCTCCAACTCATACATTGTTTAATGTCCCTTAGTTCTTACTGAAGGATGAATGCTATGGTAATTGCTACGATCCCGTTGATTCATTTGAAATATCCCTTTTTGATGAACTTGATAATTGCTATGCTTGTGGCCAAGATGCCAATATGAATTATGATTATGGAGATGAACTTGCTATAGTTCCTTAAGTTAAGAATGTTGATATTGTACCCACACATGATAGTCCTATTATCTTTTTGAATTCTCCAAACTACACTATATCGGAGAAGTTTGTTATTATTAAGGATTATATTGATGGGTTGCCTTTTACCGTTGCACATGATAATTTTGATGAATGTAATATGCATGTGCTTGCTACTCCTACTTGCAATTATTATGAGAGAGGAACTACATCTCCACCTCTCTATGTTTCCAACACGGTAAAATTGTAAGAAACTACTTATGCTATGTATTGGCCTTTACTTGATGTGCATGAATTGTTCTTGTATGACATGCCGATGCATATGAAGAGAGTTAGACTTCGTGATTCCATGATTCATGTTGCTTTGTGATCATTACTAAATGCCAAATCATTGTTAATTAAAATTGGCTTTGATATACCTTGGGATCCGGGTGGATTCATTACTTGAGCACTTTATGCCTAGCTTAATGGCTTTAAAGAAAGCGCTGCCAGGGAGACAACCCGAAAGTTTAGAGAGTCATTTCTTTCTGTTGAGTGCTTTTAAATAGTTTAAAAATAAAAAAATAAAGAGGGGAACCTAAAAGTTTTTCAAAAATAAAAGTGAAAGTGAGAAAGACAAGCATTGTTAAAATGGGAGTTAGCCTTGAACTTTGTTCATGCCCATGGAAACTTTGTGAACCTTGGTTACTGAAACTTTTCAACAAAAATAATTATCCCCTTGTACAAATCCATTGTATTATAAAATAATGTGGCAAGATTTGCCTTTAGGATGATTAGATTGCTTGTATGACATGTGCAGTGCAAAAACAGAAACTTTGGCTGTAGTGCGTGATTTTACATTTTTACTGGAAAGTCAAATGCTTCTGAAACTTTTTGCACATTACTTCTATAAAAATTGTTTATTTTTTCCTATTTTTTCAGAATTTTTTTACAGAAGTATGCACTACTGCAGGATGCTGCTAACGCGACACTACGATCAGAGACCCTTCGACGAAACTGTGTGCGATGCAATAATCGCAAATGGTGGTGTAAAAAAACCATCAAAAAAGGCGCAAAACGTTTGCGATGACGGATGCATCAAACACGGTTCAGATTAGATGAGTAGGAGCAAAAGAAACGGGCATCTAGATGAAGGTGTGTACGATGTACAACACACGGTTCACTTGGATGAACTGTTTGTGATTAGGAAACACAAAAGAAACGGTCAGCCAGATCAAGGTGTGTGCGATGTACAACATATAGTTCACTCGAATGAACTGTTTGCGATTAGGCAACACAAAAGAAACGGTCAGCCAGATCAAGGTGTGTGCGATGTACGACATGCGGTTCACCCTGATGAACTGTTTGCGTTGAGACAAGAGAACATAAACGGTTCAATATAAAAAATACCATAAATATTGCAAGGTTCAAATTCAAAGATTACAATGCCCAAATTCAAACATTGCAAGCTGCGTCATTTCTGAAAAGGGATCAGCCGCTGACAAGTCATGTATGGGTTTGACACAATGATTTCCAATTGCTTTGCCATATGTTCTTCCCATATGAACTTTGACATTTTTGGAGGCACTTCCATTCAACAGTACCACCAGCTCTGCTGATCATACCATTGATCTTTCCTAATTAAATGCATGTTCAACCTCAGTACACTCAGCACCTTTTCTCTTACAAGAAAGAACCTCGCGAGTGTAATCTCCGGTGGGGTCCCTCGGTAGGAGTTCAAAGTAATATTTGAGAGATGCAGATCCAGGCATTTGATGTGATTTTCATTATAAACATCATCCACCAGGCCTAATATGCATTGCAAAAGAAGAGAACGTGTTAGTGACTACATGCAGTTTTGAACACTGCTACACGCCCATTTGGTTTGCAGGATTGGCAAAATGCACTAACGTGCCATCTTCGATCTGGCATGATTAACATGGGCATTTGATTACAATCTAGAAACATGTAGCCTTCTTCACAAGAGGTTGGATTGGATGAAAAATTCCCTAAGAAAACTAGTACAGATGAATCCAAAGAAGAACTTCTTATGGACGATTGTAACCATATGAATGAAGCAACCAATATGGGGTGGGAGTGTATGTCCTAAAATCCTCCAAAATTCCTTCAGAAATAGTAGTACATTGTCATTGTGAACTTGGGAAAAGGTGCAAAAAATTGAACTCCCTTATGGTTAACATTTAACAGGAAAGGAACATCACCTCGATATACAACTTCTTCAGGCACGGAAAGCATCTCAGGCAACTGAAAAATTGGTCCAGGTTGGGGACGACAGATTCTAGTGCCAAGACCTTCACTGTGCCCAGAGTCTGGGTGGAGCTTCGCTGGATGACAGACGAGCATACATCTTCAAAACTAGTTATAATGTTGATACCAAGAAGGAGAGGTATATAAGGCGACTGTTGTACCTGAAAGTTGTAGTATTTGACGGACGACTAGCCCACCACTTTCAATTTGGGCGCAGAAATGACATTGATTCTTGTTGGACTTTGTTGATCAACTACAAGTAATCTCTCAAGTGAGGGTGTGTCCTGGATGACCATATTGTGGTCCACCTTTTGTGATCTCTCGTTGCAGCACAAGCAACACACATAAATAGTGTGGAGAGTCCTGGAGGTGATGTGCAAGGTACTCGACCAATTCATCGCCTGAAGACGAAGGGACTCAAGTGTAGTACAGCCGCGGAGCAGGTGCTCCATGTCATCCTTTGGGATGCGGACGGCGACGAGCTCAAGGTGCTTCAGTCGTTGTAGAAAAAGAGAGGGCGCATCATTAAGGGGGGATGGCAGTTCATGAACTTGGGGAGGCGCAGCGTGGGCGCGAAGCAGAGCACGGACGTTGGCAGCAAGCTCATATGCCCATCATTATAACTTAGCTTCTTGAGCTGATCTATGGCGCGGGATCGGAACCACTCGTCAAGCTTGCCTCGCTCCTTGCCATTGGAATGGAACTTGCCTGCGATAAGGCCTCTGATTGGGCCATGGTGACTGCCGAGGATCTGGGAGAATGCATCAGCTTTCGCGATAGCCATGGCAGAGCTTGTGGGCGACAGGGGTGCGGAGCCATAGGGTGCGCCACCACCGGGAAACATCGGCTGTCCTGGCCCGATTTCTGATTGGGAGGAGGGATATGATGACTATCAACATATCATCGGGGAGGTTGTTGATGAAGTCTAGGCCTGTTGGAGTCGCTTGCGGTTCTTTCTCGACCCGCCTCCGCTTGTTGGCAGCCTCGTTCTCCACCTCGTTGGCGGGGACGAGAACCTCTGTCTCCATATTCACGCCATGCTCTGGGGCTTCAGCAGCCCCGGCGTCGCCACTCCCGCTAATGGGGGTGCTTCAGCAGCATCCTCATACACTGACGGCTTTGAGGACTTAGAGCGGCGTCGAGGATGTGGGCGGAGAGAGAGGAACTGTGCGTGTGCGAGGATGGGGGGTGCGGCCGCTCGGTGGCGCCATTAATAGAGACCAGTGGGAGCGAGGCGGGCGGCGGTCCAAGGCTGTTTTGCTTCCCGGTGAGAACGACTGCTTAATCTCTAGTATGAATGAAAGATATGCTTAATTACAGAATTTTAGTTGCAAAAATAGATGGTGATATTGATTTTTAGCTGCACATTTTTACAAATCGCAGTGTCTCTTGGCTTAACGCCGAAGTCTGGCTTTAATTTGCACACCGTAATCTGAACCGGTTGCGTTGAAGAGATGCATAGATCCTGCGTTGAACAACTTGTAAGCTTCTCGGTGAGCCTGCAGACCGGACTGCGGTCGCACGCCTCCCGTTCAGTCAAGTAGTTGTCCACACGGCACCTCCTATAGCCATTAAAACGAAGACACGTGGCGTCACGTCAATGGTTTACCGAATGCACACAGTTTGAATCATACAAACATTTGAGATATTAAAGTGGCAGCTTTTTTTTCAAAATGACTTTGTTGGTTGTCATTATTCGAGTGCGCCTTCTCTCAACACGAAAAATACCACAGCATGTTGGGTGCCCTTCCATGATAGCATGCCAAGTTTCATGAATTTTGGACGAGTTTTGGATTTACTAGAATTTAAAAACTAGGCATCTCACTATTTTGCCGGCAATCAACGGTGCTCTGGTGTTTGAAATTCATTACCATTTCTTGCATGGGACCTAAGCATGCACCCAAGGACACATATTTGATTTTTCAACGAATTTATATGCACTGGAGCATGCGCATGTAGTTCAAATTTGAATTATGCACATAAATGCATTGAAAACTCAGTTAATGCATAAAATGTCCAAACGAACCCCGAAAAATCACAAAAGTTCACACAACACTCATGTTGTTCTATGTTGACACAAGTGAGGGAGTCCTGGTGATAGAGGCGGGGTGTCCCGATCTTTCGATGAGATGATGACTATCGATTTGATGGAGCTGACTTTGACGATCCGACTACAAACGTGCACGACGTTGCGCCTTAGCAATCGCTAAACAAACTTCGAGAGGTTATTGACCACGCCGGAGCACAATCAACCTGGCCACGAAGGTCTATTCCTGCAAGCAATCGAAGAACAAGCAAGAATATGATAAAAGCAATCTGAATATTGCGAGTATATATGAAGTATTGATAAAGGTGGGGATCCGTAAGCGGTCTTGGTCTGGTCGTTGGACACAAACGAAGTACACGAAGTTGCAATGGCTAACTTTTAACTAAACAAATCCCAAGGAAAAAGCTACTACGTGGATCTACTTATATAGGAGCAAGGGGTGGCGGCCAAGGAGGTGGGAGGACGTCCCAAGGCAGCCTAAAACCAACCCTAGGTCGTACAAGGCTCATGGGCCCAAGTGGAGGTGATGCAACACCTTTGGACTTGTTGTTTGACTCGGATTCTGCTGCAGCGTCAGATTGTTTCGTCCATATCTCAATGCTCCGGACGAATTTAAAGGTGAATCCAATTGGAGTGGAAAGAGGATAAAATCTACTTTCCAACAAAAAAAGAATCACCCAATTCGGAGTCCGTATGAAAAAGTTCTTGCCGATTTGAATCAGGTATGTCTGTGTAGTCCGAATCTGAATCCAGAACGTGAGAGACTTGGACTCTATCTTCTCTTGGCCCAAAAGTGACGTGAAGGGACTTTTTGAACAGCACCTAAACTTCTCTTTTTTCCTTATCTTCATATGTGGATTGTACAAATGTCCCATACACCTGCAATTAGACAAAACACAAAAGTGTGTGAAGTATTTTTGTTCTGGATAATATAAATAGATTATTGAATAGTTGACACTAGAAATCACCTGACAAATATGCATGTATGCAATATTTTTGATCGTATCCAAGGTAGTCATGTCCTCATCATCCTCCCCTTCTCGAAAATAAAGCCGTCCTCGGCGTTGCTTTATCTAAAATGTGGCTAACAAAAGAGACAAGGTGTACATGTTGTATATGTATATGTCATCAATTTTTACTTCCCGTGGAATTTGCACATATGACACATGTATACATTAGTAACTTTCATAGTGAATAAAATATAAAGCTAAAATATTATCACAAGAAGTAGAAGGCATGAAAGTATTGCAACTCAGTTTGCACATATAAGTGAAGCTCTTATTCATATGAAAAGATTGACAATATTCATCATTAAACCATCCCAAAATTGGTGAATAAACCTTAATTGCATCAAATTTACATGCTACAACATGCTTAAATAATCAAACACGCAATAAGTCATTTGACACAGAATCATCACCAAGATTAGAGGTCATATCAAAATGAGTAAACATTGGTTCTTTTGCATCAACAATTAATTCATTGGGTGCACTCAAAATTGTTGGTATTTCAGTTGTTTGATCACATGACGCATTCATGATAGTAACATGATTCTCTAAAATAGGTGATGCGCTCAAATCAACAGGTAACTCAACACATGATGTATTCAAGTTAACTAGGCATGCATCATTCTCATGTGAAGTTATATCATCAATACCTTTATAGTTACCTTGTCGCAAAGATGTAGCTGATGTAGGTACGGATGATGGCAATGTACCATACTCTTGAGATGATGTCGCGCTCACAATCTGAGGTGTGGCTGCTCTAGTAGGTGCAACGGTGGAGGAACCAAGCGGTGGTGGTGAGCATGAACTAGAATAGTAGTTGTTGTAGTCACCCAATGCATCCTCCTGTAACTGTCTCTCAAAGGTACAAGCACGAACATACATACCAGTAATGCAACGAGGAATATACTGAAATCGTGCCTGAATATCATGGTTCAAACCACCAAAAAATCTATTCATTGTATCATCCTCAGATTCTTCTATGTCACAATGATGCATATAAGATTTGAACTCTTGGTAGTAAGCATGAACAGTGTTGTTGCCTTGTTTAAATTGTTCAAATTTGCGAAGCAATTCACGACGATAGTAAGGAGGGAAAAATTGTTGTCTCATTACATCTTTCAAATCTTTCCAAGTTGTGGGTTGGTTATCAATGTTTTTCTTACAATGCACGCTCCACCAAACAGAAGCAAAACCAGTAAATGCTCTAGTGACAGCTCGTACTCGCTCAAGTTTAGAAAAGTCATGGTGACTAAAAACTTGTTCTACTTCAAGCTGCCAAGCTAGATAAATAGCAGGATTAAATCTACCCTCAAATGACGGTAAATAGATAACCTGACCATGTGCTTGTGTGTGTTGTCCCAACTCTCGTGATGGTGATGATGTGTCCGTCGTCCAAGAACTTCTGTCTCCGGAACCTGTCATGATTAGTAGAAACAAGAAACAAAATTCGAGAATAATGTTCCTATGAACTACTAGGATGTGGTTGTAAAGTGCTCACAGTAAAGCAAATATCAATATCTTACAAGTTCTTACCATGCGGCAGGTGGTGACACGCAACCAGCGGTGTCAAATAACTCTGAAGATTGTGTAAAGCGATTGCCAGGGGAACATACGTATACACGGTGTAGAAATATGTGGAGCTGGGTTGGCTATATATGGTAGCAAAAGATTAGTAATAATCAATTCAAAGATGCAATGTTGAATAAACGCTCAACAACGGTACTGTGCTGGTCCTAGGCTAGACTGGACTAGAGACGCGAGCCTAGAACACTAATGAGGTCATGGCGTAGCACAACTAGCATCAATGAAGAATACTAAGTAGCTCTGGACCGCAAGATATAAGTGAAGATCACAACGGCAGTAAAGATAATGATGAAAAACAACTGCCAAGTAGGATATACAACAACTCTCTCTCTCCAACTTTCCTCTTGAAAAGTTTGAGCCAATTTTCTGATAACTTTTTTCAAAGAATGCTACTAAATCAAGCTTTCCAATGCCAAAAGAATCACTCAATTCCGAATTGATATGAGGAGTCAAAGAATTCTAAAACTGGCTTGAAAAACTGGAATAAGATGTGTCCGCGAACTTTGGAGGGCAAAAAGACCTATTTAGAAGCTGATTTGAAGGTGTCAAATATTGAACTAGCCTCTGCAACTATTTAGATGCGTCTCGTCGCTAGCTTTCGTTTGAGTACTCGTGGAGCCAAAACGGACTTCGTATGAGGAAGTTATGCCTGTTTTACTGAACAGTGCACAAAACAGATTCCAATCCGAATTCAACTACGAGATTGAGTCTAGATAGATCCGAATTTTGTTTTTTTTTTCTCTTTTTTTCCTCACACTTTTTCTCTTTTCTTTCTCTGTTTTTTTCTTTTTTTTCTTTATCTTTTTTTTTCACAAACAAGCTAGATAAGATGCATATTGGATCTAGTGATGACGCGAACGACCTCAAGTATCATTATGACAATGAATGATGGGGACTACGTGCTGGAAATTGATGGATGGCGGTGGTGGACAGCGGATGCAATAATGACGCGGTGGTGGTATATGGCAACGACAACGAAGATGGTGCGGCGGTGGCGTGACAAACTGTGAACAGAACTCGAAACTCTAAAGGACTAGACACTAAGACCAGCAACTCGACACGGCGATGCAACCGATAACTCAATAATGCAAACAATGAAAAGAAAATTGCAAAGGATCAGACTTGCTTGGACAAAAAGGATGAATAGATCTAACTTTTTTGTGGCTTTTTCTTGGACAATAGGTAAGAAAATAAATCTAATCTAGGGGAAACTGGAAATTCTCAGCGAGCAACCTGAAAACTGATACCACTTGATAGAGGCGGGGTGTCCCGATCTTTCGATGAGATGATAACTATCGATTTGATGGAGCTGACTATGACGATCCGACTACAAACGTGCACGATGTTGCGCCTTAGCAATCGCTAAACCAACTTTGAGAGGTTATTGACCACGCCGGAGCACAATCAACCTGACCACGAAGGTCTATTCCTGCAAGCAATCGAACAACAAGCAAGAATATGATAAAAGCAATCTGAATATTGCGAGTATATATGAAGTATTGATAAAGGTGGGGATTCGTAAGCGGTCTTGGTCTGGTCGTTGGACACAAACGAAGTACACGAAGTTGCAATGGCTAACTTTTAACTAAACAAATCCCAAGGAAAAAGCTACTACGTGGATCTACTTATATAGGAGCAAGGGGTGGCGGCCAAGGAGGTGGGAGGACGTCCCAAGGCAGCCTAAAACCAACCCTAGGTCGTACAAGGCTCATGGGCCCAAGTGGAGGTGATGCAACACCTTTGGACTTGTTGTTTGACTCGGATTCTGCTGCAGCGTCAGATTGTTTCGTCCATATCTCAATGCTCCGGACGAATTTAAAGGTGAACCCAATTGGAGTGGAAAGAGGATAAAATCTACTTTCCAACAAAAAAAGAATCACCCAATTCGGAGTCCGTATGAAAAAGTTCTTGCCGTTTTGAGTCAGGTATGTCTGTGTAGTCCGAATCTGAATCCAGAACGTGAGAGACTTGGACTCTATCTTCTCTTGGCCCAAAAGTGACGTGAAGGGACTTTTTGAACAGCACCTAAACTTCTCTTTTTCCCTAATCTTCATATGTGGATGTCGGGGAAACTGATCCACGAGCACCTATGGGGACCGAGCCCCTTTTGGTTCGGCGGGGGGCAGAGGTCGCACGAAGAGCAGATCGAGGCGGAGCACACGAACAGTTTACCCAGCTTCGGAGCTCTCCGGAGAGATAATACTCCTACTGCTGCTTTGTGGTTTGTATTGAGTTCTTGCTCGGGAGCGCTGAATGCTACAGTACAGACAAGCGGATAACGAGACCGAGCGTGCTTCTGTCCTCTCCCCCTACGTTGTGCATGGGCCTCCTTTTATATGCTCAAGGGGTCTCCAACAGGTGGCAACGTAGACAAGGGAAAAAATGGAAAAGGTGCTGCGGTTGGTACAGCTACCTGCATAGTGTATCCTACCTAACCCTGACGGCAGGGGACAAGGGCATTAAATGCCCGTCTACGTCGCCCAAACAGTGCAGAAAAGGGACCGTCAGGGACGCCACCGCTCGCCACGATGGCGATCTTGTCAGCGCCGCTTGCCACAGTGCACCCCTGGCTGCACAGCCTCCCGCCACGTATGCCTGGAATGGTCCCAGAGCGACACGTTGGTGGGTGTGCTGGAGCGTGGGTACAGAGTGGTTGCTAGCCGCGGCAAACGCCTTGCCGCGGCCGTTGTCTTGTCGCGTCCGGGAGCTTGTCGCTCGCCGGGTCATGCCAGGACGCGTGGCGCGTCGCGGCAAGTTCCTTGAGATGCCTTGGTTGGCCTTCCCGGCAAGCTCCTCTTGTCGGGGTCTTGTGCCTTGAGTGGCCTTCCCGGCAAGCTCCTCTTGCCGGGGCCTTGTCTTCTTGGCTTGAATACTTTGTTCTTGAATGGCTCAAAAGGAACCATAGAGGATATTGGCGGTCACCCGGCAAGCCTTGCCGCGGGACGCTGTGACTGCCCGTGCACAAGTTCGGGATACTAGGGTACCCCTACTCTAGTACACCGACAGGAGCCCCCGGGCCTGGGCCATACACGGTGCCGAGCGCTATTGGACCAGGCCCAAAACAGGGCACGGGCACGCGCGGCCTGGATCACGCCGTATCTTACTCCGTATCCACCGCGCCCTCCCCGAACGGCACGCGTCAATTGCGGCGTCGTGGGAGAGATCGTGGGTGGTTTCTTTATTCGGAAAGGCGGAACGTCCGCTCCCTTCCTCCTTATAAGCAGGGGAAAAAGGGGCAGTTCGCCCATCTGCCCGTTGCTATTCCTTCCCCGAGAATCTCCGCCACTCCCCTTCTTCCCAAAGCCGAAGGAGAGCAGCGCCCCGCCCCCATCGCCACCAGCACCACCAACGCCGTCGTCTTCCCTCACCACTCCCGCCATGGCTCCGAAAGCCGAGAAGGTGAAGTCGGCCGAGGTGCAGCGGCTCGTGGCGCTGCGAAAGGAGCGGGCAATCTTCCCTCCTAAGCTTGCCGTGGAAGAGCTGAAGGAGTACTACTATCTCTTTTGGTCGACGGGGACGCGAGCGCATCCGCGCACGAAGGTACTTCCAGCCGCTGCTTGGGAAAAGGCTCCCACTGGGTACCCTTTCTTTGCCTTGTTCTTCTACTGCGGGCTCTGCCCGCCCTTTTCTGAATTCTTCTGTGATGTCATGAACACCTACGGGCTCCGCCTCCTTGACTTCACCCCCAATGCTGTCCTGACCATGGCAGTTTTTGCACATCTCTGCCAAAACTTTGTCGGAATCCATCCATACGTAGCCCTTTTCCGCCACTTCTTTTCGCCTCGAGTTGAGAAAGGAGAGCCTTTATCCGGCGGAATCGCCTGGATCTCAAAAGCCGGCAAGAAGGATGCTTATCTGGATGGAGAGTTCGGCAGCAAGTGGGAGGAGTGGAGGGCGGACTGGTGCCTGATTGTCGAGGAGAACCCACAGCCGTTTACCGCCCAGCGCCAAACTCCAGTAGTGCGCGGCAGTGATTGGAGTAGCTTGGCCCCGGAAGACGACAGACTGAAGATTGCCGTCGCCCGGATCCAACGCCTCAGGCTTGCCGGGCTTACTGTGGGAGCGGTTGGCGCAGATTTCCTTCGCCGCCGCATTGCCCCCCTGCAAGAGAGGAGGAGACCCGCCTGGGAGTTCCAGAACGCGGCGGATATCATGAGGCTGCGGCCGGGCCTCAACTTCAACTTCACTGTCCTGGAGCTCAACGCGATGCTCCAGGAGCTATTTAAGTACGACCCATAACATCTCGAAGTGTTCAGGTTGCCGAGGGGCGTCGTTCTGCTGTGCAACAACTCCTCGCTCGACCGCATCCGTGCAATGATGCCGCTGTGCGACTCGCATGGAATTGACCCAGCCTGGATAGAGCCTGCAGATGATGTCGTGCAGGCGTTCTTCGATGGCTTGGTAGAAGTGTCGATCGACGCTGATGAGAAGAGGGGCCTCACCCGGGACACCACCGACTCGGAGATCAAGAGCATCGCCACCAGGCTGGAAGAGGCGGCGGCAGCCGCAGCTGCGGGCGAGTTTGGGTTCACCGTGGAGGAGGCAGAGGCAGCAGAGGCGGCAGGCCTTGCCGAGCGAGAGGATCTCGCCGGCGAGGAGAAGTCCGCCGGGCATGACATCGGGCCGAGCGGGCCCGCCGAGGATACGAGCGGCTCGTTGGAGATCGGCTCCTCTTCCTCTTCGTCTTCGGGCAGCTTGCGACAAGCAGAGCCCCCGACTCCACCAAGAAGGCGTCTTCGCAAGGCCGGGGACGTAGCGGAGCAGCGGACGAGTCAACCCCCGCCGCGCCGCACGACACGCTCCACCGCGGCAAGTTCTGTTGCCGCGGAAGCACCTCACGCTGCAGCGGCAACTGGAGCGGGGTCCTCCCAGTCCGCCGCTCCAGCTCCCGCCAAGCGGCCAAGGGATCCTACTCCTCCGCCTCCTCGCGCCGGAGGTGGGCCAGGCTTTGACTTCTCCACGCTCAACTTCGACGAGGAAGAAGAAGAGTAAGATTCTTGTTGTACTTGTATGTCTTCAATACTTGTTGTCTTGTCTTGTATCTCATTTGCTTTACTCTGAACTTATTCCTTTTTAGGACTCTGGCCCAGAGAGCGGCAAAGAGAGCCAAGGTCCCGGTGATTGTCATCGAGGACGATCCCACCGTGTCAGCAGGGGGTGCGCCCGAGACAAATTTGCCGGACCCGACAGCTGTTCTTCAGAGCAGCCCCCAGCGCAGCCCCCAGTGTAAGTATAGGGTTTGTTTCCCGCTGTTGGGCCGCATGGATACTCTTTGTTTGCTGATATCTGACTGTTGGCTTGTGTAGGAGCAGAGCAGCCCCACCAGGAGCATCCGGATGCCGCCCCTGACATGCCATCTGCTTCGACTACGCCGCCAAGGGAGAGTTCTCCGGCAAGGGAGAATCCTCCGACAAGGGGGAGCTCTCCGGCAAGGGAGAAGTCTCCGGCAAGGGACAGTACCAGTGACCCCCCGGCAGCGGAGAACCCAACTGCCGAGCCTGGTACAGGTACTTCTTGCTCCTAAACTTCCCTTGGGTTCTTCTTCGTTTGATCTTCTTTTTGGATATCTGCTTGACTTTTCTTCCTTTTTCGGCCGTTAGATCCATCTACTGCGGAGCCGATGGAGACCGAGGTTGTTGTTGATGATGCCGCCGCCACCGAAGAAGCGGCTGGCGCTGATGATCCCGCCGGTGAAGAGGCCGCCAAGGCTGCCGCCGCAGCAGCCAACGATGGGTCTGGCGATCGCACTGACGGCCCTGAGGCCGCAGGAGCGTCAGGCGCTACGCCGACCGCCGACCCTTCCGCCGCTGCCGCTGCGTCGGGCTCCGAAGGGCCCCAGCCGGGCGTCTACTTGAAGGACAGCAATGGCGTCTTCATCAACCTCCCCTGGGCGTCAACGTCCAGGGCGCCGGTCGAAGGAGAAAACTATAACGTGGAGGTGCTCGCCTCCGCTGGGCTGACACTGGTCGATGCGCCCAGCAGCAGCAGCGACGAGCTTGAGGAGGAGCGACTGCTGCGGAAGCTGTTGTCGCTCTACCGCGCTCGGCAAGCCAAGCTGGAATCCCGCAAAGCGCTTGCCGCGAAGGCGGGAGCCGACATTGAGAAGGGCGTGGCGGAGCTCCGCGACATCAACCAGGCAGCTCTCCGGTCCCTGGCGGAGGAGCGGGAGCAGCTCGAGGAGGCGCAGAAGGCCTTCCTCCTCGAGAAGGCTGACGTCGAGGAGCAATAACGGCTAGCCGCTGAGAAGCTGTCGGCGCAGGAGGGTGAATTGGCGCAGCGGAAGGTCAACCTCGATAGCCACGAGGAGGAGCTTGCCACGCACGAGCGAACACTTGGCGGAGCTATCAAGCAAGCGGAGGATGCTGCCGCAGCCGCCGAGGCCGCCAAGAAGGAGCTGGAGATGAAGGTAGCGCAGCTGGAGGCCGACCTCAAGGCGAGCGGTGAAGAGCTTGCCACGCTCAAGCATGAGCGCGAGAAGGACGCCTACACCTTTGGCGAGCTGCAGGGTCGTCTCGCCGAGAAGATCAAGGAGCTTGGCGCCGCCAAGGACTCCAACGCCGATCAGGGAGCAGGAGGCGGCCCTGAAGAAGGAAATCAAGACCGACAAGGCGCTGCTGGAGAGCATTGCTGCCACCCAGAACACCTTCAGGGAGAATGTGGAGCAGTGGACAGAGGGTCTTGTGAATGCTGCCACAGATATTGACAGGGAGCTGGCGCAGCTGGGGATGGAGGATCTCGGGTATCCCTCCGACGAGAACCTCCAATCCAGCACCAAGCTCACCTTGTTCTTCAAAGGCGTGGCGACGGCCCTTCAGCGACTCTGGGAGAGGATCCCAAAGCAGCTGGCCGACGAGTCGCGCAAGATCTGCGCGGGAGCTCTTCAAAAAGTGTTGGTGAAGGTAGCCTTCCGCAACCCGGGTCTCAACCTCACCAACGTCCTCAGATCCCTGCCGGCGGAAGCTGATCTGGAGGCGCTCAAGGACCTTGTCGCACCCATTGTGGACAAGGTGAGCGGGATCAAGAGGGTTGAGGGCGATCGCGTGGACTAGGCCGCCCATTTTCTTCTTTTCTTGTCGCTGCTGATCATCTATGAAAACAGTCTATTAGAGCCGCGACAAGCTATTTTGTAATATAACTCTATTTTGGGCAGCGATTGCAATGTTATTTCCTTTACTGGATTCCTTCCTTTGTATGTTTTTGCCCTACGCTTTTAGGGAACTTGCCGGCGCAGGCACCCTCGCCGCGAGCGCTGAGTGCGGGACGTCAGCAGCCTGCTGGCAGTGCCGTTGCCGACAAGAAACCTTGTCGTAACTAGTCGCAGCTTGCTTAAGTTGTTGAGCGAACTCGAAACAAAGTAAGGGCACGACTCTAGTCGCAGCACACTTAAACTGTTGAGCGAACTCGAAACAAAGTAAGGGCGCAACTAGCCACGAGTCGGTTCCTTCGCGCACAGGTTTTCCATACAAAGCATGGTCGTTTAAGGAAGATAACTTAAAATTTTAAAAACATCTGATTGCTCAAACTTTGGCAACTTAGCTTTTCTGTCTTTTGCTTCCCGGCAAGGCGAAACTTTCTTGAACGACGCCTGGTCCATACCATTATCTTCCCCTTCCCCCCTCCCCCGGCAAACTTGTGGGCGAAGGAACCTTCATTTCCTTAAGAAAAAAGGAAGTAGAGAAAATATTGATATGGAGCCTTATGGCTCGTTATTGCTTACCAGGGGTGTTCGCTGCACAAAGTGTCAGATAACTCATGCAAAAAAATAAAAAGCATGAAATTGACAAGATGTGCGGAGCACATGAGCTTTATTTATGCACAGGGTCTGTGCCTAGCTTTGTACAAAGGATTACATCCAACAGCGGCAAGACTTGTACAAAAGATGGTTGCTGGAGCAGGGTCCGGCAACCGCGCCTTACGGGTAAAACTTACGAAGATGCTCAATGTTCCAGGAGTTGCTCACCGGAATGCCATCTTCGGTCTCAAGGCGGACAGCGCCAGGCCTAGTGACTCGTTTCACCCGGTAAGGGCCTTCCCACTTCGGCGTCAACTTGTTGGAATTCTTGGCGGACTGAACGCGCCGAAGAACAAGGTCGCCTTCCTCGAGACTTCTGGCGTTAACTTTGCGGCTATGGTAGCGGCACAAAGCTTGGTGGTAGCGAGTAGCTCGTACAGCAGCCTGAAGACGGTCTTCCTCAAGGAGCAGCGCGTCATCTTGTCGCAGCTGCTCTTGCTCAAGCTCATCATAAGTGAGCACTCGAGGCGACCCGTATACGAGTTCCCTGGGGAGAACTGCCTCTGCTCCATAGACTAGAGCGAAAGGTGTCTGGCCAGTGGCTCGATTTGGCATCGTCCTGATCGACCAGAGAACCACCGGCAGCTCCTCAATCCAGTTTCTTCCGCACCCGTGCAGCCTGTCGAAAGTCCTGGTCTTGAGTCCACGCAGCACTTCAGCATTTGCCCTCTCCGCTTGACCGTTACTCCTGGGGTGAGCAACAGAAGCAAAGCAGACCTTGGCACCAAGATCTTGGACGTACTGCATGAAGGTGCGGCTCGTGAATTGCGTACCGTTGTCGGTGATGATCCTGTTAGGGATCCCGAAGCGACAAACAATCGACCTAAAGAACTTGACTGCCGACTGTGCTGTTACCTTCCTCACTGCTTCCACTTCCGGCCACTTTGTGAACTTGTCGATTGCAACGTACAAGTACTCAAAGCCCCCGACTACTCAGGGGAAAGGGCCGAGGATGTCGAGCCCCCAGACCGAAAATGGCCAGGATAAAGGGATCATCTGGAGAGCTTGAGATGGCTGGCGTATTTGCTTGGAATGGAACTGGCACGCTTCACACTTGGTTACTTGTGCAGTTGCATCCTGGAGGGCTGTCGGCCAAAAGAAACCTTGCCGGAATGCTTTGCCGGCAAGTGCTCTTGCGCCAATGTGGTGACCACAAATGCCTCCATGTATCTCGACCAACAGCTTCTGTCCATCTTCCCGGTGAATACACTTCAATTTCACACCGTTGAGTCTTCTTCTGTACAGTGCGTTGTCGACAAACTGGTACATACTTGACTGTCGGGCTACTCTTTCCGCTTCTTCTTGCTCTTCGGGAAGTTCTCCTGTCTGAAGGAAACGGACGATCTGTTGTGCCCATGCTGGAGCTTGTGGCTCGACAACAAGGACTAAAGGCACATCTGCTGCTGTGGGAACATCTGCTTCTATGGCGAGAAACTGCGGCTCAGCCGGAGCTTGACGTTCCCCGGCAAGCTTGCCGGAGCAAAACTTGTCGGGAGCGTCTGCTTCAACGGAACAAACCCTGCGGTTTGCCGGAGCAGACTGCTCCCCAGCACTCTTGGTGTTGATCTTGGGGACCTTCTTGGCGGCGGCTTCGGGAAGCTCTGCCGGAAAATAGTCACCAGAAATTAACTTCCTCTTCTTGATCTGTCCAATTGATGGCATCACAGATGGTTGAGTCAGCTTGAGCACAAAGATCCCTGGTTCCACAGGTAACTTAAGTGCTGCGCACTTTGACAGGCCATCGGCAATGTCGTTCTGAGCTCTTGGAACATGTTCCATCTGTAGGCCGACAAAGTGCTCTTCTAGCTTCCTCACTTCATCAACGTAAGGTTCCATCAACGGACTCTGATAACTCTTATTCACTTGGCGGACGACAAGCTGCGAGTCACCCCTGACAATGAGCTTCTTGATCCCAAGGTCTGCCGCGATCCTGAGACCGGCAAGCAATCCTTCATACTCTGCAGTATTGTTTGTTGCTTGCTCCTTGGGAAAGTGCATCTGGACTACGTACTTAAGGTGCTCTCCGGTGGGTGCGACAAGCAGCACGCCAGCACCGGCGCCTTGCAGCGAGAAGGCACCATCAAAGTACATCAGCCACTCTTTGCTTGCTTCCTTGACGGGGATGCTCGTCTCTGGAATTTCTTCATCTGGTGTTGGCGTCCACTCTGCTATGAATTCTGCCAATGCTCTGCTTTGGATAGTTGAAGTGCTCTCAAACTTGAGGCCAAAGCTTGACAGTTCCAGTGCCCACTCAACAATCCTGCCTGTTGCTTCTGGATTCTGCAGTATCCTCTTCAGCGGAAAACGAGTGACAACTGTTATCTCATGTGCTTGGAAGTAATGGCGCAGCTTTCTCAAGGCCATGAGAAGGCTGAAAAGCAATTTCTGCACACCAGAGTACCTTGACCTAGCTGCCTGCAGAAGGGAACTGACAAAGTAGACTGGGCGCTGCACCATTTTCTTCTGTATCTCCTCGGGTGCCTGCGCAGATCCATCTTTGCCGGGACCAAAGCTTGTCGGGGAAGCCCCCTGCTTGTCGCTGGATGCGCTCACCGTGGTTGCTGGCTCATCATCTGCCTCCCTCTCCACTACTAACGCAGCACTAACCACTTGATTGGTTGCCGCCAGATACAGCAGCAACTTCTCTTGTGGCTTAGGTGCGACAAGTATTGGAGTGGAGGACAGGTATCTCTTCAAGTCCTGCAGCGCATCCTCCGCTTCCGGAGTCCATCTCATTGGACCTGCCTTTTTCAAAATTTTGAAAAACGGCAGGGCGCGCTCAGCAGACTTAGAGATAAACCTGCTGAGAGCCGCCACGCAGCCGGCAAGTCTCCGTACATCCTTGACGCGCTTCGGTGCTTCAATCTGCTCAATGGCCTTGATCTTGTCGGGATTGGTTTCAATTCCCCGCTGAGACACGAAGAACCCGAGAAGCTTGCCGGAAGGGACTCCAAACACGCACTTCTCGGGGTTGAGCTTGAGGCTGATCTTGCGTAGATTTGCAAAAGTCTCTTCTAAATCTTGAATCAGAGTTGCTTTGTCCCTGCTCTTGACCACTATATCATCCATGTAGGCTTCCACATTTCTGCGTATTTGTGGCTCAAAAGCAGTATGGACTACCCTTGCAAATGTTGAATCAGCATTCTTTAAACCGAAAGGCATCCGTATGAAACAGTACGTGCCACAGGGAGTGATGAATGCGGTTTTCTCCTCATCCTCTTCTGCCATGAAGATCTGATGGTATCCTGAGTATGCGTCAAGAAATGAAAGCAAGTCACATCCGGCCGTGGAGTCAACAATCTGGTCGATGCGCGGCAAGGGAAATGGGTCTTTGGGACAAGCTTTATTGACATCGGTAAAGTCGATACAAAGCCTCCATTTCCCGTTTGCCTTGCGCACGACTACAGGATTGGCCAACCACGTAGGATGGAGCACTCCTCTGACAAGGCCTGCTGCTTCCAACTTCTTGATCTCTTCTGCGATGAATTCTTGGCGCTCCACTGCTTGCTTTCTGACTTTCTGCTTGACGGGCCGCGCATGAGGACAGACGGCAAGGTGCTGCTCAATTACTTTCCTGGGAACACCGGGGATGTCAGACGGTTGCCACGCAAACACATCGACATTCGCCCGCAGGAAAGCAATGAGCGCGCTTTCCTATTTAGGGTCGAGAGTGGCACTAATGGTGAAAGTACCACCAGTGCCGTCCTCCTTGGCGGACACCTTCTTGGTCGCTGGCGGAGCTGCCATTGTCTTCTTACACTTGCCGGTGGAGCTCGATGGTGCGTCCTCGACGGTAGCGCAGCACTCCAAAGAGGTGCGCTTGCCGGAGTGGGCATCAGAACTCTTGCCAGACTTGGTCTTCTTCTTCCCCCCGGGAGCTTCAGCGGCAAGTGTCTCGCGATCGATTGCGGCTGCTGCTTCCCGGTAGATCTTGTCGGCACAGATAAGAGCATCTTTCTTGTCGCCAGGGACAGAGATGACACTTATCGGGCCTGGCATCTTCAGCATGTTGTACGCGTAGTGAGAGGCCGCCATGAACTTGGCGAGCGCTGGACGACCGAGAATCCCGTTGTAAGGCAATGGAAAATCGGCAACGTCAAAAGTGATCCTCTCAGTCCTGAAGTTCAACTCGCTGCCAAATGTCACCGGCAGCATGATCTTCCCCTTCGGCTTGCTCCTTCCCGGGTTGATTCCTTGGAATGTGTCGGTCTCTTCGAGCTCGCTGTCAGGGACCTGGAGTTTCCTGAGCACAGCGGAGGAGATCAGGTTCAAGCCGGCCCCGCCGTCAACTAGCATCTTAGTGACCTTGAGGTTGCGGATAGTTGGTGAAACCAACATCGGCAAGCACCCGACAGCAGTTGTGCGATCAGGGTGGTCCTCAATATCAAAGATGATAGGCGTGCTGGACCATTTCAGAAGCTTGCGTGACTCAACGGGTGGTTCTGCCGCATTGACTTCCCGCACCCACTGCTTGAGTTGGCGGTGTGAAGTATGCAGAGAAGCACCACCGCCAACGCACAAGACCTCTGTGGCTTCCTGGAATTCCTCCTCACTGGTCTCGTCATCATCCATGTCTTCGTCATCGTCGCGGCCGTGGGGAGGTCTGTCTCCTTGCCGCTGCTTGGCCTTGCCGCGGCGTCCTCCCCGGCCGGTGCACTTCGCGCCGGATCCTCCAGCACCTCCTTGGGCTTTCTCCTTGTCGCGTCGCTCATATTCGGCCTTTTGCAGCTCAACAAGCTGCTCGACCTTCTTGCAGCTCTGGAGGTCATGGCCCTTGGTGCGGTGGATCTTGCAGTACTGTTTGTTGGTGCCGTCCTACTTGTCGGCGGCCGCCACAGCCTGGCAGTTGGCGCATGCAGCAACCTCCTTGCCGGAGCTACCAGCCATGGCTTTCTTGGCGCCACCTTCGTTGCCGGACTGCTCAACAACTAGCACGTCTTTACCTTTCCTCTTCATGTTGTTTCGCCGCCGGCTTTTCTTTGCCGGGGCAGCATCATCGCTGTCAGATCCTCCTGTTCCTGTATTCTCTCCGGGGAGTTTCCTCCCTTCCTCAGCACGTGCACACCTGTCGGCCAGGGCATACAGCTCACTGACGTCTCTGATCTTGCACATTGCCATCTCCTCCCGCATCCTGCGGTTACGCATGTTCTGATGGAACGCGCTGATGACTGCGGCAGGGTGGACGTCTGGGATGTTGCGTTGCACATGGCTGAATCTCTGGATGTACTTGCGCAGGGGCTCTCCTTCCTTCTGGGCGAGCAGATGAAGATCACTCTCCTGGCCATGAGGTTTGTGGCCGCCTGTAAAGGCGCCGACAAACTGATTGGCATAGGTCCGCCGAGGAAGATATGGAGTTGTCCGGCAAGTGCATGAGCCAGGACCTGACGTTGGGCTTGAGCACCAGCGGGAAGTAGTTTGCAAGGATCTTGTCGTCGCGCCCCCCAGCAGCTTGCACCGCGATGGTGTAGATGCTGAGGAAATCCGACGGACGCAACTTGCCGTCGTACTTCTCGTGTACGTATGGCTTGAAATTCTTCGTGCTGGGCCACTGGACTTGCCGCAGCTCACGGGTAAACGCAGGGCAACCTACCGCGTACGGCAGGTCGCCTGGTTCCCCTGGCGCATGCATGTCGACAGTGGGCCCAGCGCGCTGATCTGACTGACGCCGCGCTTCTCTTCGGCGCTCGATACGAGTACGAGCGTCTTCTTGCCGTCGTTCGTGAAGAACTTGGCGTTGATCGCGACGAGCTCGTGGATCCGATGACGCGATGGAGTCGCTGTCGAGGTGGATCCGGTGAGGTGGCGATCTTGGCCTCCGCGGCGGAGAGTGCACGGTGGTTGCACGCCCACCAATTTTGTCGCCATTGGCCCGCGTTTGGCTGACTCGCCGCGGCTGCGATATACTCGGCTGCCGCGGAGTGTCGCCGTTGGCAAAGCCGATGAGACTCTGAATGGTGGCCCTCCAGTCGTCGATCTTGTCCGCCATTGGAGGGTAATCTAGGAGCAGTTGGGCTCGTGCCAAAGCCTCTACTGGAGTGGCGGGTAGCAGTGGCGAACGGTGTGTGGAGCGGGATATGCTTGAACTTCTAACTATGTTAGAAGGAGCAGTATCCCGTCCAGGCGACCGTGCCTCGCTCGTGCCAGCATGTTGGCGTGCATGCTGGCCTTGAGCATCCCGAGATCCACCAGCTCGATCCGGGTCCAGCGAGCGGATGGTACTGTGAGTACCATGTCGCTGCCGGTTCCGCGCCTCCTGAGATGAGCGCGATGGATGTGCGGACGCCGAGGTCTGCGCATCCTTGTCCTTGGACCTGGCGGCACCGTGAGCTCCCTCGTCGACGCCCGTTCTTCCGCCGGCGTCTTCCCCACCAGCCGTTTGCTCCGGCGGTGGTGGGTTTGTCGCGGACGGGTCAGCTGCCTCCGAAGCCTTCTTCTTCGGCGGCATGTCGATGAAGATGATGAAGATCTAGCTCGTGTGAATGCCGGATCAGGTTCACACAACCTCGATGCCCCCTACCTGGCGCGCCAAAGATGTCGGGGAAACTGATCCACGAGCACCTATGGGGACCGAGCCCCTTTCGGTTCGGCGGGGGGCGGAGGTCGCACGAAGAGCAGATCGAGGCGGAGCACACGAGCAGTTTACCCAGCTTCGGAGCTCTCCGGAGAGATAATACTCCTACTGCTGCTTTGTGGTTTGTATTGAGTTCTTGCTCGGGAGCGCTGAGTGCTACAGTACACACAAGCGGCTAACGAGACCGAGCGTGCTTCTGTCCTCTCCCCCTACGTTACGCATGGGCCTCCTTTTATATGCTCAAGGGGTCTCCAACAGGTGGCAACGTAGACAAGGGCAAAAATGGAAAAGGTGTTGCGGTTGGTACAGCTACCTGCACAGTGTATCCTACCTAACCCTGACGGCAGGGGACAAGGGCATTAAATGCCCGTCTACATCGCCCAAACAGTGCATAAAAGGGACCGTCAGGGACGCCACCGCTCGCCACGATGGCGATCTTGTCAGCGCCGCTTGCCACAGTGCACCCCTGGCTGCACAGCCTCCCGCCACGTACGCCTGGAAGGGTCCCAGAGCGACACGTTGGTGGGTGTGCTGGAGCGTGGGTACAGAGTGGATGCTAGCCGCGGCAAACGCCTTGCCGCGGCCGTTGTCTTGTCGCGTCCGGGAGCTTGTCGCTCGCCGGGTCTTGCCGGGACACGTGGCGCGTCGCGGCAAGTTCCTTGAGATGCCTTGGTTGGCCTTCCCAGCAAGCTCCTCTTGCCGGGGTCTTGTGCCTTGAGTGGCCTTCCCGGCAAGCTCCTCTTGCCGGAGCCTTGTCTTCTTGGCTTGAATACTTTGTTCTTGAATGGCTCAAAAGGAACCACAGAGGATATTGGCGGTCACCCGGCAAGCCTTGCCGCGGGACGCTACGACTGCCCGTGCACAAGTTCGGGATACTAGGGTACCCCTACTCTAGTACACCGACAGTGGATTGTACAAATGTCCCATACACCTGCAAATAGACAAAACACAAAAGTGTGTGAAGTATTTTTGTTCTGGATAATATAAATAGATTATTGAATAGTTGACACTAGAAATCACCTGACAAATATGCATGTATGCAATATTTTTGATCGTATCCAAGGTAGTCATGTCCTCATCACCTGGACTAAGGGGTCCTCGGGCGTCCGTCCTGTTTGACATGGGCCGGACTGATGCGCTGTGAACATACCAAGACCGAAGACTTCACCCGTGTCCGGATGGGACTCTCCTTGGCACGGAAGGCAAGCTTGGAGATCAAGTATGTAGATTCCTTTCTTTGTAACCGACCTTTTGTAACCCTAGATCCTCCAAGTGTCTATATAAACCAGAGGGTTTAGTCCGGAGGGAGATATTCATTACCATAGTCATACAGGTTAGGCTTTTAGGGTTTAGCCATTACTATCTCGTGGTAGATCAACTCTTGTAATACTCATATTCAACAAGATCAATCAAGCAGGAAGTAGGGTATTACCTCCATAGAGAGGCCCCGAACCTGGGTAAACATCGTGTCCCCTGTCTCCTATTACCACCGACCCTAGACGCACAGTTCAGGACCCCCTACCCGAGATCACGGTTTTGACACCGACAACAAGAAAAAAACTTGAAAGCAATAAGAGGCAATGGATATCGTTTCGTCCCCAAAGGTGGGATGTTCCCTACCGAAAACCATCATGCTTGTTGTGAGAAGCTCCGGTTTGTGAGAAGCATATACCCAAACCAGCCCCAAATGGGACATAATTTGTACCACGACATGTTGATGCCGCTCCATGATAGCATGCCAAGTTTCATGAATTTCAAAGAGTTTTGGATTTACTAGAATTTAAAAACAGGCATCTCACTGTTTTGCCGGCAATCAACGGTGCCATGGTGTTTGAAATTCATTCCCATTTCTTGCATGGGACCTAAGCATGCACCCAAGGAGACATATTTGATTTTTCAATGAATTTGTATGCACTGGAGAATGCGCATGTAGTTCAAATTTGAATTATGCACATAAATGCATTGAAAACTCAGTTAATGCATAAAAATGTCCAAACGTAAAAATCACAAAAATTCACACAAGACTCCTGTTGTTCTATGTTGACACGAGAAAAAAACTTGAAAGCAATAAGAGGCAATGGATATCGCTTCGTCCCCAAAGGTGGGATGTTCGCTACCGAAAACCATCATGCTTGTTGTGAGAAGCTCCGGTTTGTGAGAAGCATATACCCAAACCTGCCCCAAATGGGAAAAGATTTGTACCACGACATGTTGATGCCGCTCCATGATAGCATGCCATGTTTCATGAATTTCAGACGAGTTTTGGATTTACTAGAATTTAAAAACCAAGCATCTCACTGTTTTGCCGGCAATCAACGGTGCCATGGTGTTTGAAATTCATTCCCATTTTTTCATGGGACCTAAGCATGCACCCAAGGACACATATTTGATTTTTCAACAAATTTATATGCACTGGAGCATCATGTAGTTCAAATTTGAATTATGCACATAAATGCATTGAAAACTTATTGAATGCATAAAATGTCCAAACGAACCACGAAAAATCACAAAAATTCACACAGCACTCCTGTTGTTCTATGTAGACGCGAGAGAAGAACTTGAAAGCAATAAGAGGTAATGGATATCGTTCCATCCCCAAAGGTGGGACGTTCCCTACCGATAACCATCATGCTTGTTGTGAGAAGCTCCGGGTTGTGAGAAGCATATTCCCAAACCTGCCCCAAATGGGACAAAATTTGAACCACGGCATGTCGATGCCGCTCCATGACAGCATGCCAAGTTTCATGAATTTCAGACGAGTTTTGGATTTGCTAGAATTTAAAAACGAGGCATCTCACTATTTTGCCGGCAATCAACGGTGCCCTGGTGTTTGAAATTCATTCTCGTTTCTTGCATGTGACCTAAGCATGCACCCAAGTACACAGATTTGATTTTCAACGAATTTATATGCACTCGAGAATGCGCATGTAGTTCAAATTTGAATTATGCACATAAATGCATTGAAAACTCAGTTATTGCATAAAAATGTCCAAACGAACCCTGAAAAATCACAAAAAATCACACAACACTCATGTTGTTCTATGTTGGCACGAGAAAAAAAATTGAAAGCAATAAGAGCCAATGGATATCGTTTCGTCCCCAAAGGTGGGACATTCCCTAACAAAAACCATCATGCTTGTTGTGAGAAGCTCCGGTTTGTGAGAAGCATATACCCAAACCTGCCCCAAATGGGACAAAATTTGTACCACGACATGTTTATGCCGCTCCATGATAGCATGCCAAGTTTCATGAAATTCAGACGAGTTTTGGATTTACTAGAATTTAAAAACCAGGCATCTCACTATTTTGCCAGCAATCAACGGTGCCCCATTGTTTGAAATTCATTCCCATTTCTTGCATGGGACCTAAGCATGCACCCAAGGACACATATTTGATTTTTCAACAAATTTATATGCACTAGAGCATGCACATGTAGTTCAACTTCCAATTATGCACATAAATGCATTTAAAACTCAGTTAATGCATAAAAATGTCCAAGCGAACCCCGTAAAATCACAAAAATTCACACTACACTCCTGTTGTTCTATGTTGACACGAGAAAAAAACATGAAAGCAATAAGAGGCAATGGATATCGTTTCTCCCCAAAGGTAGACGTTCCCTACCGAAAACCATCATGCTTGTTATGAGAAGCTCCGGTATGTGAGAAGCATATACCCAAACCTGCCCCAAATGGAACAAAATTTGTACCACGACATGTTGAATTCGCTCCATGATAGCATGCCAAGTTTCATGAATTTCAGACGAGTTTTGGATTTACTAGAATTTAAAAACTAGGCATCTCACTGTTTTGCCGGCAATCAACGGTGCCCTGGTGTTTGAAACTCATTCCCATTTCTTGCATGGGACCTAAGCATGCACCCAAGGACACAGATTTGATTTTTTCAACAAAATTATATGCACTGGAGCATGCGCATGTAGTTGAAATTTAAAGTATGCACATAAATGCATTGAAAACTCGGTTAATTCATAAAATGTCCAAACGAACCCTGAAAAATCACAAAAGTTCACACAACACTCCTGTTGTTCTATGTTGACACAAGTGAGGGAGTCCTGGACTAAGGGGTCCTCGGGCATCCGGCCTGTTAGCCATGGGCCGGACTGATGGGCTGTGAAGATACCAAGACCGAAGACTTTACCCGTGTCCGGATGGGACTCTCCTTGGCATGGAAGGCAAGCTTGGCGATCAAGTATGTAGATTCCTTTCTTTGTAACCGACCTTGTGTAACCCTAGATTCTCCCGGTGTCTATATAAACCAGAGGATTTAGTCCGGAGGGAGATATTCATTACCATAGTCATACAGGCTAGGCTTTTAGGGTTTAGCCATTACGATCTCGTGGTAGATCAACTCTTGTAATACTCATATTCATCAAGATCAATCAAGCAGGAAGTAGGGTATTACCTCCATAGAGAGGCCCTGAACCTGGGTAAACATCGTGTCCCCTGTCACCTGTTACCATCGACCCTAGACGCACAGCTCAGGACCCCCTACCCGAGATCTGCTGGTTTTGACACCGACAACAAGAAAAAATACTTGAAAGCAATAAGAGGCAATGGATATCATTTCGTCCCCAAAGGTGGGACGTTCCCTAATGAAAACCATCATGCTTGTTGAGAGAAGCTCTGGTTTGTGAGAAGCATATACCCAAACCTGCCCCAAATGGGACACAATTTGTACCACGACATGTTGATGCCGCTCCATGATAGCATGCCAAGTTTCATGAATTTCAGACGAGTTTTGGATTCACTAGAATTTAAAAATAGGCATCTCACTGTTTTGCCGGCAATCAACGATGCCATGGTGTTTGAAATTCATTCCCATTTCTTGCATGGGACCTAAGCATGCACCCAAGGAGACATATTTGATTTTTCAATGAATTTGTATGCACTGGAGCATGCGCATGTAGTTCAAATTTGGATTATGCACATAAATGCATTGAAAACTCAGTTAATGCATAAAAATGTCCAAACGTAAAAATCACAAAAATTAACACAAGACTCCAGTTGTTCTATGTTGACACGAGAAAAAAACATGAAAGCAATAAGAGGCAATGGATATCGTTTCGTCCCCAAAGGTGGGACGTTGGCTACCGATACGTCTCCAACGTATCTATAATTTTTGATTGTTCCATGATATTATATTATCTGTTTTGGATGTTTATGGGCCTTATTAGACACGTTTATATCACTTTTGGGACTAACCTATTAACCCAGAGCCCAGTGCCAGTTCCTGTTTTTTCCCTTGTTTCAGTGTTTCGAAGAAAAGGAATATCAAACGGAGTCGAAACGGAATGAAACCTTCTAGAGAAGTTATTTTTAGAAGGAAAGCAACCCGGGAGACTTGGAGTCCACGTCAAGAAAGAAACGAGGAAGCCACGAGGTAGGGGGCACGCCCACCCCCCAAGGGCGAGCCCTCCACCCTCGTGGCTCCCCTGACGTACTTCTTCCTCCTATATATACCCATATACCCTAAAACGATCGGGGAACAGAATAGATCAGGAGTTCCGCCGCCGCAAGCCTCTGTAGCCACCAAAAGTCAATCGGGACCCTGTTCCGGCACCCTGCCGGAGGGGGAAACCCTCACCGATGGCCATCTTCATCATCCCGGCGCTCTCCATGATGAGGAGGGAGTAGTTCACCCTCGGGGCTGAGGGTATGTACCATTAGCTATGTGTTTGATCTCTCTCTCTCTCTCGTGTTCTTGATTTGGCACGATCTTGATGTATCGCGAGCTTTGTTATTATAGTTGGATCTTATGTTTCTTCTCCCCCTCTACTCTCTTGTAATGGATTGAGTTTTCCCTTTGAAGTAATCTTATCAGATTAAGTCTTTAATGACTTGAGAACACTTGATGTATGTCTTGCCGTTCGTATCTGTGATGACAATGGGATATCACGTGATTCACTTGATGTATGTCTTGGTGATCAACTTACGGGTTCCACCCATGAACCTATGCATAGGGGTTGGCACATGTTTTCGTCTTGATTCTCCGGTAGAAACTTTGGGGCACTCTTTGAAGTACTTTGTGTTGGTTTGAATAGATGAATCTGAGATTGTGTGATGCATATCGTATAATCATACCCATGGATACTTGAGGTGACATTGGAGTATCTAGGTGACATTAGGGTTTTGGTTGATTTGTGTCTTAAGGTGTTATTCTAGTACGAACTCTAGGGCTGTTTGTGACACTTATAGGAATAGGCCAATGGATTGATTGGAAAGAATAACTTTGAGGTGGTTTCGTACCCTATCATAATCTCTTCGTTTGTTCTCCGCTATTGGTGGCTTTGGAGTGAATCTTTGTTGCATGTTGAGGGATAGTTATTTGATCCAATTATGTTATTATTGTTGAGAGAACTTGCACTAGTGAAAGTATGAACCCTAGGCCTTATTTCCTATCATTGCAATACCGTTTATGCCCACTTTTATCTTTAGTTACCTTGCTGTTTTTATATTTTCAGATTACAAAAACCTATATCTACCATCCATATTGCACTTGTATCACCATCTCTTCGCCGAACTAGTGCACCTATACAATTTACCATTGTATTGGGTGTGTTGGGGACACAAGAGACTCTTTGTTATTTGGTTGCAGGGTTGCTTGAGAGAGACCATCTTCATCCTACGCCTCCCATGGATTGATAAACCTTAGGTCATCCACTTGAGGGAAATTTTCTACTGTCCTACAAACCTCTGCACTTGGAGGCCCAACAACGTCTACAAGGATAAGGTTGCGTAGTAGACATCAAGCTCTTTTCTGGCACCGTTGCCGGGGATGTGAGTGCTTGAAGGTATATCTTTAGATCTTGCAATCGAATCTTTTAGTTTCTTGTTTTATAACTAGTTTAGTTTATAAAAGAAAACTACCAAAAAATGGAATTAAGGGTGCCTCATATGCTTCATCTTTTTAATGTCTTTTGTGAGTATGATGGAAAGGAAAATTGTGCCAAAGTGTTAGAAGAAGAATGCATTAAAATGTTTGGCACTAAATCTTTGTATGATGAGCATGATTGCAATGTTGTTAGTATGAATTCTTTGAATATCCATGATGCTAATGATATGCAAAGCCACAAGCTTGGAGAAGCTATGTTTGATGAAGATGATATTTTTTGTCCCCCAAGCTTTGATGAGCAAATTTACTATGATGAAGGCATGCCTCCTATCTATGATGATTATTGTGACGACACATATGCTTTAAAGAATAATGATGACCATTAAACTTGTCATCTTGATATTAATTTTCAATCATATGATAGTTATTTTGTTGAGTTTGCTCCCACTACTATTCATGAGAAGAATTTTGCTTATGTGGAGAGTAATAAAATTTCTATGCTAGTAGATCATGAAAAGAATGCTTTAGGTGCTGGTTATATTGTTGAATTCATTCATGATGCTACTGAAAATTATTATGTGGGAGGAATATAGGCTTGTAGGAATTGCAATAATATCAAGTTTCCTCTCTATGTGCTTAAAGTTTTGAAGTTATGCTTGTTTTGCCTTCCTATGCTAGTTGATTATTGTTCCAATTAGTTGTTTGCTCACAAAATCCCTTGCATAGGAAGTGGGTTAGACTTAGATGTGCTAGTAATACTCTTCATGATGCTCGCTTTATGTTTCAATTCTTATCTTTTATGTGAGCATCATTGAAATCATCATGCCTAGCTAGGGGCGTTAAACGTTAGCGCTTGTTGGGAGGCAACCCAATTTTATTTTAGTTTCTTGCTTTTTGGTTCTGTTTAGTAGTAAATAACCCATATAGCTTCTGTTAAGATGTGGTTTTATGTTTTAATTAGTGTTTTAGCCAAGTAGAACCTTTGGGAAGACTTGGGTGAAGTCTTTATGATCATGCTGTCAAAAACAGAAACTTTAGCGCTCGCGAGATTAGCTAAAACTTTTTACTGGAGAGTGATATTTAGTTGATTATTTTTGCAGATGATTACTAGACAAATTCCTCAGGTCCACCGATTTATTTTAGAATTTTTGGAGTTCCAGAAGTTTGCGTTAGTTACAGATTACTACAGACTGTTCTGTTTTTGACAGATTCTGTTTTCATTGTGTTGTTCGCTTATTTTGATGAATCTATGGCTAGTAAAATAGTTTATAAACCATAGAGAAGTTGGAATACAGTAGGTTTAACACCAATATAAATAAATAATGTGTTCATTACAATACCATGAATTGGTGTTTTGTTTTCTTTTGCTAACGGAGCTTACGAGTTTTCTGTTAAGTTTTGTGTTGTGAAGTTTTCAAGTTTTGGGTAGAGATTCGATGGACTATGGAATAAAGAGTGGGAAGAGCCTAATCTTGGGGATTACCAAGGCACCCCAAGGTAATATTCAAGGATAACCAAGAGCCTAAGCTTGGGGATGCCCCGAAAGGCATCCCCTCTTTCGTCTTTGTTCATCGGTAACTTTACTTGGAGCTATAATTTTATTCACCACATGATATGTGTTTTGCTTGGAGTGTCATTTTATTTTCTTTTATTTTGCTTCCTGTTTGAATAAAGTACCAAGATCTGAAATTCTTAAAATGGGAGAGTCTTCACATAGTTGCATAATTATTCGACTATTCATTGATCTTCACTTATATCTTTTGGAGTAGTTTGTTGTTTGCTCTAGTGCTTCACTTATATCTTTTAGAGCACGGTGGTGGATTTGTTTTATAGAAACTATTGATCTCTAATACTTCACTTAGATTATTTTAAGAGTCTTAAATAGCATGGTAATTTGCTTAAATAATCCTAATATGCTAGGTATTCAAGATTAGTAAAAACTTTCTTATGACTATTTTGAATAAGTAAGAGAAGTTTGATGATTGATGATTGTTTTGAGACATGGAGGTAGTGATATCAAAGTTGTGCTAGTTGAGTAGTTGTGAATTTGAGAAATACTTGTGTTGAAGTTTGCAAGTCCCGTAGCATGCACGTATGGTAAACGTTATGTAACAAATTTGAAACATGAGGTGTTCTTTGATTGTCTTCCTTACGAGTGGCGGTCGGGGACGAGCGATGGTCTTTTCCTACCAATCTATCCCCCTAGGAGCATGCGCGTAGTGCTTGGTTTTTGATGACTTGTAGATTTTTGCAATAAGTATGTGAGTTCTTTATGACTAATGTTGAGTCCATGGATTATACGCACTCTCACCCTTCCATCATTGCTAGCCTCTTCGGTACCGTGCATTGCCCTTTCCCACATTGAGAGTTGGTGCAAACTTCGCCGGTGCATACAAACCCCGTGATATGATACGCTCTTTCACACATAAACCTTCTTATATCTTCCTCAAAACAGCCACCATACCTACCTGTTATGGCATTTCCATAGCCATTCTAAGATATATTGCCATGCAACTTTCCACCATTCTGTTTATCATGACACATTCATCATTGTCATATTTCTTAGCATGATCATGTAGTTGACATAGTATTTGTGGCAAATCCATCATTCATAATTCTTTCATACATGCCACTCTTGATTCTTTGCATATCACGGTACACCGCCAGAGGCATTCATATAGAGTCATACTTTGTTCTAGTATCGAGTTGTAATCATGGAGTTGTAAATAAATAGAAGTGTGATGATCATCATTTAATAGAGCATTGTCCCAATAAAAAAAGGAGAAAGGCCAAAAAAGTCCCAAAAAAGAGAAATAAAATGGGGCAATGCTACTATCCTTATTTCCACACTTGTGCTTCAAAGTAGCACCATGATCTTCATGAAAGAGAGTCTCTTGTTTTGTCACTTTCATATACTAGTGGGAATTTTTCATTATAGAACTTGGCTTGTATATTCCAACAATGGGCCTCCTCAAGTGCCCTAGGTCTTCGTGAGCAAGCAAGTTGGATGCACACCCACTTAGTTTCTTTTGTTGAGCTTTCATACATTTATAGCTCTAGTGCATCTGTTGCGTGGCAATCCCTACTCCTTGCATTAACATCAATCGATGGGAATCTCCATAGCTCATTGATTAGCCTCGTTGATGTGAGACTTTTTCCTTTTTTGTCTTCTCCACGTAACCCCCATCATCATATTCTATTCCACCCATAGTGCTATATCCATGGCTCGCGCTCATATATTGCGTGAAGGTTTATAAGTTTGAGATTACTAAAGTATGAAACAATTGCTTGGCTTGTCATCGGGGTTGTGCACGATGAGAGTATTCTTGTGTGACAAAAATGGAGCATGACTAAACTATATGATTTTGTAGGGATGAACTTTCTTTAGCCATGTTATTTTGAGAGGACATAATTGCTTAGTTAGTATGCTTGAAGTATTTTTACTTTTATGTCAATATAGAACTTTTATCTTGAACCTTTCAGATCAGAATATTCATACCACAATTAAGAAGAATTACATTGAAATTATGCCAACTAGCATTCCACATCAAAAATTATGTTTTTATCATTTACCTAATCGAGGACGAGCAGGAATTTAGCTTGGGGATGCTCATACGTCTCCAACGTATCTATAATTTTAGATTGTTCCATGATATTATATTATCTGTTTTGGATGTTTATGGGCCTAATTAGACACTTCTATATCACTTTTGGGACTAACCTATTGACCCAAAGCCCAGTGCGAGTTCCTGTTTTTTCCCTTGTTTCAGTGTTTCGAAGAAAAGGAATATCAAACGGAGTCGAAACGGAATGAAACCTTCTGGAGAAGTTATTTTTAGAAGGAAAGCAACCCGGGAGACTTGGAGTCCACGTCAAGAAAGAAACAAGGAAGCCACGAGGTAGGGGGCGCGCCCACCCCCCCAGGGCGCGCCCTCCACCCTCGTGGGCCCCTCGTGGCTCCCCTGACGTACTTCTTCCTCCTATATATACCCATATACCCTAAAACGATCGGGGAACAGAATAGATCGGGAGTTCCGCTGTCGCAAGCCTCTGTAGCCACCAAAAGTCAATCGGGACCCTGTTCCGGCACCCTGCCGGAGGGGGGAACCCTCACCGGTGGCCATCTTCATCATCCCGGCGCTCTCCATGATGAGGAGGGAGTTGTTCACCCTCGGGGCTGAGGGTATGTACCACTAGCTATGTGTTTAATCTCTCTCTCTCTCTCTCTCTCTCTCTCTTTCTCTCTCTCTCGTGTTCTTGATTTGGCATGATCTTGATGTATCGCGAGCTTTTTTATTATAGTTGGATCTTATGTTTCTTCTCCCACTCTACTCTATTGTAATGGATTGAGTTTTCCCTTTGAAGCAATCTTATCGGATTGAGTCTTTTATGACTTGAGAACACTTGATGTATGTCTTGCCGTGCATATCTGTGGTGACAATGGGATATCACGTGATTCACTTGATGTATGTCTTGGTGATTATCGGTGTCAAAACCGGCGGATCTCGGGTAGGGGGTCCCGAACTGTGCGTCTAGGCCGGATGGTAACAGGAGACAAGGGAAACGAAGTTTACCCAGGTTCGGGCCCCCTCGATGGAGGTAAAACCCTACTCCTGCTTGATTAATATTGATGATATGGGTAGTACAAGAGTGGATCTACCATGAGATCAAGGAGGCTAAACCCTTGAAGCTAGCCTATGGTATGATTGTTGTATGATGGAGTTGTCCTACGGACTAGAACCCTCCGGTTTATATAGACACCGGATAGGGTTAGGGTTACACAGAGTCAGTTACAATGGTAGGAGATCTTGAATATCCGCCTCGCCAAGCTTGCGTTCCACACCAAGGAAAGTCCCTTCCGGACACGGGACGAAGTCTTCAATCTTGTATCTTCATAGTCCTGGAGTCCGGCTGAAGGTATAGTCCGGCTACCCGGACACCCCCTAATCCAGGACTCCCTCAGTAGCCCCTGAACCAGGCTTCAATGACGACGAGTCCGGCGCGCAAATTGTCTTCGGCATTGCAAGGCGGGTTCCTCCTCCAAGTCCTTCATAGAAGATTGTAAACACCAAGAGTAGTGTCCGGCTCTGCAAAATAAGTTTCCACATATTGCCATAGAGAGAATAATATTAACACAAATCAAATTTGCTGACGTATTCCGCAGTGCGTCATTACACTACGGCCAAGTCCTTTACTCGAATCGTTTTTGCTTTTCCACCTCAGCACGTTTTGCGAGGCGGTTTCCTTGGCACGTCTTGTTAAAGGAGAGATCGTGTCCCCCTTTTACGGGATTCTCATCAATACGGACGTGGGTAACCCAATCGTGCCCGTTAGCATGTTTCCTCGATTAAAGGCGAGTCCCAAACGGTTACGGGGAGGGCTCTTGGTATTCAACCTCTTATAAAGTGACCAAGGCCTTACTCCTTTCAATCTCAAGCGAGTTCGCCCGTCGCCTCGAGTTCCAACACCCTAGGCTCCAGATTCCAGGCGCTTCGGACCTTCGACAATGTCCGGCTCTGACCTTCAAGGCCGATGGACGCCGTCCTCTGCCACGGAGGAGGACGTGCTAAAGTTGAGAGAGGCTAAGTTCTTGACCGGCAAAATTTCGCACCGGTTGTCTGCTCAAGGGCAGGCCATTCCCAATCCCCAGCCCGGCGAGAGCGTGGTGTTCATGTCTCACTTCCTTCGGGGGTTAGGCTTCCCCATGGATCCCTTTGTGAGAGGGCTGTTGTTTTATTACGGGTTGGAATTCCATGACTTAGCTCCGAAGTCCATCCTCCACATCTCCTCATTCGTTGTTGTGTGTGAAGCGTTCCTCCGGGTTACCCCTCATTTCGGATTATGGCTCAAGACCTTTAAAGTGGAGCCGAAGATGATCGAGGGACGGCACACAGAGTGCGGAGGCGCTGTCATAAGCAGAAATGCTGATGCTCCATGGCCCGAGGGCTCTTTTCAAGAGGAGCTAGGCTTGTGGCAACGAGAGTGGTTTTATATCACCGCTCCCCGGGGCACCAAGTGGGTGGCGCCTCCTGCCTTTGGCTCAGGTCCCCCACCACGGCTAGCGTCATGGGTCAGCAAAGGGTTAGATTGGGGGTTACCCAAAGACGTGCCCCTGTTGCAGGGCCGCATTAGGGATCTCTTAGAAGGAGACCTCAGCCTGGTCAAAGTGACGCAGGTCATGCTGATTCGCTGGATATTGCCTGACAAACGTCGCTCCCTACGCCTGTGGGAGTTTAATCCAGAGGGACCGCGAGCTCTCCAGAGTTTCATGGGTGCAATGCCCGCAGAGATGTATAGACTGTTCTTCGGATCACAAGAGATGTGTCCGGATTTAACCGAGGATGCAGGCCTAAGCTGCAATCGCCCGGATACTCAAGTAAGTAACCCTGTGCCCGGACCTGCTATCCGTATAATTGTCATAAACTTGCCCCTAAAAGAGCTATCCTTTTAAACAGGAGTGGATAGCGAAGGCGAAGCTGATCAGGTGTCCGGCTCCCCTTCCCGAAACCAGGCCGGATCCTGTGCTTGTCAGGATGTTGAAGATAATGCCTTTAGAGGGAAGTATGGGGGAGAACAAGGAAACTATGACCTCCTCAAAGGAAGCTGCTCCGAAGGGAGGAACCGACAATTCCTCTCCTAAGGGGAAGAAGAGGGCCGCCCCGTACGACCCAGAGACCATGGCCTCGAAGCGGGGGAAAAATCCTCGTCAGAGGGTCCGACACCGGGGAGTTCCTCGGCGAACTACGCCCTCACAGGGATCAGCTCTCCAGCGAGCCGTAAGTAGAGAAAGGTTTTCCTTTAGAGGGATTAGGGAAATCCTTGATTTTATATCTAAGAAGACTTAACCAAAATTCTACCTTGTAGTTCGGACCTCAGCCCTTCTCAGTAGAGCTCGTCTTCGGGGGATCTTCTTCCGGAGATGATGGAGAGCGGGACGCCTCCCCCTGCCGTGCCGTCTAGAGAGGCGGGCGACCCTGAGGTGTCGTCGCGGAGGGTTTCTCCGAATCCGGTAGGGGCAGAAGATAGCTATGTGCCCCCCCAAGGTTCTCCGTGTCCGGCCTTCGAAAGAGGCCATGGGACCAGTCCGGCACCGTCTGGTGCTCGACCGGAGGAGCTAAAGATTCTGCTGGGGCGAGCTTCTATCTCAGAGGAGCACCGTGCATTGATGGGCGCGATGATTGAAAGGATTTCATCCGCAGAAAGCGGATTGCATGAGGCCGTCAAAAGCTTACTGACAGGTTTTGAGGTACGTTGGATAATGTACGCTTTTGTCAGTCGCGCATAAGTAAGATGCGCCCTGTGTAGATAGTAGCCCCTGAGACTCTGTGCGTCGTCAAGAAATGACGACACGCAGAGGATCATAATCCCAGGTCTAAGATGTCGCCTTTGAATGTAGGTGGCATGGTGTCTGGAATCGAGTCGAACTAAAGCGGCAACTGGACGTGGCAGATGCCGACATCGCGCTTGTCAACAAGCGGCTTGATGAGGCTCAAGGTATGTAATTCCTCGGGCGGCATCCGGTAAGAAGAATTTTATGCCAGTGTCTTACGATGTGTGTGCTTGACACAGATGGTGCGGCCGCCGTGGAGAGTCTCAGGGCAGAACTTGCCCGAGCTAAGGATCAAGCCAGAAAAAGCGATGCAGCTGCCAAGAAAGCCCTTGAAGAGCTGAGAGCCGAACAGGCTGCTCACTACCGAAGCAAGGCAGAGATGGCCGAGATGGCCGAAAAGTTAAGGGGCGCTGCAGACCGTTGCAAATTTCTTCAGAAGAAGACCGGGCGAGATAGACGGACTTAGAGAAGGCCGTTGCCGATGCCAAGGACGCTCGCTCTGCGATGAGAGCTGCGAAGGAGGAGCTGCGTCAGACCGAAAAGATTGCGGCTGGAAGGCCCTTTATGCTGTGGAGGAAGTTTTGTGATCTGAAGTTTGCTCCGTTGGACCGGATGTGGAGTGTGGAGGACACCTATCTGGATTTGGCAGCAAGTGCTGCTGATGCAACCGAACACTTTCGAGATCAAAAAGATCGCGAAGTGGAAAAGCTTTTCTGGTCGCAGTTTCACAATCCAGAGCGTCCGCTGGCAGTGGACGATCGTTTGGCTTAATGGGCCGAACTGAATAGGTTGTCCGGACTCGCCATGAAGTACGTCATGGGTCATCTGTGGCCGGGGAGATCGGAGCCGAAGAGTTATTTCGGGTTGGTGCAGCAAGTCCTTGACGCGGTGCCGCGTATTGGTGCGATGAAGAGGTCAGCATGCATAGAGGGCGCACGGATGGCTCTTGCCCGTGTCAAAACATACTGGGCAGAGATGGATACCACCGTTGTTGCGTCCCGAGACTCGTACGAAAGCCAAGTACCCTCCGAGCACTATTTTCAGGAAGTCCTTGAAGGCGCTCGTGTAATAGAGACGCAGTGCTCGAAGGATGCTATGTTAAGATAGCATATGTAATTATAAAGGAATATCTTGATAAATTGTATTGGCCTTTTATACTTGTGCCTTAAGTATTTTTTGGAACACCTCCTGTGCGGCCGTTTTAAGATATATATATATATATATATATATATATATATATATATATATATATATATATATATGTATGTATGTATATATATACAAAATCTGAAAGATGGCTGTCGTTGGCTTCAGCCCCCACGCACATAGTGCGGGGGTGCTCGCAGAAGACGCATTTTCACACTTAACCCAACGTCTTGGTCCTGCAAAGGAGGTGATAGCGCAGCGGGCTAGGCAACCGAACTATAATGCTTTAACACTTTCACTTAGCCATAGGAGCTTGACAGTGGGACTATTTAGGTAGCCCCTTGGTGGCGACTGCGCTCGCCCGAGTTCGGGGAGCGTATGTGCCTGGCCGGGAAACGGCCCTTCGTTAAAGCGGAGGAATCCTATAGATACCGATAGGTCATCGAGTGGCTGACCAGTCTCACGCTACATCATGATAGTCAGTTTTCGGCTTTCTCTACTGAGGTGCTCGCCCGGCCTAACCGGGGCACAATCGCAGTAGTTCTCCTGGTGCTACCTTAGCCGATAGAGCGGAACGTAAGGTAGCCGAACTCAGGAGCCGGGCAACCCAACATTTGACCAAAGACATGATTCGGAGCTGATGCATATAATGCCAAAACTCGCGACGCCGAACACTCCCTAAGGTGTTCGGTCTTTATGAGTGCGGGCAAGACAACACTCTTTACTAAAAAAAGCCCCTAGTGTCCAGGTACGCACAAAAATTCTGACGTGGCCGCATGCCAAGACACTAGCCTCCTCCTTGGTTATATCAGAGAAAACCAGGGGATATGTAGCAACAAGAGACAGTAAAAAAGGTTTACGCAGGGTCTTAATCTAAAAAGAATCCTTTAGGACGGGTCCCTACTGCACGTCTGCGCCTGTGTCTCCGTTGTGCCGTATCCTGGACGGGCGCCGCACGACGTTCATCTGTAAAAGAGAGGAACTGAGTTGAAAATGGGTCGTGCCGAAAAAAAAGTAAAAAAAAGGTATATAAAAATATATATATATAATTGAGCTTTATTGTCTCTCATTGTATATGTGCGAAGCCCCTAGTGCGGGGGTGTATGGCCATTTTACCGTGGGGCTGCCAAAGCGACCGCACAGTCCTCTGCTTGGGGGAGGCGCACTTCAGTGCTTCCCCTTCAAAGAGATGATGCCTCGTGGACCGGGCATCTTAAGCGTGAGGGATGCATAATGCGGTATTGCGTTAAAGCGGGCGAAAGCTTCGCGTCCTAGTAGTGCTAGATAGCGACTTGAGAACGGGACGATGTGGAAGGTCAGCTTTTCGCGGCGGAAGTTATCGGTGTAGCCGAATATAACTTCGAGCCGGAGAAAACCCATGCAATGGGTGTCCGGACCAGGTGTTACCCCTTGAAAGGAGGTTTTGCTGCGGCGGATTCTTGTTGGGTCTATCCCCATGTGATGGATTGTGTCCTGATATATCAGGTTTAGTCCACTGCCACCGTCCATAAGGACATTTGAAAACTATAGTCCGCCAATTATTGGATCGAGTACCAAGGCAGTCCAGCCTGCGTTCCTGGTACTTCTAGAGTAATCCAGTTGATCGAAGATGATTGGTTTTGACGACCAGTGGTGGGACCCCTTTGGGATAGGTCGTGTGGTGCGTACCTTTATGGGCGCCACACATTTTGTTATGTGAAGTAAGTTTACAGTTTTTACTTCTTGTGGGAAGTTCTTTTGTTTCCTGGTACTCTGCTTTTGGGGTTCGTCCTCGTCTTCACTTGGTGTGTCGAGCCCCTTGTGTTCGGCGTTGAGTCTGCCGGATTGTTTGAAAACCCAACAATCTCTATGGGTATGGTTAGCAGGCTTCCCGGGAGTACTGTGTATTTGACATATCCTGTCCAGGATTTTGTTTAAATTGGATGGATCGTCCCTGTTATCCTGGAGGGGAGGTTTTGTCTGATTCTGTCGTGAGCCTTTGAATCCGGCGTTGACTGCCGTGCTCTTCGGACTCTTTTCCTTTGTCCGGCGACGGTCCTTGTTGCGTCGCGGTTTTCCATTTCCATCCCTGGTTTCGGATGTACTTGGGTCGCTGGGGCTGCATCTTGCCAACCAGCTGTCCTCTCCTGCACAAAAGCGGGTCATGAGGCTTGTTAGTGTGGCCATTGTTCTTGGCTTTTCTTGGCCGAGGTGTCTGGTGAGCCATTCGTCTCGGACGTTATGCCCGAAAGCTGCTAAGGCTTCGGCGTCCGGACAATCGACTATCTGATTCTTTTTAGTGAGGAATCTATTCTAGAATTGTCGAGCTGATTCTCCGGGTTGTTGAGTTATGTGACTAAGATCGTCTGCATCCGGAGGGCGGACATAGGTCCCTTGAAAATTTGCTCGGAAAGCATCCTCGAGCTCTTCCCAACTTCCAATTGAGTTTTCAGGAAGGCTTTTAAGCCAATGTCGGACTGGCCCTTTAAGCTTAAGGGGTAAATATTTTATGGCGTGAAGATCATCTCCTCTAGCCATATGTATGTGGAGGATATAGTCCTCAATCCAGACTCCAGGGTCTGTTGTTCCATCATATGCCTCTATGTTTACGGGTTTGAATCCCTCTGGAAATTCATAGTCCAGGACCTCATCAGTGAAACATAGGGGGGGTGCGGCGCCCCTGTATTTGGGTGTGCCGGATTCTGATGATGGCTTTATTGCATTGCTCACGAGAGCTTGATTTCTGGGCCCGTAAATGGACCTGACTGGGCCATGATGCGAATCCTTAAGTGGGTCGCATGCCGATTTAAGTGCGACCCTGCTTGCCGCTTTATGCTGGCCATGGGGTCGTCTATCCGACCGTGTGGCTTTCTTATTTTTTGAATGCGAGGGCTCTAGGGCCTCTTCGTCGAATTCAAGCAGTAGCTTTCTCTTCGGATATCTTTTAGTGCGGCGACTGTCACCGTATTTATCTGCGGTATTGATTACTTTGCCCCATCTGATCCTGAGTGCATCTTCCGCTGTTTTTAGCTTCCGCTTCTGCTTTTTCAGGCTACGTGCTGTTGCAACGAGCCTCTGTTGGAGATTCTTCTTCTTCGTTGGTTTATCCGGTGTGAGGTCGTCCGGAATGCCGTTTTTGCCGGGGGAGGGATGTTCGGCTTCTCTATCCGTTTAGGTGTATCCACCATGTACACATCGTGAGATGAGCTGGCTGTCCAATGCCCTATGGGCGTTGGTTCATCCGTATCTCCTGCATCGTCATCCATGTTGTCGATGTTTGCGGAGTCGAAGTTAAGCACGTCGTTTAAATTGTCGACAGTGGCTACCAAGTGGGTGGTGGGCGGGCTTTGAATTTCTTCATCGTCTGTATCGCATCCTTGCTGACCGTAGTCCGGCCAGGGCTCTCCTGATGAAGAGAGAGACTTTAGGGAATTCAGGATGTCACCAAAAGGCGAGTGCTGAAAGATGTCCGCGGCGGTGAACTCCATTATCGGCACCAAATCGGATTCGATCGGCAGGGGCGCGGGGGGTTCGGAGTCCGGAAAGGAGTCCGGATCCTCGGAGTCACAGGTCCTGTAGAGTGCGGGGCTGGCGTTCGGCTTGATCGCCTTTGAGATCGCAGCCCCCGAGGTGACGTCCAACCGATCATCCTCAATCGACGCAACTGGCTCCGAATTGAGGGTCAGAGCCGATGTGTTTGCGGCATCCAGGGCACTGTTCAGCGGCAGAGCTAGATCATGCCCCGCGAGACAGTGCGGCGCGCTTGGCTGTGGCTCGAATCCGTCGAAGATCAAATCTCCGCGGATGTCTGCCATGTAGTTTAGGCTTCCAAACCTGACCTGATGGCCAGGGGCGTAGCTTTCGATCTGCTCTAGGTGGCCAAGCGAATTGGCCCGCAGTGCGAAGCCGCCGAAGACGAAGATCTGTCCGGGGAGAAAAGTCTCACCCTGGACCGCATCGTTGTTGATGATCAAAGGAGCCATCGAGCCCAAAAGCGACGACATAGAGGAACTCTCAATGAAAGCACCAATGTCGGTGTGAAAACCGGCGGATCTCGGGTAGGGGGTCCCGAACTGTGCGTCTAGGCCGGATGGTAACAGGACACAAGGGACACGAAGTTTACCCAGGTTCGGGCCCTCTCAATGGAGGTAAAACCCTACTCCTGCTTGATTAATATTGGTGATATGGGTAGTACAAGAGTGGATCTACCACAAGATCAAGGAGGCTAAACCCTAGAAGCTAGCCTATGGTATGATTGTTGTATGATGGAGTTGTCCTACGGACTAGAACCTCCGGTTTATATAGACACCGGATAGGGTTAGGGTTACACAGAGTCAGTTACAATGGTAGGAGATCTTGAATATCCGCATCGCCAAGCTTGCCTTCCACGCCAAGGAAAGTCCCTTCCGGACACGGGACGGAGTCTTCAATCTTGTATCTTCATAGTCCTGGAGTCCGGCTGAAGGTATAGTCCGGCTACCCGGACACCCCCTAATCCAGGACTCCCTCAGTGATCAACTTGTGGGTTCCGCCGATGAACCTATGCATAGGGGTTGGCACACGTTTTCGTCTTGATTCTCCGGTAGAAACTTTGGGGAACTCTTTGAAGTACTTTGTGTTGGTTTGAATAGATGAATCTGAGATTGTGTGATGCATATCGTATAATCATACCCATGGATAATCGAGGTGACATTGGAGTATCTAGGTGACATTAGGGTTTTGGTTTATTTGTGTCTTAAGGTGTTATTCTAGTACGAACTCTAGGGCTGTTTGTGTCACTTATAGGAATAGCTCAATGGATTGATTGGAAAGAATAACTTTGAGGTGGTTTCGTACCGTACCATAATCTCTTCGTTTGTTCTCTGCTATTAGTGGCTTTGGCGTGACTCTTTGTTGCATGTTGAGGGATAGTTATATGATCCAATTATGTTATTATTGTTGAGAGAACTTGCACTAGTGAAAGTATGAACCCTAGGCCTTGTTTCCTATCATTGCAATACCGTTTAAGCTAACATTTATCTTTAGTTACCTTGCTATTTTTATATTTTCAGATTACAAAAACCTATATCTACCATCCATATTGCACTTGTATCACCATCTCTTCGTCGAACTAGTGCACCTATACAATTTACCATTGTATTGGGTGTGTTGGGGACACAAGAGACTCTTTGTTATTTGGTTGCAGGGTTGCTTGAGAGAGACCATCTTCATCCTACGCCTCCCACGGATTGATAAACCTTAGGTCATCCACTTGAGGAAATTTGCTACTGTCCTACAAACCTCTGAACTTGGAGGCCCAACAACGTCTACAAGGAGAAGGTTGCGTAGTAGACATCACCTACCGAAAACCATCTTGCTTGTTGTAAGAAGCTCCAGTTGGTGAGAAGCATATACCCAAACCTGCCCCAAATGGGACAAAATTTGTACCACGGCATGTTGATGCGGCTCCATGATAGCATGCCAAGTTCCATGAATTTCAGACGAGTTTTGGATTTACTAGAATTTAAAAACCAGTCATCTCACTATTTCGCCGGCAATCTAAAGTGCCCTGGTGTTTGAAATTCATTCCCATTTCTTGCATGGGACCTAAGCATGCTCCCAAGGACACATATTTGATTTTTCAACGAATTTATATGCACTAAAGCATCATGTAGTTCAAATTTGCATTATGCACATAAATGCATTGAAAACTCAGTTAATGCATAAAAATGTCCAAATGAACCCTGAAAAATCACAAAAATTCACACAACACTCCTGTTGTTCTATGTTGACACGACAAAAAAATTGAAAGCAATAAGAGCCAATGGATATCGTTTCTTCCCCAACGGTGGGACGTTCCCTACCGAAAACCATCATGCTTGTTGTGAGAAGCTCCGATTTGTGAGAAGCATATACCCAAACCTGCCCCATATGGGATAAAATTTGTACCATGACATGTTGAATCCGCTCCATGATAGCATGCCAAGTTTCATGAATTTCAGACGAGTTTTGGATTGACTAGAATTTAAAAACCAGGCATCTCACTGTTTTGCCGGCAATCAATGGTGCCATGGTATTTGAAATTCATTCCCATTTCTTGCATCGGGCCTAAGCATGCACCCAAGGACACAAATTTGATTTTTCAACGAATTTATATGCACTGGAGCATGCGCATGTAGTTCAAATTAGAACTATGCACATAAATGCATCGAACACTCAGTTAATGCATAAAAATGTCCAAACGAACCCCAAAAATTCACTAAAATGCACACCACACTCTTGTTGTTCTATGTTGACATGAGAGAAAAACTTGAAAGCAATAAGAGGCCATGGATATCGTTTCGTCCCCAAAGGTGGGACATTCCCTACCGAAAACCATCATGCTTGTTGTGAGAAGCTCCGATTTGTGAGAAGCATATACCCAAACCTGCGCCAAATGGGACAAAAGTTGTACCACGGCATGTTGATGCCGCTCCATGATGGCATGCCCAAGTTTCATGAATTTCAGACGCGTTTTGGATTTACTAGAATTTAAAAACCAGTCATCTCACTATTTCGCATGCAATCAACGGTGCCCTGGTGTTTGAAATTCATTCCCATTTCTTGCATGGGACCTAAGCATGCAACCAAGGACACATATTTGATTTTTCAACGAATTTATATGCAGTGGAGCATCATGTAGTTCAAATTTGAATTATGCACATAAATGCATTAAAAACTCAGTTAGTGCATAAAATGTCCAAACGAACCCCGAAAAATCACAAAAATTCACACAACACTACTGTTGTTCTATGTTGACATGATAAAAAAATTGAAAGCAATAAGAGCCAATGGATATCGTTTCGTCCCCAAAGGTGGGACGTTCCCTACCGGAAACCATCATGCTTGTTGTGAGAAGCTTCGGTTTGTGAGAAGCATATACCCAAACCTGCCCCATATGGGACAAAATTTGTACCATGTCATGTTGAATCCCCTCCGTGATAGCATGCCAAGTTTCATGAATTTCAAACGAGTTTTGGATTGACTAGAATTTAAAAACCAGGCATCTCACTGTTTTGCTGACACTCAATGGTGCCATGGTGTTTGAAATTCATTCCCATTTCTTGCATCGGACCTAAGCATGCACCCAAGGACACAAATTTGATTTTTCAACGAATTTATATGCACTGGAGCATGCGCATGTAGTTCAAATTAGAATTATGCACATAAATGCATTGAAAACTCAGTTAATGCATAAAAATGTCCAAACGAACCCCAAAAATTCACAAAAATGCACACAACACTCTTGTTGTTCTATGTTGACACGAGAAAAAACTTGTAAGCAATAAGAGGCAATGGATATCGTTTCATCCCCAAAGGTGGGACGCTCCCTACCGAAAACCATCATGCTTGTTGTGAGAAGCTCCGATTTGTGAGAAGCATATACCCAAACCTGCCCAAATGGGACAAAATTTGTACCACGGCATGTTGATTCCGCTCCATGATAGCGTGCCCAAGTTTCATGAATTTCAGACGAGTTTTGGATTTACTAGAATTTAAAAACCAGTCATCTCACTGTTTCATCGGCAATCAACGGTGCCCTGGTGTTTGAAATTCATTCCCATTTCTTGCATGGGACCTAAGCATGCAACCAAGGACACATATTTGATTTTTCAACGAATTTATATGCACTGGAGCATCATGTAGTTCAAATTTGAATTATGCACATAAATGCACTGAAAAGTCAGTTAATGCATAAAAATGTCCAAACGAACCCCGAAAAATCACAAAAATTCACACAACACTCCTGTTGTTCTATGTTGACATGACAAAAAAACTTGAAAGCAATAAGAGCCAATGGATATTGTTTCGTCCCCAAAGGTGGGACGTTTCCTACCGAAAACCATCATGCTTGTTGTGAGAAGCTTCGGTTTGTGAGAAGCATATACCCAAACCTGCCCCAAATGGGACAAAATTTGTACCACGACATGTTGAATCCGCTCCATGATAGCATGCCAAGTTTCATGAATTTCAGACGAGTTTTGGATTCACTAGAATTTAAAACCAGACATCTCACTGTTTGGCCGGCAATCAATGGTGCCATGGTGTTTGAAATTCATTCCCATTTCTTGCATGGGACCTAAGCATGCACCCAAGGACACAGATTTGATTTTTCAACGAATTTATATGCACTAGAGCATGCGCATGTAGTTCAATTTTTAATTATGCACATAAATGCATTGAAAACTCAGTTAATGCATAAAAATGTTGAAACAAACCCCTAAAAATCACAAAAATGCACACAACACTCTTGTTGTTCTATGTTGACACTTTAAAAAAACTTGAAAGCAATAAGAGGCAGTGGATATCGTTTCGTCCCCAAAGGTGGGACGTTCCCTACCGAAAACCATCATGCTTGTTGTGAGAAGCTCCGGTTTGTGAGAAGCATATGCCCAAACCTGCCCCAAATCGGATAAAATTTGTACCACGGCATGTTGATGCTGCTCCATGATAGCATGCCAAGTTTCATGAATTTCAGACGAGTTTTAGATTTACTAGAATTTAAAAACAAGGCATCTCACTGTTTTGCGGACAATCAACGGTGCCATGGTGTTTGAAATTCATTCTCATTTCTTGCATGGAACCTAAGCATGCACCCAAGGACAAAGATTTGACTCTTCAATGAATTTATATGCAATGGAGCTTGTGCATGTAGTTGAAATTTCAATTATGCACATATATGCATTGAAAACTCACTTAATGCATAAAAATGTCCAAACGAATCGTGAATAATTCCAATTCCTTTATGATCACTGCAGATAAAAGGTCTAGCAATTCAAACACCGTCCATGGCCGGTGTGACCCCATTATGTAATTCAAATCAAGACATAAAATCAAGTAGTTCCCAGACAGTTTATTATAACCAACTGTGTGAGATGCAACACAAAATATCTTTGGACCGTGTCTGAATAAGGGACCGTGTGTGATGACACGTTGGGCACCCGTTTTTTGGCTGAAGCGATTCCAAATGTTTGGCTTCCGTGAAAATATCTACCTCCCCGCCCCCTCCCTCTTACCAAAAGCCACATTCCCCCCCTTTTCGCCTTCCTTTCCAAGTTGAAACCTTCACTCCTTGCTTGCAGCGCCGTCGCCTCCTCGCCGGCGACCCTCCTTCACGCTGCTCGACCTCCCCTATCCAGGAAGGTAGTCCACACCCGACCCCCATTCTCCTCCTTCCACATCCCACATGACCCGACCTCCGGGGCGAGCGCGACACCATCGACCCAAATCTCCGACCCCTCCACCAAATAACCGCTGGCCTAAGCCATGCTGCACATAGTATAGCCAGGACCTCAAGGAGCATTTGGAAGCGGAGAAGAAAATCGTGGCCGCACACGCGGATGAGGTCACAATGGCTGCCATTCGTGCCGACCCCCAGATCTTGGAGGAGCACCTCGCCATCGAGGCCACCGTTGACGCCACACGCACCAACGCCGCGATGCGGTTCGATGCTTTAATCGACAGTCTGTGGCGTTTTCTTGAGGCCACCGTTGGTGTTTTCTTAGCGTGCACGTGCTTACCGCATCTCGAGAGCTAGCAGGTTGGTGCCCAAAGAAGCTCAGGCAACTCACCACTACAACGAGGGCACCCACGATGCGGAGGCCTCGCCCTCTTCCATGTCCAAGGAGCCAATCGTCATCGATATCTCCGACAATGAGGAGTAGCTTGTCTTATGAGCTCACCATAAGGACCCATGTTCAGTTTGCTAGCTACTGCCTTTCCTTAACAAATTCTAGTGAATTGTGCTATCTACTTTTACCATGCAATCTTCTGCTACAGTGTATATGTTCTATATGTCGTGCAATTTGGTGTTCAATTAACTTCTTGGTTCAATTCTGCAAATGTAATGTTCAATTCTTCAGGGTGCATTATTTCCAAGTTGTTAAGCATGGTTGGTTTGGTTAACTGTCTGATCTTCAATTAGGAGTATGTTATATTGTTCAATTGGTGTTTACTTAACTGCTTGGTTCATTTGTTGTGGCTTGGTTCACTTGTTGTGTTGTTTAGTTAACTGCTTGGTTCAATTCTTCAATGGGATGTTCAATTGTTGTGGCTGCATTCTGTTGCTGTATACCATGTGAGGAATAAACCGAATTTGGCTGTACTAAATACATGAGAAACAAATACAATTGCTATATTTCCAAGTTGTTAAGCATGCTTGGTTTGATTAACTGTTTGATCTTCTATTAGGAGTATGTTACATTGTGCAATGTGGTGCTCAGTTAACGTTTGGTTCATTTGTTCTGGTGTTTAGTTAACTGCTTGGTTCAATTCTGCAATGCGATGTTCAATTGTTGTGGTTGCATTCTGTTATTGTATACCATGCGAGGAATAAATCGAATTTGGCTGCACTTAATACATGAGAAACATATACAAGTGGTATATTTCCTAGTTCTTAATCATGCTTGGTTTGGATAAATGGGTTTTCCATGTGGCTTGAATTAATCTGATGAATCTGCAATGTGCTTATTTATCATCCACATATTTTACTGATAGCATGCGAACCCTTACTTAACCTGATGACTAACTACCTTATATGTGTTGTAGGGAAACAATGGGAAGGACTGAGGTTTACAAGATGGTACTACTATTATACCTTGCCTTTTTGTATTCCTTTGCCCCATTTCCAATATAGGGAAGATATTTATGCGCATGCTTGTTTTCAGGCTTCATGATGATTACCTCTCAAACCACCTCTCTGGTCAGGAGGCGAGGAAAGTTTCCATACAACACCCACGGTTCAATATTGAAGTGTTCCTGAAGAGGTCGAAGGATGGACGATCAATCATCCACAGGCACTGGCCTAAAGTTGCAAAGACCTTGAACATGAATGAAGGCTCAATATTCGCCTTCCGCTTCAGCAGTTTTCCAGATGAGATGCATCTCTCTATGTACGGTCTAAGATGCTAATTTCGAAAGGTTCTAGATGTTGCATGAGAAACCTGCTATTGGTGCAGTTGTGTACTAGGGTAGCTGAGTGTTGAAGCTATATCATCTTGTACTCTGATGTATTTCAATTATGAAATCCTCCTTCCTTAATATGGAAATGGAATATATTATGTGCTTAATATGAATGTCAATTAGATTAGTAAATGGATTATTAATAATAGGGCAATTAGCCCACTAATTGGGTTTTCCTATTGCAAACAGTTAATGAGAAACCACCGTGGGCGATGACCTTAGGCAACACACACAGTTTCTAGGAATAAACCGTGTTGGATCAATGAACAATCACACACGACATTCTCTTCAAAACTATTTGCGTTACACCACCTTGCGCAAACGTTTTCCATGGAGCGACTGTGTGTACATATGAACAGAAACGTTTAGCGGGACTGGCTGTGTGGGATGTACTTGCGACCAGAAACAATTTCGCCGTATAATTGTATTTTTTAATCTATACTACACGTATTTCCGTATTTGCGCGCTCGCCGGTCACACACGACCTCATTTTTTGAACGTGTGTGCCAGGAGGGCATATCCCAGACGGTTTCTGGGTCGTGTGGGAAGGACCCCCCTATAGCCCACACTCACTTGGCGACGGTTCCAGATGCCGTCGCAAAAAGGGGTTAAAAACCGTTTGTTTAGGACCGACACGCACCAGTGATGGTTGATGTTCAGATTACTACAGACTGTCTTGTTTAAGACATATTCTGTTTTTGATGCATTGTTATGCTAGTTTTGATGAAACTATCGATTTTATTGGTGGTATAAGCCATAGAGAAGTTATAATACAGTAGCTACAATGCAAAAATAAAATATGAATGAGTTTGCAACAGTACTTGAAGTGGTGATTTGTTTTATTACACTAACGGATCTCACGAGGGTTTTGTTAAGTTTTGTGTCATTGAAGTTTTCAAGTTTTGGGTAAGATCACAATGGATGAAGGAATAAGGAGTGGTAAGAGCCCAAGCTTGGGATGCCGAGGCACTCCAAGGTGATATTCAAGGACTCCCAAGCAACTAAGCTTGGGGATGCCCCGGAAGGCATACCATCTTTCTTCTAACGATCATCGGTAATTTTCCTTCGAGCTATATTTTTATTCGCCACATGATATGCGTAAATCTTGGAGCCTCATGTGCTTTTTGTTTTAATATTGCACCATGTTGGTATGAGATAGTCCTTGGTTGATTTATATAATGTTCTTTGCACTTCACTTATATCTTTTGAGTATGGCTTTATAGAGTGCATCATGAGTTTCACTTATATCATTTGAAGTTTGGATTGCCTGTTTCCCCTACACATAGAAAATCTCCATTTGTTGAATGCTCTTTTTCTTCACTTATATTAGTTAGAGCGTGGGCATATCTTTTGTAGAAAGAATTAAACTCTCTTTGTGACGCCCCTGAATCAATCGTACACTAATCATACACGCAAATGTGTACGATCAAGATCAGGGACTCACGGGAAGATATCACAGCACAACTCTAGACACAAATAGAAATAATACAAGCTTCATATTACGAGCAAGGGGCCTCGAGGGCTCGAATACGTAGCTCAAAAACAAGAGTCGGTGGAAGCAACAATATGTGAGTACAGACATAAGTCAAACAAGGATGCCTTAAGAAGGCTAGCACAAACATCAATGATCGAAGAGGAAAGGCCTCCTGTCTGGGACCTCCTAACTACTCCTGGTCTTCGGCGGCCTCCATGTAGTAGTATCTATCGATGGTGGCATCCGGCTCCAGGGATCCACCAACTGGTTGCAGCAACCGAAAATAAGAAAGAAGGGGGAAAAGGGGTAGCAATGCAACCGTGAGTACTCATCCAAAGTACTCGCAAGCATCAGATCTATATTAAGTATGCATTGGTATCAAATGGAAGGGTTGTACATGTGGACTAAACTGCAGAATGCCAGAATAGAGGGGGAAGGCCTAGCCTATCAGAGACTAGCATCTTCAAGCAGCTCCAGGCATCTTGCAACATGTAGAAGAGTAAAGAATAGTAGTTTATATTAACAAGCATGTTTTAGCATTAATGCCTAGAGATCCTTCCTCGACTCCCTGCGAGAAAGCAATCCCGGAGCCAACATATCTCAAGTATCCATTTCTAGTTGTAATAGATTAGGATACAAGTATGAACCTCCGTTACCGTAGACACGGCTATTAATAGATAATCTTCCTTGCAGGGGTGCACCATTTTTTCCAACACGCTTGACTACTCTGGCCAGACCCACTTTTTTGGGTCAATGCCCGGCTATCGGCGTTCTGGGAACGGGGGTCCCCAGACTTGCCTGCCTGCGGCCTGCGGCGTGGCACGAATGGAGGCCCAGCGTAGCCCATCTGCATCAACACAAGGCTCAGGACCCTCACGAGGGGCCAAGCCTCGCGAGGCGGATGACACGGCGTTTCCTCAAGCACGGCCTCCTTAGGCTGGCTCGCGAGGAGGCGGAGAGATCAAGGCAGGGTACCTCGCGAGGTGCCCATGACGCAAGCCATGACGATCGAGGGTGCCAAGCGGGCGCCAGCCCGCACAGCGTCCCCCCTTTCCTCTTTGGTGCAAAGGGAGCAAGCGCAGGCAAGAGGATCAAGCAAAGGCACCCATTTCGGTGCAACGAGACCAAGACCAGTCTAACGGTGGGAAGGAGGTCACCATGGAGCCCAGGACGACGTCACCGCAGGGCCTTTGGCAGGCGAAGACCAACTTTAGTCAGGATAAGTGTACCAGATGTTCCCCTTCGAATTGGCCAATTGTTGGCGCCCTTCCGGCTCAATATTTGGGAAGAGGCCCAGGGCCTTTGCCTATAAATAGGACTAGCCACCCACAGGGTAGAGGCATCGAATCCAGCATCTAGAGAGAGAAGGGCGATCGAACTCCCCCTAGCAGTTCATCCCCTAGCCAAGAACTGGCCCTCGCGAGGCCGTTCCCCCTTGTACTGTTCTTCCTCATTAGCCCAAGAGGCAATCCACCCACCACAAACTAGAGTAGGGTATTACACCACAATGGTGGCCCGAACTAGTATAAACCTTGTGTCTCTTGTGTTGTTCTCGCAGTAGCTAGATCCTTACGAGACGGAGAGGTAGAGGGCACGATCTCCGCGCTCACCCCAGAGTTCGAACCTTAAGGGTCTGCCGGAACCCGTGATCCGACATTTCGCGCGCGAGGTAGGGGTGCGCCGGAATCTGCCCTTCCATCGCTCAGTCTCCCGTTGCGTCGTCGTCACCATGTCCGGTGACCAGGCGGGCAACCAAGGCCAGTGGGCGGCATGGCCCATCTGCGCGGAGCCTCCCGCTCCTGGTGACCCCGTGCCGCAGGCAGCTCGCGGTCCGCAGGGCGCTGCGGGCCACGGGTGACGCGGGCAAGCTTCTGCGACCCTCACACCACAACAGGCGCAGTCGGCGGCGAGGGCATCCAATCACGTCGCGACTACGACACCGTACACCCGCCGGGAACAGGCGAACTCGAGGGCCGCGCTCACAGTAGCACGGGAGCTGCTGCAGTGCAGGCTATTGGAGGGCGGCCGCGACGTGCTGCTGGAGCGGGTCGCCGAGCTCCTGGGCTTCGCCGCTTTGGGGGCTCACCCCTTCTGCGTCCAGCTTCAGCCTCAAGTTCAGGGCGGCGCACGAGGGGGCCCTGCGCACCCGCGCGGGCCTCAAGACTACCCCAACACCGGCGAATCCGCGGCACCAGACTGGCGGTGGCGCTACCCCCGCCCCCGGCGCGCGAAGGAGAGGGGCTCGGTGCGGCCCACGGTGCTAGGGGCCAACCGCGCTACCACCCCGCGGTGGGCACGACAAGCAACGCTGCATGGCGCATGGAACACTACAGCACAACATTCGGGGTGGCGGCGCCAGAGGAATACGTGCCCCACATGATGGACCAAGGGCACGCTCAAGGGGGCGAACAGGGCTCACTCTTCAGCCCCAGCTGGGAGGACGAGACGCCAGAGGCCGAGGCCTTCCAGGAACCCCAGGATGGCTCCGTCGGTCACACAGGAGGCAACGACTATCGGGTACCGTTAATTCCTCAAGAGCAGGCATACACTAATCATGGATCACAAGAGATGCAGGTCGTCGCAACAAGCAGCTACCCCGCTCCTGCGGCCTCCTACCCCTCGGGAGGAGGACGCAGGGGGCTGCAGGAAAGGGGCAGAGATCCTACATCACCACCGCGGTGTTCGGAGCAAGGAGTTCTTAGAAGATAGGCCCTCCACTGGGGAGGCGCCCGAGGGCCTGCCCCTGGCGGAGGACCCGTGGTCGTCGGGGGAACCGTTGGCGACCGCTCTACCCCACCAGCGGCGTCCTGGTTTACGGTCGTCGTTGGTGGCACTAGAGTGTGGCGCAAGGCGGGGCCCTCGTCTGGCGATATGAAGCAAGGCCGGTTCCTGTGAAGAAGGCCCAGTGACTGTGAAGCTCGCCGCCCCGTGACACTCTCACGTAATAATGAGTGGGGTTGTACACGCCCTGGAGTCTCAGGGGTGCCGGCCTCAGGCCCTGGGGCTCCCTCCCACGCCCAGTGGACAACACTTAGCTCCGCGCTGGTGAGAAGACGTCGAAGACTAGATTAGGTGCCGGACGCGGCCTTTTTGTTTGCTTTCATTGCCTTCTTCCTTTGGTTGTAACCTTTTTCCCCCGCTGGATTTAAGTTGAATTCGAATTTGAGCTTTGCGTGCGTTCGGGGAAGGGGTGCTGGGTCTTGTTTGAATCGTTTCCCGCGTTCTGGTCACCATCTCACCACAGCAGCCTCCCCTCGCGAGCCCCTCGCGAGCCGGGCCAGGCCTAGCTCGAGCACAGCCCAGACTGCCGCTGTCGCTCCCTCGTGAGGTGACCTTTGGTGCTTGCGGAGATCGTTTTCTCATGAAAGGCCCGGAGCCTGTGAAGAAGGCAAACGCCTGTGAAGACGTCCCGCTCGGGAGAAGGCCCGGAGCCTATGAAGAAGGCGAACGCCTGTGAAGACGTCCCACTCGGGAGAAGGCCCTGAGCCTGTGAAGAAGGCGAACGCCTGTGAAGACGTCCCGCTCGGGAGAAGGCCCTGAGCCTGTGAAGAAGGCGAACACCTGTGAAGCCGTCCCGCTCGGGAGAAAGCTCTGAGCCTGTGAAGAAGGCGAACGCCTGTGAAGCCGTCCCGCTCGGGAGAAGGCCCTGAGCCTGTGAAGAAGGCGAACGCCTGTGAAGCCATTCCGCTCGGGAGAAGGCCCTGAGCCTGTGAAGAAGGCGAACGCCTGTGAAGCCATCCCTTTCGGGAGAAGGCCCTGAGCCTGTGAAGAAGGCAAATGCCTGTGAAGACGTCTCGCTCGAGGAAAAGGCCCTGAGCCTGTGAAGAAGGCAAATGCCTGTGAAGACGTCTCGCTCGAGAAAGGGCCCGGAGCCTGCGAAGACGGCCCACGCATGTGGGGTTTCCTGTCTGCAACGACCCCGCCTCCTGAGGTTTCAACTACCCAGCACCCGGGACGTGACGCCCTCCAGACGGCAGCTCCGGAGCCAGCAAGGAACAAGGGCGAACCAGCCTACCGTTGGACACGCGTACGATTTAATCACTGCATATACATTAGATACGAGTTCATACATGAGGGGCTTCCCCTCCCAAAATGCTCTCACAACCGTCGGGCCAAACGCCTGAGTTCTATCTATGCAGGGTAAAAAGACGAGGGTAGTACATGGTCAATCTGACAAGTCCCCCAATGCATCCTCGGAGGCGCCTCCCGAGCTGCCGCTGGCGTCGCTGAACTCACCTTCATTGTCTGCGCTCCCATCAGCGGCATTGGGGTCTTCCACCACGCCACCTTCGTCGGCGCCCACGATCACGTCGTCATCATCCGAAGTGAAGGCCCGGACGAGAGCATCTACGTTGCTCTCCACCCATTCAGCCAGGTCACCTCGAACAGCTTGGGGAACTGGGACGATGGCGGCGTCGAAGTCGAAGTGGGGATCCATGTTTCGAAGATGGCTGAAGACGCGGGAAAAGGCGCGCCCGAGCAGGGCGCGGCTCCTCTCCTCCACCAACCTATCGACTTTGGCCGACCGTGCCTCCAGCTGTGTCACCACGGTGGTGAAGAACTGCAGGTTGCCGGCGTAGTTAATCGTGTGCGGCTCGCCCACGGTAGCCTCATAGATGTTGCCCAGGGCAATGTTAGCCCTCTCCCTGAGCTTGGTGAGCATGGGGCCGTGCTCATGCTCCAGGACTTGCCGCTGGCGTATCTCGTCAGCATTTTGACGCTCGACGGCCACGGCCTCTTCCACACGTTGGCGCAGGCGGAACACCTCGGCCTGGGAGGTGGCCAGCTCCTTCTGCGCTGCCCCAAGAGTGACCCGGGAGGCGTCCGCTCGTCGCGTCGCCTCATCCCGTTGGGCCCTCAAGGCGGCGGTTCTACCCTCAGCTTCGACTCGGATCATCCCCAGCTTCCCCTCGAACTCACGCTCGAGGCCTTGGCGCGCTGTCGCCACCCGACGGCAAACCTCCTCCAGGACATGCGTTTCTCACGCGGCGACATCGTCTTCCGCCTGCGTCACTAGGCGCTCCCTCGTCTCCAGCTGCTCGTGCTCGCGAGCGCGTTCGGCGGCCTCTAGCACCAACGCTTCCTCGCGCTTCCGAAGCTCAGCCGGGTCGCCAGAAGCCACCTCCATCGATGCAAGGGCTGCTTCGCGTAGCTCCGCTTGCTCCTCCAACGAGCGACACCAGGCCAAGAGCTCCCGAGCCTGTTCTTCTGCTGCTCCTCGCTGTCGGTCTGCTCCTCGGGCCTCCTCAATGGCCTGAGACCGAGCCGCCAGGGAAGCCTCCAGCGACGCCTTCGCTTCTTCGTCATCAAGGACGCGCTGACGACGCGCGAGGGCAGCGGCTGCCTCCAGCTCACGCCGCTCTGCGGCCAGGCGCAGGCCCTCGGCTTCCAGGCGCGCGTCTTCCTCAGCGAGCTCCTGCCCAAGCAGGTCTACGGCGCCACTCGCCCTCCGAAGGAATTCGTGGCGACGGGAACGGCGCTCTCGAGCATGCTCAAGCACGTCTGCCACGCCATCATCCGCCCCAAGCGGGCGTCGAGGACCTCGGATCATCGCTCCGGCCCCGGGCAGGGGGCTGGGGGCTGGCGCCTTCACGACGGCCGGCCACGCCACATCAGAAGCCCGACCCAAGTCCAACCTGACCTCAGGAGAAGTGCCCCGGAGGTGCCTCAGCCGGTCGCAGCCCGCGACCAGACGGAAAGCCCACGGCAGGCTGCCTATGTCGAGGGAAGGCCCGCGGAAGGAGGGAGAGTCACCGCGCGCTATGCAGCGGTCCGTGTCGTCGCCTGCCCAAACCACAAGGGCAGTGCTGCTCGAGGCACCCAGGGGTGGCGGAGGAGACGGAGTCAAGGAAGGCGTCGACCCGGCGGCTTCATTGAGCTCAGTAGGCAGAGGCCTACAGAGCAAGGATCAGCGGATGCGGCAAGCAAGATAAGGAACAAAAAAGGAGATGGCTTACTCATCAACAGCAAAGTACTTCCGGCGCTTCAGCAAGCGGCAAGGGAAGTCGTCGCCCAGGGCCTCCCTTTTTGTCCGGAGGGCCTCAAAGTCCACACGGAAACGACCCAGGAGAGATGCACAGGAATCAGCCTGCGAAGAGGACGGAGCGCCAAGGCCACTTGGGTCGAGGGCGCATGCCTAATACGCACGGGCGGTTGCCTCGTCAGAAATCACGGCCGGGGGCTCAGGAGCCTCGGCCTCCAGCATTGGAGGCGGCAGCGCCTCACCCGTGGCCTCGGCAGCGCGGACCTCGTGAGCTGCCCCATCAAGAGCATCGCCAGGTGCGGTCACATCGTCCGCGGCTCCCTCGACCCCCGCTGTCTCCTGCCTCCCTGCGCCACCACTCGAGGAGGACTCACCGAGGCCGACCGGAAGGGAAATCACCACCACCGGGTTCTCGCGAGGCCCCTGGAGGCCGACAGGGCGAAGCCCCCACTCGTCGAAAGGGGGCATCTGCCTCACGAAGTCATCCCTGTTGTGGCAGAGGTACGGCAAGGCTCCCCCTGCCGGACACCCCCGTGGTTGGGATCGCCTGTCAGGACCAAGAGCACCTTCCTCAGCACCTCGGGCGTCAGGTCGTCTCCCTGAAGCCTCATGCGGTCACCATGCCCGCTGAAGGCCCACATTTGACGAGAATGGCGTTGGAGAGGGGCAATGCGGTGCAATAGGAACTCCTTCACCACTTTGGGCGCCGTTACGCCAAGCTTCTTCAGGGACATGAAGCAGTGCCAGACGAAGGCGAGCCGGGGACTTACGAGCGTCTCCTGGCCCCAGCCCGAATTAGGCACAGCAGGCGATGTCGGCTTCACGAGCCGGGGGCCGGGTACCCCGACATCAATGTACAACCTCGCGGAACCCGGCTGGAGGCAGAGGGGGGTTGAAGTCGATACCAGAGGCTGCGGTCTCAGGCGAAGCTATGAAGCTCACGCACGTCGAGCATTGCGTGGGGTCGGAAAGATGCAAGGAGAAGAAGTGGCGCAGAAGGGCAACAGAAGGAGGGATGCCCACCATCGCCTCACAAACAAAAGCGAAGACTGAAGAAGAGCAATGGACTCAGGACCCATATGCATCATGTGGATCTGATAATGATCAAGGACGGCGTTGAAGAAATCGTAGAAGGGAGGCACCAAACCCGCCCACAAGGCGTCGGCAAAGTAATGGACCTCTGTGATTATCCTATCAGTGGGGAGGTGACACGTAGGCCACGCCGTAGTCCTCCCGCACTCGTTGAAGGCGGTGGCCAGAGCCGGATTGAGCTTGCCCACGCACTCCAGGTTGAGTATGATTGAGCGGCCGACAGCAGGCACCACCGACGGCAGCGGGAGAGATGGAGCCGCAGGCTTCTTCCCCTTCCCTTTCTTTGGAGCCATGGCGGCGGGCGGAAGAGAGGAGACGCGAGATGGGATTGGAAGCAAGGGTCAGAGTTCGGAGGGAGGAAGAGCAGGAGACGGTCAAGCAACAGGGAAAAGGGGCGGCTGTGTACAACTGTGGGGCAACCTAGCGCGGCGCAGAATAAGGGAGCGTGGGTAAACAGTGCCGCCCACGTCCAATCAACCGCCACGCGGCACCCGAGGTCGCAGGCTGTTAGGGCCCGCGGCGCTTCGCCCTTGCCCTTTCACCTCTCGACACGACCAAGTCCATGCGCGCCTCGGGCCCGGGGGCTACTGTCGGCGCTCTGGGAACGGGGGTCGACAGATTTGCCTGCCTGCGGCCTGCGGCGTGGCACGAATGGAGGCCCAGCGTGGCCCATCTGCATCAACACAAGGCTCAAGACCCTCGCGAGGGGCCAAGCCTCGCGAGGCGGACGACACGGCGCTTCCTCAAGCACGGCCTCCTTAGGCTAGCTCGCGAGGAGGCGGAGAGATCAAGGCAGGGTACCTCGCGAGGTGCCCATGACGCAAGCCATGACGATCGAGGGTGCCAGGCGGGCGCCAGCCCGCGCAGCGTCCCTCCTTTCCTCTTTGGTACAAAGGGAGCAAGTGCAGGCAAGAGGATCAAGCAAAGGCACCCATTTCGGTGCAACGAGACCAAGACCAGTCCAACGGTGGGAAGGAGGTCACCATGGAGCCCAGGACGACGTCACCGCAGGGCCTTTGGCAGGCGAAGACCAACTTTAGTCAGGATAAGTGTACCAGATGTTCCCCTTTCAATTGGCCAATTGTTGGCGCCCTTCCGGCTCAATATTTGGGAAGTGGCCCAGGGCCTTTGCCTATAAATAGGACTGGCCACCCACAGGGTAGAGGCATCGAATCCAGCATCTAGAGAGAGAGAAGGGCGATCGAACTCCCCCTAGCAGTTCATCCCCTAGCCAAGAACTGGCCCTCGCGAGGCCGTTCCCCCTTGTACTGTTCTTCCTCATCAGCCCAAGAGGCAATCCACCCACCACAAACTAGAGTAGGGTATTACACCACAATGGTGGCCCGAACTAGTATAAACCTTGTGTCTCTTGTGTTGTTCTTGCAGTAGCTAGATCCTTACGAGACGGAGGGGTAGAGGGCACGATCTCCGCGCCCACCCCAGAGTTCGAACCTTAAGGGTCTGCCGGAACCCGTGATCCGACACCGACCTCGGAAGATCAACATGTCGGAGCCCTACCTAGGCTCAGCAGAGAGGTCCCCACCGGTCTACATCGTAAGCACTCCGGGGTATGGGCCCATCACCGGTTGCACTCCGGGTAGTTATGTGACGAGCCGGGACAAGCACCACCTCATACAGGATGGCACTGGCCCGACAAGCCCACAATGCTGAACTGGACGTTTGACAAAGCTTCAACTGATATTGCGACGTCAAGGCCCAAAACTATTCTCGCGTGGTGGTTAGTGCGTAAAGGCCAAAGGCCAACTCAGAAAAAATACCCAAACCATTAGTGTATTAGGGGCTTGCAGAGACGAGCAGAGACTCACGATCGATGTGACCCCGTCACCCCATCTCGTGGACTTACGACAAGGGCCCAGAATGCCCGACCATGCCATGTAATTATCTTGCGGGTGCTCCTCGGGCCAGCCCGACTTTCACAAAGGTCTCAAGTAAAGTCCGGGAAACCGTGTGTCCAAGACATCAAGGGGAAAACCTGAGGAATCACCCTCGATGGATTCCACTCGATGTAATCGTCAAGGTGAACGTAAGAGGAACCACCCTCGAGGTAAACACTTGAGGGGTTGCACGACAGAGTCGTATCGGGAGTGGTAAAGGAGGAACCACCCTCGATGACCACAACCGAATAGCTACACTACAGTGTCATCACTAGGAGTGCGTTATGAGGTATCACCCTCGGAACTCGATAGTAGCTCTACAGAGTCGAGCCACAAAAGGGGCGTGATGTGATGTGAGGTGTCGGGCTCTAGTCATCAATCACGTTGATCGAGTCGTCGATGATGAAGCAGGGGCAACAATGACAAGGTGGGGGTCACTGATGGATCACTAACTAACCTATACTAAGAAGTTTAAGCTAAGCGGGTAGGTAACAATAAGTAGGTTACAAAAGCAAGCTATGCATCAGAATATGAGCAATCAATTACAGTAGCAAAATATAATGCAAGCATGAGAGAGAATGGAATGGGTGATATCGAGATGATCAAAGTGGGGGCTTGCCTAGAAGCTCCGCTGAAAGGGAAGAAGAGTCGTCGTCGACGTAGACGATCACAATGGCATCAACAGCGGTCTCGGGGTCTACCAGACAAAAGAGCAGGAAGAAACAACAAATACAAGCAAACAGATGCAAGCCATGACAACAGGCAAAGCTAGGTTATTATAACGCAGTACTACGCGATACCGGCGAAGGGTGGAAACATCCGGGAAAGTTTTCCCGAATTTTGGCATTTTCGGACAGATGAAACGGACCACGTATTCGGATTCGTCTCGCCGTTCTAAGCAACTTTCATGTAAAAAACTTTTTCATCCGAGTTATGAATTATTTTTTATGATTATCCGAAGTTTGAAACAATTCCTGATTTTATTTTTAATTCGAAATTAATTGCTAAAACGCTAGATGCAACCAACACAGTGTACACAAAATGTACACAGTGACTGGCAGATGAGCCAGGGGGTCCCAGTTGACTAGTCAACGTTCGACATGTCAACAGGGGTTGGGCCCTGATACGTCTCCAACGTACCTATAATTTTTGGTTGCTCCATGCTATATTATCTACTGTTTTGGACAATACTGGGCTTTATTATCCACTTTTATATTATTTTTGGGACTAACCTATTAACCGGAGGCCCAGCCCAGAATTGCTGTTTTTTGCCTATTTCAGAGTTTCGAACAAACGGAATATCAAACGGAGTCCAAACGGAATGAAACCTTCGCGAACGTGATTTTCTCACCGAATATGATCCAGGAGACTTGGACGCTACGTCAAGAAAGAAAGGAGGGAGGCACGAGGTAGGGGGGCGCGCCCACCCCCCCAGGGTGCACCCTCCACCCTCGTGGGCCCCCTGTTGCTCCACCGACATACTCCTTCCTCCTATATATACCTACGTACCCCCAAACAATCAGATACGGAGCCAAAAACCTAATTCCACCGCCGCAACCTTCTGTACCCACGAGATCCCATCTTGGGGCCTGTTCCGGAGCTCCGCCGAAGGGGGCATCGATCATGGAGGGCTTGTACATCAACACCATAGCCTCTCCGATGATGTGTGAGTAGTTTACCTCAGACCTTCGGGTCCATAGTTATTAGCTAGATATACAATGTTCTCCCCCCCTCTTGTGGAGATCTATTCGATGTAATCTTCTTTTGCGGTGTGTTTGTTGAGACCGATGAATTGTGGGTTTATGATCAAGTCTACCTATGAAAGATATTTGAATCTTCTGAATTCTTTTATGTATGATTGGTTATCTTTGCATGTCTCTTCAAATTATCAGTTTGGTTTGGCCTACTAGATTGATCTTTCTTGCAATGGGAGAAGTGCTTAGCTTTGGGTTCAATCTTGCGGTGTCCTTTCCCAGTGATAGTAGGGGCAACAAGGCACATATTGTATTGTTGCCATTGAGGATAACAAGATGGGGTTTTTATCATATTGCATGAGTTTATCCCTCTACATCATGTCATCTTGCTTAAAGCGTTACTCTATTCTTATGAACTTAATACTATAGATGCATGCTGGATAGAGGTCGATGTGTGGAGTAATAGTAGTAGATGCAGGCAGGAGTCGGTCTACTTGTCTTGGACGTGATGCCTATATACATGATCATACCTAGATATTCTCATAACTATGCTCAATTCTGTCAATTGCTCAACAGTAATTTGTTCACCCACCGTAAACACTTATGCTCTTGAGAGAAGCCACTAGTGAAACCTATGGCCCTCGGGTCTATTTTCCATCATATTAATATTCCAACACTTAGCTATTTTCATTGCCTTTTATTTTACTTTGCATATTTATCATAAAAATACCAAAAATATTATCTTATCATATCTATCAGATCTCACTCTCGTAAGTGACCGTGTAGGGATTGACAACCCCTTACCGCGTTGGTTGCGAGGATTTATTTGTTTGTGCAGGTGCGAGGGACTAGTGCGTAGTCTCCTACTGGATTGATACCTTGGTTCTCAAAAAATGAGGGAAATACTTACGCTACTTTGATGCATCACCCTTTCCTCTTCAAGCGAAAACCAACGCAGTGCTCAAGAGGTAGCAAGAAGGATTTCTGGCGCTGTTGCCGGGGAGGTCTACGCAAAAGTCAACATACCAAGTACCCATCACAAACCCTTATCTCCCGCATTACATTATTTGCCATTTGCCTCTCGTTTTCCTCTCCCCCACTTCACCCTTGCCGTTTTATTCGCCCTTTTCCGTTTATATTTTCGTTTTGCTTGATGTCTTACTTGGCTCGTTTGCTCTTTTGGTTGAAATAGTTGAGTATTTATTCCTAAACAGAGAAGCTAATATCTATGGATCCTCATCCGCTTGCCAATCTTTTAAGAGATCCAATTATGATGAACCAATTCCTAGTGATTTGGATGCACTAGATTATCTTTATAAGGTTTTGCTTGAAATCCGTGAATCTAGAAATTGTGATGAAGTGCTTTATGAATTGATTCACGATAGTTCTTTGAATAAAAATCTTGATTGCAATGATTTTGTTATAAATTGTATTGATGTAAATTATGCTAATAATATGCAAAACCCTAAGCTTGTGGATGCTAGTTTTGCTATGTCCACTACCTGTTGCAATAATCATGATTGGGGAGATTCTTCTTATGATATTGAAAATTTATTTAAGCCCCATGATGAATATAAGATTGATAATAGTGTTTTCAATAATATTGAAAGTCGGTTTGTAAGCGTGTCAACTTTAGATCCCACATATTTGGATAACATTCAATCTTATGAATTTTTTTATAAAAGTGGGCTTGGAGATATCATGACTTTAGTTAATGATAATCCTACTATTTTGGAAAAGTGTCAACTTCACATGCATGTGGATCGTGTTGAGAATATGTTATGTGATAGCTATATTGTTGAATTTTCTTATGATCCTACATGTAATTATTATGAGAGATGAGAATATGGTTATAGAAATTTTCATGTTACTAAATTACCTCTCGTTATTTTGAGATTGCTATTGTTCCTTTCCGCTTCCTTGCATACGCTAGTTTTTGCTTGCTATGATAATTTGTTTGCCTATAATATGCCTATGCATAGGAAGTATGTTGGACTTAAGTGTGTTTGTCACATGTTTTATGATGCTCTCTTTATGCTTCAATTCTTGTCTTTCACGTGAGCATCATTGAAATCTTAATGCTTAGCTAAAAAGGCTTTAAAGAAAAGCGCTTGTTGGGAGACAACCCAATATTTTTCCTTGCTTCTTAGTAATAAATATTTGTTCTATCCTCTGGTTAGATATGTTTTTATGTTTTAATTAGTGTTTGTACCAAGTTTAACCTATAGGATCTTCTTGGATGATCGTTATTTGATCTTGCAGAAAATTCCAGAAACTTTCTGTTCATGAAAATAATTGTTAAAAATCACCAGAACGTGATAAAATATTGATTCCAATTTCTGATGATCAATAAACAAATTGTCTAGGTCGTCCTATTTTGGTAGATTTTGTGGAGTTCTAGAAGTTTGCGTTAGTTACAGAATACTACAGACTGTTCTGTTTTTGACAGATTCTGTTTTTCGTGTGTTGTTTGCTTATTTTGATGAATCTATGTGTCGGTGTACTAGAGTAGGGGTACCCTAGTATCCCGAACTTGTGCACGGGCAGTCGCAGCGCCCCGCGGCAAGGCTTGCCAGGTGACCGCCAAGGACCTACTTGGTTCCTTTGGAGCCATTCAAGAACAAAGTATTTGAGCCAAGGAGACAAGGCCCCGGCAAGAGGAGCTTGCCGGGAAGGCCACTCAGGACATAAGGCCCCGGCAAGAGGAGCTTGCCGGGAAGGCCACTCAAGGCACAAAGCCCCGGCAAGAGGAGCTTGTCGGGAAGGCCAACCAAGGCATCTCAAGGAACTTGCCTCGACGCGCCACGCGTCCCGGCAAGACCCGGCGAGCGACAAGCTCCCGGACGCGACAAGACAACGGCCGCGGCAAGGCGTTTGCCGCGGCAAGCAACCACTCTGTACCTGCGCTACAGCTCACCTACCGACGTGTCGCTCTGGGACCCTTCCAGGCGTACGTGGCGGGAGGCTGTGCAGCCAGGGGTGCACTGTGGCAAGCGGCGCTGACAAGATCGCCATCGTGGCGAGCGGTGGCATCCCTGACGGTCCCTTTTCTGCACTGTTTGGGCGACGTAGATAGGCATTTAATGCCCTTGTCCCCTGTCGTCAGGGTTAGGTATGATACACTGTGTAGGTAGTTGTACCTACCGCAGCACCTTTCCATTTTTACCCTTGCCTACGTTGCCACCTGTCGGAGACCCCTTGAGCATATAAAAGGAGGCCCATGCACAACATAGAGAGGAGGAAGACGAACAGTAGAACACTCACGCTCGGTCTCGCTAGCTACTTGAGTGTATTGTAGCACTCAGCGCTCCCGAGCAAGAACTCAATACAAACCACAAAGCAGCAGTAGGAGTATTATCTCTCCGGAGAGCTCCGAAGCTGGGTAAAACCGCTCGTGTGCCCCGCCTCGATTTGCTCTTCGTGCGACCTCCGCCCCCCGCCGAACCGAAAGGGGCTCCATCCCCATAGGTGCTCGTGGAGTTAGTTTCCCCGGCATCTTTGGCGCGCCAGGTAGGGGGCGTCGAGGTTGTGTGAACCTGATCAGGCGTTCACACGAGCTAGATCTTCATTGACTTCATCGACATGCCGCCGAAGAAGAAGTCTTCGGAGGCGGCTGCTCCGTCCGCGTCGAACCCATCGCCGCCGGAGCAAATGGCTGGTGGGGAAGACGCGGGCGGAAGAACGGGCGTCGACGAGGGAGCCCACGGTGCCGCCAGGTCCAAGGACAAGACTGCGCTGCCCGTAGGTGGCGTGGCCGGCTTCCACGATGACTGGGCGTCCGTAGATGCACCGCGCCCATCTCAGGAGGCGCAGGACCGGCAGCGTCGTGGTACTCACGGTACCATACGCTCGCTGGACCCAGATCGAGCTAGCGGATCTCGGGATGCTCCAGGCTAGCATGCGCGCCAACGTGCTAGCGCAAGCGAGGCACGGTCTCCTGGACGGGATATTGCTCCTTCTAACGCAATTAGAAGTCCGAGCATATCCCGCTCCTCACACCGTTCGCCACCGCTACCCGCCACCCCAGCAGAAGCTTTGGCGCGAGCTCAACTGCTCCTAGACTTCCCTCCAACGACGGACAAGATCGACGACTGGAGGGCCACCATTCAGAGTCTCATCGGCTTCGCCAACGGCGACACTCCACGGCAGCCGACCACATCGCAGCCGCGGCAAGCCAGCCAAGTGCGAGCCGATGGCGACAAGGCCGGTGGGGGTGCAACCACCGTGCACTCTCCGCCCCAAAGGCCAAGATCGCCGACTCCCCGGGTCCACCACGACAGCGACTCCACTGCTTCGTCAGACCTGCGAACTCGTCGCGATCAGCGCCAAGTTCTTCACGAACGACAGCAAGAAGACGCTCGTACTCGCATCGAGCGCCGAAGAGAAACGGGGCGTTTGTCAGACAAGCGCGCTGGGCCCACTGTCGACATGCATGCGCCAGGGGAACCAGGCGACCTGCCGTACGCGGTAGGTTGCCCTGCGTTCACCCGTGAGCTGCGGCAAGTCCAGTGGCCCAGCACGAAGAATTTCAAGCCAGACGTACCCGAGAAGTACGACGGCAGGTTGCATCCGTCGGAGTTCCTCAGCATCTACACCATCATGGTGCAAGCTGCTGGGGGGCGCGACGACAAGATCCTTGCCAACTACTTCCCGCTGGTGCTCAAGCCCAACGTCAGGTCCTGGCTCATGCACTTGCCGGACAACTCCATATCTTCCTGGGCAGACCTATGCCATCAGTTTGTCGGCGCCTTTATAGGCGGCCACAAACCTCATGGCCAGGAAAGTGATCTTCACCTGCTCGCCCAGAAGGAAGGAGAGCCCCTACACAAGTACATCCAGAGATTCAGCCAAGTGCAACGCAACATCCCAGATGTCCACCCTGCCGCGGTCATCAGCGCGTTCCACCAGAACGTGCGTAACCGTAGGATGCGGGAGGAGATGGCGATGTGCAAGATCAGAGACGTCAGTGAGCTGTATGCCCTGGCCGACACGTGTGCACGTGCTGAGGAAGGGAGGAAACTCCCCGGAGAGGATATAGGAGCAGGAGGATCTGATAGCAATGATGTTGCCCCGGCAAAGAAAAACCGGCGGCAGAACAACAGGAAGAGGAAAGGCAAAGATGTGCTAGTTGTTGAGCAGTCCTGCGACGAAGGTGGCGCCAAGGCAGCCAAGACTGGTAGCTCCGGCAAGGAGGTTGCCGCATGCGCCAACTGCCAGGCTGTGGCGGCCGCCGACAAGCAGGACGGCACCAACAAGCAGTACTGCAAGATCCACCGCACCAAGGGCCATGACCTCCAGAGCTGCAAGAAGGTCGAGCAGCTTGTCGAGCTGAAAAAGGCCGAGTACGAGCGACGCGACAAGGAGAAAGCCCAAGGAGGTGCTGGAGGATTCGGTACAAAGCGCACCGGCCGGGGAGGACGCCGCGGCAACGCCAAGCAGCGGCAAGGCGACAGACCTCCCCGCGGCCGCGACAAGGATGAAGATGACGACGACGACGAAGACATGGATGATGCCGAGACTAGCGAGCAGGAGTTCTAGAAAGCCACAGAGGTCTTGTGCGTTGACGGCGGTGCTTCTCTGCATACTTCACACCGCCAACTCAAGCAGTGGGTGCGGGAAGTCAATGCAGCAGAACCACCCATTGAGTCACGCAAGCTTCTGAAATGGTCCAGCACGCCTATCATCTTTGATATTGAGGACCACCCTGATCGCACAACTGCTGTCGGGTGCTTGCCGATGTTGGTTTCACCAACTATCCGCAACCTCAAGGTCACTAAGATGCTAGTTGACGGCGGGGCCGGCTTGAACCTGATCTCCTCCGCTGTGCTCCGGAAACTCCAAGTCCCTGACAGCGAGGTCGAAGAAGCCGGCACGTTCCAAGGAATCAACCCGGGAAGGAGCAAGCCGAAGGGGAAGATCACGCTGCCGGTGACATTTGGCAGCGCGTTGAACTTTAGGACTGAGAGGATCACTTTTGACGTTGCCGATTTTCCATTGCCTTACAATGGAATTCTCGGCCGTCCAGCGCTCGCCAAGTTCATGGCAGCCTCTCACCATGCATACAACATGCTGAAGATGCCAGGCCCGATAAGTGTCATCTCTGTCCCTGGCGAGAAGAAAGATGCTCTTATCTGTGCCGACAAGATCTACCACTACTAGAAAAAGGGCTATAGATGGGATTGACACTAATGGCGCACCACCTTTTGATACGCCATTAGTGTTGAAACTACTAATGTCGCACCTAGTCAAGGGTGCGCCATTAGTATCAAATTTTTTTTTGAACTAGCGCGCCTGTCCAAACATACTAATGGAGCATCCGGGCACAGTGCGCCATTACTAGTTGCAACTAGTAATGACGCACTTGTCCCACAGTGCGCCACTAATGTTGTTTTTTTAATTATATTTTTTATTCCTTTTGTTGCAAAACTACTAATGGCGCACTGCTCCACCGTGCGCCATTACTAGTTCAAACTAGTAATGGCGCACTGTGAAGCAGTGCGCCATTAGTATGATATTTTTTCTTTCTTTTTTTTGCAAAACTACTAATGGCGCATGAGATGTAGATGCGCCATTAGTAACCTGGATTACTAATGGTGCATTTGTTGTTGGTGTGCCATTAGTAAGTGGGCAGCAACAAGATATTTTGGGCAACCTCTCCTACCCACACTCACTTTCTCCCCCACTTCATTCTCTCCACCTCCTCCTTGTCTCAGGTGCCTCCTCTTTTTCACCTCATTTCCACCATAGATTCATTCAAACTAAGTGGTTAAATTACCTTGTTTTGATAGGTAAGTAAGGGGGAAGCTATATTTATGTTGTTCTCCCTACAACAATGTGCACATGCACTTTTTATGGCCTAGCTAGATCTATGTATGTTCGTGGTGTTGCATATGTTTGTGGTGTTGCATATGTGTTTGTGGTTGGAGGTGTACCGGTATTTGAAATGCAATAGTTGCCAATATTTTGCCGGAATGTTGATTCATTTCCGTTTCGGCGATAATTTTGGCATTATTTTTAGGGAAAGTCATGCCAAATTTTTTCTTGGTTCTAAAATATTGTTTTGCTCTACCCCGCAGGCAACCATGGTCCGCACGATGACCGAAGGCATCGTGAATAGGTTTTTGAGGTCCGCGAAGGCCGAGATGCTTCAAAAGAATGAGACGGAGATAAGATGTTCGTGTCGAAGATGCAAGCTGGAGAGCCTTATTGCGGACCCGGATTCCGGGCAGGTGCGGGACCACCTGCTCTTGCGTGGTTTCATGGCTGGCTATCGGTGGCAAGGTGATGAAGATGACTACGAAGTCGTCCATGGGGGCCGGGCAAGAAATGAGGAAGGGCAGCAAGACAACCACCGCGGCTCGGGCGGGCGAGAAGACGAAGAATCCCCAGGAGATGATCACGACGGTGATGCTGTACACAGTCATCATATAGAAGATGCGGGACATGATGATGAGGAAGATGCTGGAGCAGACGACGGGCATGATCATGAAGATAATGATGCCGGCCGAGCAGACGACGGTGGACCATCGATGGGTTGGGTGCAGGACCCTTATATTCAAGAGCTGCTTCTCAAGCAGGCGGATAACGCAAGAGCTGCCGCCCGAGAGAAAGCCAAGGTGGATCAACTTGAGTTAGACGCGGTTACTCCATTGTATGAAGGATGCAGGCCCGAGGATACCCGCCTGAAAGTAACGCTCATGGCTCTGGAGATGAAGGTAAAACACAAAATGACCGACGCATGCTTCGACGAGAACATGTCATTCTGGCACGAACGTCTTCCAAAGGGGAACAAGTGCCCGACCAGTTTGGAGGAGGCGAAGAAAATCGTGTGTCCTCTGGATTTACCGCACGTGAAATACCATGTCTGCATGAACAATTGCATCATTTATCGGGACGAGCACGCGGAGTCTACCATATGTCCGGTGTGCGGCGTCACTCGATACAAGAAGAGGAAGAAAGCTCCTCGAAAAGCGGTGTGGTACTTTCCGATCACTCCTTGTCTGCAGCGGTATTTCGCGGATCCTAAGGTAGCAAAGCTCCTGCGTTGGCACACGGATAGGGAGGAGAAGAAGCGAGAAGATGACGCAAATGATCCGGAGATAGATAAAAAAGACAAGATGCTGAGTCACCCTAAGGATGCGAGCCAGTGGCAAGCGTTGAATTTTGAATACCCAGAATTTGGGAAGGATCCAAGGAACATCGTGCTGGGCGCGAGCACCGATGGAGTCAATCCGTTTGGCAACCAGAGAAGCACACATAGCACCTGGCCTGTGTTTGTGTGGATGTACAACCTTCCCCCCTGGTTGTGCATGAAGAGGAAGTACATTCACATGAGTATGCTAATTGAAGGGCCGAAACAACCAGGGAACGACATCAATCTGTATCTGGGGCTGCTGAAGGAGGAGCTAGACACGCTGTGGAAAACGCCAGCCAATACGTGGGACGCCGCAGAGAAAGAATATTTCCCTATGAGAGCCGCACTGCTCACGACGGTGCACGACTATGTCGGTTACGGATATCTCGCGGGGCAGGTAGTCCATGGATTTTCTGGATGCGTACGGTGCATGGATGACACAACGTATCGCCAGCTAGATAGAGATCCCGGGTCTTCTAAAACCGTGTTCATGGGACATCGAAGGTGGCTTCGCGACGATGACCCGTGGAGGAAATGCAAGGATCTGTTCGATGGTGAAACCGAACCCCGAAAACGCCCGTGTACGAGGAGCGGCGAGGAAATAGACAAGTTGTTGAAAAATTGGAAAGATTGCCCACTACCGGGAAAGAAGCAAAAGACGCCAGAGCCGGGAAAGAAGCGAAAGGCGCCAGAGCCGCTGCTGAAGGTATGGAAAACGAGGTCTGTTTTCTGGGACTTGCCGTACTGGAAGATCCACCGTGTGCCTCACAGCCTTGATGTCATGCATATCACGAAGAATGTGTGCGAGAGTCTGCTTGGTACCCTGCTCAACATGCCAGAGAGGACCAAAGATGGGCCGAAAGCAAGGGCAGAGTTGAAATCAATGGGCATCAGGCAGGAGCTTCACGCTATATATGATTACGATGATGATGATGATGATGATGATGATGATGATGATGATGAGGCGAAGCAGGACACAGAAAGTCGTCGCAAAGGCAAAAAGGCCAAGAAGACCGGAAATGACTACCCTCCCGCGTGCTTCACTCTAAGTCAGGAGGAGATCGAGCAGTTTTTCACCTCCCAGAAGTTCAGCGGGATGAAGTCTCACGACTGTCATGTGCTGATGACGCAGATACTTCCAGTTGCAATCCGTGGGATCATGGACGCGCACGTCCGTGAAACCCTATTTGGCCTATGCAACTTCTTCGACGTCATCTCTCGGAAGTCGATTGGCGTGAGGCAACTCAGAAGGCTACAGGAAGAGATCGTGGTGATACTATGCGAGCTTGAGATGTACTTCCCGCCCGCATTCTTCGACGTTATGGTGCATCCGCTGGTCCATATAGTGGAGGATATCATCCAAATCGGGCCGACGTTCCTGCACAGCATGATGCCGTTCGAAAGGATGAATGGTGTCATCAAAGGATACGTTCGCAACATGTCACGCCCAGAGGGAAGCATAGCCAGGGGCTTTCTGACCGAAGAGTGCATCTCGTACTGCACGAATTATCTAGGCATTGAGAACCCCGTTGGTCTGCCCGTCAACAGGCAGCTCGGCAGGCTCGCTGGATGGGGTCACCGTGAGGGTCGCCGCGAAATGCATGTCGACTTCGAGGGTTGACTCGTCGACTTTGAAAGAGCAAACCTAGTCGCGCTACAACACATAGACGTGGTCAATCCTTGGGTGGTAGAGCACAAAACCTTTATTAAGAAGACGTACAATGACTGAGGCCAACAGAGGACGGACGGAGATATACTCAAAGAGCACAACTCATGTTTCACGCGTTGGTTCAAGCAGAAGCTTCTGTCGTACCCTTTACATGAGGATTCTTCCGCGGAAGAACAACTCATATTCGCCTTGTCACAGGGCGCCGAGCACAACCTGATGACCTATGAGGCGTATGATATCAACGGCTACACATTCTACACCGAGGCCAAGGACATGAAGAGCGATGGTTATCAGAACTCCGGGGTAACGATGGAATCCTACACCGGTAACGACAAGGACAGATACTACGGAAGGATCGAGGAGATCTGGGAGCTGAGCTACGCTGGAGAGAAGGTCCCGATGTTCCGTGTCAGATGGGCCAAGAGCGTCCTAAAAGAAGACCGGTATTTCACCACCATGGTTATACCCGAAGCCAAATCCAAGACCGCGGGCGCAATCGTCACCATGAAAAATGAGCCATGGGTACTGGCTTCCCAAGTGGACCAATGCTTCTTCATTACCGACCCGTCAAAGAATAGTCGTGTTGTCGTGAGGAGAGGCAAAAGGAAGATCATCGGAATGGATGGGGTAGCCAATGAGCAAGACTTCGACAAGTACGGCGACCCGAGGATCGAACATGACGACGATGATGAAGTAGCAGCATACACCACAAGAAGAAGCAGGACCACCCTACCTAAAGGACGTCCGTTCCATAGAAGAACTCCATTTGCGAAAAAGAAGGGCAAGAAGATTGTTAACAGATAGCTAGCTAAGATCTATTGTATTTCAATCGTAGCCTTCATTTCTCGATTGTATTTCATGGGCACTTTTTAAACTATCATGAATATTTTTAAATTTCATGGACACTCGATCTCGATCCCCCTCCATCTCGATCGCTATCCCACCTCGCCAGATCCGGTCCTTTCGCCGCCTAGCACCCCTCGGTCCACCGGCCGCCGCCGCCGACCCCCCGCACCCTCGATTCCCCTACTCAACCGCCGCCGCCGACCCCCCGCACCCCTCCCCTACTCAACCGCCGCCACCGACCCCCCGCACCCCTCCCCTACTCAACCGCCGCCACCGACCCCCCGCACCCTCCCCCGCTCCACCGGCATTACTGTTTGATGATATTTTTTAAAAAATTATTACTGTCTTATAAAAAAATTACTGTTATGATTTAAACAAGTTTGAACATATTTAAACACAAATAAGTATCAAACAGCATTTTAAATGCATAAAAAAAATTGTGGAGCCTAGGAATCGAACCCAGGACCTCCTGGTGTGAGAACTGGCACCTGACCAGTCGAGCTAGTAGAGGGGAGTTGATGTGGATAAGTTCAGGAGGGAGATAACCTGTTGGCTCGAGCGGAAAAAAAATACTAATGGCGCACCGAGGGGTGGTGCGCCATTAGTATTGTGCCCCCTACTTCGTATCGATCCCCTCTCTCTCCCTCGCCCGAGCCCTCGCCCTCGATCCCCTCTCTCTCCCTCGCCTGAGCCCCTCGCCCTCGATCCCCTTCCCCTCTCCTCTCCCGATGCTGTCGTCCCGCCGCCCTCGACGCCGACGTCGCCGCCCCGCCGCCCTCGACGCCGACGCCGCCGCCCCACCGCCCTCGACGCCGACGCCGCCGCCCTGCCGCCCTCGCGTGCTTCTTCTCTCCCGCGACCCCGCCATTGAAGGTCTCGCAAGGTCCTCTTCTCCTCCCCCTCCCCCTTTGTTCGATTCGATTGTGTTGATGATGCTAGTTCCTCCCGCGCGCAGGCTGCACGCACCTCGGACCACGTGTGCCTAGTTCTTCCCGGGACGCTGCCCCAACCCTACTACCCACGCCATCAGGGGAGCTCGTCAAGGTATCATCCCCCCCTCTCTCTCTCTCTGCTCTCTCCATCTCTCTGCTCTCATGAGTCGTTGGAGTGCTCGTGGTGCTGTTAGGTGATGATAGCTAGATGCTATTTTTTTACCGTTCTAAATGTCGGTCGTGTTGCCTTGACAGACTTATTTTTTCGTTATGTGGAACTGTGGTCGTCGTGTATGCTCATGTCGTGATGAGCATTTGGCGTAAGGTTTGACTATGACTGCTTGGTGTGTTATTCAGTAGTGTTGCTTGGTCTGTTCTGGTGTAAGCTTGTGAGTGATGATTATTGTAAATTCTAGTAATATGCTATGGCCAATATATATAACAGATTCTTTCACTTGTGTCTGTACCAAGATCAAATGTGTGGGGAGTTTCTCTTTGTTGATATATTATTCCAAGAACAATTGTATCAAGCAAGAATATTGACTAGGCATTGTTGTAGAGATTCTGAGAATTAGCAAACGATTTTGTGTACTGTCCTCTGTTCTTTCTTATTGGTGCGGTGATTGCTGAACAAGATCCCACCTGAACTTGCAGAAAAGAAGGACAAAAGGACTTAGTTGGTAACTGCTGAGGACTAACCTGATTTGCACCAATATTAGTCAATCCGAAAATGATCCATCATAGCTTTTGAACAGACTAGGGACAGTTAGGGACAACATTATGTCTAGCTAGGAACTGCAAATCACACCACTCTGCTGCAAACATGTCTTGTCTGTAGAAAAGCATATCGGAAGCTGTTCATGTATTGTTTGGACTAAAGAATCCTCAAGTCCTCCGGATATATGTTTGGATGCTAGATGGTTCATGCATATTTCTGTCAACTTCATGTAGAATTAGATGGATGTATATGTCTGTCTACTTCTTCTAGAACTAGTGTATTACTAAGATTCCAACACTATTTATGTTGTATCCAGATTGAAAATACCAAGTAGCATTTTGCATTCTCTTTCAGATTCAATGTGACTAGAATTCACTTGTTCTTATATGGGTGAAACTTCACTTGTTTTTAGGCTAGTGTATGGTGTTTGCTTTATTCTTTCATCATTTGTAACTATGTCACAAATAAATTGTTCCTTCTTCTGTATTTGACAAGTAATGACTGTTGATAAGCTGAGGCATGTATTAAGCTGTTTCTTTGCTCTGAATTACTTGTGATGCCTCTGAATTACTTGTGATCACATTGAGAAAGACTTGTAAAGATGATGATCATCTTTTACAGAAAACAATTTGTGATGATTTTGCTAGTTTGCTGGGTTTTGTCTCCGACCAGTGTGTCGTGATGAATTTGCAGGTACCCCGAGAGGCCCTTGAGTTTGCCGGAATGTCGATTAACTTCCGTTCCGGCAAATTCGGGTACTCCATATGTCCTATTTTTAGCAAAGGTCATGCTGAAATTTTCCGTGAATTTTAGCATGACTTTGCTAAAAATAGGACATATGGGGTACTTGTGACTAATGCATGGGCCGGGGTATCTTAGTAGTTAATTAAGTAGGATCAGGTGCCCCGGGGTACTTGTGACTAATGCATGGCTTTTAGGGTGCCTCGGCGTCGAAAAACCCTCAATGATAAAAGCTTAGATTTTAGGATGCCTCGGTGTCGACAAACCCTAAATGATGAGACCATGATCTTGTTCCTTGACAATAAACAATTTTTTGACCAAACTTTGTTTCTATTTAGAGAGAAACATGGCCCACAACGATGAGGCCGGTGGTTCGGGCGGCAAGGCATTGTGGGAGCTGTCCCAGGAGATGGAGAAACAACCTCACTTGTATGAGGACACCGCCTTCCCCACCGATCCTGAGACCACTGATGGTGCCGCCGAGGATGACCCCACTGATGCCACCACTGATGGTGCCGCCGAGGATGCCACCACTGATGATGGCGGCGCACACACAGATGGCAGCCAGAAGAGGCAACGGAAGGACCGGCGCCCGACCGTGCTCTGCACCCTCAAGGAGGAAGTTACTGAAGTGGACTCTGACGGGAATCCAACGGCGCCCGAACGAATAGTCAAGGGGTACTCGCTTCAGCTCGGGTGCATTCTCTGGAGCACCGTCTCGATCAACACCGAGAACCTGAGGCATCCTGACCGAGGGAATTTGCGCAACCTCCTCTTCACAAAGCTGCACGAACGATACAAGTTCCCCGCTGAATTTGAAAACACAAGCCTCAAAGGGAATAAAGTGAACAATGCTGCCCTCACGAAGATGAGCAAGGCCCTGTCTACTTGGAAAAGCAATGTGAAGAGAATGATCGAGAAAGGTGAGAGTTATGAGAAGATCAAGGAGAAAAATCCTTTGATCACCGAAGATGACTACAACGACTTCAAGATCAATTGCTCGAGCACCGCACACTCCCAATCAAGTCAGTGGGGGAAATAAATGCGGGAGCTGAACTTAGGGGAACACACACTCGGTCCCGGCGGTTATAGAGTGGCGGAGCCTATATGTGACAAGGAGGAGGCGGACCGTGCCGAGCAAGGCCTACCGCCCCTCTTCGATAAATACGGTGACAAGCAGACCAGGAACTATGTCAGGGCCCGGTACAAGAAGGAACCGAAAACAAAGGAGCTTACCACGGATCCGAAGACCAGGGCGCTTGAGCTTGTTCTGGTAAGGAATACACCCCCGCATAATTAGCTCCATATGGTTGCATTCTAATTAATGAAGCCAAATTTCTAAATGGTTCACATTCCTTCCGCAGGCGACTAAAAGCAGTAGCGCGGGGTCGACTAAGAGCAACCCTTGGGACACCACTCTAAATAGGGCGTTGAATGTAATGAAGAACAAGGATAAGCTCAGTAAGCCGACGTCAGCTGGTCGTGTGGCCGGCAAAGGCTTGTCGACAAAATGGGGGTCATACTATAACACTGGTGGGCGAAAGGAGAAAAAGACCAGCTCGGAAAGCCAGGCGCGCGAGGTTCAAGAACTCAAGGCACAGGTGGCGCGGATTCCGGAGATTACCCATGAGCAAGTGCAACAACAACTCGGAGCGACGATCACCGCCATTGTGCCTACCTTGATCTCGGGGTTGAGTGCGTGGATTGCGGGCGGCCAACAGGGGCCGCCCCCGATTCCTAGCTTCACGGCCAGCAACTCGCCATTGGTGTCTCCGGCGGAGGCGGCATTGGTATCACCGACGCCGGCACGGGAGCTTAATGCACCCGTGTGTACGCCGGCCGGCACCTCTGCAGCAAGTGGCCCCTCCGTCAACTGCACGCCCGCCGTTGGCGGTGCCTCGACATTAGCCGAGCTCGACGCCATCATCACGGTAACTAATTAAGCCTCTCTCGGCCGAGGACTTCATCTCCTTGCCTTTTACTGGGCATCCCTGACGCCCTACATGTTTTCGCAGGGCGCCACCGACGTTCCGTGCACTCTCCTGCACTTCGTGAACAACGAGTTGGTCGATGTCGCCAAGGGCAAAATCGTTCAACCGGGCAACCCCTTGTTCCACGGTACCCAGATGCCACCCAACTTGTTTAGGGTTCAACTGGTTCGGGTGCTGCCAGGCTGCGACGAGTTGCTACCTCCGATTCGACCCGTCGGGGCCGACGATGATGACTTGATGACCCTCAGCGCCTGCCTGATCGGCTGGCCCCTGCTTTGGCCGAAGAGCCAGATTCGTTTGGGGGCGGGGGACACCACCCCAAAGACAACACCGCCAGTCATGCCGGCGCCAAGTCGGCCCCATGGCAAGACCGCCGCAACGGTGCCGGACATCCCTATGCCACTGGATCCAAACATGCATATGGCACAGGATCAGAACGATGACGACGACGACGATACATTCGGCAACGTCGATCAGTACTTTGCCGATCATGGGTACGGTGGCGACTTCATGGGGCCTCCTTCTCAAGAACCCAACCCAACAAAAGACGTGCGCGATCTAGCTGGTACCGCGGAGAAGCCAAGTTGCAACAGGCGTCGTCTGCCGTTCAGCTCTCAGGAGACGCCTCCAGCTGCCGACTTCACCGAGCCTCAGATAGGCGAGGTGCGAAATATTCTCAGCCCCAACACACTCAAGAAGGCGGTCTGTGAGCAGAACTCGGTCCCATTACAGGAGAAGAAGAAGGCACGCAAAAGAAAGACAAACAAGGGTGCGGGCCAGCCGGCACCGAGTACGATCCATGCTCAGGACGGGCCACCTTCACCTGAGGATTTAATGAGGAGGGTGCATGTGGCGGGTAGGCCGATGCTACCGAGAAATATGCTCGATGTTGCAGCCGGTTCCATGCGGAGTCTGCATGACAGTGTTCTTGCTTTGGAGAAGCGGCGTCTCAGAGAGAAGGATGTGGCATACCCGGTTTTCGTGGCCAAGGTGCTAGAGGGCAAGGGCTTTGTGGATAACTCCATCGGGGGTATGATCGTCCTGCGGTTTGATGACATCCACGCTATGTTGAACCTTCATCCGCTGCACTACACCTTCGTTCGGCTATTTTCGCTGAGTATGGAGATGCGGATCATTCGCGACAAGACCCCGGACATCGTGATAGTCGACCCCTTCTACATGCGTGCCAAGATCTTGGGCAGCGCTGGGGACCGGCAAGTCGCGAGTTCTTATCTCGAAGGCATCATTCTGGCAAACCCAGATAAGGATAACTTCCTCGTGCCTTACTTTCCCGAGTAAGTCCTCCCCTCAACCGTCCCGTAATATACGAATTCTTAGATTTCGATCGTTTTTATTTTAACATTCCGTGTTTTCTGCAGTGACACACATTGCACGCTCATCCTCTTAAGCCCCAAATATTCCATGGCCACGTATTTCGACCCGGACTGTCAGTCGAACGTAGACTACGCAAATGTCAAGAAGGTTCTTGCTGATGTTCTCCCCGGCTACACCCAATCTGGAGGCACCTTCAACAGGCCTATTCATAAGTACAGCAAGCACGTGTTCTCCCACAATACGACGTTCTGCTGCGTCAAGCAGCCGCCTGGCGGTCAGAAGGGTGCCTACTACGCCATCCATCACATGCGGGCGATCGTACGGGACCATCATCAACTTCTGCTACCGAGTAAACTCAAAGATTGGGTCGCGAGCGTGTCGGCAATCCAGGACGCGGACATCAGACAAGAATTCTTTCGCATCCAGTCGGAGTTTGCGGAAATCATCCATCAAGATGTCCTTCGTACCTCGGGGCAGTTCTACCTCAGAAATCAACCGTCCAACAGTGAGATAGACGGAATGCTACAAATGCAGGATGACAACGCCCGTAATTTCATGACTCCCACGATAGACGGCGGCTTCATCCACGTTCCGGCCCCTTGAGTCAAGTCAAAAGCAGTGATGATGTGTCTAGTTCTGAAACATCGATTGGCTCATGTTGTAATTAAACTTTAATGAACTTGTAGTATGTTTCTTTGGTTTCGAGAGTCGTTCAACTTAGATGTAATCGATGCTATTAATGTCTTGCTTTTCTCTTCCGATCGTTCTGTTGCATACTTATATATTGCTTATGTATTATCTGTGAATTGGTACTAACGTTTCGTTTGGCTAGTGCATAGCGATGCCGTCGTATGTCGTGTACAAGGGTAAGGTTCCCGGAGTCTACGACGACTGGGAGGAGTGTCGGAGACCGGTTCACCGATTCAGCGGAAACAGTTACAAAGGGTACACCACTAGAGCCGAGGCCGAATCTAGATACGCCCGCTATCTAGCGCGAGAGGGGAGGGAGCGTTGGAGGAACCGGATGAAGACGAGTTTCATCGTGATGATGCTCATCGTGATGACCGCAACTCTCTTCTATGTGATGGTAGTTTAGATGATCGATATCGACTTGTAATGTGAAGACAAACTCGCTACTCGCGGTCTCGAGACTTGTAATATAATGTTCTATCTTTGTTCGGTCTTTTCAATTCGGAGACTAATATGATGAATTGTATTCGGAGACTAATATGATGAATTGTATTCAGAGACTAATCTTCTATTGTATTCGATGAATCTGTTGTTGATGTGTGCTGTCTATATTTTGTCCAATTATACATTTTGTAACCTGTGCAAAAAACAGAAAATTAAAAAATAAAAAAACCTAATATTCATACTAATGGCGCATCACATAACAGTGCGCCATTAGTATTCCAGAGGATACTAATGGCGCATCCCTAAGCAGTGCGCCATTAGTATGCCGAGGTTACTAATGGCGCATCACGTTGTGGTGCGCCATTAGTATGCCAAAGCACCTGGCTATACATGGCCCCTGGGAGGCATACTAATGGCGCACCTTGCCCTATACTAATGGCGCACCGGTGGTGCGCCATTAGTATACCAGATACTAATGGCGCACCAGTGGTGCGCCATTAGTAAATATTACTAATGGCGTGCTAGTAATGGCGCACCACTAATGCGCCATTAATGGCCAAATTAGGTGCGCCATTAGTAGCTCTTTTTCTAGTAGTGTACCGGGAAGCAGCAGCCGCGACGGATCGCGAGACACTTGCCGCTGAAGCTCCCGGGGGGAAGAAGAAGACCAAGTCTGGCAAGAGCTCTGATGCCCACTCCGGCAAGCGCACCTCTTCGGAGTGCTGCGCTACCGTCAAGGACGCACCATCGAGCTCCACCGGCAAGTGTAAGAAGACGATGGCAGCTCCGCCAGCGACCAAGAAGGTGTCCGCCAAGGAGGACGGCACTGGTGGTACTTTCACCATCAGTGCCACCCTTGACCCTAAATAGGAAAGCGCGCTCATTGCTTTCCTACGGGCGAATGTCGATGTGTTTGCATGGCAACCGTCTGACATCCCCGGTGTTCCCAGGAAAGTAATTGAGCACCACCTTGCCGTCTATCCTCATGCGCGGCCCGTTAAGCAGAAAGTCAGGAAGCAAGCAGTGGAGCGCCAAGAATTCATCGCAGAAGAGATCAAGAAGTTGGAAGCAGCAGGCCTCGTCAGAGGAGTGCTCCGTCCTACGTGGAATGGCCAATCCTGTAGTCGTGCGCAAGGCAAACGGGAAATGGAGGCTTTGTATCGACTTCACCGATGTCAATAAAGCTTGTCCCAAAGACCCATTTCCCTTGCCGCGCATTGACCAGATTGTTGACTCCACGGCCGGATGTGATTTGCTTTCATTTCTTGACGCATACTCAGGATATCATCAGATCTTCATGGCAGAAGAAGATGAGGAGAAAACCGCATTCATCACTCCCTGTGGCACGTACTGTTTCATACGGATGCCTTTCGGTTTGAAGAATGCTGGTTCAACATTTGCAAGGGTAGTCCATACTGCTTTTGAACCGCAAATACACAGAAATGTGGAAGCCTACATGGATGATATAGTGGTCAAGAGCAGGGACAAAGCAACTCTGATCCAAGATTTAGAAGAGACTTTTGCAAATCTGCGCAAGATCAGCCTCAAGATCAACCTCGAGAAGTGCGTGTTTCGAGTCCCTTCCAGCAAGCTTCTCGGGTTCTTCGTGTCTCAGCGAGGAATTGAAGCCAACCCCGACAAGATCAAGGCCATTGAGCAGATCAAAGCCCCAAAGCGCGTCAAGGATGTACGGAGACTTGCCGGCTGCGTGGCGGCTCTCAGCAGGTTTATCTCTAAGTCTGCTGAGCGCGCCCTGCCGTTTTTCAAAATTTTGAAAAAGGCAGGTCCAATGAAATGGACTCCGGAAGCGGAGGCTGCGCTGCAAGACTTGAAGAGGTACCTGTCCTCCACTCCAATACTTGTCGCACCTAAGCCACAAGAGAAGTTGCTGCTGTATCTGGCGGCAACCAATCAAGTGGTTAGTGCTGCGTTAGTAGCGGAGAGGGAGGCAGATGATGAGCCAGCAACCACGGCAAGCACATCCAGCGACAATCAGGGGGCTTCCCCGACAAGCTCTGGTCCCGGCAAAGATGGATCTGCGCAGGCACCCGAGGAGATACAGAAGAAAATGGTGCAGCGCCTAGTCTACTTTGTCAGTTCCCTTCTGCAGGAGGCTAGGTCAAGGTACTCTGGTGTGCAGAAATTGCTTTTCGGCCTTCTCATGGCCTTGAGAAAGCTGCGCCATTACTTCCAAGCACATGAGATCACGGTTGTCACTCGCTTTCCGCTGAAGAGGATACTACAGAATCCAGAAGCAACATGCAGGATTGTTGAGTGGGCACTGGAACTGTCAAGCTTTGGCCTCAAGTTTGAGAGCACTTCAACTATCCAAAGCAGAGCATTGGCAGAATTCATAGCAGAGTGGATACCAACACCAGATGAAGAAATTCCAGAGACGAGCATCCCCGTCAAGGAAGCAAGCAAAGAGTGGCTGATGTACTTTGATGGTGCCTTCTCGCTGCAAGGCGCCGGTGCTGGCGTGCTGCTTGTCGCACCCACCGAAGAGCACCTTAAGTACGTAGTCCAGATGCACTTTCCCAAGGAGCAAGCAACAAACAATACTGCAGAGTATGAAGGATTGCTTGCCGGTCTCAGGATCGCGGCAGACCTTGGGATCAAGAAGCTCATTGTCAGGGGTGACTCGCAGCTTGTCGTTCACCAAGTGAACACGAATTATTAGAGTCCGTTCATGGAAGCCTATGTTGATGAGGTGAGGAAGCTAGAAGAGCGCTTTGTCGGCCTGCAGATGGAGCATGTTCTAAGAGCTCAGAACGACATCGCCGACGGCCTGTCAAAGTGCGCAGCATTTAAGTTACCTGTGGAACCAGGGATCTTTCTGCTCAAGCTGACTCAACCGTCTGTTACGCCATCAACTGGACAGAGCAAGAAGAGGAAGTTGATTTCTGGTGACTATTTTCTGGCAGAGCTTCCCGAAGCCGCCGCCAAGAAGGTCCCCAAGATCAACGCCAAGAGTGCTGAGGAGCAGTCTGCTCCGACAAGCCCCAGGGTTTGTTTCGTTGAAGCAGACGCTCCCGACAAGTTTTGCTCCGGCAAGCTTGCCGGGGAACGTCAAGCTCCGGCTGAGCCGCAGGTTCTCGCCATAGAAGCGGATGTTCCCGCAGCAGCAGATATGCCTTTAGTCCTTGTTGTCAAGCCGCAAGCTCCAGCATGGGCACAGCAGATTGTCCGTTTCCTTCAGACATGAGAACTTCCCGAAGAGCAAGAAGAAGTGGAAAGAGTAGCCCGGTAGTCAAGTATGTACCAGTTTGTCGACAACGCACTGTATAGAAGAAGACTCAATGGTGTGAAATTGAAGTGTATTCACCGGGAAGACGGACAAAAGCTGTTGGCGGAGATACATGGAGGCATATGTGGTCACCACATTGGCGCCAGAGCACTTGCCGGCAAAGCGTTCTGGCAAGGTTTCTTTTGGCCGACAGCCCTCCAGGATGCAACTGCACAAGTAACCAAGTGTGAAGCGTGCCAGTTCCATTCCAAGCAGATACACCAGCCAGCTCAAGCTCTCCAGACGATCCCTTTATCTTGTCCATTTTCGGTCTGGGGGCTCGACATCCTCGGCCCCTTCCCCCGAGCAGTCGGGGGCTTTGAGTACTTGTATGTCGCAATCGACAAGTTCACAAAGTGGCCGGAAGTGGAAGCAGTGAGGAAGGTGACAGCACAGTCAGCAGTCAAGTTCTTCAGGTCGATTGTTTGCCGCTTCGGGATCCCTAACAAGATCATCACCGACAACGGTATGCAATTCACGAGTCGCACCTTCATGCAGTACGTACAAAACCTTGGCGCCAAGGTCTGCTTCGCTTCTGTTGCTCACCCCAGGAGCAACGGTCAAGCGGAGAGGGCAAATGCTGAAGTGCTGCATGGACTCTAGACCAGGACTTTCGACAGGCTGCACAAGTGCGGAAGAAACTGGATTGAGGAGCTGTCAGTGGTTCTTTGGTCGATCAGGACGACGCCAAATCGAGCCACTGGCCAGACACCTTTCGCTCTAGTCTATGGAGCAGAGGCAGTTATCCCCACGGAACTCGTACACGTGTCACCTCGAGTGCTCGCTTATGATGAGCTTGAGCAAGAGCAGTTGCGGGAAGATGACGCGCTGCTCCTTGAGGAAGACCGTCTTCAGGCTGCTGTGCGAGCTGCTCGCTACCAGCAAGCTTTGCGCCGCTACCATAGCCGCAAAGTTAACGCCAGAAGTCTCGAGGAAGGCGACCTTGTTCTTCGGCGTGTTCGGTCCGCCAAGAATTCCAACAAGTTGACGCCGAAGTGGGAAGGCCCTTACCGGGTGAAACGAGTCACTAGGCCTGGCGCTGTCCGCCTTGAGACCGAAGATGGCATTCCGGTGAGCAACTCCTGGAACATCGAGCATCTTCGTAAGTTTTACCCGTAAGGCGCGGTTGTCGGACCCTGTTCCGGCAACCACCTTTTGTACAAGTCTTGCTGCTGTCAAGGTTGTCAGAATCGCGATCCTGTTATACGATTCTACGACTTTACGATCCAAACTGACACCTCTGATTCTACGATTTTACTTCATAGAATCTATGTTTCTATGATCCTGATAGTGAAGATTCTACGATTTGCGATCCTACCATGGGAGCTCTGATCCGATTCAAAATCGCGATTCTGACAACCTTGGCCGCTGTTGCATGTAATCCTTTGTACAAAGTCAGGCGCAGACCCTGAGCACAGATGAAGCGCTGGCGCCCTAAGTTATAGCATGCATGCTAGATCGAGTCTCGTCCTTGGTTAGGGTTGATAGTGCTTAGTAGCGGCTAACCCCTAACTTAGAGGTCGAGTGTGCGTCCCTTTGCCGTTCTTTCGTTTCCCTTGGTTCGCAGGGCTCGCATATCCTGGCCGGACCACTTGAGGACGAAAAAGAGAAGAAGGACGGACCAGCATCTGGACCCCGGCAAGCCAGTGTTGCCGGGGGCTGCAAGAACAAAGACTCACCCACGGCGAACCAGAGTCGCCGGGGGCTGCAGTCTCAGATAAGTTTTTCATCCCTTATCATGCACTCTCTTATGGACTGAGGTATGCGAAACCTCGTTTCTTCCTAAAAGCTACCGTGCTCCCTTAACTCTAGGCCCTAGGTCTCGTTCCTGGGGCCAGGTTTGGTCGTAGTTGTGGCAGCAAAGGGACGAAACGAGGAGCCAGAACCCGCCTCATCCCTGCCTCCGCCAAAAGCGTGAGAAAGGTCGAGCGACGTGGGAAGACGGCAGGGCCTGCTGCCGGGGAAAGAAGTGTCTATCTTAAAGATATTAAGGATTTTCTCCTTGATGTGGGTTCCACCCGCAAGACAAGTGACCCGGCAAGCATCCCCTTTTCACAAAAAAGCATTCCACTCAGGTACAGTTCATAGAGAATGAAAAACATGAATGATGGGATTACAAGATTTAAATGCAGCTAAGGCCCGAGGGCTTACAAATTAAAAAGAGATAAGGTGCCCGTAATCCCTTTCTTGTCCCTCTCTTCAGGAGGTAGGTCAAGGAGGCGAAAAGGGCAAAAGGGGCGCCTAGGCTAACTACGGGTGGCAGAAGACACCAAGAGAACATCTCGGCGGTCGTCCAAAAGCTGAATGGTGATGGCGGCGCCGGAAGCAGGGCTCGAAGACGAGGCAGCAGGACGTCAGCACGCTGTCGAGGGTGTCGCGCCCACGTACTCCGAGTTGACGGCCTTGCCGCCCGCCCTCTTCCTCTTCCGCAGCCTCCCTATGCCAGCCGCCCAAGGAAACGACCCCGAGAAGCTCAAGGAGCCGGCGACGCGGATGATGGGGTCGCCGGTGCCACACGGAGCGGCGCCCGACACCTAGTCGGACCCGTCATCCTGCCGCCTGCTACCCTCATCGTCGCTGCCACTGTCCTCCTCGTCACTCCCGTCCGAGGAGGAGTCTTCGCTATCGGAGGAGCTGTCCACGTAGCATCTTGCCCGAGTCCCGAAGCACCCGAAGACCTTGACGGAGAGGAAACCGCCCTCCATCAGCTTAAAATGGAGGGTGAGCCCCTCCGTCAGGCTGTGGATACGGGCGAACGTCTTCCACCCTCGACCAAGATACATCACATTAGGGGCCGGGAAGTCAACGCGGACTCGCGTACCGCTGATTCCGCAACCCCTCATGTGCAGCCTCAGTGCCTCGGGCGGATCCAACTCCATCGCGCTCGCAAATGGAGTCGGGAGACGAAGGCGACGACGAGGCGGCCGACGCAGCCTGACAAAGAACTCGCAAGGGTCGTCCCCAATATGGACCGCCATGGGAAGAGGAGCCGCTGGCGGAGGCGAGGCCGGCGAGCCGCCCCGTCCACCTCTTCCCCGAGCGCCTCGGCCTCGCCCTCGACCTCGCCCGCGGCCTCGCCCCCTCCCTCTTCCCCTTACGGCTGGCTCTGCCACCACGGGAGCGGGAGAAGGAGGGACGCGTTGTCTAGCGGCGACCCTCGCCGCCACCGTTGAAGGACCAGGGTTCCCTTTCTCCATGGCGAATGAGAGAGAGGGGAGCAGAAGCTGAAGGAAAGAGGAGATGAAAGAATACGGGCCTCCGTCCCCCCCTCCCGCTCCTTATAAAGGAATGAGGTGGGGGCTCGGCCGCCCCGCTCAGCTAATCAAGACACAGAGGGGGCAGGGAACTGGGACCGACCCGCTAATCGACCAACGACGGCCCGGATTCCCGCCTCCACCGTTCGCCACCACAAGCGCATGGAAGCCGCATGGCAGGCGTACAGAACCGAGGTGACGGATGAGGCGACCTCTCCCCACCCCGTGATCGTGGGGAGTGGACGCCTCGAAAACCACGCCTCCACGCCTCAGGAGGGAGGGGGCGGACGTTTCGCCCTTTCGAATAAAGAAACCACCCACGATTTCTGCCACGACGCCGCAATCGACGCGTGCTGTTCGGAGAGGGCGCGGTGGATGCGGAGTCAGATGCGACGTGACCCAGGCCGCACGTGGCCGTGCCCTGTTTTGGGCCTGGCCCAACAGCGCTCGGCACCGTGTATGGCCCAGGCCCGGGGGCTCCTGTCGGTGTACTAGAGTAGGGGTACCCTAGTGTCCCGAACTTGTGCATGGGCAGTCGCAGCGCCCCGCGGCAAGGCTTGCCAGGTGACCGCCAAGGACCTACTTGGTTCCTTTGGAGCCATTCAAGAACAAAGTATTTGAGCCAAGGAGACAAGGCCCCGGCAAGAGGAGTTTGCCGGGAAGGCCACTCAGGACATAAGGCCCCGGCAAGAGGAGCTTGCCGGGAAGGCCACTCAAGGCACAAAGCCCCGGCAAGAGGAGCTTGTCGGGAAGGCCAACCAAGGCATCTCAAGGAACTTGCCTCGACGCGCCACGCGTCCCGGCAAGACCCGGCGAGCGACAAGACAACGGCCGCGGCAAGGCGTTTGCCGCAGCAAGCAACCACTCTGTACCTGCGCTCCAGCTCACCTACCGACGTGTCGCTCTGGGACCCTTCCAGGCGTACGTGGCGGGAGGCTGTGCAGCCAGGGGTGCACTATGGCAAGCGGCGCTGACAAGATCGCCATCGTGGCGAGCGGTGGCGTCCCTGATGGTCCCTTTTCTGCACTATTTGGGCGACGTAGATAGGCATTTAATGCCCTTGTCCCCTGCCGTCAGGGTTAGGTATGATACACTGTGTAGGTAGCTGTACCTACCGCAGCACCTTTCCATTTTTACCCTTGCCTACGTTGCCACCTGTCGGAGACCCCTTGAGCATATAAAAGGAGGCCCATGCACAACGTAGAGAGGAGGAGGACGAACAATAGAACACTCACGCTCGGTCTCGCTAGCTGCTTTAGTGTACTGTAGCACTCAGCGCTCCCGAGCAAGAACTCAATACAAACCACAAAGCAGCAGTAGGAGTATTATCTCTCCGGAGAGCTCCGAAGCTGGGTAAAACTGCTCGTGTGCCCCGCCTCGATCTGCTCTTCGTGCGACCTCCGCCCCCCGCCGAACCGAAAGGGGCTCCGTCCCCATAGGTGCTCGTGGAGTCAGTTTCCCCGGCACTATGGCTAGTAAAATATTTTATAAACCATAGAGAATTTGGAATACATTAGGTTTAACACCAATATAAATAAAGACTGAGTTCATTACAGTACCTTGAAGTGGTCTTTTGTTTTCTTTCGCTAACGGAGCTCGCGAGATTTTCTGCTGAGTTTTGTGTTGTGAAGTTTTCAAGTTTTGGGTGAAAGATTTGATGGATTATGGAACAAGGAGTGGCAAGAGCCTAAGCTTGGGTATGCCCATGGCACCCCCAAGATAGTCTAAGGACACCTAAAAGCCAAAGCTTGGGGATGCCCCGGAAGGCATCTCCTCTTTCGTCTACTTCCATCGGTAACTTTACTTGGAACTATATTTTTATTCACCACATGATATGTGTTTTGCTTGGAGCGTCTTGTATGAATTGAGTCTTTGCTTTTTAGTTTACCACAATCATCCTTGCTGTACACACCTTTGAGAGAGACACACATGATTCGGAAATAATTAGAATACTCTATGTGTGCTTCACTTATATCTTTTGAGTTATATAGTTTTGCTCTAGTACTTCACTTATATCTTTTAGAGCACGGTGGTGGGTTTGTTTTATAGAAACTATTGATCTCTCATGATTCACTTAGATTATTTTGAGAGACTTAAATAGCATGGTAATTTGGTTAAATAATCCTAATATGCTAGGTATTCAAGATTAGTAAAAACTTTCTTATGAGTGCTTTGAATACTAAGAGAAGTTTGATGCTTGATGATTGTTTTGAGACATGGAGGTAGTGATATTAAAGTCGTGCTACTCGAGTAATCGTGAATTTGAGAAATACTTGTGTTGAAGTTTGCAAGTCCCGTAGCGTGCACGTATGGTAAACGTTATGTAACAAATTTGAAACATGAGGTGTTCTTTGATTGTCCTCCTTATGAGTGGCGGTCGGGGGCGAGCGATGGTCTTTTCCTACCAATCTATCACCCTAGGAGCATGCACGTAGTGCTTGGTTTTTGATGACTTGTAGATTTTTCCAATAAGTATGTGAGTTCTTATGACTAATGTTGAGTCCATGGATTATACGCACTCTCACCTTTCCATCATTGCTAGCCTCTTCGGTACCGTGCATTGCCCTTTCTCACATTGAGAGTTGGTGTAAATTTCGCCGGTGCATCCAAACCCCGTGATATGATACGCTCTTTAACACATAAACCTCCTTATATCTTCCTCCAAACAGCCACCATACCTACCTATTATGGCATTTCCATAGCCACTCCGAGATATATTTCCATGCAACTTTCCACCATTCCGTTTATCATGACACGTTCATCATTGTCATATTGCTTAGCATGATCATGTAGTTGACATAGTATTTGTGGCAAAGCCACCGTTCATAATTCTTTCATACATGTCACTCTTGGTTCATTGCATATCTCGGTACACCGCCGGAGGCATTCATATAGAATCATACTTTGTTCTAGTATCGAGTTGTAATCATTGAGTTGTAAATAAATAAAAGTGTGATGATCATCATTTTCTAGAGCATTGTCCCAAGTGAGGAATAAAAAAAAGAGAAAGTCCATAAAAAAAGGAGAAGGCCCAAAAAAATGAGAGAAAAAGAAAGAAGGGACAATGTTACTATCCTTTTACCACACTTGTGCTTCAAAGTAGCACCATAATCTTCATGATAGAGAGTCTCTTGTTTTATCATTTTCATATACTAGTGGGAATTTTTCATTATAGAACTTGGCTTGTATATTCCAACAATGGGCCTCCTCAAGTGCCCTAGGTCTTCATGAGCAAGCAAGTTGGATGCACACCCACTTAGTTTCTTTTGTTGAGCTTTTATACATTTATAGCTCTAGTGCATCCGTTGCATGGCAATCCCTACTCCTTGCATTAACATCAATCGATGGGCATCTCCATAGCTCATTGATTAGCCTCTTTGATGTGAGACTTTCTCCTTTTTTGTCTTCTCCACATAACCCCCATCATCATGCTCTATTCCACCCATAGTGCTATATCCATGGCTCACGCTCATGTATTTCGTGAAGGTTTATAACGTTTGAGATTACTAAAGTATGAAACAATTGCTTGGCTTGTCATCGGGGTTGTGCATGATGAGAGCATTCTTGTGTGACGAAAATGGAGCATGACTAAACTATATGATTTTGTAGCGATGAACTTTCTTTGGCCATGTTATTTTGAGAAGACATAATTGCTTAGTTAGTATGCTTGAAGTATTATTATTTTTATGTCAATATTGAACTTTTATCTTCAATCTTTCGGATCCGAATATTCATACCACAATTAATAAGAATTACATTTAAATTATGCCTAGTAGCATTCCACATCAAAAATTCCATTTTTATCATTTACCTACTTGATGACGAGCAGGAATTAAGCTTGGGGATGCTTGATACGTCTCCAACATATCTATAATTTTTTATTGTTCCATGCTATATTATATTCTGTTTTGGACATTATTGGGCTTTATTATTCACTTTTATATTATTTTTGGGACTAACCTATTAACCGAAGGCCCAGCCCAGAATTGCTGTTTTTTGCCTATTTCAGAGTTTCGCAGAAAAAGAATATCAAACGGAGTCCAAACAGAATGAAACCTTCGGGAACATGATTTTTGGAACGAACGTGATCCAGAGGACTTGGACCCTATGCCAAGAAATCAAACAGGAAGCCACGAGGTAGGGGGCGCGCCTACCCCCTAGGCGCGCCTACACCCAAGGCGCGCCTACCCCCCCAGGCGCGCCCTCCACCCTCGTGGGCCCCACATTGCTCCACCGACGTACTCCTTCCTCCTATATATATATACCTACGTACCCCAAACTACCAGAGACGGAGCCAAAAACCTAATTCCACCGCCGCAACCTTTTGTACCCACAAGATCCCATCTTGGGGCCTGTTCCGGAGCTCCACCAGAGGGGGCATCGATCACGGAGGCCTTCTACATCAACACCATAGCCTCTCCGATGATGTGTGAGTAGTTTACCTCAGACCTTCGGGTCCGTAGTTATTAGCTAGATGGCTTCTTCTCTCTTGTTGGATCTCAATACAATGTTCTCCCCTCTCTTGTGGAGATCTATTCAATGTAATCTTCTTTTGCGGTGTGTTTGTTGAGACTAATGAATTGTGGGTTTATGATCAAGTCTATCTATGAACAATACTTGAATCTTCTGAATTCTTTTATGTATGATTGGTTATCTTTGCAAGTCTATTCGAATTATCAGTTTGGTTTGGCCCACTAGATTGATCTTTCTTGCAATGGGAGAAGTGCTTAGCTTTGGGTTCAATCTTGCGGTGTCCTTTCCCAGTGACAGTAGGGGCAGCAAGGCACGTATTGTATTGTTGCCGTCGAGGATAACAAGATGGGGTTTTATCATATTGCATGAATTTATCCCTCTACATCATGTCATCTTGCTTAAAGTGTTACTCTATTCTTATGAACTTAATACTCTAGATGCATGCTGGATAGCGGTCGATGTGTGGAGTAATAATAGTAGATGCAGGCAGGAGTCGGTCTACTTGTCTTGCACGTGATGCCTATATACATGATCATACCTAGATATTCTCATAACTATGCTCAATTCTTTCAATTGCTCAACTGTAATTTGTTCACCCACCGTAAATACTTATGCTCTTGAGAGAAGCCACTAGTGAAACCTATGGCCCCCCGGTCTATTTTCCATCATATTAATCTTCCAACACTTAGCTATTTTGATTGCCTTTTATTTTACTTTGCATCTTTATCATAAAAATACCAAAAAAAATTATCTTATCATATCTATCAGATCTCACTCTCGTAAGTGACTGTGTAGGGATTGACAACCCCTTATCGCTTTGGTTGCAAGGATTTACTTGTTTTTGCAGGTGCGAGGGACTAGCGTGTAGCCTCCTACTGGATTGATACCTTGGTTCGCAAAAACTGAGAGGAATACTTACGCTACTTTGCTGCATCACCCTTTCCTCTTCAAGGGAAAACCAACGCAGTGCTCAAGAGCTAGCAGTGGGCCAGCCTTCGGCTTCAACCTCCCTATCCCGAAGGCGGAGTGTTTCTTAGGCCAGTTTAGCAAACTAAACGCGAGCGGCTTTAGAGAGAAACCAGGCTACCCGGCTATTGATCATACATCTGAGTCGAGAAAGGAGTGGTAGAAAAAGACTGTGCAGCGACTAACAAAAATGGCTCATACTAATTTAAGAGCCCCCAAGTGACTTGGGTAAAAGCATTTTATGCATAATGATTGTATGTAGCAAAGTACTTATATCATATATGTGTTCATCCGAACTTTAAACCCGTCTTAACCGACCGTCGGCTTCTCCCTCTTCGGTCAAGGGCCGAAAAGTGTTATGTACTCCACCTATCGAAAATATCGACGGTGTTTCCGATAACCAGGCAATCAGCCATAAGGCTGCAACAGACAAAGCGCGCTCAGGGAACTTATGCTATATTACTGACGAAGTGTAAGAAACATCTTCGAAGAAAATATTACCCCCACCGATACCTTTCTTCGGTTGCTCATTGTTACTATGAGACTTGTGCAATTGATTTTGTATACTCATTAGTTCCATTGTGTGCCGACCATGATTGAAAACAATAAGAGCAGTAGCTTTCGGCTTCACCCAGTCTGAGGTCTGAGCTCGGATGACCCGATTGTGACAATCGCAGAGGTGCTCCCTTTACTCCCTAGCCGAACAATCGGGAACCTAGGGGTAAACACAGGAGCAAGGCAACCCAGCTTGCGGAACACTTAAGTCAACATGGTGCATATTGTGGCGTAATACACGAGCAAGGAACGAAGCCATACAAGTATAATCATATGCAAGAGGAAAGGCTTCATAAAGGAAGCCCCCAAGTATACGGGGTATTTGAATTTTTGTGTCACAAACAAAGTTTTGACAAGGAAGTCAAACAACTTTTTGCCAAAAAAAGTATAATGCTTGGTCGAACCAAACAAAATTTAAAACTAAAAGCTTTTGAGCATGAAAGTGACTTAGCTGGTTAATGTGCTCGGTGTTGATGACGCAATTCGGGCTTGTGACGGGACGAAGACGCCCATTGATCTGTGACAGATCCGACAAGGTTTGCAGTCCTCGGCATGGCCGAGGTCCCAGCCCCCAAGCCCGAGGTGTCCGAGCAAGGAGTTCAGCACCTCGGAATAGGGACACGGCTCGACCGATGTGGTAAGGCGAAGCCCCCAGTCTAGCCGAGCTGGCGGAGTTGGTCGGCAAGATGACAATGAAGCCCCCACGCCAGTCGACCTGTTCGGCATGGTGGACGTCAATTTGATGAAACGACGATGCTACGCGGCTGATGTGGCGAGATGAAGTTCTCGGTCCAGTTAACATGGCGAAGCTGTGATCGGCGGATGCCAAAGTCTCATGCAGGTCGGCCGGTGATGCCGAAGTGACCCCATCACATAGTCAAAATTGATTACCTGCACACATAAAACAGTGCAAGCAAAAAACAATAATAATTGAAAGAAAAAATGCATAATTAATATATGCGAAGCGAATCATGAGGTAAGTTTGTCCTGTGCGCCGGGGTTGGTTCGATGGAGTGGCAGCGCAGACCCGTCGATGTAGGTCGGCATTCGCGGGGCAACAACATTGGCCTGGTATGATCCGAACTCATTGTGCGGAGGTGTCGGTCGGTGTGGTGGCTGTCGGCCTAATCAGCATGTAGAAATTGTTGTGAAAGAGACGCCCCCGAAGTACTCATGCAACTTCATGTGGAAGGTACCACGTAAGCTGCTTGTCGCATCGATCCAATCTCGATGGACACGAAGCAACTGGTAGTGCTAATTACATGAAAGTGAAACCATTAGTGAAAGTGTAGAAGGCCTCCAAACTTAATTAAATAATGGAGAAAAGAAAGATCAAATCTCCTGGTGACTGCGCTGAGATTGGTCAGACCGACGCCATGTATGAGGGTCGGTAAATTCTCTCTAGACGGTGATGATCATGGAGGACCATAACAAAAAACAAACATCGGTCGAACTTTGATTGTTGCCCGAAGTAATTCTAGTTGGACTGCTAGCAATCATCAATACGTGAAGTAGTGTTTGTAGATTAGATCACAAGGACCATGCTTGCAAAACAAGTATTCAATTAGGTTAGAAATACTCTAAGTCTATGGATTTTTTGAAAAGGATTATTAGGAACTGCCAGCAGCGGATGAAGAGCTGGATTAAAAAGGGAAAAAATTGAACTCCCTGTTTGTGTGCTGCCATGGAGCCAAGTCCCTGTTAGGGTACTGCTTCCGCACTATCTCTTCGGCTGGATAGCCCGTTGGTCAAGTTGAGTCCGGATCCGATGTATCGCCAAGCAGCGGACGCGAACCTAGGCCGTACTGCAATCTATATAGAAACAGCCGTACAAACAGAACAGAAAACATAATGGCACAAATAATTTGTACTATATGTAATTATTAGCAAAAATAGCACCTAAGGATTTATCTGATGATGCTCAGACTGATGGGCGCCCTGACTGGAGTGAATATAAACATCAGGATCCCACGAGGGACGTCCTGATCGGAGTGACTCCAGACTGCGTCGGGCTGACCATTATATGGAACGACAGTTCTGAACGCGGAGGATGGTTTGACTTTGTTCATAAATCCGTATAATGCCTCCTAGCAAAATTCGTATCATCACATCTATATTCGGACCCGTGGATTATAGATGAGGCCGGCTGGCACGAAATTAGCCGGATTAAACCGATCGGACCACCACTTCCATCGCAGGGAAGCGGACCGAAACATAGTCCAGTCATCGGAAATCTACACAGAGAAATCATGCAGACTGATAGAAAGATAATCCGTGCAAAGAGTAATATACGGTGCAGGTAACTAGAAAAATAGAACCTGATGTTTCTGCTCGCTGCAGCGTGCTATAGAAATCCGAGGTAAAAAAGCGCCGCTGGGCAACTTGGCGTTGCATGCATGTGGGGCCAGTGTGCCTGGCCTTCGGCCGGCTGTGCTCCTAGCATGGACATACACATGGAGATTCTGGCCCACGTACATATACATATGCATGTTGCTTGTCCGGTCCAATTTTTCCTTGAACTTTGATTGCCACTTGCCTGCCGATGCCGCCGCATTATGCATGTGCAGCCCCTCTAATCTTCCTGATGACACGGTCTCTTCGGCTGTTGTAAGTGCCTCCATGAGAAGCCGATCAAGTGTACACTAGCTAGGCCACCACGTGATCACAACAATGATCAGGGAAAATTGCTTAATTGGTAATCTGGTCAGATTAGCGTATGTTCGAACAAAAGCCGTGACATCCATTAAATATGGAGAAGCGTGCTAAAGTTTGGCACCGTTAGGACTTTCCTTGCTATTGAACAATTTTCTCTGTAGATGGATCGTCCCTGCCGATGTGCAAAAGATCGGCGGCGAACGCTAGCGTCCGCGTACTGCATAGTTTTCCTGAAGCCCGATCTGCAAACAAAAATTGCACTAGACAGCAGTAGAAACTATTCACGGAGGAATCAATTTATTCTGTATGAATTCAACTGAAAAAATATAACCTGGTAATCTCATCGATCCGTGGCGATCGCCCAACAGGCTCTCAATGAAAGCACCAATGTCGGTCTTATATCCGGCGTATCTCGTAGTAGGGGTCCTAAGCTAGGCGTCTTGGAGCGATGGGTAACAGGAGACGAGGGACATGGTGTTTACCTAGGTTCGGGCCCTCTCTAAGAGGTAAAACCCTACTCCTGCTTGATGATATTCGATGTGGGTATAGTAGAGAGTACATGTATCTACCAGAGACTATAGTAATGAATATTAGATTGTCTATTGACTAGCCTGCCTCATTTTATATAACACACTAGAGGCCCAGGGTTTAGGAGAGTCCTCTTCTTGTGCGCCAAGTATCGTGGGATCTTACTTGTATGCGGCATGGGCTGCCCGAAGTGGCCCATGAGTGAACCGCCATGGGAGTCCTCGGCCCAATCCAACTGGTCAGGAGACGACGTGGTGAGTACCCCCTAGTCCAGGACACCGTCACTCCTCCACTAGAAGAAATCTTGTCCCGATATTTAAGGGGTGGAGTAACGGGGAAAGACTCGAGAAGGACGGAACTCAACACAAGATATGTACCTGGGGGCTATCTCGGTGAACGTGGCATAAAGCATCTCTCGAGTTGAAATTCAAGAAAGTCATCGAGAGCAAGGTAAGAAGGTGCAATAAGAAGCTTTAACCGGATAGGCAATCGTTCGTTGCCTGAAAAAGAGGGTGAAAGGGGGTTTAGAGCAATGGGAATATGTATTTCGTCTGATACCAGAATAGATCACTAGGAAGGTGGCTCGTGATTTACATACGAAGCCAAGTGCAAAGGATATTTCAGATTCAAGGTTGTACAAGAGTGTCAGGTTTCGATCCTATGTAACTGTGGGTTATGGGCCCACCATGTGGGTTAAAAACAGGAAGGCGCTAACCATATTGCACGGTCATGATAGAAAGGCAGGTTAGAGGATAGCCTGCCAATTATGTTGGCAACAACGTTGGTACCAAGGGCGAGGGACGAAGAGAACCATTTTCTTGCTCTTTAAGACGAGGCAGACCAATAGGCAAAGTTCTCGTCCATCGGCGGCTATCGGAATGTCATCAACAATAGTAACAAGGTCTTACTGACAGGGTTGTACATCGAGGCATTTACATAAGCAGTGAATTATCACTGCACGGATATGTTACGTTACAAGAAAGGATAAACAAAACAATGGAAAGTAAAGTGTAGACGTCGACTCAGTTATCAGCATTCTCGAGTGTCTAACAACTCAAAACCTGTGGAAACTTTGAATCGGCGAGAAATAATAGTTGATGAAGAACTCATAAGAAGTTACGTAGTTCCGTGATATTCTCGGGATACCAAAGGGTACTACGTAAGGGTAGAACAGGATAGAGGTTGGACAGGTTAAAAGATCTGAAGAAGACAAGTACTTAACTTGTTCGAGAAATGGAATCAAAGGAGAACAATAATGGTCGGAACCACGGTTGCAAAGGACCAATTATTATACACTCGAGAATAAGGAGAGGAGATGCAGCACAATAGAGATAAGTATTTTCCTCAGTGAGAACCAAGGTATCAATCCAGTAGGAGAATCACGGAAAACCTCGTGAACAACACCTGCACACACAAAAGAAAATACTTGCACCCAGCGCGGGCAAGAGGTTGTCAATCCCCTTGAACTCGTTACTTGCAAGGATTAAATCTCGTGGTGATAGATAAACAAATTGCAAAACAAAATAAAAGAAATAAAATTGCAGCAAGGATATTTTGGTTTTTTATAATATATGATAATAGTATACCCGGGGGCCATAGTTTTCACTAGAGGCTTCTCTCTCGAACACATAGCATCCAGTGTGTGAACAAATTACTGTTGGGCAATTGATAGAAAAGTGCATAGTTATGATGATATTTAAGGCAATAATCATGTATATAGGCATTACGTCCGAGACAAGTAGACTGGCTCCTACATGTATCTACTACTATTATTCCACCCATCGACCGCAATCCATCATGCATCTAGGGTATTAAGTTAACACAAATAGAGTAACACCTTAAGCAAGATGACATGATGTAGACAAAGTAAACTCAACTAATATGAATAAAACCCATCATTTTACACTTAATGGCAATAATACAAATACGTGTCTTGTCCCTTTTTGTCACTGGGATAGAGCACCGCAAGATTGAACACATCATAAAGCACATCTCCAACTGAAGATAAATCAATCTAGTTGGCCAAACCAAACGGGTAGATCAAAAAGAAATACAAAGCTATAACATTAATGCATAATAAAGTTCAGAAAAGACTCAATTACTTCTCAGGAATATTCAGATCATAAACCCACAATTCTTCAAATCCCAACAAACATACTGCAAAAGAAGATCACATCGAATAGAACTCCAAAAACATCGAGGAGAACATTGTATTGAAGATCAAAGAGAAATAAGAAGACATCTAGCTATGGACCTGTAGGTCTATGGTGAACTACTCACGCATCATCGGAAGGCAGCAAGAATGATGTAGAAGCCCTCCATGATTGATTCCCCCTCCGGCAAAGTGCCGGAAAAGGCCTCCATATGTGATCCGGAAGAACAGAAGCTTGTGGCAGCATAAAAAGTGTTTCGGGTCGCCCTCTGGCATACTGGGAATATTAGGGAATTTATAGAGGAGGACTTAGGTCAAGAGGTGCCATGAGGGGCCTACAAGTTCAGGAGCGCCCCCGGGGTGCGCCCTATGAGCTTGTCGCTCCATCATGACTCTTTTGGTCTTCTCCCAAACCTTCATGGGCCCCTTCTAGTGCAGAACAAATTAATCCAAAGATTTTCTCTGTTTGGACTTCGTTTGATACTTGATTTTCTAAAAAGCCAAAAAAAAGAAAAAATGACAACTGGCATTGGGCACTAGGTTGATAGGTTAGTCCAAAAATGATATAAAATAGCATATAAAACATCTAAGATTGATACGATAATAGCATGGAACAATAAAAAATTATAGATATGTTGGCGACGTATCAAGCACCCCCAAGCTTAATTCCTACTCAGCCTTGAGTAGGTAAATGATAAAAACAAAAAAAATTGGTGTGGAATGCTAACTAACATGTTCATCATGTAATCTTTCTATTAGGGTATGAATATTCAGATCCAAATGGTTCAAAGAAATAGTTTATAATTTGATATAAAGACATCAATACTCAGACATACCAATAAACACTCATGCCTTTCAAAATAAAAATGCTAAAGAACACTATCCCTACAAAATCATATAGTCTTGTCATGCTCGATCTTCCTAACACAAAGTATTAATCATGTACAACCCCGATGACAAGCCGAGTAATTTGTTCATAATTTTTAACGCCCTTCAGCTTTTTCAACCCCCAGGCAATACATGAGCATGCACCATGGATATAGCACTATGGGTGGAGTAGAATGCGGTGATAGAGATCAATAAGGGGAAATAAAAGAAGGAAGATAGTCTGCTACGGGTTACTGAGATGCCCATCAATTGATGTCACCGCGAAGAGTAGGGATTGCCATGCAACGGATGCGCTAAGAGCTATAAGTGTTTGAAAGCTCAACATGAAAACTAAGTGGGTGTGCATCCAACTTGCTTGCTCATGAAGACCTCGGGCATTTGAGGAAGCCCATCATTGGAATATACAAGACAAGTTCTATAATGAAAAATTCCCACTAGTATATGAAAGTGACAACATAGGAGACTCTCTACACTACAAAAAAACACTTCCGTGATGGTACGTGTTTGTCACAGTAGGTCACATTTTCTATCATGCATGTACATCCATGACAATTTTATGACAGGATGAAGATAGTCATACATGTGTTGTCGTAGAAGTGTTCCATGACAATACAAAAATTATCATCACGGAAGTGTCCATTTCCACGATGATAAATGGTGCATCATGGAAGTGTATTCGTCAAGGGTAACTGACATGTGGCATCCACCATAATGGGTCGTCGTTAAGCTATCGGGTTCTCGTTTGGATCCGATAACCTGTTAACAGCCTGAACCAATGCGGATTTTCCACGTGTAAAATTCTCATTCGTCGGAGGATCCACGTGTCAGCTCACGTTGGGACAGATGTCATCCCTACAATGGATGGAACTCGCCTATGATACGTCGACACGTGGCATGGCCCAATAGTGGCCCATATAGGTTAAAAAGCCAGCCCAGGAAAATGCACATAAGATTTCGTTAGATCTAATGGGTCAGGCCATTAACAACCTACCATTTTCTGGGCCAAATTATGGCCCATATCAAATATGGCCCGTTAAAAGCCTACAATATTATGGGCCAGTTTACGGCCCATATCAGATCCGGCCCGTTTACAGCCTGCAATAGTTTGGGAAAAATTACGGCCCATATCTGATCTGGTCCATTGACTGACTTTCATATCTTGGGCCAAATTATGGCCCATAACAAATACGGACCATTAACAGCTACTGTTCCTTTGGGCCCATGGGGCCTCATTTGCTCTTAGGACTCTTAATGGCCTGTTTAACAGTTTGTCCTGATATTAGTTTCGGCCTGACAGCAGCCATGTGTACATATGGGATATTTTCGGCTTGGTTTCACTTTCGGCCATTTAAAGGCCCGAGCTGCATCTGGGCCTAATTCTGGTCCATAGTGTCTTTCGCCCTCTTAACGGCCCGTAGTCTTCATGGATACATTTTAGCCCAAACTGCCTATGGGGTTTTAAAGGCCCTTTATAATGTTGGGCCTAATTTTGGCCCGCTATGCATCCGGCTTGCTTCCAGCCCATAATGTGATTGGGTCAACCAAGGCCCAACTACATTTTGGCGTGTTAATGGCCTGTCATATCACTAGGCCAATAATGGGTTGATGTATAGTCTAGCCTACTATCGGCCTGTGATTTGTTCGGCACAATTCAGGATCAATCTACAACTCGGCCTGTTAAAAGCCCATTTTATTTTCTGGACCAATTAAGGCAAGCGGTTTACTCGGCCTTTTAAAGGCGCGAAACTAATAATGGGCCAGATTAAGTCTAGGTCTGCTAATAGCCCAAGATGATTGTAGGCCCACAGTTTAGCCCATTTATAGCGATTGGCGGTCGACCAGCTTTAGTACTAATTTTTTTATATAAAAAGCTAACATATTGGCCCATTGCGCTCCGATCGAAGCTGACGACCTTTTCATAGAGTGATGACAGCATATACAACAAATAAATTACAGCATCGTGATGAAGAATAAACATAGACTATACAACAAAGAAATTACAGCACATCCCATGGGCATCAAAGTTCGCCACTAGTGATAATAAAGGGCAACGAGATAGAAGATTACATACACTGTGCATCAAAGGTCACCATCAGTGTAAGTAAACATGCCGATAAAATAATAGACAGAACCGATAACACTTCGAGATAGTTCAAGAAAGGTTAGCCCTGCCAAGGAGCTTCAGAGCAAGCAGCTTAGCAACCTGATGAGACTGCCTTTGTTTGACGCTTATATCCACCAACTCAAGCTGCATAGCATCAATAGACATCCTGCACTTATGGTTAATCTTGCATAGAGATTGGAGTTCTCGTCGGATTTGCACGGAAGCATGTCTTTCTGCTTGAATTTCAAACTGAAGAAGTCGAACAGATTCAGGCGGCGAATTCATCGAGCTTGTGTCACATCTATTAGCGAGTAAGTTTGACCCTACATCAAGACATGACTTTGGGGTTGTATCGCTATACTCAAGATGTGTTGTGTTCTTCTCTGGAATATATGTTAGAGGGACAAGCAATGGTTTCATCTCACTATCATTGTGGCAGTTCTTTCTAGCTCAGTGATGTCAACTTGAAAGAGAAACAAGTAGGTAGGTAACAGTTTTTGCATGTATAAGCATTTGTTTTGTCAATTCATCTCATTTCTTAGTAAGAAATAAACAGACACGGTTTAAAATAGCATTATTATAATAGGCATTGTTCATAGTTAAGATGGCAGGAAATGGCATTGTGCAGGAGCAGCCCGCTTCACCACACCACTGGATTATAGATCAAAACACACAAGCATACATGTAGTGCTAAACAACGTATAAGCACGAATGGTGAGTGTACTGTCAATTTATCCCATTTCAAATTGGTAAATAAAGAGACATGATTTAAATAACATCAACATAATATGGTATTGTTCATACTAAGGACAAAGTAGGATATGTCATTGTGCTGGAGTTGGTAGTTTCACCACACCACTGGATTACCGATCAAGAACACAAGCATGCATGCAGTGCTAAAGAAGATAACTTGATATGTTTAATTTAATTTACATGGTATGAATAAGGAACTAGGTTGTACAACTAAAAACTAAAATTGAGAAGGATAAACTTATGTTTATGTACTTCTTTGTAATAAACTTTGAATATGCAATTCAATGCAAAGGACAAAAATAAACAACATTTACACTCATAGCTATCCAAATATACACAACAAAGTTTAAAGGCTCGAGGAGGACAAACTTACGTTAGTAGTGAGGACCGACTCTATAAAGCCCTTGTCCATATTGATGGGGGGTGCAATTCAAGAAGTTTACCACAGACTCTTCTCCATGAGCATTGCCTTTATTCCACATTTTGTTAATATTAATATAGATGTGATAATATAGGAACAAATGGAGATTATTTAAGCTACGATGCAGACTATAAATGTAAGTACAACATACAGGCAAAAGGCACTAACAAGAGCAATGCACAACTAAACTTCTACAATAGCACTGGTTTTATTCAACATTTTGGCAAGAATAAATATAGATCTGACGTGTAGAAAATGGAGGGAAAGGGAAAATAAGCTGCAAAGTGTACAAGAACAACTAGCTGACAATATAAGTACAGTGATGAAGGACAACAGCTACTTACAAGAACAATGCAGACCTAAACTTCTTCATAAGAATTGGGTTTATTCTACATTAAGGTAAGCATTGATATAGATATGATAATTTGGAGCGAACAGTGGATAAGCAAGCTATAATGCACAATGATGTCACATAATTCACCAGGTATGAATGTAAGTACAACGATAGGACAACAGATACTAATAAGAGCAAAGCAGCGAGCAGCATAGTTGTGATATCCTAGGTTTGGCAGTGCTGGTTCTATTGCCAATATAGGTGGGGTGTTATCTGATTTCTTCGGCACCACCACATTTTTCAAGGACTTTGCTTGTACTCCTTTAGGTTCTGCAATCACCCTCTTCCTTTTGGATGTCTGAAACACAAGAACAACATTTGAATGGAAAAACATGTTATGACGGCAAATGGATTAGGTATTGATAATGGATGGGCATGGCATCTTGATACGTCTCCAACGTATCTATAATTTATGAAGTATTCATGCTATTATATTATCTATCTTGGATGTTTTATATGCATTTATATGCTATTTTATATGATTTTTGGGACTAACCTATTAACCTAGAGCCCAGTGCGAGTTTTTGTTTTTCCTTGTTTTTGAGTTACGCAGAAAAGGAATATCAAACAGAGTCCAAATGACCTAAAATTTTACAGTGATTTTTTATGGACCAGAAGAAGCCCCCAAAGCAAAAGCGTTGGGCCAGAAGAGTCCCAAGTCAACCACAAGGGTGGAGGGCGCGCCCTACCCCCCCCCCCCCCCCCGCGGGAGGGTGATCCACCCTTGTCGTTGACTCGTGGACCCCCCCTGACGTGAAACCAATGCCAAAAATTCCTATAAATACGGAAACCCCCGTAAAGAAACCTAGATTGGGAGTTCCGCCACCGTAAGCCTCTGTAGCCTCGAAAAACCAATATAGGCCCTCTTTGGCACCCTGCCGGAGGGGGCCATCATCACCGGAGGCCATGGAGGAGGATCCCGGAGGGGGCCATCATCGTCATGGAGGCCAAGGACCAGAGGGAGAACCTCTCCCCATCTAGGGGGAGGCCATGGAGGAGGAAGCACAAGGGAGAGAACCTCTCCCCCTCTCTCTCGATGGCGCCGGAGTGCCATCGGGGGAACCATCGCCGCGGTGATCGTCTTCATCAACATCACCGTCTTCCACTACAAAAAAAGACACATCCATGACATTTTGGGCCGAACGAATTTTTTTTCTGGCATACTTATGACACTTCTATGACGATAATTGTGACAAAACCCGGTATCATCATAGATGTGGTGGGGTCCTACTTCTATGACAAAAAATCATGACAAAAAATGGGCTTTTCGTCCTGGGCAGGCCGGAGACGCAGCTGCATGACATTCTTTGGGCCGTCCATGACGGAAAAACCGTGGTAGAAGAGAGGGCGAGGAAAATATCAAGGAGTTCCCGGTTACGGTGGCTGGTCGGGGGCCGAGTGATGCGCGTTTCTCTCGTACATACACGCATGTGTGCGAGGCGTTGTGCTCTAGCTGAACCCGAGTGAGGTGTTGGGCTCTAAATTAACCCGAGAGATTACACTGCAAGCTACGTGTTACTGAACCCGAGCGATCGATCGGTGGTTGTTAACTGAACCCGATCAAGCGATTCCTTCGCTACTGCTGCTAATTGAAGCAGATCAATGCTGCCTATGGATGAACAACGAGCGTTGTTGGGGGATTTGGATGGACAGTTCCCGGTGGGGGTTGGATGAACAGGAACCCGTGGTAGTAGAGGCTGTTGCCGCTGGATGAACAGTTCCCCGGTCGATCGAGCCGGTGGATGAACAGGACCCCGTGTAGGGCTGGATGAACAGGAGCCCGTGGAGGGATGGATGAACAGTAGCCGGTGGAGGGCTGGTTGAACAGTAGCCGGTGGAGGGCTAGATGAATAGTAACCCATGGAGGGGTGGTTGAACAGGACCCCGTGGAGACTGCTGGTTGAACAGTAGCCAGTGGAGGAGCGGTGGAGGCTGGATGAACAGTCGCAGGTGGAGGCTGAGGAGGTCGACGGTGGATGAACAGTAGCCTGTGGAGGCTAGAGGAGGTCGACGGTGGAGATGAACTGTATCCCGTGGAGGCCCGTTTTGCCGTACGCCACACCCTTCCCGATGAACTGGACCCCCGTTTCGACCGTAGTGCTCCAACACAAGTCTGTTACCTCCGTTTTGCGGTACGCCACACCCCTCCCGGTCAACAGGACCCCGTTTCGACCGTAGGAGGTCCAACAGAAGTCCGTTTCCTCCGTTTTGCGGTACGCCACACCCCTCCCAGTGAACAGGATCCCATTTCCACCGTGGCCGGTCGAACACAAGGTCGTTTCCTCCGTTCTGCGGTACGCCAGGCCTCGTTTCCATCGGCTGTTGCGTCCAAGCCGGTTGGCTCCCGATGAACTGCACGTGTTCCATTGACTCCCGATGAACACGACGACGATGCAGTTTCTGCGTTCTGACCCAGCCATGTACACGAGCCCTGGCCGTACGTATGCGCGATTAGGCGTTCGAGACCCCACCCGTATGTACGTACGTGGCCGTATTTACTTTCTTTCACTCTGGCCGTTGTACGTACGTGTACATGCTATGTGCGCGCCTCTACTACGACACATGCGCGCCTCTACATCGACCAGTATGTACGTACACATTCGCGACCAGAATGACAATGCTACGTACGCTTCGACCAAGTGGGTCCCGACTGTTAGGCACTTCCTTGCGTGCGAAGATGTAGCTGGTGGGTCCTAGCAGTCAGGGGGGAAACGTTTTTTCATGAAATACGGTGGCCCGTCTGATGGGTCCCTGCTGTTAGGTGGAGGAATAATTATTTTGCGCGTAATAAGGAGGCACTTCCTTGCTGCGGCTGTGGACCCAGCTGTCAGCCTCTCCACGTATAGTACTCTTCCGATGGAAGTCGTTCCTTGACCACGTTGACCATGCCGCGCCGAGAGCACCACGGCGGTGGACGACGGTGAGGCCTAGGAAGGGGACGACGTGGAGCCGGGGAAGACGCCGCAGTGGAAGCACATGCGAAGAGAAGTACGAGGGTTCACTGGTTCGGCTGCGGTGTGAGGCTGCCGTCGCCGCAGAATAATAGGGGGTGTGGGTGAGTAGAGGTGGATGGCCTAGCCAACGGTGGGAGTAGTAGGGATGGTGAGGCCTCCGCGGCATCACAGCCGGCCATGGGAGGCAGGAGCACGCGACACGACTGGTGCTGGTTTGGGCGGCTGGAGCAAGAAGACCAGAGGTTGAAGAAGCACTACGGCCGTTGGATGGACATCGTACGGTCATTGGAGCTAGAATCGTTCATATTGACTAAGTTGACAAAGCCCTCCGTCCCCGTCAACTTAGTAGGCCCACAAGTCAGCCTCCCACGCAGGGGGTATTCATTTTTTGTGTGTAATAAGGAGGCACTTCCCTGCGTGCGAATATATAGCTGGTGGGTCCGAGCTATCAGCGGGGGGAACCTTTCTTTGCGAAATACATAGGCCCTTCTGGTGGGTCCCAGATGTCAGGTGGAGGAATCATTATTTTGCGCATAATAAGGAGGCATTTCCTTGTGTGCGGCCGTGGACCCAGTTGTCATCCTCTCCATGTACAGTCCACTTCCGATGGATGTCGTTCGTTGACCACATTGACCACGCCGCACCGAGAGCCCCAAGGCGGTGGACGACGGCGAAGCCTACGAAGGGAACGACACGGAGCCGGGGAAGACACGGCAGTAGCTGCCCCCGCGGTGGGGAGTACGAGGTTGACTGGTTGGCTCCTGTCGTTGGGAAATAAAAGGAGGTGTGGGTGAGTAGAGGGATAGACAGGCCAGGGATGCGAGTATGGTGGGGCCATGAGGCCTGCCCGGCAGCACAGCCGGCCACGGGAGGTGGGAGCAGGCGGTTCTACCGGCGCTGGTTTGGGCGGCTGGAGCAGGAAGATCAGAGACTGAAGAAGCACGATTGTCGTTAGATCGACATCTAACGGTCTGACACTGGTAGAGTTGATTGTTGACTAAGTTTCTTTTTTTGAGAAACCTTGTGTACGCATGAATTTAGTAGGCCCACAAGTCAGCCTCCAAATCTATGGCAGAAAACATAGAGCCCATTTGCTAAAAAATATAATTTGCAGCCCATTTGCTAATTCTTAAGTAATTTATTACATCCCATTTTCTGCCCAGGACCATGGTCAAAAAGTTCAACCTTATTTTGCATATTTTGGTGGAGTCCGAACTGTTGTAATCCCGAAATGATAAACATTTTTTAAGAACTTATTGATTTGCCAAAAAAATCATTTTGTTTTTGTAAGCAAATAAGACATGGGACAATTGAGTTGGTTTAAGGGAAAACCAATGGTAAAAAAATCAGCGCTGGGAGGGAAAACAAAAAAAAATAAGGATGTACATATGAAAAGGGTACTTTATGTATTTTCAATATAATGATACGTGTATATGAACTAGTAAAACTATAGGTAGAGATTAGAAAATGAATGTAGGACATGGCGTTTCAAGAGGAAAATAGAACTGGGGTGTTTGTTTGATTCAGTAAAAAAAACTGCCTGTGAATGTTGTTAGACAAAATATAACTAACACTGACGGGCTAGAGGCCAGTAGATACCTGATGGATCTTTGTGCCCCGTTGTCGTTATGGGCTGGGCCTGTTAAAAACAAAACCAAGCCTAGGCAGTCTACAGCCCAGTTGAAACTTGCTCGACCTGAAAAAATAATATACCTGCTCAACAAATGAGAGAATTCTGCAAGTACAGACTGATAACTGGGATGCAGCAGGTATATTGTTTTTTCATCGTGATAATAAGTGCATGCACTTGTTTCGAAAAATTTGGAGAACTGGGAATTCGAACGGCAGGTGCTTATGCTACCCATCAAATAAAAACCAGGTGCCTGAAAATTCGTTTCGAAACAAATGATTCAACTTTATATCCATGTCGACCTTCGGCATGATGGTTGGAAGCAAATGCCAAGTTCATACCGAAAGATCGTTAACAACAATACCAACTTATGGATGACAAGGTAGTACAAGTACCAATACCAAACTAACTTATAATCTTTTTACTCCTGGCCCTAGTGTTCTTCTGGTAGAAAATCTTGCAGAGGACCAGCTCCCGCTCATTCTCTTGCTCCAGGTCCCCGAGGTGGTACTGGTGCATCACCCAGTTGGTCCTCTGTTGGTCGAAGTTCTTGTTGGTGTGCAGCACCAGAACCTTTTTGTTGCCCGTCTGCCAGCCGTTGACCACCACCTGCAAGGTATTTTCGGTTTTGTTCCACATCGCGTGCATGTCGCACTCCGACTATATCTTGCGACGCGTCCACGTGCCCTTTTTGAACGCCCTGGAATTGCGCTGGAAGAAATGCTTGCTTAGTCCACTCAGTGTGATACCTGCAGTATTGTCGAATACAAGTTTTAGTGTACGTGGTTGGCATTTTCATAACATCTTTGGCATGTTGCGGTCACTTGTTTCACTTTTTATTAACTATCAAATTGTAATTACTTCACTAGGTCTGTGTCTAAAAAGAAATATAGAGCTATAAACAAAGGATTATGTTTGTGCAAGTAGATGGCCGATCGACGTCTTACCTGAAAGTTTCTCAGGATGGGTGTAGCATATGCCGTGCTCGCTGTCGATAGTTGGTGTGAACAAATCGATGAGGGGGTGAGATCTCGCGCTGTCAGCAGTCACTTTGGCCTCAAGGTGCTCGATCAACTCCTGGACCGTGGGATCGAACTTGACGCAAGCCGGTAGCACCGGCCAATCCTTCTTGGACTTGCATCCGCTAATTCCAGTTATATGATACTCAATGTATGATCAATCGACTGTTTTAAGTAAATGATGAAAGATTTTGATAGATAAGTGGTACTCTAAATCTGAAATCCACAATACCAGAAGACGCCACCGGGATTCTTGTGTCACCTCACGCGCAGCATGTTGTCACGTCAATTCAATGTGTGGATATGATGAATAATTTGACCGATGTATACTAGTACTGCTACTGTACTACTTACTAGTCGTATTTAGTGTCACATTTTAACCATAGGTTTAACTAACAAAATGTCAATGCATGTCACCGAAAATTATTTCATTGGAAACTATGTTCAAATATGAATAAAACGATATAATTTTTTATGACATGCATTAACATTTAGTTAGTGAAAGTTATGGTCAAAATTTAACACGAATTACGAAGGGAACCAGTAAACTAGTAGGGAGGTAGTAGTACGAGTAGCGCAATATACGGTATAGAGGACTAGTACAAATTTAAAAATGGAGTAAGAAGTTATAAGATTGTGCGACAGACTTTGTAGGCCACATGAGTAATACAAAATATAATTCCCATTGGACAACACCCGCCCCGCACGCCTCCCCCCGTCGGTCGACCTACCCAAGGCGCCGCCAACCCCCTCCCCTCCCCCAAACCAGAGCCTCCGCGCACATTGCTTTAGCTAGCCCCCGAGCAGAGAGCGGGGCCGCCCCACTCCGCATCCCGCGTGCCCCACGTCGGCGAGCGGCTCCCTTCTCGTCGCCGGTGTCGTGCCCCCGACGGGCGCAGAGGCTCGCCGCGTGCCCCTGCTCCGCCGTTCGTGCCGCGTGGGTGCCGTGCGCGGCTCGCTGAGGAGTCGTGGTAGCTGACGGTGCGGGGGAGACACACACGAGGCGGGATCCGAATTGGCCAGGCGAGGTGGAGATCTCTGTCGAGATCGGATCCATGGGCTCCTCCGCTGTCCAGCACGACTCCCTCTCCGCGCCAGGTAAAGCGCGACTCCCGTCCTTGGCTGGATTATGCTAGAGGAATTGGCTGATTTTTGCAGTGCCCGCCGTCCGACCTTCGCCGTCCGACCTTCCCATGTTGTATACCCGCATCCTCTACATTCGTCTACAAGCTTCTCAATCCCCAGCAACACCCCTGTATGTGCAGAATGCTTTTGTTCTTTAGTTTGGGAAGATCTGAACTTCTGAAGAAACTATATTGAGAAATGACACCCACCATCTTGGCATTAATCAAATCCAGGTGAAAAAAAGAAGTATTGCATCAACAGAAAAGCATACTACAAAGAAGATATTATTGTGAATGTGAACCAGCGTGCATTATATAGAAATTCTGGATGTTACTTCTGTAGTACTCATCTTACCATACACGTACAAACACATGTTACTCTTATAGTACTCATCTTCCCATACAGGTACCGAATTGATGCAGAGAAAATAGTATGTGAATACTGGTACAGGCTCCATTTTGCATTACTTTTACCGTAGACGACAGATTGTTCGCTTTCAGGCTTGATTCTTGGTATTATTGAGAAGGTGGCTCGTCGGATGTTGTCGCCATGGATGACGACGACGATCTCGTTCTCTATCGGAGAATGAAGAGACACAATAATGCGTTTGTTCTGTGGCTGTCTTTCCGTTGCTGGTGTGTTATGAATTTGATTGATGTTCCTTGGTTTGCAGGGAGAAGGGACAAGGATCATGTGCTCACTGTGCAGCACGGCGTCACCTCTTTGCTCCGGAGCGTCGGGCTTCTTGCTAGAGAGCATTCAGTGTTGGATTTCCTACTGTGTATCATCCTTCTTTCATTTGCGGTCCATTGTTTGCTGTTGTTGGTTTACATGTTTGGAAGGCAGCCATGCTGCTAACCTGACTTTGTGTTGCACAAGAGCTTCACGTCGCCTGAATTCGACGGTGTTACTGCCATGGAGATCGGTGTTGGGACAGGTGATGGCTTGTTATGAAATTTAGTGAATGAGAAAATTGCTCTATTGTTGTGCTTGTACAACTGTGTAATTTTTCTGATTTTTATTTGTTTTTGTGAAGGTGAAAATGTTGTGTGTGAGAAGTTCAAGTATGTTAGTTTATATTGTATTATTGAGAAGTTCCAACTGGTTGTAGCAGTGCATTGAGAAATAGAGTAAAAAATATCTATAGAAAAATGCAAGTTCGAGAGGATCAAAAATGAAAAAGAAGAAAGAAAAAGCCCACACTTTTGTCTTTGATATTTATGGCGACAACTAAGTAACAAGTTCATGTTTGTCAACCATTGAAGTTCATGTATATGGTAGCTGATGATTGTTGTGTGCACTTAGGGGAGCACTAAAAAAATGCGGCTGACTAAGGTCCGTGGATGTTGAATTTTTGTGCAGTAAGTGTGGCGTGTGTCTCAAAAAACAAATTGTGTTCACAAAAACAAAAACAAAAAAGAACCAAAAAGAGACAAACCCAATGATTTTCGTATGAAAAATAATGAGAATTTCAAATTGTTCAAATATGGAAGCTGAAAATGTTAAAAATAAATCCAAAAAATTTTAGTACTCGCACCCCACCTCTTTTGTCTAGATATAAAAATATAGAACCTCTCTCTTGAAAAAAAAAACTAAGGAATTTCACACACAAACTTATATGAAAGGCCTAGATATGCATGAAAAAGAAATAAAAACGTAAGTGTTCAACTTAAAAATGAACTCGTGAAATTCCTTATCGGGACAAACACATCGGTTTATTTTCCACATTTATAAAATAAGTACACAGATGTTGAAAATAAAAATGTTGAGAAGTTCAAATTAAATTAAATGGAGTAGTTCAACGTTTAAAACATCTCAGATTTTTTTCGTTACTAATTAACAAAAAGTGAGAAGTTCAAACAAAAAATAGAGCAAATTATAATTTATAGAAAAAGGATTTTCACTGTTTATAAATAAAAAACTCTAGAATTTCAAATTTAAATTACAGACCGGTTCAATATTTATTAGAAAACTAGAATTTTTCCGTTACTAAAGAAATAATCCAAGAAGTACAAAATACAAAAATAGAGTAGTTCAACATTTATTAAAAACTTAGATTTCCTTGTTACCAAAGAAATAAAATCTTGAAGTTCAAAATAAAATTAATAAAAGTATGAAGTTCATTTTTTAAAAGATGTTTGATGCTTATTTAAAAACACTTTTTTCTAATAATAAAACTTAGAAGTTCAAATTAAAATAATAGAGAAGTTTGAAGGGGTGAGAAATTATAATAATAGAGAAGTTCAAATTATAATAATAGAGAAGTTCGGCAAGGGAAACTTCAAGAACTTCTTGTGAGAGAGGTAATCGGCACGGTATATCATTTGTGCAACTCTGATGAAGGGGTGAGAAATTACGAACAAAAATATGTGGTAGAAGTTCAAAATGAAAACAGCGGGAAGTTCATCTACTACACGGAATGCATTTCAGATGAGAATAAAACGAATAAATAACTGAAAGACTAAAAGGTTTGTTGCAAGAAGTTCACGTGCTACTCCCGCTAAGTTCAAGATCTCTAGTGCGAGACGTCCGACCTTCAATTACATTTTAAGAAGCAAAAAATAATGTTGTTTTTGCCATTTTTAATACTGCTTTCAAACGGCAACGAATTTGTAACGATTGTCTAGATGAAAAAGTTTCTCCTATTCATAAGCTTTCCAACGGTATATTATATGCTGCATTCCAATCAATGGTTTAAAATTTTTATGTATATTGTTAAAAACACATTTTTATGCATTCAAAAAAATATTTTGAACCGCCGTGAGTATGAAAAAAATGATCAATACAAAAAAGTTGCGTGTTTTCAACAACTTTCCATTGGTATACCGTTTGATCAATTCCGGTAAGTGGTTTGGGAGTTACGGGCAAAAAAACAACACGTCAAAAACAGAGTAAAGTTCAAACAGACATGCCCCAGAAGTTCAACTACTTCACGCAGTGCATTTCCGTTCGCGATGAACGCAGAAATCATGATCTCGTCATTTTCTAATTTACCTCAAAACGACAGTAATATCATTTGTGTAAGTTCAAGTCCTCGGTGGGAGAAAGTTAAATAAATTATTGTGAGAGACGTTTGTACAAAAGGAATATAATTTGTGTAACACTGACGAATGGATGAGAAAATTACAAACAAAAATACATCACAGAAGTTCAACGTGAAAACAGCAGGAAGTTCAACTACTATGTTGAATGAATTTTAGATGAAAAACTTTTAAAATGGTCGCGACTATGAAAAGATGACCAACAACGGAAACTTGCGTGTTTACAGAAGCTTTCCATCGGTATATCACCTACTTAATTCCAGTGAATGGATGTAGAGCTACCTGAAGTGGATGGAGATCTAAGAGAGAAAAAAACATATGAAAAACATAGTGAAGTTCAAGCACACACGCTGAGAAGTTCAAGTTCTTCACGTGGTGCATATTTGAAGAATCTGTTTCGCGATAAAGGCAGAATGCATGATCTCGCCATTTTCAAAATTAATTGAAAACGGCCAGTATTCAGAGAAAACCATCAACACAAAAAAGTTTTGGATTTTTCGTAGCTTTTCAGCGGTATATTATTTGCCCCATTCCGATAAAGTTTGTAGAAATTACGGCAAAAATACGTTTTCGCCATTTTCAAAACTGGCATAAAACCGTAATGAATTAGGAGAGACAATATATACAAAATAGTTTCGCATTTCTTCGAGCTTTCCAACGCCATATCATTTGCTGCATTTGGACGTATGGTTAAAAAATTAGCTCGAAAATACAAACTGGGTGGAACTTATACGGTTTTCTAAATTACTTTTAAACCGTTCAAAATTAGAAAAAAACTTTCAACATGAAAAAGTAGCGAATTTTGCAAGCTTTCCAACGCCATATCATTTGCCTCAATTGAATTAGTCGTTTAGAAATTACATTGAAAATACGAACTCGGCTGTTCGATTTGCGAAATTTTACGATTTTCCAAATTACTCTTTATCCATAGTGAATTAGAGAAAACTTTCAACAGGTGAAGGAGCAGTTTTTCAGCAGCTTTCCAACGCCATATTATTTGCCTCATTCCGATAAACGGTTTAGAAATGCGATAAAAAATACGATTCACGTTTTTTGTACGAAGAAAAAACGATTTTTAAAACTGCTCTTAAACCGCTTACATTTTGCCAAAAATTTAACTTGGGTCATGATACTGGTGTCCATAGCTTTCCAACGGTATATCGCAAGCCCCATTTGGACACCTTTTAGCTGAAGTTCAACCTAGTACTCGGGAAAGGTCAGGCGCGTTACTCGGGAAGTTCATGTTGTGATCAGAATATTATTCTGATCCCGTGATCAGAATAGTGTATATATATATATATATATATATATATATATATATATATATATATATATATATATATATATATATATATATATATATATATATATATATATATGTTCACTAATGACATGTTGCACCCGTACACTTTGGTACGGCAAATACGCCAGGGGCTCCAGTACCCCTTAATATGGTGTGAAAAGTCCGAACACTTTCACAAGTGCGGCACCCCGAACTTATAGCATTATATGCATTGGCTCCGAATCATGATTTGGGTCAATAGTTGGGTTTGCCCGGCTCCTATGTTTTGATGCCTTACGTTCCGCTATATCGGCTAAGGTAGCACTAGGAGGACTACTGCGATTGTGCCCCAGTTGAGCTGGGCTGAGCACCTCAGTAGAGAAAGCTAAAACTGACTGTCATGATAAGGCGAGAGACCGGTCGCTGTTCGAGAGGTTTTTCGGGTCCTTAAAGACTTATGCCGCTTAGAGCGAGGAACCGGATTCTGTCCGGCCAAGGCGTGGATAGCGCCCCGAACTCGGTCTTCCGAATACTAGGGGCTTCGCCGAAATTTAAAATTATAGAGTTCTATGGCTAAGTGAGAGTGTTCAAGCATTATAGTCCGATTGCCTTGTTCGTTGTGCTAAGCGCCTTCTTCGAAGGACCCAAACATGGGAAAAAGAGCACTCAGGTTTATCCCGAACACCCCAACACTAGTGGCATGGGGGCAGAAGCCGACGACTGGCCATCTCTCAATTTTCGATAAACGGCCGCATAGAAAGTAATATTTTAAATTCAACAAGCATTGCTTAGCGCAAATGAACAAGTTTTCAGCGCACATGATAATACGAGCGCGTTCATTCAAAAATTACATGATGTCTACTACATTATCACAAATTAGTGTTCATATATGGCTTCTGCACAGCATATCCATCATCATTATCAGTACATCTTATGCAGGTGAGTTAGGATGCATGATGTCTACTACACAACCTTCTTCTTGTAGACGTTGTTGGGCCTCCAAGTGCAGAGGTTTGTAGGACAGCAGCAAATTTCCCTCAAGTGGATGACCTAAGGTTTATCAATCTGTGGGAGGCGTAGGATGAAGATGGTCTCTCTCAAACAATCCTGCAACCAAATAACAAAGAGTCTCTTGTGTCCCGAACACACCCAATACAATGGTAAATTGTATATGTGCACTAGTTCGGCGAAGAGATGGTGATACAAGTGCAATATGGATGGTAGATATAGGTTTTTGTAATCTGAAAACATAAAAACAGCAAGTTAGCGAGCAGTAAAAGTGAGTGTAAACGGTATTGCAATGATAGGAAACAAGGCCTAGGGTTCATACTTTCACTAGTGCAAGTTCTCTCAACAATAATAACATAATTGGATCATATAACTATCCCTCAACATGCAACAAAGAGTCACTCCAAAGCCACTAATAGCGGAGAACAAACAAAGAGATTATGGTAGGGTACGAAACCACCTCAAAGTTATTCTTTCCAATCAATCCATTGGGCTATTCCTATAAGTGTCACAAGCAGCCCTAGAGTTCGTACTAGAATAACACCTTAAGACACAAATCAACCAAAACCCTAATGTCACCTAGATACTCCAATGTCACCTCAAGTATCCGTGGGTATGATTATACGATATGCATCACACAATCTCAGATTCATCTATTCAAACAACACAAAGTACTTCAAAGAGTGCCCAAAGTTTCTACCGGAGAATCAAGACGAAAACGTGTGCCAACCCCTATGCATAGGTTCATGGGCGGAACCCGCAAGTTGATCACCAAAACATACATCAAGTGAATCATGTGATATCCCATTGTCACCACAGATACACACGGCAAGACATACATCAAGTGTTCTCAAGTCATTAAAGACTCAATCCGATAAGATTACTTCAAAGGGAAAACTCAATCCATTACAAGAGAGAAGAGGGGGAGAAGCAACATAAGATCCAACTATAATAGCAAAGCTCACGATACATCAAGATCGTGCCAAATCAAGAACACGAGAGAGAGAGACCAAACACATAGCTACTGGTACATACCCTCAGCCCCGAGGGTGAACTACTCCCTCCTCGTCATGGAGAGCGCCGGGATGATGAAGATGGCCACCGGTGAGGGTTCCCCCCTCCGGCAGGGTGCCGAAACAGGGTCCCGATTGACTTCTGGTGGCTACAGAGGCTTGCGTCGGCGGAACTCCCAATCTATTCTGTTCCCCGATCGTTTTAGGGTATATGGGTATATATAGGAGGAAGAAGTACGTCAGGGGAGCCATGAGGGGCCCACGAGGGTGGAGGGCGTGCCCTGTGGGGTGGGCCTGCCCCCCTACCTCGTGGCTTCCTCGTTTCTTTCTTGACGTGGACTCCAAGTCTCCCGGGTTGCTTTCCTTATAAAAATAACTTCTCCAGAAGGTTTCATTCCGTTTCGACTCCGTTTGATATTCCTTTTCTTCGAAACACTGAAACAAGGGAAAAAAACAGAAACTGGCACTGGGCTCTGGGTTAATAAGTTAGTCCCAAAAATAATACAAAAGTGTTTAGTAAGTCCATAAACATCCAAAACAAATTATATAATAGCATGGAACAATCAAAAATTATAGATACGTTGGAGACGTGTCAGCATCCCCAAGCTTAATTCCTGCTCGTCCTCGAGTAGGTAAATGATAAAAACAGAATTTTTGATGTGGAATGCTACCTAACATATTTATCTTCTTTATTGTGGCAAGAATATTCAGATCGATAAGATTCAAAACAAAAGTTTAATATTGATATAAAAACAATAATACTTCAATCATACTAACAAAGCAATTATGTCTTCTCAAACTAACATGGCTAAAGCAAGCTATTCCTACAAAATCATATAGTCTGGCTATGCTCTATCTTCACCACACAAAGTATTTAAATCATGCACAACCCCGATGACAAGCCAAGCAATTGTTTCATACTTTTGACATTCTCATACTTTTTCAATCTTCACGCAATACATGAGCATGAGCCATGGATATAGCACTATAGGTGGAATAGAATGGTGGTTGTGGAGAAGACAAAAAGGAGAAGATAGTCTCACATCAACTAGGCGTATCAACGGGCTATGGAGATGTCCATCAATAGATATTAATGTGAGTGAGTAGGGATTGCCATGCAATGGATGCACTAGAGCTATAAGTGTATAAAAGCTCAACAAAAGAAACTAAGTGGGCGTGCATCCAACTCGCTTGCTCACGAAGACCGAGGGCATTTTGAGGAAGCCCATCATTGGAATATACAAGCCAAGTTCTAAAATGAAGGATTCCTACTAGTATATGAAAGTGACAACATAGGAGACTCTCTATCATGAAGATCATGGTGCTACTTTGAAGCACAAGTGCGCTAAAAGGATAGTAGCATTGTCCCTTCTCTCTTTTTCTCTCATTTTTTTGGGCCTTCTCTTTTTTTATGGACTTTATCTTTTTTCATCCGGAGTCTCATCCTGACTTGTGGGGGAATCATAGTCTCCATCCTTTCCTCACTGGGACAATGCTCTAATAATGATGGTCATTACACTTCTATTTACATACAACTCAAGAATTACAACTCGATACTTAGAACAAGATATGACTCTATATGAATGCCTACGGCGGTGTACCGAGATATGCAATGACTCATGAGTGACATGTATGAAAGAATTATGAAAGGTGGCTTTGCCACAAATACAATGTCAACTACATGATCATGCAAAGCAATATGACAATAATGGAGTGTGTCATAGTAAACGGAACGGTGGAAAGTTGCATGGCAATATATCTCGGAATGGCTATGAAAATGCCATGATAGGTAGGTATGGTGGCTGTTTTGAGGAAGGTATATGGTGGGTGTATGATACCGGCGAAAGGTGCACGGTATTAGAGAGGCTAGCAATGGTGGAAGGATGAGAGTGCGTATAATCCATGGACTCAACATTAGTCATAAAGAACTCATATACTTATTGTAAAAATCTACAAGTTATCAAAGCAAAGTATTACGCGCATGCTCCTAGGGGGATAGATTGGTAGGAAAATACCATCGCTCGTCCCCGACTGTCACTCATAAGGAATACAATCAATAAATAAATCATGCTCCGACTTCATCACATAATGGTTCACCATTCGTGCATGCTACAGGAATCACAAACTTTAACACAAGTATCTCTCAAATTCACAACTACTCCACTAGCATGACTCTAATATCACCATCTTCATATCTCAAAACAATCATAATGAATCAAACTTCTCATAGTATACAATGCACTTTATATGAAAGTTTTTATTATATCCCTCTTGGATGCCCTATCATATTAGGACTAAATTCATAACCCAAGCAAATTACCATGATGTTCTAAAGACTCTCAAAATAATATAAGTGAAGCATGAGAGTTCATCTATTTCTTCAAAATAAATCCACCGCCCTGCTCTAAAAGGATATAAGTGAAGCACTAGAGCAAATGACAAACTACTCCGAAAGATATAAGTGAAGATCAATGAGTAGTCGAATAATTATGCAACTATGTTAAGACTCTCTAACATTTAAGAATTTCATATCTTGGTATTTTATTCTAACAACAATAAAAACAAAATAAAATGACATGACTCTCCAAGCAAAACACATATCATGTGGCCAATAAAAATATAGCTCCAAGTAAAGTTACCGATGAACGAAGACGAAAGAAGGGATGCCATCTGGTGCATCCCCAAGCTTAGACGCTTGGTCATCCTTGAATATTACCTTGGGGTGCCTTGTTCATCCCCAAGCTTAGGCTCTTGCCACTCCTTATTCCATAGTCCATCGAATCTTTACCCAAAACATGAAAACTTCACAACAGAAAACTCAACAGAAAACTCGTAAGCTCCGTTAGCGAAAGAAAACAAAACACCACTTCATGGTACTGTAATGAACTCATTCTTTATTTATATTGGTGTTAAACCTACTGTATTCCAACTTCTCTATGGTTTATAAAATATTTTACTAGCCACATAGATTCATCAAAATAAGCAAGCAACACAATGAAAACATAATCTGTCAAAAACAGAACAGTCTGTAGTAATCTGTATCAAACGTATACTTCTGGAACTCCAAAAATTCTAAAGTAAATTGGTGGACCTGAGGAATTTTTCTAGTAATCATCTGCAAAAATAATAAACTAAATATCACTCTCCAGTAAAAAGTTGAAGCTAATCTCGTGAGCGCTAAAGTTTCTATTTTTATAGCATGATCATAAAGACTTCACCCAAGTCTTCCCAAAGGTTCTACTTGGCACAAACACTAATTAAAACACAAAACCACATCTAAACAGAAGCTAGATGGATTATTTATTACTAAACAGAACCAAAAAGCAAAAAACTAAAATAAAATTTGGTTGCCTCCCAACAAGCGCTAACGTTTAACGCCCCTAGCTAGGCATGATGATTTCAATGATGCTCACATAAAAGATAAGAATTGAAACCTAAAGAGAGCATCATGAAGAATATGACTAGCACATTTAAGTCTAACCCTCTTCCTATGCATAGGTATTTTTTGAGCAAACAACTTATGGGAACAATAATCAACTAGCATAGGAAGGCAAAACAAGCATAACCTTAAAATTTTAAGCACATAGGGAGGAAACTTGATATTATTGCAATTCCTACAAGCATATATTCCTCCCTCATAATAATTTTAAGTAGCATCATGAATGAATTCAACAATATAACCATCACCTAAAGCATTCTTTTCATGATCTACAAGTATAGAAATTTTATTACTCTCCGCATAAGCAAATTTGTTCTCATGAATAGTAGTGGGAGCAAACTCAACAAAATAACTATCATGTGATTGAAAATTAAGATCAAGATGACAAGTTTCATGGTTATCAATATTCTTTATAGCATAGGTGTCATCACAATAATCATCATAGATAGCAGGCATGCTTTCATCATAGTAAATTTGCTCATCAAAGCTTGGGGGACAAAAAACATCATCTTCATCAAACATAGCTTCCCCAAGCTTGTGGCTTTGCATATCATTAGCATCATGGATATTTAGGGAATTCATACTAACAACATTGCAATCATGCTCATCATACAAAGATTTAGTGCCAAACATTCTAATGCATTCTACTTCTAACACTTTGGCACAATTTTCCTTCCCATCATACTCACGAAAGATATTAAAAAGATGAAGCGTATGAGGTAAACTCAATTCCATTTTTTTGTAGTTTTCTTTTATAAACTAAACTAGTGATAAAACAAGAAACAAAAAGATTCGGTTGCAAGATCTAAAGATATACGTTCAAGCACTCACCTCCCCGGCAACGGCGCCGGAAAAGAGCTTGATGTCTACTACAAAACCTTCTTCTTGTAGACACTGTTGGGCCTCCAAGTGCAGAGGTTTGTAGGACAGTAGAAAATTTCCCTCAAGTGGATGACCTAAGGTTTATCAATCTGTGGGAGGCGTAGGATGAAGATGGTCTCTCTCAAACAACCCTACAACAAAATAACAAAGAGTCTCTTGCCCAACACACCCAATACAATGGTAAATTGTATAGGTGCACTAGTTCGGCGAAGAGATGGTGATACAAGTGCAATATGGATGGTAGATATAGGTTTTTGAAATCTGAAAATATAAAAACAGCAAGGTAGCGAGCGGTAAAAGTGAACGTAAATGGTATTGCAATGATAGGAAACAAGGCCTAGGGTTCATACTTTCACTAGTGCAAGTTCTCTCAACAATAATAACATAATTGGATCATATAACTATCCCTCAACATGCAACAAAGAGTCACTCCAAAGCCACTAATAGCGGAGAACAAACAAAGAGATTATGGTAGGGTACGAAACCACCTCAAAGTTATTCTTTCCAATCAATCCATTGGGCTATTTCTATAAGTGTCACAAACAGCCCTAGAGTTCGTACTAGAATAACACCTTAAGACACAAATCAACCAAAACCGTAATGTCACCTAGATACTCCAATGTCACCTCAAGTATCCGTTGGTATGATTATACGATATGCATCACACAATCTCAATTCATCTATTCAACCAACACATAGAACTTCAAAGAGTGCCCAAAGTTTCTACCGAAGAATCAAGACGAAAATGTGTGCCAACCCCTATGCATAGGTTCATGGGCGGAACCCGCAAGTTGATCACCAAAACATACATCAAGTGAATCACGTGATATCCCATTGTCACCACAGATACGCACGACAAGACATACATCAAGTGTTTTCAAGTCATTAAAGACTCAATCCGATAAGATTACTTCAAAGGGAAAATTAAATCCATTACAAGAGAGAAGAGGGGGAGAAGCAACATAAGATCCAAATATAATAGCAAAGCTCGCGATACATCAAGATCGTGCCAAATCAAGAACAGGAGAGAGAGAGAGAGAGATCAAACACATAGCTACTGGTACATACCCTCAGCCCCGAGGGTGAACTACTCCCTCCTCGTCATGGAGAGCGCCGGGATGATGAAGATGGCCACCGGTGAGGGTTCCCCCTCCGGCAGGGTGCCGGAACAGGGTCCCGATTGACTTTTGGTGGCTACAGAGGCTTGCGGCGGCGGAACTCCCGATCTATTCTGTTCCCCGATCATTTTAGGGTATATGGGTATATATAGGAGGAAGAAGTACGTCAGGGGAGCCATGATGGGCCCACGAGGTTGGAGGGCGCGCCCTGGGGGGGTGGGCACGCCCCCTACCTCATGGCTCCCTCGTTTCTTTCTTGATGTGGACTCCAAGTCTCCCGGGTTGCTTTCCTTCTGGGCGCGCCCCCTACCTCGTGGCTTCCTCGTTTCTTTCTTGACGTGGACTCCAAGTCTCCCGGGTTGCTTTCCTTGTAAAAATAACTTCTCAAGAAGGTTTCATTCAGTTTTGACTCCGTCTGATATTCCTTTTCTTCAAAACACTAAAACAAGGGAAAAACAGAAACTGGCACTGGGCTCTGGGTTAATAGGTTAGTCCCAAAAATAATATAGAAGTGTTTAATAAAGCCCATAAACATCCAAAACAGATAATATAATAGCATGGAACAATAAAAAATTATAGATACGCTGGGGATGTATCAATGCACGTGATCCCAGAAAGGTATCTATCCTTCTAACCAGAGGAGTGCTTCAAACTAACAACAATACATAATATCGAACAAAAGAGGGTCATGCTACAACAGCAGGACACATGGCGCAGTCTTGATTTCAGTACGAATCAAGTTGTGCATATTTGTTGTTGGCATGAACCACATCGCCGCATGTCGGGTTCGCAAAAGCCATCCATCGCATGGAAGCTTGATGCCTTTCACACACTGAAGATTATCTAGCAACAAGATGTGTCGATGAATCTCTGGATACGGTGATTCATGAAACCCATGGCATGATGTGTAAAGACAGTTCCCCCTGGCGAATGGAAGTTGCATAACACGGTAATCATCACCGGTGATATGATCGATGATTGGTTGGATGATCGGATAATTGAGCCCGAGGAACATGGAGTGATTGCCGAGGCTATAAACCTGCCTCCAGTTGAATACGCCTGGCCCAATGGAGCTGGGATCTTTCTCGAACACGAAGCAGCCATAGCCATCAATGTCATGAACACCTCAGGCATTGTACTGCATGTGGTTTGATGAAATGGTTTGGTCAATTTGGTACGTGAAAATGAGCATCAGATGACCATCGTCAGCTGAATGAGCGATAAACCACCACCCATCGGCTGGTATGATTCCAGGTCCTGGAATCATGAAGGCCGGTGCATTTGCGTCTGCTGCAACAATTCAAATTGGAGACCAAAAGGACAAAAATAAACAATCATGTTTAAAGTATGTGTGGAATTAAGATTATTATAACAGTGACACATATCATAGACAGAGAATTGCAATGTCGTGGTCATAATCATACCCCAAGTTAAAAATAAATAAGCCAATGGCTTTCATATTCTAGCAATATATCATGGTTCAAACATCATGTAACAATGAGAGGAAAACATATATGACAGGGCCTACTCATATTCTACCGTAGCACTTACTACAGTTATCATATCAACTCTAAGAAATAACATGCATTGTTATAAAAATCCTGGAAATGATAGTAACATATAGCAATCATGAGGTTATACTTGTAATATCTATTCTAACAATCATTAGATGCCAACTGTTCTCATATCAACTCTAACAATAACATGTGTGGTCATAAAAATGTACGAAATGAGAGGAACATATAGCAATGATGTGGTTATAGACATACTATATATTCTAAATTTGAAACAGTGAACAGGCAGTCGTATTCTTAAGGTAAAGATGAGATGAGATAGAACAATTACACGACGATAGATTCCACTAGTATAGGCAGCCAATCTGTGCGTCGACCGCATAAACGATGCCATCATGCACTATAGCATCAGACAGAAATGTGGGGTGAAGAGGACCGACGATGAGCCATAACCATGTATGGCGACCGGATTCTAGATAGACTAATCGCATGTTGAACACGACAATGAGCTTGTCATCCATGTAGTCTTGTGATGGTGTGGGCACTTCGCAGATTACAACCTTCTGTAGGCGTTCTGGGAACGGGGGTCCCCAGACTTGCCTGCATGCGGCCCGCGGCGTGGCTCTGCTAGGAGGCCCGTACGGTGTTGGGGAACGTAGTAATTTCAAAAAAAAAAATCCTACGCACACACAGGATCATGGTGATGCATAGCAATGAGAGGGGAAAGTGTGTCCACGTACCCTCGTAGACCGAAAGCAGAAGCGTTGGCACAACGCGGTTGATGTAGTCGTACGTCTTCATGATCCGACCGATCAAGTACCAAACGCACGGCACCTCCGAGTTCAGCACACGTTCAGCCTGATGACGTCCCTCGAACTCTGATCCAGCCAAGTGTTGAGGGAGATTTTTGTCAGCACGACGCCGTGGTGACGATGATGATGTTCTATCGACACATGGCTTCGCCTAAGCACCGCTACGATATTATCGAGGTGGACTATGGTGGGGGGCACCGCACACGGCTAAAAGATCAATGATCAACTATTGTGTCTTTGGGGTGCCCCCCTGCCCCCGTATATAAAGGAGCAAGGGGGGAGAGGCGGCCGTCCAGGAGAGGGGCGCGCCAGGAGGAGTCCTACTCCCACCGGGAGTAGGACTCCCTCCCTCCCTTGTTGGATTAGGACTAGGAGAAGGGGGGAAGGAGGAGGAGAAGAAGGAAAGGGGGCGCCGCCCCCCCTCCTTGTCCAATTCGGACTAGAGGGGGAGGCAGCGCGCGGCCTGCCCTCGCCGCCCCTCCTCTTCTCCACTAAGGCCCATGTAGGCCCATTAAACCCCCCGAGGGGTTCCGGTAACCCCCGGTACTCCGATATATATCCGATATCCCCCGGAACCATTCCGGTGTCCGAATATAGTCGTCCAATATATCAATATTCATGTCTCCACCATTTCGAGACTCCTCCTCATGTCCGTGATTACATCCGGGACTCCGAACTACCTTCGGTACATCAAAACATATAAACACATAATGTAACTATCATCGAAACTTTAAACATGCGGACCCTACGGGTTCGAGAACTGTGTAGACATGACCGAGACACGTCTCTGGTCAATAACCAATAACGGAACCGGGATGCTCATATTGGCTCCCACATATTCTATGAAGATCTTTATCGGTCAGACCGCACAACAACATACGTTGTTCCCTTTGTCATCGGTATGTTACTTGCCCGGGATTCGATCGTCGGTATCTCAATACCTAGTTCAATCTCGTTACCGGCAAGTCTCTTTGCTCGTTCCGTAATACATCATCCCGCAACTAACTAATTAATTGCAATGCTTGCAAGGCTTAAGTGATGTGCATTACCGAGTGGGCCCAGAGATACCTCTCCGACAATCGGAGTGACAAATCCTAATCTCGAAATATGCCAACCCAATAAGTACCTTCGGAGACACCTGTAGAGCACCTTTATAATCACCCAGTTACGTTGTGACGTTTGGTAGCACACAAAGTGTTCCTCCGGTAAACGGGACTTGCATAATCTCATAGTCATAGGAACATGTGTAAGTCATGAAGAAAGCAATAGCATTATACTAAATGATCAAGTGCTAAGCTAACGGAATGGGTCAAGTCAATCACATCATTATCCTAATGATGTGATCCGTTAATCAAATGACAACTCTTTGTCCATGGCTAGGAAACATAACCATCTTTGATCAATGAGCTAGTCAAGTAGAGGCATACTAGTGACACTCCGTTTGTCTATGTATTCACACATGTATCATGTTTCCGTTTAATACAACTCTAGCATGAATAATAAACATTTATCATGATATAAGGAAATAAATAATAACTTTATTATTGCCTCTAGGGCATATTTCCTTCAGTCTCCCACTTGCGCTAGAGCCAATAATCTAGATTACACAGTAATGATTCTAAAACCCATGGAGCCTTGGTGCTGATCATGTTTTGCTCGTGGAAGAGGCTTAGTCAACGGGTCTGCAACATTCAGATCCATATGTATCCTGCAGATATCTATGTCTCCCACCTGGACTAGATCCCAGATGGAAATGAAGCGTCTCTTGATGTGCTTGGTTCTCTTGTGAAATCTGGATTCCCTCGCCATGGCAATTGCACCAGTATTGTCACAAAAGATTTTCATTGGACCCGATGCACTAGGTATGACACCTAGATCGGATTTGAACTCCTTCATCCAGACTCCTTCATTTGCTGCTTCCGAAACAGCTATGTACTCTGCTTTACACGCAGATCCCACCACAACGCTTTGTTTGGAACTGCACCAACTGACAGCTCCATCGTTCAATGTAAACACATATCCGGTTTGCGATTTAGAATCGTCTGGATCAGTGTCAAAGCTTGCATCGACGTAACCATTTACGACTAGCGCTTTGTCACCTCCATAAATGAGAAACATATCCTTAGTCCTTTTCAGGTATTTCAGGATGTTCTTGACCGCTGTCCAGTGATCCACTCCTGGATTACTTTGGTACCTTCCTGCTAAACTTATAGCAAGGCACACATCAGGTCTGGTACACAGCACTGCATACATGATAGAGACTATGGCTGAAGCATAGCGAACATCTTTCATCTTCTCTCTATCTTCTGAAGTGGTCGGGCATTGAGTCTTACTCAACTTCACACCTTGTAACACAGGCAAGAACCCTATCTTTGCTTGATCCATTTTGAACTTCTTCAAAACTTTGTCAAGGTATGTGCTTTGTGAAAGTCCAATTAAGCGTTTTGATCTATCTCTATAGATCTTGATGCCTAATATATAAGCAGCTTCACCGAGGTCTTTATTGAAAAACTCTTATTCAAGTATCCCTTTATGCTATCCAGAAATTCTATATCATTTCCAATCAGTAATATGTCATCCACATATAATATCAGAAATGCTACAGAGCTCCCACTCACTTTCTTGTAAATACAGGCTTCTCCAAAAGTCTGTATAAAACCGAATGCTTTGATCACACTATCAAAGCGTTTATTCCAACTCCGAGATGCTTGCACCAGTCCATAAATGGATCGCTGGAGCTTGCACACTTTGTTAGCTCCTTTTGGATCGACAAAACCTTCTGGTTGCATCATATACAACTCTTCTTCCAGAAATCCATTCAGGAATGCAGTTTTGACATCCATTTGCCAAATTTCATAATTGTAAAATGCGGCAATTGCTAACATGATTCGGACAGACTTAAGCATCGCTACGGGTGAGAAAGTCTCATCGTAGTCAATCCCTTGAACTTGTTGAAAACCTTTTGCAACAAGTCGAGCTTTATGATAACCATGGCTTGCCGATCATCGGGCAAGTCAACAAAAGTCCACACTTTGTTCTCATACATGGATCCCATCTCAGATTTCATGGCCTCAAGCCATTTTGCGGAATCCGGGCTCACCATCGCTTCTTCATAGTTCATAGGTTCGTCATGGTTAAGTAATATAACCTTCAGAACAGGATTACCGTACCACTCTGGTGCGGATCTTACTCTAGTTGACCTACGAGGTTCAGTAACAACTTGATCTGAAGTTTCATGATAATCATCATTAACTTCCTCACTAATTAGTGTAGGTGTCGCAGAAACCGGTTTCTGTGATGAACTACTTTCCAATAAGGGAGCAGGTGCAGTTACCTCATCAAGTTCTACTTTCCTCCCACTCACTTCTTTCGAGAGAAACTCCTTCTCTAGAAAGATTCCAAATTTAGAAACAAAAGTCTTGCCTTCGGATCTGTGATAGAAGGTGTACCCAACAGTTTCTTTTGGGTATCCTATGAAGACACATTTCTCTGACTTGGATTCGAGCTTATCAGCCCCAAACTTTAAGAAACGACAACTTTGGTTTCTTGCCAAACCACAGTTCATAAGGCGTCATCTTAACGGATTTTGATGGTGTCCTATTTAACGTGAATGCAACCGTCTCTAAAGCATAACCCCAAAATGATAGCGGTAAATCAGTAAGAGACATCATAGATCGCACCATATCTAGTAAAGTACGATTACGACGTTCGGACACACCATTACGCTGTGGTGTTCCGGGTGGCGTGAGTTGCGAAACTATTCCACATTGTTTCAAATGAAGACCAAACTCGTAACTCAAATATTCTCCTCCACGATCAGATTGTAAAAACTTTATTTTCTTGTTATGATGCTTTTCAACTTCACTCTGAAATTCTTTGAACTTTTCAAATGTTTCAGACTTATGTTTCATTAAGTAGATATACCCATATCTGCTTAAATCATCTTTGAAGGTGAGAAAATAATGATATCAGCTGCGAGCCTCAACGTTCATCAGACCACAAACATCTATATGTATGATTTCCAACAAATCTGTTGCTCGCTCCATAGTTCTGGAGAACGGCGTTTTAGTCATCTTGCCCATGAGGCACGGTTCGCAAGTACCAAGTCATTCATAATCAAGTGATTCCAAAAGCCCATTAGTATGGAGTTTCTTAATGCGCTTTACACCGATATGACCTAAACGGCAGTGCCACAAATAATTTGCACTATCAATATCAACTCTGCATCTTTTGGCTTCAATATTATGAATATGTGTATGACTACTATCGAGATTCAACAAAAATAGACCACTCTTTAAGGGTGCATGATCATAAAAGATATTACTCATATAAATAGAACAACCATTATTCTCTGATTTAAATGAATAACCGTCTCGCATCAAACAAGATCCAGATATAATGCTCATGCTCAACACTGGCACCAAATAACAATTATTCAGGTCTAAAACTAATCCCGAAGGTAGATGTAGAGGTAGCGTGCCGACCGCGATCACATCGACTTTGGAACCATTTCCCACGCGCATCGTCACCTCGTCCTTAGCCAATCTTCGCCTAATCCGTAGTCCCTGTTTCGAGTTGCAAATATTAGCAACAGAACCAGTATCAAATACCCAGGTGCTACTGCGAGCATTAGTAAGGTACACATCAATAACATGTATATCACATATACCTTTGTTCACCTTGACATCCTTCTTATCCGCCAAATACTCGGGGCAATTCCGCTTCCAGTGTCCAGTCTTCTTGCAGTAGAAGCACTCAGTCTCAGGCTTAGGTCCAGACTTGGGTTTCTTCTCCTGAGCAGCAACTTGCTTGCTGATACGTCTCCAACGTATCTATAATTTTTTATTGCTCCATGCTATATTATCTACTGTTTTGGACTTTTTTGGGCTTTATTTTCCACTTTTACATTATTTTTGGGACTAACTTATTAACCGGAGGCCCAGCCCAAAATTGCTATTTTTGGCTATTCCAGAGTTTCGGAGAAACAGAATATCAGATGGAGTCCAAACGGAATGAAACCTTCGGGAGCGTGATTTTCTCACCGAACGTGATCCAGGAGACTTGAACCCTACTCCAAGGAACAAAAGAGGCGGTCACGAGGGTGGGGGTGCGCCCACTGCCTCGTGGGCCCCCTGTTGCTCCACCGACGTACTCCTTCCTCCTATATATACCTACGTACCCCCAAACAATCAGATACGGAGCCAAAAACCTAATTCCATCGCCGCAACCTTCTGTACCCACGAGATCCCATCTTGGGGCCTGTTCCGGAGCTCCGCTGGAGAGGGCCGTCATCACGGAGGGCTTCTACATCATCCTAGCCCCTCCGATGAAGTGTGAGTAGTTCACCTCAGACCTATGGGTCCATTGTTATTAGCTAGATGGCTTCTTCTCTCTTTTTGGATCTCAATACAATGTTCTCCCCCTCTGTTGTGGAGATCTATTCGATGTAATCGTCTTTTTGCGGTGTGTTTGTTGAGACCGATGAATTGTGGGTTTATGATCAAGTCTATCTATGAATAATATTTGATTCTTCTCTGAATTCTTTTATGTATGATTGGTTATCTTTGCAAGTCTCTTCGAATTATCAATTTGGTTTGGCCTACTAGATTGGTCTTTCTTGCCATGGGAGAAGTGCTGAGCTTTGGGTTCAATCTTGCGGTGTCCTTTCCCAGTGACAGAAGGGGCAGCAAGGCACGTATAGTATTGTTGCCATCGAGGATAACAAGATGGGGGTTTTTATCATATTGCATGAAAATATCCCTCTACATCATGTCATCTTGCTTAAGGCGTTACTCTGTTTTTAACTTAATACTCTAGATGCATGCTGGATAGCGGTCGATGAGTGGAGTAATAGTAGTAGATGCAGGCAGGAGTCGGTCTACTTGTCTTGGACGTGATGCCTATATACATGATCATACCTAGATATTCTCATAACTATGCTCAATTCTGTCAATTGCTCAACAATAATTTGTTTACCCACCATAGAATACTTATGCTCTTGAGAGAATCCACTAGTGAAACGTATGGCCCCCGGGTCTATTTTCCTCATATTAATCTCCATCACTTTAATCTTGCTTGCTTTTTACTTTGCCTTTTTTACTTTTCACTTTGCAACTCTATACCAAAAATATTATCTATCATCTCTATTAGATCTCACCCCCGTAAGTAACCGTGAAGGGATTGACAACCCCTAATCGCGTTGGTTGCGTGGAGCTATTGTTTTTGTGTAGGTACGAGGGACTCGAGCGTGGCCTCCTACTGGATTGATACCTTGGTTCCGAAAACTGAGGGAAATACTTACGCTACTTTGCTGCATCATCCTCTCCTCTTCGGGGAAATCCAACGCAGTGCTCAAGAGGTAGCACTTGCTGTTCTTCTTGAAGTTCCCCTTCTTCTTCCATTTGCCCTTTTTCTTGAAACTAGTGGTCTTGTTGACCATCAACAGTTGATGCTCCTTCTTGATTTCTACCTCCGCAGATTTTAGCATTGCGAAGAGCTCAGGAATCGCCTTATCCATCCCTTGCATATTATAGTTCATCACAAAGCTCTTGTAGCTTGGTGGCAGCGATTGAAGAATTCTGTCAATGACGCTATCCCAGTTGAATAAAGTGATTGTTATACCCAGACATTTTGAGTATATGTTCACTGACAGAACGATTCTCCTCCATCTTGCAGCTGTAGAACTAATTGGAGGCTTCATATCTCTCAATCCGGGCATTTGCTTGAAATATTAACTTCAACTCCTGGATCATCTCACATGCTCCATGACGTTCAATACGTCGTTGAAGTCCCGGTTCTAAGCCGTAAAGCATGGCGCACTGAACTATCGAGTAGTCATCAGCTTTGCTCTGCTAGATTTTCATAACATCTGGTGTTGCTCCTCCAGCAGGTCTGGCACCTAGCGGTGCTTCCAGGACGTAATTCTTCTGTGCAGCAATGAGGATAATCCTCAAGTTACGGACCCAGTCCCTGTAATTGCTACCATCATCTTTCAACTTTTCTTTCTCAAGGAACGCATTAAAATTCAACGGAACAACGGCACGAGCCATCTATCTATAATCAACATAGACAAGCAAAATACTATCAGGTACTAAGTTCATGATAAGTTTAAGTTCAGTCAATCAAATTACTTAAGAATTCCCACTTGGATAGACATCCCTCTAATCCTCTAAGTGATCACGTGATCCAAACGAACTAAACCATGTCTGATCATCACATGAGATGCAGTAGTTTCAATGGTGAACATCACTATGTTGATCATATCTACTATATGATTCACGCTCGACCTTTCGGTCTCCGTGTTCCGAGGCCATATCTGTTATATGCTAGGCTCGTCCAGTTTAACCTGAGTATTCCACATGTGCAACTATTTTGCACCCGTTGTATTTGAACGTAGAGCCTATCACACCCGATCATCACGTGGTGTCTCAGCACGAAGAACTTCCGCAATGGTGCATACTTAGGGAGAACACTTATACCTTGATAATTTAGTGAGAGATCATCTTATAATGCTACCGTCAATCAAAGCAAGATAAGATGCATAAACGATAAACATCACATGCAATCAATATAAGTGATATGATATGGCCATCATCATCTTGTGCTTGTGATCTCCATCTTCGAAGCACCGTCATGATCACCATCGTCACCGGCGCGACACCTTGATCTCCATCGTAGCATCGTTGTCGTCTCGCCAACTTATGCTTCTATGACTATCGCTACCGCTTAGTGATAAAGCAAAACATTACAGGGCGATTGCATTGCATACAATAAAGCGACAACCATATGGCTCCTGCCAGTTGCCGATAACTCGGTTACAAAACATGATCATCTCATACAATAAAATATAGCATCATGCCTTGACCATATCACATCACAACATGCCTTGCAAAAACAAGTTAGACATCCTCTACTTTGTTGTTGCAAGTTTTACGTGGCTGCTACGGGCTGAGCAAGAACTGTTCTTACCTACACATCAAAACCACAATGATAGTTCGTCAAGTTAGTGCTATTTTAACCTTCTCAAGGACCGGGCGTAGCCACACTTGGTTCAACTAAAGTTGGAGAAACTGACACCCGTCAGCCACCTGTGTGCAAAGCACGTCGGTAGAACCAGTCTCGCGTAAGCGTACGCGTAATGTTGGTCCAGGCTGCTCCATCCAACAATACCGCCGAAACAAAGTACGACATGCTGGTAAGCAGTATGACTTGTATCGCCCACAACTCACGTGTGTTCTACTCATGCATATAACATCTACGCATAAAACCTGGCTCTGATACCACTGTTGGGAAACATAGTAATTTCAAAAAAAATCCTACGCACACACAGGATCATGGTGATGCATAGCAACGAGAGGGGAGAGTGTGTCCACGTACCCTCGTAGACCGAAAGCGGAAGCGTTAGCACAACATGGTGGATGTAGTCATATGTCTTCACGATCCGACCGACCAAGTACCGAACGCACGGCACCTCCGAGTTCAGTACACGTTCAGCCCAATGACGTCCCTTGAACTCCGATCCAGCCAAGTGTTGAGGGAGAGTTTTGTTCAGCATGACAGCGTGGTGACGATGATGATGTTCTACCGACGCAGGCCTTCGCCTAAGCACCGATACAATATTATCGAGGTGGACTATGGTGGGAGGGGGGCACCGCACACGGCTAAAAGATCAATGATCAACTGTTGTGTCTTTGGGGTGCCCCCTGCCCCCGTATATAAAGGAGCAAGGGTGGGAGAGGCGGCCGTCCAGGAGAGGGGCGCGCCAGGAGGAGTCCTACTCCTACCGGGAGTAGGACTCCCTCCCTTCCTTGTTGGATTAGGAGAAGGGGGGAAGGAGGAGGAGGAGAAGAAGGAAAGGGGGGCGCTGCCCCCCTCCTTGTCCAATTCGGACTAGAGGGGGAGGGGGCGCGTGGCCTGCCCTAGCCGCCCCTCCTCTTCTCCACTAAGGCCCATGTAGGCCCATTAAACCCCCCGGGGGGTTCCGGTAACCCCCGGTACTCCGATATATATTCGATAACCCCCTGAACCATTCCGGTGTCCGAATATAGTCATCCAATATATCAATCTTCATGTCTCGACCATTTCGAGACTCCTCGTCATGTCCGTGATTACATCCGGGACTCCGAACTACCTCGGTACATCAAAACATATAAACTCATAATATAACTATCATCGAAACTTTAAGCGTGCGGACCCTACAGGTTCGAGAACTATGTAGACATGACCGAGACACGTCTTTGGACAATAACCAATAGCGGAACCTGGATGCTCATATTGGCTCCCACATATTCTACGAAGATCTTTATCGGTCAGACAGCACAACAACATACGTTGTTCCCTTTGTCATTGGTATGTTACTTGCCCGAGATTCGATTGTCGGTATCTCAATACATAGTTCAATCTCGTTACCGGCAAGTCTCTTTACTCATTCCGTAATACATCATCCCGCAACTAACTGATTAGTTGTAGTGCTTGCAAGGCTTAAGTCATGTGCATTACCGAGTGGGCCCAGAGATACCTCTCCGACAATCGGAGTGACAGATCCTAATCTCGAAATACGCTAACCCAACAAGTACCTTCGGAGACACCTGTAGAGCACCTTTATAATCACCCAGTTACGTTGTGACGTTAGGTAGCACACAAAGTGTTCCTTCGGTAAACGGGAGTTGCATAATCTCATAGTCATAGGAACATGTATAAGTCATGAAGAAAGCAATAGCATCATACTAAACGACCAAGTGCTAAGCTAACGGAATGGGTCAAGTCAATCACATCATTCTCCTAATGATGTGATCCCGTTAATCAAATGACAACTCTTTGTCCATGGCTAGGAAACATAACCATCTTTGATCAACGAGCTAGTCAAGTAGAGGCATACTAGTGACACTATGTTTATCTATGTATTCACACATGTATCATGTTTCCGGTTAATACAATTCTAGCATGAATAATAAACATTTATCATGATATAAGGAAATAAATAATAACTTTATTATTGCCTCCTGGGCATATTTCCTTCATACGGTCCATCTTCATCAACAAGGCATTCAAGACCCTCGCGAGGGGCCAAGCCTCGCGAGGCGAACGACGCAAGACCTCCTAAGGAGCGGCCACACCAGGCAGGCTTGCGAGGGGTGGAGAGATCAATGCAAGGAAAACCTCGCGAGGTTCTTGTGACGTGAGCCATGACGATCGAGACCAGGCGGGCGCCAGCACGCGCGGCATCCTTGTTTCCTCTTTGGTGCAAAGGAGGCAAGCGCAGGCGCGGAGTACCGAGGCATCAAGCAAAGGTTTCCATATCAGTGCAACGAGACCAAGACCAGTAGGACGGCAAGACGGAGGTCACCATGGATCCCAAGGCGGCATCACCACTAGAGCCTTTTGCAGGCGGAGACTACTTTTGTCAAGATAAGTTGTACTAGTTGTCCCCTTTCAAATTGGCCGTTGTTGGCTCCCTTCCCGCTCAATATTCCGGGAGAGGACCAGGGCCTCTATAAATAGAGATAGCCACCATAGTAGTATAAACGGAACCTTCACCCACACAAGTAGGCCAAGCACAAGAACACCTCAACCTCAGGAGGCTGTTTTCCCCCTTGTACTGTTCATCATCAGCCCAAGAGGCAATCCACCACGAACACACTGGAGTAGGGTATTATACCACCACGGTGGCCCGAACCACTATAAATCTTGTGTCCCTTGTGTGGTGAGTTCGTTGAGTTAGTCCGTGAGATCTTAGCGAAACTAGGACATGGATCGGTAGGGGGAAACCTTAGTGCGCACCCCAGTGTTCGAACCTTGAGGGTTTTGTCGGAACCCGTGAACATTTGGCGCGCCAGGTAGGGGTGCGCCGATGCTTCCTTTCCGTCGCTCCGCATCCCATTGCTTCATCGTCTCCATGGCGGACGCTCGCCACGCTCGTGCTAAGCACCGGGCTGCCCTCGCCGCCCGCGTCGCTCAGATGGCTCCCGTCGGCAGGCCACCCCGCCGTTCTTCGTCGCCTGCCGCCAACGCCGCCACCGGCCCGGCGGGGAACGAATAGCAAGCACCGCCACTCCATCGCTAACCCCGGCCGGTTCGACATTCCACGCACGTCGCGCTCCCGTGGACGCGCAGGCTGCTCTGTGCATGGCGGGGGAGCTCCTGCGCTACCACCCCGTCGAAGACCTCTACGAGGACTGGCTCGACCGAATCACCGAGCTCGTCAGCGCCGCAGGGGGCTCCCCTGCGCCGTCCCTCTCGCTACCTGGCCCTCCGCCAGCCAAGGGTGGCGTAGCCCATGGAGCGCCTCCACCACCTCTGGCCTAAGATGGAGTCTTGGCACCAAGGCGAGCGGCCCCACGACGCGACCTGCCGCGTCCGGCGCCCGCGCAAGAAGAAACGCCCCTGCACTCCCTGTGCCACCACGGCAAGACCGCATGCCGCCTGCGGTGGCGGTGCGCAGACCCCATCAAGAACAAGTTCTCCACCCGTGTCGGGTCCCTATGACCACGGCAGGCTGCCGCGCATTCACCCCTGAGCTGCGTAGCTTTGCCTGGCCCGGCAAGTTCAAGCCGGATTTACCCCCTTGCTACGACGGCACCCCCGACCCCGCGGAGTTCCTGCAGCTCTATGAGCTAAGCATCGAGGCGTCCAACAGCGACGAGAAAGTCATGGTGAACTGGTTCCCCATGGCTCTCAAGGATGGCGCCCGCTCCTGGCTCTTGAACCTGCCTCCAGGCTCGATCTCCTCCTGGGACGAGATGCGCAACCGTTTCGTTGCCAACTTCCAGGGCACTGACGACCGCCCCCCGGCCGCGGGTGACCTGTGCCGCGTCAAGCAACAACCAGGAAAGACCCTCCAGAAGTACATCCAGCGCTTCAATAATGTTTGCCTCAAGATTCCCAAGGTGACGGACGAGGCCATCATCTCCGCGTTCTCTGATGGCGTCCGTGACCTCAAGATGAAGGTGGAGCTCGCTATCCATGAGTAACCGTGCATGTCTCTGGAGTTGTTCAACCTGGCGACCAAGTGCGCAAGAGCTGAGGAGGGGCGTCTCTCCCTCCTCGAGCTCCCGGCTGCGGACCCGGAGGAGAAGAAAGGCAAGGCCAAGGACGTGAAGCGCAAGGGAGCCGCCGTGCTCGCAGCGGAGCCGGACACAAAGCGCGGCAGGGACCAGCCCGAGTCATCCAAGAGCAGCCGACCGTTCTGCGCCTTCCATAACCTGCATAGCCACAACACCAGCGACTGTCAGGAACTCAGAGCCATTCGAGAGGGACGCTTCGGTCGACGCCCCGAGCGCAACGACCGAGGTTACGGCCGAGGAAGAGGACGCGGTGGCGGACGCTTGGACGATCGTGGACCACGCCAGGAGTGGCGCGACCGGCCTCATGAGGACCGCTGGCCAGATCAGCCCCTCGCGAGAGCGCCTGGAGGGACCAGCCTCGTGAGGATCGTCCTCAGGGCAAAGCCGGACTCCCTTCGCTGCCGCCACCGCCAAGAAGGAATGACAACCACCATCAAGACGAGGGGGCTGGGGGTTTTCAGGGGCCACGTGCTATCGCCTGCATCTTAGGCGGAGCTCAAGCCCCAGCCTCACAGCGTATCTTCAAACAGTTTGCTCACGAAGTGAATGCAGTCCTCCACAAGCTCGAGGCCATGCGCCCACTCAGATGGTCCAAGTGCCCCATCATGTTCAGTTCGGCAGATCAGCTCAAGTGCACAACTACCGCTGGCGCCCTCCCAATTCTTTGTTCACCAGTCATCAGCAACGTGCAAGTTACCAAGACCCTCATCGACGGCCGCGCAGGGCTCAATGTCCTGTCCGTCGACACGTTCGACAACCTCCAAGTGCCATATGACCAGCTTCAGCCTACCAAGCCTTTCTCAGGAGTGACCGACGGTTCCACCGCGTCGATAGGGTAGGTCGGCCTCCCTGTCACCTTCGGAGAACGCAACAACTACCGCACCGAGCTCATCGACTTCGACGTCGCCTACATCCGCCTGCCATATAACGCGGTCCTCGGGTACCCAGCCCTGGCCAAGTTCATGGGAGTGACCCATCAAGGCTACAATGTCCTCAAGATGCCGGGACGTGGCAGAATCATCACAGTCCCGTGCGAAGAAAGAGATGCGGTGTGCTCCCTCGAGCATGCCTTCCAAGCTGCAGCAATCGACGACCCCGACAGCAAGGGCGAGCGCCCTCCTGAGGCCACCCCCAAGAAGAAGAAGCAGCAGCACCACACAGGACCTCAGGCAAGCGGCGCCTCATCAGGATCGGCGCCCGTACCTGGGGCGCCTCCCTCCAACGCATAGGAAAGCGCGCCCAGCGCCCCTCTCGGGCAGAGCTCGGGGGCTCTCTTCTGGAGGGCCTCAGACTTTTCCAACATAATGAGGGAGGTGCTTGGGCACCACTTGGAGGCGTGCTTCACGTCATGTTTCCCTCAAGAGAACACAGGGCAAGGAGTGCCCACCATTCAGGAGTTCATCACCAAAACCACTCATGAATTGCAAGACGCAAGGGCCATGCGCGGCGGCCGCCGCTCACCAGGCGCAGCACCCCATCCAGGCGAGGATGTCGGGCTGGCGTCTGCATCGATGTCCCAGGGCTCAACAGGGTCTCATCTCAGGAGCTCTTCTGGCCTTCGCGCGTGGGACGCTGCGAGGGCTCACCTCACAGCTATGTTTGCATGCCTTTTGGCCTGCCGAGCATGGCGTCCACCTCCCAGTGCAACCTGTGGTGCGCCCTGGCGGCTCAGGGGCCAGGCATCACGCCGTCCTGACGGAGTTGGAGACGGCCCTCAAGGAACCACCAGGACCCCTAGAGCCTCTTGAGGCTCAGGGCCCTGGTGGCTCATGCGGAGCGACCCCTTCGCCGCGTACCTTCAGCTACCCCAACTCTCCTTCATCAACAGAATCAGGTGACAGTTTCCAAGCTTACTTAGCTAGGAGCGCCCACAGGGCTGCATCATTCCCAGGCCGTGTGGGTCCGTCCCTGTGGCATGTATCCCTTTTTATGTCTTTAGCTTACCTTGTTGGGGCGCCCCTCGGGCTGCATCATCCCCAAGTCTCTCGGGCCTGACCCATTGGCATGTATCTTCCCGGCGTTTACTTAAGCCAGTTTGCTTTCCATGCTTAATCTATCTATGACTATCACCTATTTGAGTCTCACCTCCCGCGGGGGTTACCCACGCTGGCACGACGCTTGTGCACGGGTCCGTCCATGCAACATCGACAAATCTGAGCGTCCAAGCTCTGGCCACGCGCGCCACCTCACCGGGCCCTCAGTGCCTCCATGCTTTGGCAAGGCAACCAGTGGCTGCCCGGCAACCATAATGGTGAACTATGTCTCCCCTTGTGCTGGCTTGCAGGAATCTCATGAGAACGACAGCAGGCGGCACCGTGAGCTCTCTCTTCTCCCATGCAATCCGCTTGCGCATTAAGAGGGGGGCTCATGAGCATCGCGACTCAGGAGCTCCTACTGGCTCTCCAGCACTCACCCCCTGGCCTTGACCACGGCACGTGACTTGGCATACCAGCGGCGACTGAGCTCGCTCGAGGGCCGGGACCTGAGGACGTAGAGCATAAAAGAGAGCGTGGAGAAGAGAGGGACGCTTGTATGGGCCTGACCTAGCTATGCTGCGGACGCCTGCGCACAAACCTGGCGCATCATGAGGAATCAACCCCGAATCATCAAGATAAGTCCCGCGCTCAGACCGGCTAATCGTTAGAGCCTAGGAGTCATGATTGCCACAGTCTAGTTGCGGAAATGCCGCCTCCCTTTCTTACCTTACCAGGGCTGCTTGAGTGCTAAAGGGGACCTCCTGAGCATCGCGCCTCAGGGGCTCTTAATGGACCTCGGGCCGCTCACCTCCTGGCCTTGACCAGGGCACGCGACCTGGCTACCAGCGACGGCTGCAGCTTGCCTGGGGACCGGGACCTGTCGGCGTAGAGCAACAAGCCGTCGCGAGGTTGGAAAGGGAATACCGAGCCTAAATAGGACATGCATTCACAAATTCTCATAGAAAGGATAATATCAACAAAAGACATTACAGACCCTTTACACGCCCCCACGGGGTACTTCTTGATTCCTCGCAGGGAACAAAAGACGAGAACTTAGGGGAATCCTATCTACACGCCCCCGCGGCCGATGCCATCATCAACAGTGGGTCACGGGAGGCCAGCGCCAACCCCATCCAGATCAGCGACGGCTAGACGTTGCATCCCTGCTCCGGGCGCGGCAAGAGCTGGGGGCACATAGCTATCGTCGCTCATCTCCGGAGTCTCGTAGAGCTCGGGAGAACCGCTGGAATACCAAGAGTCGTTGTTGCTAGAGGAGCCGCAGGCAGGGCGCGCGTCGTCCAGGCGCTCCCCTCCACGGCAGCACTCCAGGCGGTGGCCCTCTGCATCGAATACCTTGAAGGACAGCGTAGAGGCGCTGTCATAATCAAAGTCGATCGTGAGGGCGCCCTCCGCACGGTGAACCCGCGTGACCTCACCCCAGCCGTGGGTCATGAAGATCTTGCCGGAGGAGACCACTTCAACCTCTGCTCCGATCGCCGGAGCGTCGCAGTCAGCATGCTGCAACCAGAGCTTGAGGGGTCCCCTCGGTGGCATCACGTCGGAGAAGAACCGCGAGAAGCGGATCCAATAGCTTGGGGGCATCACCACCCACTGCACAAGCTCGCGCGAGGAGTCTGTGGTGTGGACTCCAGGAGCACGGCGACACGTCGACCTTGGCCGCGGCGCACGCGCCGACGCTCGTCGCTCCTTCATCCCGAGCCCTCGGCTTGGGCGTACAGGGGTAGTCGATACCCAGGAGGAGGCCACTCGCACCAAGGCCTCGTCACCACCTGCATCGCCGCCATGTCACGGTGGTGGACCGGCCTCTTCTTCGGCGGGAGCTACGCCGGCCTGTCGAGGGGAGTCTTTCCCTTTATCCACAGCAGAAAACCTTCGGATGGGCGCCATCGGTGTCGGTAGTGGAGCAGAGGAGGAACAAGCAAGCGGAATGGGAAGAAATGGCGACGGGGGCTCTACCCCCTCCTCATTTATAGCAGGAGAAGGCCAACCAGCGCCCCCCCACGATCACAGGTAATGATGGTTTTCCTTGCATGTCGCGGGGACTTGTCAAGTCGTGCAGTTGTCGAGGCAGCATGGGGAAGCGGAGACGCCCACGTCCAATCAACCGCCACGCGTCGACCAAGGCTGCAAGCTATTGGGGCCCGCGGCGCTTCGCAGTTGACCTTTGGCTTCACTGTGAAGCCAAGCCCGAGCACGCCTTGGGCCTGGGGCTACTATCGGCGTTCTGGGAACGGGGGTCCCCAAACTTGCCTGCCAGCGGCCCGTGTCGTGGCTCTGCTAGCAGGCCCGTACGACCCATCTTCATCAACAAGGCATTCAATACCCTCGCGAGGGGCCAAGCCTTGTGAGGTGAACAACGCAAGACCTCCTCAGGAGCGGCCACACTAGGCAGGCTCGCGAGGGACGGAGAGATCAAGGCAAGGCAAACCTCGCGAGGTTCTCATGACGTGAGCCATGACGATCGAGACCAGGCGGGCGCCAGCACGCGCGGCGTCCTTGTTTCCTCTTTGGTGCAAAGGAGGCAAGCACAGGCGCGGAGTACCGAGGCATCAAGCAAAGGTTTCCATATCAGTGCAACGAGACCAAGACCAGCAGGACGGCAAGACGGAGGTTACCATGGAGCCCAAGGCGGCGTCACCACCAGAGCCTTTTGCAGGTGGAGACTACTTTTATCAGGATAAGTTGTACTAGTTGTCCCTTTCAGATTGGCCGTTGTTGGCTCCCTTCCCGCTCAATATTCGGGGAGAGGACCAGGGACTCTATAAATAGAGCTAGCCACCATAGTAGTAGAAATGGAACCCTCACCCACACAAGTAGGCCAAGCACAAGAACACCTCAACCTCAGGAGGCTGTTTTTCCCCTTGTACTGTTCATCATCGGCCCAAGAGGCAATCCACCATGACCACACTGGAGTAGGGTATTACACCACCACTGTGGCCCGAACCAGTATAAATCTTGTGTCCCTTGTGTTGTGAGTTCGTCGAGTTAGTCTGTGAGATCTTAGCGAAACTAGGACGTGGATCGGTAGGGGGAAAACCTTCATGCGCACCCCAGTGTTCAAACCTTGAGGGTTTTGCCAGAACCCGTGAGCCGACACCTTCAGCAAACAGAGGTCGAGCCAAAAGCTCGACGCCCTCATGCGTAGTAGGCAGGAGTGTCCGGCGGGCCGCGAGGCTCGATGGTGGCGCTATCCAACGATGGAAGGGTGATCTCTCGCTGGGTGTACATATCCATGAGACGCCACGGACTACCAAATTGGTGGATGAGGATGATCTAGTTGGCCTCCATGCCCGCCCAATAGTGGTTGCGCATGAAGGACAGGTGGACGGGTAGTGGTAGAATGTCGAGGGGCACCATGGCAACCTTCGTAGGATCGTCAAGTCGGTGTCTGGGCCACATGTGAGGATCGGGCATCAACAAGCAGGGTGTCTTGAAAAGAGCTGGCCGGTTGCAGACGTGTAGACGGTACAAAGACACCGAGCATGCGACCAGACGGACGGTGCTGAGAAGGTCCATACAATTACAGATCTTCTCCAAGGGAACATCAGGGAGGGAATTCCAATCGCAGCTCTGCGTGTCAGTCGGTTCTGCCATAGGGTTTTCTAGGGTGCTGAGTGACTGGGGTTTTCGGTGCCTGCGCGCCAGCGGGGAAGTGGATTTGGGCGGGCGAGCGAAGAAGATGGCGTGTGTGGCCGAGCAGTGAGCGGGGGGATATGGTATGCGCGAGCTACCAAGGAAGATGTCGCGGGCGGGCGAGCAGTGAGCGGGGGGAAATGGTGTGCGGCCGATGATGGGGAAGAGAGGAGGAAGAAGAAGAGAGGAGGAACAAGAGTGAAAGACGGGGAAGAAAGTGCATTAAATCTCAATTCTACTAGTACTACTACCAGGATATATCGCCCTTCGGAGTGTAAATAGTTACGCTGATGACATGTGGGTCTACCTCAAGAGGGCCCATATGTCAGTTAATGGAGGAGAGAGGTGCGTAGTCACATTTGCGGAAGGGTGTTCCACTGGCAAACATGATACCAGTACTGGGTAAGGCTGATTTAGTAACACCAACACGCTGGTTCAGCTTATTAATCAAGTGTCCCATCTGCTGCAGCGTGATGCGACCGTCAACAGAGAAACGATGGCGCGAATAATTTTCCCAATCTTTCATGGTACAGTATCACCTGAACCACGTGGCGCTCACAATGTTATAGATGCAATCGCCATGAAAACAACACGCACACCCAATAAGAGGAAGTACGTGGATGATCTTTAGAAAGATCAGCAACAAATTAGAGCTAGATGCCTCCAATTTGCTTTCCTGAATACACAAAGTAATCAACTTCTCAACTGATATTATCTCATACGGGGAGAGATCCCGACTTTTTCATGTCTGTCTAACAGCAAAATAAAACCCACCCTTACACGAGGCAAAGCCTCCCTTTTATATGGTGTACACACGCACACGATAGAAGGGCTCGGCCCGACTCTATGAGAGTTGGTTTCCAAACCGACTTAAACAAAAGTACTTTCTCTCTCCTATCTTAACTAATTAGGAATTAACTAATTTAAAAAATCCGGCAAGCTGATCGCAAGAATCCAAAACTAGCTAGTACTCCATCACGTATCATTGACGTGACCTTGAATAACCAACACACGCACCTGTTGTACTCATCATGTATCAACACGGTGTTCTGAACTTCAGCTCAACCTCATCTGTTGGTGCAATTTGGGTTGAACTTTCTCCATTAAATTTACTTGTCACCATCTCATTGCCATGATAAAACTTGCTCGCCTGAACTGCATGATGAGTTCTATAAACAACAACATGCTCTCTGCTTTTCTGACGCCGTGCGGGCACAACATATCTCTCCTTTATTCCTTGATGATTTATTGTATTAACAGTATCATTCGTGAAGGCACATGGGGTCACATCATCCTCCCTCCCTTGAAGTGAAACCGTCCTCGGTTTCGATCTATACCTTGCGGATCTTTTCTTGAACACTTCGACGCTGCACTTTATATCCTATGCATCCTTAGGAAGAATCGCATAAAACTCACCCTTACGCATAAAAGTGAACTTATTTGTTCATCCATGATGAAGAGCATTAACATCATGCTGCGATGGACGCCCCAAAATAAGATGACAAACGTGTAGTGGCATAACATCACATTCCACTTTATCAACATAGCCATCTATAGAGAAAGGCACCTTCACCCTATGATTAACCTTCACTTTTCCCACGTCATTGATCCACTTCATATACTATGGTTTTGGGTGCTCCCATGTTGGCAAAGAAAGTGACTCCACCACATCCTTGCTAATCATGTTGCTAGCACTGCCGCCATCAATTATCAGTTTGCACACTTCTCCCTTGATGGTACATGCAGTTTGAAAAATACTCCGCCGCTGTCCTTGTTCAACAATGGTCTTGTCATCTCGCTGGACCTTATGTGCTAGCAAACTCTCCATATCAGGATCATCTTGAGGATAACATAGTATGGTATCCCTATGACCTCTTTCGATTCCGTCCTCTAACTTAGGCATCTCATCTTCAGATTCTGAAATATATTCCGCATCAACAAGTAGAACCCTTCGTTGATTGGAACATTCATGCTTCATATGTCCACGTCCTCCAATCTTGTGACAAATAATATTACGGTGATGCAATGACGTTGCACTAGATGAAACCTAAGAAACCTCCTTTGGCGCAGCCACCACTTTACTCTGTTCAATCCTTCCCGACTTATAAGAAGGAATCGGTTTAGCACTAAACCCACCATCAATGTGAGAAGAACCACGTCGCCCACTGTTGTAAGTTGGACGAGTCTCCGAAGCTTGCTTCTCCAATACCCAACATTAAGCATGCTCCGCTTGATGAAGCAACTCATGAATATCATTATATTGCATTAAATCAACACGGTCACGAATCTTTTCTTCTAACCCCTCAAAGAAACGTACCATGGTCGCCTCCGCAGACTCATGCATAGTTGTACGGATCATCAAAACTTGCATCTCTTTATAGTACTCATCAACTGATTTTGTACCTTGCACTAGATGACGCAGTCTACTATGAAGTTGGCGAGTGTAATAAGCAGGCACAAAACGTTCCCTCATGATCCGCTTCATGTCAGTCCATGTCGCTGGTCGCTCGTGAGTACGGTTCTTATTATCCCACCATACAAGAGCATACTTTATAAATTCCATTGATGCAACATGAACCTTCTTCTCTTCGGAGTAGTTGTGACCATCAAAAATCTGATTTACGCGCATCTCCCACTCCAATTATTTCTCCGGGTCAGCACAACATCCCGAGAATTCAGTTATGGTTATCTTGATTCGACCCAAACCATCATCCTTGTGGGCACCATTGCCGCCATAGTCATAGCGCCGCCCAGCATGGCGGTGAGCCCCAGCATCATGCCGTAGTCGGTGAGGTAATCCTCCACGGGCCTTGGAATCCTCGAAAAAATCACCATCGTCGTCATTGTCGCGGTCACGATGTCGTCGTGGTGAGCGGGACTGTCGGGGTGCCACATCTCTCGCCTGAAGGCACTGAACTGATGCGGTGAGCCGATTAAGACTCTCAGTCACCACCTGTAGACTATCAATGCACTGTCGGTCGCTCGCAGTCAAACGCTTGTTCAACCTATCCTCGACGCCTACAATATTTGCACACAACTCCTCCACCCTTAAACCAAGCTTCTTGTTGGCTCCCTTGATCGCCATTAGATGAATACGCAAATCATCACTTATCTCCAGACCCTCCGGAAGCTTAGCGACCACCTCCTGGTTACATTTGTCATGCTGCGAGTTCACCATCTTTCAAATAGTTGAATCAAATAGCAGGAAAAAAATTGTACTGTGATCAACCTTGCTCTGAATACCACTTGATGCGACCGTCAACAGAGAAACGATGGCGCGAATAATTTTCCCAATCTTTGACGATACAGTATCACCTGAACAACCTGGCGCTCGCAATGTTATAGATGCAATCGCCACGAAAACAACACTCACACCCAATAAGAGGAAGTACGTGGACGATCTTCAGAAAGATCAGCAACAAATTAGAGCTAGATTCCTCCAATCTGCTTGCCTGACTACACAAAGTAATCAACTTCTCAACTGATATTTTCTCGTACGGGAAGAGACCTCGACTTTTTCATGTCTGTCTAACAGCAAAATAAAACCCACCCTTACACGAGGCATAGTCTCCCTTTTATATGGTGCATGCACCCACATGATAGAAGGGCTTGGCCCGACTCAATCGAGAGTTGGTTTCCAAACCGACTTAAACAAAAGGACTTTCTCTCTCCTATCTTAACTAATTAGGAATTAACTAATTTAAAAAATCCAGCAAGCTGATCGCAAGAATCCAAAACTAGCTAGTACTCCATCATGTATCATTGGCGTGACCTTGAATAACCAACACACGCACCTGTTGTACTCATCATGTATCAACACGATGTCCTGAACTTCGGCTCAACCTCATCTGTTAGTGCAATTCGGGTTGAAGTTTCTCCATTAAATTTACTTGTCACCATCTCATTGCCAGATAAAACTTGCTCACCTGAACTACCTGATGAGTTCTATAAACAACAACATGCTCTCTCCTTTTCTGACATCGTGCAGGCACAACATTTCTCTCCTTTATTCCTTGATGATTTGTTGTATTAATAGTATCATTCATGAAGGCACATGGGGTCACATCACAGCGTGTATTATCACTTCACTGTGAAGAATAGTTGAATAGTTCTCTCTTACCAATATGGGGAATAATGGATCGTGAAGACTTCCTATCTACAGTATCCCTATGCATGTACGCTCGGGCCCCTCCCAATGCTCCGCCTTGTACAGGTGCTAAGGCTGCCATGTAGGCAAAAAGTCTGATGTGGCAAGGTAATTAAGAGGAGAGATAAGTGTGGTGACCCCGGTACTAAGCGCGAGAACCTAGACAAAAGACTTAAATGGAATAATCCCACCAATGCATGAAGAACTATAGTTACAAAATCATTAAATAAAGGATGCTTAGCACCAACAAGACCTCTCCCAATGCATTGGTGCTAAAGTGGGGTGCTAAGTGCATTAAAATGCTTAGAAACTAATGTCCTCAATGCATGGGTGCTTAGGCCATGTAGCTAAGCCTCCTCTATTTAATTGTTTAGTAATAAAACTCCTTCATGTATTGGTTAGTAGTCTTTTTGCCGAGGTCCACGTGCTTAGCGTTGGTTCTTATTGAGGTCACCATAATGCTCTCTCTCCTCTTTAATTGCTTTGCCACATCATTTTTCTACCTATGTGGCACTCTTAGCACTTGTACACCATGGAGCACTGGGAAGGGCCTAAGCATTGGGAGCTTTAGGTGCTAAAGTTTTTAATGTGCTTAGCACTCGATGTAAGCATCGATACATCATGTCCAACAAGATGAAACATTGGCCAAGGCACCCGACACCAATAATGTAGGAGTACTAGTACTACCTCCTTTCCAGTTTAGAGGGCTCAATTAAAAAATCTCATCAACCAAGGTAGATGATGAGTGGTGGAATAATTTTTGTAGTTTGCAAAAACACTCAATTAATGCACTCATTTTTCTCAAAAAATTATGTTTACCAATGCATTAATTTTGTGTCAAACTTTGACCATCTACTCCCTCCATCCAGGTGAGTCATCTTTGGTTGTGCACCGTGACCAAGGAGGGAAAAACAAGAGAACTTAATGTTTATTTGCTACTCCCTCCATTCCTAAATATTGTATTTTTAGACATTCAAATGGAATACAACATACGGATGTATGTAGACATATTTTAGAGTGTAGATTCACTCATTTTGCTCCGTACGTAGTCACTTGTTGAAATATCTAGAGAGACAAATACTCCGTGGCAACAGAGGGAGGCTTTTACTCCATATTTGGGAACAGAGGGAGTATCACAATATGGAGGGAACAGAGGAAGCTTGAAATATGAACATGTCAATGGGAGGGAGTAAAAGCCTCATGCATGCATGCATGCATGCATGCATGCAACAGGCAACACTCACATGTACACATGGACGCACGCAACACTCACGCACCCATGTCGCACACAGCACGCGACGCAACACACACGCTCACGCTCAAGTGCTCAACCTACTCCCTACGTCTATGAAAGACTGTACATTTAGAGATTTACACATTGACCAGGGCATAATTAACGCCCAAAAGTAGAAGATTTATGTGTGCATGCGACCATTGAGAGAAGAAGATTAAATGAAGGTTGTTGCATGCTGTAATTAAGGATAGACATGTAGCCTATAGCTAGAGAACAAGTTGGTGCATTAGTCAATCAATATCGATTTTAGATTAAAGGCTAAATGCATTGAAAGTGTAGATGTACACTCTTTGTTTTTTAGGCGATGTACACTCTTTGTTGGAAGACTGAGGGAGTACACGTGCATGCACTCAAATACACAGACAGGGTGGTTTGCACGCAAGGGTTGGACTCCTGTCGCGCCTGCGTAATGTTTTGTTCAACTAATTTCTTTGCTCTGTCAACTAACAGGTGCGACCCAGAAACCAGGTGACAATTTAACCAGTCAACAAAGTGTCACGTCGACTATGTGGCCGGTCAGTAGGGTGCAATACGGTGCTCTACGATGAGCTAGTGATCATATAATCACCGCATAACTATATATAGTGACCGTAAAGAGCGTATTGTTACATACGTTGACCGCAAGTGTATTTTTCTCGTTTCAAATTAAGCCATATTTAACCGGATAGGACTAGTACTTGTACTGCTTTGATGTGTCCCATCAACTCGCCGAACAAGGAGAAGCTTGCTTACTACGCCTCTCCCTCGCCCACGCGCGCGGTAGCTCGCAGGACAAGGAGAGGGTTTTGACTACAGCGCCCTCTCCCTCTCCCTCTCGCTCTCTGATGACCCACAAGTATAGGGGATCTATCGTAGTCCTTTCGATAAGTAAGAGTGTCGAACCCAACGAGGAGCAGAAGGAAATGATAAGCGGTTTTCAGCAAGGTATTCTCTGCAAGTACTGAAATAAGTGGTAACAGATATTTTTGTGACAAGATAAATTGTAACAAGCAACAAGTAACAAAAGTAAATAAAGTGCAGAAAGGTGGCCCAATCCTTTTTGTAGCAAAGGACAAGCCGGAACAAACTCTTATATAAGGAAAAGCGCTCCCGAGGACACATGGGAATATCGTCAAGCTAGTTTTCATCACGTTCATATGATTCGCGTTCGGTACTTTGATAATTTGATATGTGGGTGGACCGGTGCTTGGGTGTTGTTCTTACTTGAACAAGCATCCCACTTATGGTTAACCTCTATTGCAAGCATTCGCAACTACAACAAAAGTATTAAGGTAAACCTAACCATAACATGAAACATATGGATCCAAATCAGCCCCTTACGAAGCAACGCATAAACTAGGGTTTAAGCTTCTGTCACTCTAGCAACCCATCATCTACTTATTACTTCCCAATGCCTTCCTCTAGGCCCAAATAATGCTGAATTGTTATGTAGTCGACATTCACATAACACCACTAGAGGCTAGACAACATACATCTTATCAAAATAACGAACGAATACCAAATTCACATGACTACTAATAGCAAGACTTCTGCCTTGTCCTCAGGAACAAACGTAACTACTCAGAAAGCATATTCATGTTGATAATCAGAGGGGTAATAATATGCATATAGGATCTGAACATATGATCTTTCACCAAATAAACCAACTAGCATCAATTACAAGGAGTAATCAACACTACTAGCAACCTACTAGCACCACTCCCGGACTTTGAGACAAGAATTGGATACAAGAGATGAACTAGGGTTTGGAGATGAGATGGTACTGGTGAAGATGTTGATGGAGATTGCCCTCTCCCAATGAGAGGAGCGTTGGTGATGACGATGGCGATGATTTCCCCCTCCTGGAGGGAAGTGTCCCCGGCAGAACAGCTCTGCCGGAGCCCTAGATTGGTTCCGCCAAGGTTCCGCCTCGTGGCGGCGGAGTCTCGTCCCGAAAGATTGCTTCTCATTTTTTCTCATCGAAGGACTTCATATAGCAGAAGATGGACGCCGGAGACCCACCAGGGGGCCCACGAGGTAGGGGGCGCGCCCTAGGAGGGGGGGCGCGCCCCCCACCCTCATGAGCAGGGTGTGGGCCCCCTGGCCTTCATCTTTGGCGAGGATTTTTCTTTATTTCTTTTAAGATATTCCGTGGAGTTTCAGGACTTTTGGAGTTGCACAGAATAGGTCTCTAATATTTGCTCCTTTTCCAGCCCAGAATTCCAGCTGTCGGCATTCTCCCTCTTCATGTAAACCCTGTAAAATAAGAGAGAATAGCCATAAGTATTGTAACATAACGTGAAATAACAACCCATAATGCGATAAATATCGATATAAAAGCATGATGCAAAATGGACGTATCACTCTCCCTCGCCCTCGCAGTGGACGTGCAGCAGTTCAATCGGTGTGAGATTGCCAGAAGCATATTGTACTATAGTATCATCATTGTTGGACCTTCCGAAGAGGCGAAGAACCAAGTGCAAGGTTCACACGAGTATGAACTGTTGAACCTCCTGAAGAGGCAAAGAGACAAGCGCAAGGTTTTATAGGAGTTGTCGTCCTAGTAGGAGTATTACAACTATAGCGAACGATGCTACTGTATGATGCCGCCACGTCACCTATATCCAAAGTTGTGCCACCTTTTTTTCTCAATGAGTGTGTTGGATCCCGTGCAACAACCACACAAGTTGCATGTACACATAACACATTTACTAATAATAAATTCTAAAGGACAAATGCCAGTATGCCACACAAGTTCATCTCCAATTCATGTGATAAATTTGTGCACGACTAGTCTACATATATTCATAGCGCTACCGTTCACAATTTACCATACCCCACTTACACGTTATAGATGGGCTACATGTCCTCCTCCAGGTTCCAGTCTCAGGTGTTCTTCATGGATGGCATGATCCATAGCGGTGGGAAACAGGAATCATTGTCACAGCTTTCTAGTCTGGTTCCACATGATGGAGACTCATCCAAGCTGAAGCGACATAAATCAGGGATAGCGTGTCCCAGCATGTCATTCATCCGGTGGTGCGCACTGAAGACACAACCATGCTTCATGAACTATAGGCCTTCAGTATCGTTCACGGAAGGTGGCATCCGCTTCACAATGGGGTAGCTGTCCCCAATGAAAAGGGAGTACTCTCCAAGAGTGTTCCTCGGCACCCACGTAGCATCACTGGGGTCGAACTCGGCGCCGTTCATCTGGTACATGCGACATCTCAGATCTGGACACATGGTGACATACACAGTCAAGGTCCATGCATAATAATATTGTGCTCAAATATGGCGGTCAGTAATACTGTGCAGCAAATAGTACTACTCCGGTATAGAGGAAGTAAAATAACCGGCTTATTATATATAGCCACTCTTAGCTACATGGATGATATAGTAAGACATGGAAAAACAAAAATGGTGGAAGCTAGTGGGTTCACGTCTTCAAGACCCTAGCTAGCTATACGCGTCCTCCAAGGTAAGAGGTACTCCTACTAGTTCTAGTAAGTAGTACAACAACGAAAGAGAAGGCGAGAGGGTTAAAAATATAATACTAAATGGAATACCTGGGTAGATGGTGACGGTCCGATCATGGTAGATTGTGTGACCATGTTGCACATCAGTGGTACCATGGGTAATGACTGCTAAGATAGTTGATCCCAATATGCCAAAGTCAGCTACAAGGTTCCAGGTTAGACCGAATCAGGGATGCAAATGCACATCCAGGATCGGCGATCTTATTTTGATCGGGGGATGACTGGTACCTGCAAAATTGTGGTGTTGTTAGGGATGCAAATGATGGTTTGCGGATTCCGTTTGTAATCTCTCGTACCGTAGGATGGCAACTAGATGAAACAAGTCCCATGGCTTGTCACCGCGAAGATGCCGCCTAGAAGGCACACGGCATCTTCGAACGTGTAGGGGTACAAATCTGCCGTGGCCAACATGCGCCAGCCTCTGCCGTTACTGCCTCTTGTATTGATGGCAATCCTTATGTCGAACACCGCGATGAGATAGTAATTGTAGTAGCCGCGTCGCTTTGTCGGCGTGTCCGCAATTGCTATCTTCTTCAATCTCATGTAGGCATCATCATACGTATTCAAGCCCAGCCATCCCGGAAGGCTGATCCCAATGGTGGAGAAGGGGTATACGGGAACGGCCGCACTGTTGTGGATGTTGTGCAAAATGATGGTGGTATCCGGCCGGAGGTATGCAAGCCAATCTTCGTTGGCACCGACCCAGACCTATATATAAGACGGTGGGCAGCGGAGAAATTACGGGATGGAAATGAAATAACTAAGTACTACATGATCAAACTCCATGACTGACCTGTTCATCGGACAAAATCCGACTGCCTCTCAACGTCGGCAACTCTAGTGGAGTCAACATGCAACAATGGCCAGGGAGCGGTGGACTGTTCAAAGGATTGTCCCATAGAAGAACCTTCTCCTCGAGGACGCATGGAAGACCAACAAGCATGGCCTTTTCCCAAGCCTGTTTAAGCATCGTCTTGAAAAAGTTGGTGCAGGAAGCACCGAGTCTTGCGGCGGTGAGGACGTCGGAGCGGCGTGCGATTCCTCCCAGAGGGTCGTCATCCAAGGTCTCCTAGCCCCGACGAGGAGGAGAACTGCCTGGCGAATCCACGGGAGCAGTGACGAACTGCCTTCTATTCGGGGGGAGGGGAACTAGCGAGGAGGAGATAAGAGCGTAGCAACCGCAGGGCCTCGTCCCTTCCAACTGTAGCTCCTCGATCGTTCCTTAGCGAAGGGGTGAGGCTATTATTTACTACGTACTAGTACTGTAGCTGTACTAGTACTACTTTCTCAACTAGTAGTGCGATGTACTATGCTTCTAGTATGGTGCACCAATTTTGAACTCTTAGCCAAGGAGCTACAGTTGGAAGTGGAGGGTAGTACTGTTCTCTAGAACCATCGCTGTACAATCAATGCAGGGAAAGTACACCTGCATAGTGGGTACTCTCGATGCTCCATTCAAGCGCGTAGCTGGCCTACTCAGCCGCTCCTCTCACGCACACACTAGCAGCATGTTTATCAGCGACGGTTACTGCGGGGGCAGATGTAACACCCCAAATTTTCAATTTGGAATGTTATACACTAGATCATCATGCATATCATTTTTTTCTTGCAATTTGGTCGATCCTAGAAATTTCACGCAACTCAAGGACCCTCGGAGAGAGTTGGAGATTTCGTTATTTTCATATTTGAGTTTTCTCAAATTTCGAAAAGAGGATCAATTGATTTTATTTATTTCATCTTCAATTATTTTTCCAATAACAAAAATATGAGAAGGGACTAATATGACTTTCCCAATTTTAGGAAAAATAAAGATTTAATAAATAAATCAAATTTTGGATTTTCCGGAGTTTATTTGTATTTTATTTGAATTAGGGAAAAATGCGTGTTTTAAAATATTGCATTTAGGCCCCGAATAAAAGTTCATTTTGTTCGACTCATTTTTAGGAGTCGGGGAAAATTTACTTCGTAAATTTTGGAGCTCGTTTCGATTTTTTTTATTTTTTTTCTGCGCGCGAATTTATTTAAAAAAACCGCAGCGGCCGACTGGGCCAAGGGCCCAGCCGAGCCGGCCCGCACCGCCGCCTCCCCGCGCGCGCGCGCTCGCGTAGCCGCGCCACCGCCGACGCGAGTCCGAGGAGGACTCCCCCTCCCCCTCCCCTTGCCTTGCCCCCTCCCCCAAGCCACCTCCCCCCCTTTAAATACCGTCCCAACCCCTCCCCCTCTCCTCCCCACCAGCCCCGCCGCCGCCCGCAGCAGCAGCAGCAGCTCGCCAGCGCCGCCGCCGCCTGCCGCCGCCGCCGCGCCTCGCCCCGCCGCACCCCGCCGCCAAGCCGCCGCCCCGCCGGAGCCCCGTGCCGCCGACGAGGTAGCCCCGCCGCCGCGCCACCCCCCTCGTTCGGTTTTTTTAAAGAACCATTCCGGTTTATTTTTAGTTTCGGTTTTTTTAAAACCCTAGATCGGTTTTCGTTTTTCTTTCGGTTTATTTGTTTAGCGAGCGTTCGCCGGACCGTTCGTTTTAACGAACGTGTTCACCGATTAGTCTCGGTTAACGAACGTCCGTTCGTTTAACCGTTCGTCGTTTTCTTTTTCGTCGAATTTATTCTGTGATTTTTCTGATCGCGATTTCAGATCCGATCTTCGTTTTAGTTTATTTTCTCGCTCGTTTATCGGAATCAGGTGATTCAAGCGCCTGGAGTTTCGTTTCGAAACCGCCGTTCCGACTAATCAACTTAAACAAGATTTCTCTACTGTAAAATTTGACCTAGTTTCAAATTGCTAGAACCGAGTTGTTTTCTTCCGCCGTTTGTTTTTCCGTTGCTTTGTTCGGTTCGTTTCTCTTTGCAACCGGAGTTCTTAAATTGAACTTTCTGGTTCGATCTTTTGTTCGAGTTTTACCTGTGCATTAGATGAGTTCTTATTGTATGCTTGTTGTTTGTCTGCGATAGATCACCCAGAGTGCGCCGCCTGTTATTTCGAAGCTCTAGGTTTCGCGGATCCTCAGCAAGGCAAGTAACACTTTGATCATACCTTCTCATTGCCCAGTTTTTATTGCATTAGACCAATCCTCACACATTGCATGATTAGGATCTGATTAAACTGTGGGATGGGAAGTAGTTGAGGTAGTACCTATTATCTGTTTTACTTATGAAACCTTTGGGAGTTACTCTACGTTTCCTTATTATGCCATGCTATGCTAGTAGACGTGGATTGGGTGAGTGATATCCATGACAGATGTGAGTTTGTTAATATTAATGGTTTTATCTAAGGTGGCAACTTAAATACACATCTGGGTGGATTGAGGCACCTGGTTTCTATCAGGACTTGCCTGTTGTTTTTCTTTGGACCGCCACCCAGGCTCAAAGGGATCATAAGATCATTCATGCTAGTAACTTCCGTGTGCAGCCACAAGCCATTATGGGCTCTGGCATAGTTGATTACGTCGTGCGAACTCTTACAGGGTAGACTAGCAGATGTAGGGGAAAGTAGGTGTACCGGTCTATCCACACGTAAGGTGCTAGCGCTTCTGAAAGACTATGTCACGGTCATTCGTTTCTCAAACATCACGCAGTGCGAGAAATAAACGGAGGCGATCGAGTCTTGTGGGGAAAAGTGTGCAAACCTCTTCAGAGTGTACAAACTAATCATGATTAGCCGTGTCCCCGGTTATGGACAACTTGAGTATCTAGTACTTGAATATCATGTGAATCTCATCATGTTACTTCTATTAATATTGTTGGGTTTTAATTGTTCACTTAATTGGGATCGGAATGCTGTCAACCATTCTCGATGTTTCAACCACCATGATAGTTAAATAAAATCTATTCCTTTGCAGTAGTGAAAAATTGGCTTTACGCAAAACTGTAACCATAGAGCTTTCCACCAGCCATATATGCATGTAGTATAGGCTTATCATTCATTACTCTCTATGTGTTACATTGCCAGCATATTCCATGTGCTGACCCGTTTTCGGGCTGCAACTTTCATGTTGCAGACTTTTCAGACGACGAGTAAGGTGCCTTTTAGGTCGTGGTTCTATACTCAGTGATGCCGTTGGAGTTGATGGACTCACTTATCTTCCAAGTCTTCCATTGTTATCTTTATTAGATGGCCTTAAGCCATATTTATTGTAATAAGTTCTCTTTGAGACACCGATGTAATAAGTGTGTGATTGCTACTCTGCTATAAATCCTTCGAAGTACTGTGTGGTGTCAGCATTACTGATCCAGGGATGACACCAGAGCACAGAGACTTGACCATCTGAGGTCGGGTCGCTACAGAGATGGTATCAGAGCACATGCTGCCTGTAGGACACGACCACTAAGTTAAAGCCATAGATCACTATTCCCCTCTCATTTTCTAACTCCTCATCTTTTCTACTCTTTTAGGATGACAGACGCGAAGATTAAGTACGCTCAACCGGATGAAGGCACACCTTTTGGATTTCACTTGAAGGAAGTCACCAAGTACCTGAACATTGGACTACCAAGCTTCACCGGGACCTTCAACGCCACTCTGCCTGAAGAGGAGCGCTGGAAGATTCAAGCTCACGTTTCGGGAAGGACATTCGCGCCAATCACAAAGCCCATAGATAGTGTTTTCAGTGCCACAACCTGGAGTCCGGGAAAGAGCATGGCAGCTCATATCACCATGGGACGCATTGGAGAAGTTTATCAAGAAGACCTCAAGGACACTATCTACCAGATTTGCGGACGCCGAGATGAACAATGGGAGATAGTCAGCATCAAGAAGGATAGATCCATTGCAGCTTTCATCCAGGAGTTAAACCAGCACATTCGACGCCAAGAGAACCAGATGTGCAATGATATGATAGAGTTGAAGAATGCGAAGGCAAGGATCATCGAGCTAGAAGGAGAACTGAAGGGTACACGCAAGGACTACATGGACGAAATCGTAGCTCTAGCAAGGCACAATCGCGATCTTAAGCAGGAGATTGAAGAACTCAAGGAGAAATTAGCATCCAAGAAGGAAGACAAGTACGTCGCATGTCCGAACAACTACATCATCATCGACGACACCGATTCGGATCCAAGTGAACCCGACTTTGAAGACGAAGCTGGAGCAGACATCATGGAGTCTTCCACCGATTCAAATTTCTAGATGACCACCAAATATTAGTAGTATTTTCCCCATGTATATATTATAGTTCGAGCACTTTTGCGATAGTTATAGACCGTTTGTAAGCCCTTGTTTGAATTGAATGAAGTGATTTTGTGTGAATTTGTCTCATGAGCATTTGGGTAGTGTTTTCTCTTAGACCTCACTCTATTCTTAATTCTCGTATTTTCTAAACCCCTCAGATGCCTCCGAGACGTGACAATGGATTTCCACCGGAGCTCACCCAGTTGATCCAGCAGCAGAACCAATTGATGCAGTTGTTAGTCCAGAATCAGCAGAACAACAACAACAACAACAACCCTCTGCCGCCGCCACCTGTTGATCACCTAGCCCGTTTCCTTAGGCTAAATCCGTCGGTGTTTTCCAGTAGCACCGAGCCGATAGTAGCAGACGATTGGCTCCGCAAGATAGGAAGGGAGTTGACCACTGCAGGATGCACAGATGTTGAGAAGGTGAAGTTTGCCGCACATCAGCTTGACGGACCCGCGGCAGCATGGTGGGAGAATTTTACAGCCACTTACCCAGTTGACACTGTCACATGGGATCAGTTTCAGCAAGCTTTCCGCACTGCCCATGTTTCAGCAGGAGCTATGGCCATGAAGAAGCGTGAGTTTCGTAACTTACGCCAAGGAGGAAGGACAGTTGGCCAGTACGTTGACGACTTCAGCAAGTTAGCACGTTATGCCCCAGATGACGTTGCTACGGATGCGGCTAAGCAGGAGAAGTTTCTGGAAGGATTGAATGATGAGCTAAGCATGCAGTTGATGGTAGCAAGTTTCAACAACTACCAGGAGTTGGTAGATCGTGCCATCATGATTGAAGGAAAGCAACAGCAGATTGAGAACCGCAAGAGGAAGTATGGACAGGGGAAGTATAACTCTGGAGCCCAGCAGAAGCCCCGTTTTACACCTAAACTGGGAGTTCAGTTTCAGCATACCCATGGAGGAAGTGGTTCTCACAACCATAATGGCCACAAGAATGGTAATGGGAATGGAGGAAGCAACGGCCAGAACCGTACCACCCCATCAACCCCAGCCAAGAGAGATTTGAGTCAAGTCACCTGTTTCAAGTGTTCCAAGACCGGACATTATGCCAATGAATGTCCTGAAGGCTAGAATGGCAATGGAAGCTCTGGGAAGAAGCCAAACCCTTTCAACAGGGGACAGGTGAACCACGTTAGCGTGGAGGAGGTTGAAGCTCAGCCTGATGCAGTAATCAGTAAGTTTTTGGTTTAAGTCATTTACTGCACTTGTTCTTTTCGATACTGGTGCATCTCATTCATACATATCAAGGGGATTTGTGGAAAAGTATAACCTGCCCACTAGGGTTCTTAAAACCCCTATGCTAGTAAGCTCGCCAGGAGCAGAGTACATGGCCAGACAAGGATGTTTTCAAGTGCCATTAAGTATAGGAAGGTATGTTTTCCCAACGGATTTAATCATTTTGGAATCCCAAGGTCTGGATGTGATTCTCAGTATGGATTGGCTGTCGATGTATGGAGGAAACATCGATTGCGCCAGTAAGACAATTTTGCTTACAACGCCTGAAGGAAGAAGGATCAAGTATGTATCCCGGCATACGCTAAACAGGACACAAGTAAATTCTTTATCAGGAGTCGTACAGGAAGAAGTACCAGTAGTAAAGGATTTTCCTGACGTATTTCCCGAAGAGTTGCCAGGCATGCCACCGGATAGAGATATTGAATTTTTGATTGAGCTTTTGCCAGGCACTAGGCCAATATCAAAGAGACCGTACAGGATGCCAGCACAAGATTTGGTGGAAATTAAGAAGCAGATTAAAGAGTTATTGGATAAAGGTTACATTCGCCCAAGTTCTTCGCCCTGGGGATCACCAGTACTTCTAGTGGAGAAGAAGGATGGATCGTTAAGGATGGTTGTTGATTACCGTGGATTGAATGCAGTAACCATCAAGAACAAGTACCCACTGCCAATGATAAATAATTTGTTTGATCGTTTGCAAGGAGCTAAAGTGTTTTCCAAGATCGATTTGCGATCAGGGTACCATCAGTTGAAGATTCGAGAGCAGGACATACCCAAGACAGCTTTTACCACGAGATACGGATTGTATGAGTATACCGTTATGTCATTTGGACTGACTAACGCACCTGCCTATTTCATGAACCTGATGAACAAAGTGTTTATGGAGTTCTTGGATAAGTTCGTCGTAGTGTTCATTGATGACATTCTGATTTTCTCGAAGAATGAAGAAGAGCATAAGGAACATTTGCGTTTGGTTTTGGAGAAACTAAGGGAACATCAATTATATGCCAAATTCAGCAAATGTGAGTTTTGGTTAAAGGAAGTTGGATTTCTTGGACATGTTATATCCGTAGAAGGTATAGCAGTTGACCCCACAAAGGTTTAGACCGTAACCGAATGGGAAGCACCAACGACAGTTGGAGAGATCCGGAGTTTTCTTGGACTCACAGGATACTACCGGAGATTCATTGAGAATTTCTCAAGGATTGCAAAGCCTATGACTGAATTGTTGAAGAAGGATACCAAGTTTAATTGGACTGAGGAATGTGAGGCCAGTTTTCAGGAGTTGAAGAAACGATTGGTTTCCTCACCAGTGTTGATTCTGCTAGATCAGACCAAGGATTATGAGGTGTATTGCGACGCTTCACGTCGAGGACTTGGAGCAGTGCTTATGCAGGAGGGAAGAGTTGTTTCGTATGCTTCACGACAACTAAAGCCTCATGAATTAAATTATGCCACGCATGATTTGGAGTTAGCAGCCGTAGTGCATGCATTGAAGACGTGGAGACATTTTCTCATTGGGAATCATTGTGAGGTGTACACAGATCACAAGAGTTTGAAGTATATTTTCACACAGAAGGAGTTGAACCTTAGACAAAGGAGATGGTTGGAGCTCATCAAGGATTACGATATGAGATTGCATTACCATCCAGGAAAGGCTAATGTAGTAGCTGACGCATTGAGCCGTAAGAGCCATGTCAATACACTAACGACGGGAGAAATACCAAAGGAGTTAGCCGAGGATCTTCGTGAGCTATGTTTGGAAATAGTTCCGAGAGGCTATGTAGCAGCGTTGGAGATTCAATCCACCTTGATGGATAAAATCAGAGAAGCTCAGAAAACTGACAAGGAGATTGCAGATATAAAGAAGAAAATGAGCGAAGGAAAAGCAAAGGGATTTCGTGAGGATGAGCACGATACCCTATGGTTTGAGGACCGTGTTTATGTGCCCAATGACCTGGAGATCAGGAAGTTGATTCTGCAAGAGGCACATGATTCACCCTATTCGATTCACCCAGGTAATACCAAGATGTATTTGGATTTGAAGGAAACATTCTCGTGGACCAGAATGAAGAAGGATATTGCAGCATATGTAGCAGTATGTGATGTGTGTCATAGAGTGAAGGCAGAACATCAGAAGCCAGCCGGATTGTTACAACCATTGCCGATACCCGAATGGAAGTGGGATAAGATAGGCATGGACTTTATCACAGGACTACCCAGGACGAAAGCAGGCTATGACTCGATATGGGTAGTAGTTGATCGTTTGACGAAGGTAGCACATTTCATCCCAGTTAAGACCACTTACACCAGTGCTAAGTTGGCAAAGATATACATGACCAGGATCATTTGTTTGCATGGAGTTCCGAGGAGTATCGTATCATATAGAGGAACCCAATTTACCTCACAGTTTTGGAATCAGTTGCATGAAACTTTGGGAACCAGACTAGAGTTCAGCATAGCTTTTCACCCACAGACGGATGGACAGACTGAGAGAGTCAATCAGATTTTGGAAGATATGTTGAGAGCCTGTGCACTAGATTATGGATCTAGTTGGGACGATAACTTGCCGTATGCGGAGTTTTCTTATAACAACAGTTACCAGACCAGTTTGAAGATGGCACCTTTCGAAGCTTTATACGGAAGGAGGTGCAGGACACCATTGTCATGGGACGAAGTTGGAGACCGCCAGTTCTTTGGACCAAATCTGATTAAGGAGTCTGAACGAAAAGTCAAGTTGATTCGCGATAGGCTCAAGGTAGCCCAATCAAGGCAGAAGGGCTACGCAGATTCTAAACGCAAAGAGACAGTTTACGAAACAGGAGACAGAGTTTATCTTCGAGTATCCCCACTTCGAGGAGTTAAGCGCTTTGGAGTTAAGGGAAAATTAGCACCGCGTTTCGTTGGACCGTATAAGATTTTGCAACGTATGGGAGAAGTTGCTTATAAGTTGGAATTACCAGAGGGACTTTCAGGAGTTCATGATGTATTCCATGTTTCTCAGCTGAAGAAATGTCACGCCGAGATGGCGGAGGTACCGCTAAGAGATACAGTGCCGCTTGAAGCGATTCAGTTGAAGGATGACTTAACATATGAAGAGAAACCAGTCAAGATTCTCGAATATGCCAGCAGAGTTACCCGTAGCAAGGTTATCAAGTTTTGCAAAGTTCAGTGGAATCACCACTCAGAGGATGAAGCCGCCTGGGAGAGAGAAGAAGATTTGCTCAAGGACCACCCTCACCTATTTTCTAGCCAACCAGAATCTCGAGGGCGAGATTCATCTTAAGGGGGGTAGGTTTGTAACACCCCAAATTTTCAATTTGGAATGTTATACATTAGATCATCATGCATATCATTTTTTTCTTGCATTTTGGTCGATCCTAGAAATTTCACGCAACTCAAGGACCCTCGGATAGAGTTGGAGATTTCGTTATTTTCATATTTGAGTTTTCTCAAATTTTGAAAAGAGGATCAATGGATTTTATTTATTTCATCTTCAATTATTTTCCAATAACAAAAATATGAGAAGGGAATAACATGACTTTCCCAATTTTTGGAAAAATAAAGATTTAATAAATAAATCAAATTTTGGATTTTCCGGAGTTTATTTGTATTTTATTTGAATTAGGGAAAAATGCGTGTTTTAAAAATATTGCATTTAGGCCCCGAATAAAAGTTCATTTTGTTCGACTCATTTTTAGGAGTCGGGGAAAATTTACTTCATAAATTTTGGAGCTCGTTTAGATTTTTTTTAATTTTTTTTCTGCGCGCGAATTTATTTAAAAAAAACCGCAGCGCCTGACTGGGCCAAGGGCCCAGCCGAGCCGGCCCGCACCGCCGCCTCGCCGCGCGCGCGCGCTCGCGCAGCCGCTCCGCCGCCGACGCGAGTCCGAGGAGGACTCCCCCTCTCCCTCCCCTTGCCTTGCCCCGTCCCCCAAGCCACCTCTCCCCCCCTTTAAATACCGCCCCACCCCCTCCCCCTCTCCTCCCCACCAGCCCCGCCGCCGCCCGCAGCAGCAGCAGCAGCTCGCCAGCGCCGCCGCCGCCTGCCGCCGCCGCCGCGCCTCGCCCCGCCGCACCCCGCCGCCAAGCCGCCGCCCCGCCGGAGCCCCGTGCCGCCGACGAGGTAGCCCCGCCGCCGCGCCACCCCCCTCGTTCGGTTTTTTTAAAAGAACCATTCCGGTTTATTTTTAGTTTCGGTTTTTTTAAACCCTAGATCGGTTTTCGTTTTTCTTTCGGTTTATTTGTTTAGCGAGCGTTCGCCGGACCGTTCGTTTTAACGAACGTGTTCACCGATTAGTCTCGGTTAACGAACGTCCGTTCGTTTAACCGTTCGTCGTTTTCTTTTTCGTCGGATTTATTCTGTGATTTTTCTGATCGCGATTTCAGATCCGATCTTCGTTTTAGTTTATTTTCTCGCTCGTTTATCGGAATCAGGTGATTCAAGCGCCTGGAGTTTCGTTTCGAAACCGCCGTTCCGACTAATCAACTTAAACAAGATTTCTCTACTGTAAAATTTGACCTAGTTTCAAATTGCTAGAACCGAGTTGTTTTCTTCCGCCGTTTGTTTTTCCGTTGCTTTGTTCGGTTCGTTTCTCTTTGCAACCGGAGTTCTTAAATTGAACTTTCTTGTTCGATCTTTTGGTCAAGTTTTACCTGTGCATTAGATGAGTGCTTATTGTATGCTTGTTGTTTGTCTGCGATAGATCACCCGGAGTGCGCCGCCTATTATTTCGAAGCTCTAGGTTTCGCGGATCCTCAGCAAGGCAAGTAACACTTTGATCATACCTTCTCATTGCCCAGTTTTTATTGCATTAGACCAATCCTCACACATTGCACCTGGTTTCTATCAGGACTTGCCTGTTGTTTTTCTTTGGACCGCCACCCAGGCTCAAAGGGATCATAAGATCATTCATGCTAGTAACTTCCGTGTGCAGCCACAAGCCATTATGGGCTCTGGCATAGTTGATTACGTCGTGCGAACTCTTACAGGGTAGACTCGCAGATGTAGGGGAAAGTAGGTGTACCGGTCTATCCACACGTAAGGTGCTAGCGCTTCTGAAAGACTATGTCTCGGTCATCCGTTTCTCAAACATCATGCAGTGCGAGAAATCAACGGAGGCGATCGAGTCTTGTGGGGAAAAGTGCGCAAACCTCTGCAGAGTGTACAAACTAATCATGATTAGCCGTGTCCCCGGTTATGGACAACTTGAGTATCTAGTACTTGAATATCATGTGAATCTCATCATGTTACTTCTATTAATATTGTTGGGTTTTAATTGTTCACTTAATTGGGATCGGAATGCTGTCAACCATTCTCGATGTTTCAACCACCATGATAGTTAAATAAAATCTATTCCTTTGCAGTAGGGAAAAATTGGCTTTACGCAAAACTGTAACCATAGAGCTTTCCACCAGCCATATATGCATGTAGTATAGGCTTATCATTCATTACTCTCTATGTGTTATATTGCCAGCATATTCCATGTGCTGACCCGTTTTCGGGCTGCATCTTTCATGTTGCAGACTTTTCAGACGACGAGTAAGGTGCCTTTTAGGTCGTGGTTCTATACTCAGTGATGCCGTTGGAGTTGATGGACTCACTTATCTTCCAAGTCTTCCATTGTTATCTTTATTAGATGGCCTTAAGCCATATTAATTGTAATAATTTCTCTTTGAGACACCGATGTAATAAGTGTGTGATTGCTACTCTGCTATAAATCCTTTGAAGTACTGCGTGGTGTCAGCATTACTAATCCAGGGATGACACCGGAGCACAGAGACTTGACCATCTGAGGTCGGGTCGCTACAGAGAACATTTGAGTTATTTGATACAGCAAGAATAGGCTTTTTGCTTCCATTTGTGGAGGTGTAATGGATGTCGTCAAACTTTGTTAGTAGTTCCTTCTTTATGAATGAGATGAGGCAAAGCTTTTGCCTCTGTTTCAAAAAAAATCACGTCAAGAGCAATTTCTTTTATAGAGCCGATAATGGAGTGAATTCCATGTGTGCAACACCACAAGCTACAAAGTACTAGTAGAGTACTAGCACTTTACGTACAGATCCATATTGCACAGTTTCCAATGTTGCGCCAGGCTTTTCCGGCTCCTCGGGCTTAATTGGGAGGCGCTAATTTAAATATGCTACTAGCTGACGACGAAGTTGCAAGCGAGGTGTGGCTAGGGCGAGCACGCAAGCCACGAGATGATGGGAAGGAAAACCCGTTCATGTGGCTGGGCTATCCAGTGCACCGAGATTGTGGTGCGACATGTCCGTTCGACTTCAAAACTCAAACTACCTGTGTATAATATAGGCTCGCAGTGAAGTTACTATTTTAAAAAAAAGGCCGCCGCTTGTTCGGCCGGGATTGAACCCACAAAACGAGGTATACACTCCCGCGACCAGCAGTAGTACTCGTTGGAGTACAACGCAACCTAGAATCGCCTTTTGTCGCTAGTAGTACATGGTTCCTTACATGAAACCACTAATAATGCCAAGAAACTACTACCACTTGCATACGTGGCAGGCTTAAGATAAGACTACCTTATCAACCATTGTACATGCCCTTACCAACCATCCCTATGAAGAAATGACTACTCTAATAGTGCCGTTATAGGCATGTTTCAACCCATGTCGCCCCTTAAGTCAACGCCTTCTATTCGACCGGCAAGTTTGGCGTTATGACTTGTGGGACCTACATGTTAGTCTGCACAAAAATCCCGGAGTGACCTCCTACCTCCGGCCCGTCCACCTAGTCATCCCGGGCCATGGGACGCAGCTACCGCCGCCGGCAGAAGGCGAGGTCAGAACCACCGGCTGTGCGGAGCCCATCTTGCGGCAGCCCAGATGCCAACTCCGTCCGACGCTCACGGCCGCTAGCTAGCCAAGATAGCTCCGTCCAGCTGCTTGTCCGCAAGGTTTGCTAGCTAGATTGGCACGGCGGCGCGGCGGCTTGCTCGCGCGCGCCGCGCTAAGGGCAGCCATCTGGCTCGAGCAAAGGCTAGTGCAGCGGCTTACTCGCTCGTGAGTCACGCTCGGGCCAACCTGCCAACCCGTGCAGAGGCTAGCGCAGCGTCCGGCCCGTCCGGCGGAGCGGCGGCCAACTCGCTCATCATCGGCGCCACCGACGAACACGCATCAATACTGCTTGAAGTAATGTTCAGGAAAAATAAAGATTTGAGGGGGAATAACAGGATAGAAGGTCAGATGTGGGTCCCTCGTGTCAACGGTCAAACAAAATGTGTTGGTTTAAGCTACCTCATCAGCACGGACGTGTGGGTCAACCCTGTTATAAACGGGTTTAAACGAGCCTAATCGGCACTACGTAGTAGTTTTTGGCGCGGATTAAGAAATTTTGGGTACGTTTTTGCTATTTTTTGTACAATAGTTTCTTCCTAGGGCTGGTTGAAAGTGGTAGTTTTTTGTTAAATACTTTACATATTGTAAGTAGGAGTGAAAGTTAAGCTTTGGAAGCCAACAAGCATGGCTAGTTACATAGTGCATATGTGTACATGATTGAAAGTAAATATCAACCATGAGTGACTAATATCTTGATGTAAAACTCAAAACTATGGAAATACTAGCATTTTTTTGCATGGTTGGAAATACTAGCAATGTTCACGTGCGTTGCAACGGATCATAATTAGAATAATACTTATTGACAAACTTGATACAAAACACTCTAATTTTGATATACATATATCACTAGAGATATATTACGTTTCAATCAGAATATATTCCTTGGGCTGTTTTGGTGAGGTGAGGGAGGATGTGGTTGGTTTTAAGATACTAATTATGGATTTTTCTGCAAATTGGTAGAGAAGTGGGATGTTGGTGAGAAAAGGCAACAACCTACCTCACAGTCGTTAGATGTAGATCTAATGGTCAAAAATCATGTATGGCAGACACACCATCATCACCAACTTAGTCTTCTGTAGGAGTACCAACAAGATGTTCGTGCATTGCACAAAACATCAAGATGCATTTTTTTTATAAAACACTTGTTGTGATTGACCCATGCGGGAGTAATCCCATGTGTAAAAACTAATGATATCTCGACAAATAGGAGATAAGGTGAAGAGGGTGGGGCGTGGTGGTGATTGGTGGTTGGACTGAGCGGAGGCATGGGGATGGACGACGCCGGTAGCGGCCACCAGGCCAGTTTGTTCCAAAGGCTTCCTTTTTTAATTTCTCAACAATGAGGTTGTTGGAGATAAGGATGAACGAGGGAAGGCCTTGTCTACAAGTGTGGAGAGAGGTGTGGGTATCTTTTAGTTTAATTTCCGTCCGTCAGATATAGATCGGACGGTCTATATTGTAAGATGGCACGCGTACCATCATCACCAACTCGGTTTTTAATAAGAGAAGAAATATAAGTATGGAGATACAAACGTATTATCGATACTTGTTTCCGTAAACTAGGATCGACATTCTATTCAACGCCTCAACATGTGGGGCCTTAGCACAATGACTTCTTGACTGTGTAAAACAAAGGTTTTCCCATCGCCGATAAGGAGGGGGTGTCGGCGACGTGTTTTCGGCTTGCTCTAGTCCTAGTAGTCATACTAGGTGGTCTACGCATGTGTAGATTTATTCTTTTTCATGTCTCGTGTTCGCCGTACTGCCACGACCGTTGATGAATAGACGGTAAGTTATTCACGGGGAAACCCTTGTTGGGCGTGTTTGCGAGACAGAGAGAGAGAGAGAGAGAGACAATGTGCGTGTGTGATATGTCTAGAGACTGAGGCAATGATAAGAGATTCTTTGCGTCTATGTGTGTGGAGGACTGAGAGAGACATGTACATGGGGCTTTGTGTTGTGTAACGTGGAGACACATAGACATAATCAGAGAGTGAGTGTGTGAGATACACATGCGGACATGGGGAGAGATGAGGATCCAGATAATGGGTGTTTGTGCGTGTCTGCGTGTGTCTGTGTGCGCGTTTGTGTGTGAGAGGGAGTGTGTGTATGTGGAGTAGAGAGACCACTAATGATGTAAACCTAGTATAAGGGAAGGGGGAATGGCGTGACATGTGTGTCACAGAGAGACAAAGACATGTGTAGTAGCGGGATAGCATGGGTGCGGGCGGGGAGCAGATTATTTGGAAGAGACATCTAGTGTGTGTGGGAGAGGGGTGTGAGAGCGAGCGAGCGAGAGAGAGAGACAGAGGGGGAGAGAGAGCGACAGAGAGAGAGGGGGAGAGAGAGAGATAGAAAGCGACAAAGAGAGAGAGGAAGAGAGGGGGGGAGAGGGGTCGTTTGTGTCCATAAATGGCGTATAGATAGGGAGACAATGTTGATGTTGTTCGAAATTGGCCTATGTACGGAGACACAAGGGAAGCGGGTCATCGTGTGTGTGATAGGGACCTCATGAGAGATCTAGAATAGATGGTGTAGAGAACAACGTGCGCGATTGAGAACGATGATACATTAGGGAGCTATAGAAAGAGTCACGGCATATATGTGGAAGGAGCTGGGGTGGGTCCGCATGTGGGAGAGATAGAAAGAGGAGAGTGGTGCACAAGGAGACAAAGTGTGCTTGTTTTTAGTGGGGGTGGTGTGTGAGGTGAGTGTGCGAGAACCACATAACTAGGGAGATAGACATTTGGGGGCGACGTTTTGTGTGTATGGGAAATATACACTCTACATAGTGCGTGTTCTTGGCAAAGAGAGATGCAAGGAGACCTAGAGAGTGGGGGAAGAGATGTGTGCATGCTCGAGAGACAAAGCGATAGAGACCTATATTGGGGTCCGGACTTTAGAAGAGAGGGGGGTGTTAATGTGCTCGTGTGTTTGTGTCTGGGCGAGAGAATGACTTGTATGTGGGGGGTGGGGGGTTGGCTTCAGATAAAGAGTGAGGTGTCTATATTTGAGGGACTTTAGCGTAATTGAGATATATATGGTCAATAGTGTGTGCACTCACGGTTGATCAATTTGTTTCACAGTTTGGACTATGAGATAACGATACTTTTGAACATGCGTGATATACCTTGATGTACCAGAATTACAAACCTAAGATTGGAATTTTGCAATTTGACTCCATCATTAGCTTTTGTAATTCATTTAAATGGAGGTACATTTTCTAAGTCGGGATTTCATGATTTCAAATTCATATATCAAACCTAGAGATATACACATACGGGCATGTTCAAACTTTATAATCATCCACTTTATTCATACACATACACATTTTTGCTTTTGTCATCATATTTAGGATAAACACATTTGGAATTTCATTTAAATTGGACCGTATGATGTTATTTGCTTGTACTAGCTCAATGATCCATATTTGAATTGAATGGACAATCTAAGTTTCGAGTTCGAGACACTGATTTTCAAAACTTGCACTTTTTTTGCGTGCAAAAATAAATAAATTCTCGGCCATGATATCATAGTCGGCCGTACAAGAGCAGAACACTTATAATTTCAGGCGCCAAAAGCTTTGAAACTTCCTGCTCACATCGAAATATCTCGCGCCCAAAAGTTTAGCCCTGCGATATTCATGTTTTACCCCTGCCACATGAACGGAAACGGGCTGCTTTGGTAACTCCATTCTTTTCCCCTCTTTTCCCCCAACATTCTTCCCTAGAGCCCCTCCCCTTCCCCTCCCCGACCACCCAACCATGACAAGCCGCCGAATATAGTCCTCCGCCGTAGCACTGGACCTCACACCCAGCCGGATCTACCTTCCGCACCTTGGAACCCCCAACTGCCAACTCACCACTTCATCGGAGCCGCTTCAGCGACTGGCTTGTCCACCACTCCAGATCTCCTTGACCGCCATCATGGTCCACGGCACCGGATCTGCTTAACCGACACCCTCGTCCACCACAGTGTAGGCCCTTTACTCACTCCCTCGTCCGCCCCATCGCTGGCCCTTCATACAAGCCCTCGTCCGCCGCAACAGATCCGCCTCACCGAAAGCACTGTACACCGCGCCTGTCGAAGCCTTCGTCCACTGCACCGGACCCGCTCCACGGACGCCATATTCAACTCCACTGGCCCTGCTTTACTGATGCCGCAGCCTCATCAAGTTATTTCGATTTGTACTCCTTAGGTTTTTCTCTTCTTGATCGTGCAACTATTCACTTACTACAGATGAGCTTTTCTGCATGTCAACAGGCGCCGCAACCGAAGCACCAGAGCCGCTTGAGCGACGGCGACAACCGGCCCAAACTCAACCACAACACGAGCACCATTGACGATCCTTAGCTATCAAGTATGACAACGATACCCATACGCCGCCGAGAATCAGGTACTATTATCCAACGGCCGACGCCTACGTTCACTTTCTTAGCATAAGCACCGCACCTTCGAATTTCTTCAGGACATCATTCAATTTTTCATGAGACGCGTTATTCTACTTGCCCCTATAGGGCCATACTTCTGGCAGTGAACATGTTACATGTGCTAAATTACATACCAGTGCACACATAGTTAATATGCTTTAGTTTTGTCCTAAGTATTACTGTACTTCCTAGATATCACTGCCTACTTTTTTACTTTTTGCATGCTATATTTATGATAATGGTGTTGTTCTGATGCCACCTGTTGGTTCCATCAGACTGCTTCATGTTCTCTATGCTTAATTACACATAAGCAAACTAGCATGTGGTCCCACTGCTTTTTGTTCGTTTTACCCTACACTTTCTGATGCTAGCTATTACATCACTGCTCCGAGCCTCTGTTCATTACTTTTTTTTGTGTTCTTGATCTTCCCAAGTTGCATGACTAATTTGATGCTTCTGTTAATTATGGAGCTGCCAACCCCATCGAACAAGCATAAAAATAGAGGGAAGCAGATATATTGCCGTGTATGCACACACCCTTCTTTCACTAGTTTAGATGAACCATTGATGATCAATTCAAACCAGTGCATGCGATTAAAATTAATTTTACCTAAATAGAGGGTGCAGAATAAACTACAACAACTAGATTTGCAACCACCGGATGCTGACGATATCTTCGAAGAACATTGCAACAGCAGCGAGGCTTCACAGCAACATATGGTAAGCCAGTGTGTTTTAGTACATGTGATATGTAATGCGTGTGGGCTGCTTTATTGGCTTGTGCCCTCAACCTACAATCCTACAGAATTACAAATAGTTCAGTTGTCTGCTTTGCTGTATTGCTTGATTCGAATGCTTGTTTGTTACTTGTTACGCTATACCTGAGTTGGCCAATATGTCAGCAGTGCCTGCTGTACTATCATAAAGAATTGCATGCCTAGTTCATTTGAGTCCTTAACTTTTCCTCTGAACTTCATCACAAGACTGTGTTCGTAGTTTATATGAGACCACACTGTTAAGTGCTTTCTAAGATTATTTCAACTGCTTAGTTGCCTTGGCAACTTAAATATAGCGATGGTACACTCCCTTCCAACTAGGGATGTCAACTGGGTCTCATTTAATCCTGATTAAAGTCCACTAGTGGTATGATAGTTCAAAAGAGTTTTTGTTTTTTGAGGAAAATGAACTAGGGAGCAAGCAAAAACTAACTAGATGGGACTGGCGGATGTCGTTTATTTGCCACCTACATCCCTAGTTTCATCTTACCATTTCAATTTCTTTTAGGCTGATGCTGCTTCGAACCATTTAAATATAGCTTGCCATGCTCGGCAGTATTTCGTATGTCGTTTACCATGTAAGCTTACTGCCTGGATCATGCGATAACCATCTCTTACTTATGTCCAGCTGTCGGTGTCAAAACCGACGGATCTCGGGTAGGGGGTCCCGAACTGTGCGTCTAGGCGGATGGTAACAGGAGACAAGGGACACAATGTTTTACCCAGGTTCGGGCCCTCTTGATGGAGGTAAAACCCTACGTCCCGCTTGATTAATATTGATGATATGGGTAGTACAAGAGTAGATCTACCACGAGATCAAGGAGGCTAAACCCTAGAAGCTAGCCTATGGTATGATTGTTGTATGTTGGAGTTGTCCTACGGACTAAAACCCTCCAGTTTATATAGACACCGGAGAGGGTTAGGGTTACACAAAGTCGGTTACAATGGTAGGAGATCTGAATATCCGCATCGCCAAGCTTGCCTTCCATGCCAAGGAAAGTCCTCTCCGGACACGGGACGAAGTCTTCAATCTTGTATCTTCATAGTCCAGGAGTCCGGCTGAAGGTATAGTCCGGCTACCCGGACACCCCCTAATCCAGGACTCCCTCAGTAGCCCCTGAACCAGGCTTCAATGACGACGAGTCCGGCACGCAGATTGTCTTCGGCATTGCAAGGCATGTTCCTCCTCCGAGTTCTTCATAGAAGTTTGTAAACACCAAGGGTAGTGTCTGGCTCTGCAAAATAAGTTTCCACATATTGCCATAGAGAGAATAATATTAACACAAATCTAATCTGCTGACGTATTCTGTAGCGTGACATCACACTACGGCCAAGCCTTTATTCGAATCGTTTTTACTTCCCCACCTCAGCGCATTTCGCGAGGCGGTTTCCTTGGCACGTCTTATCGAAGCAGAGATCGTGTCCCCCATTTACGAGATTCTCATCAATACGGACGTGGGTAACCCAATCGTGCCATTTATCATGGCGCTTGGGAGATAAGCGAGTTTTACCAGGCTGGTGGGGATGCATAGCCGCATCCGCCCATATAAGGGGATAAGGATCCACCTTTTTACCTATGCCTTCTTCCTCCTCTGCCTATCCATCTCCTGCGCACCCGAGCTCCAGCGCCCAAGTCCGCACTTCCCACCTCAACCTTCTCCAGCCATGTCCGGAGCGGGAGGCAAGTGGATGGTCTCCTCCGTTACGGAGGGCCATGTTAAAAAGCTAAGGAAGGCCGGATACTTGTCCAATGACATTGCGCACCGGCTTCCCGAAAAGGGGCAGCTTCTCCCCACCCCAAGGCCCCATGAGAGGGTTGTATTCCTCCCCCATTTCCTCTGCGGACTGGGTTTTCCTATCCACCCATTTGTCCGGGGGCTCATGTTCTACTATGGCCTAGATTTCCATGATCTGGCCCCGAACTTTGTCCTCAACATCTCGGCGTTTATCGTCGTGTGTGAGGCTTTCCTCCGCATCCGCCCCCATTTCGGCCTTTGGCTCAAGACTTTCAACGTCAAGCCGAAGGTGGTGCGCGGCAGCCAGGCGTAGTGCGGAGGCGCCATGGCGGGCAAGATGGCCAACGTCCTTTGGCTCGAGGGATCTTTTGTGGAGACCCTGAAGGGGTGGCAATCAGGGTGGTTTTACATCACCGAGCCGCGCGACCCTGAATGGGCCGCAGCCCCTGAGTTCCGATCCGGACCCCCTATGCGGCTCACGTCCTGGAAAGAGACGGGCCTGTCGTGGGGCAACGAGGAAGAGGTGACCGGACTGCAAACATGCATCCAATCCTTGGTGAACAAGCGGCTCAAGCTTGTCAATGTAGTCCAGGTCATGCTCGTCCGCCGGATCCTCCCGTGTCAACAACGGGCTTTCACTCTGTGGGAGTTCGACGCAGCACCAAACCTTGAGCAGGCTCTTCGACACAACGTACGAAGATGCCTGGAAGGTGCTATTCAAGGGCGCCGAAGCTCCCGCATCTGCATCCGAGGACCGCGGATTCAGCACGCAGCGCAGCTAGTGCAGTGAGTTATCTTTACCTTTTACAGGAAATTTGTTTCTCATAGTTTGACTCTATGTGGGATCTAACCTCCCTTACCTTTGACAGGAGTGGCAGGCGAAGTCCGGACAGGTCAACTGTCCGGCCCCTTTGCCTGAAGACCCAGCAGATGCTCGTTTATCGAAGCTGCTGGCTCCGGCACCTTACGTGGTGCCGGAGAAGAAGGCCAAGAAGAAGGCCACGGGGACTCGAAAGAGTTCCCGGTGCCAGGAGGTGTCGGATTGTTCATCCGACGAATCCGAGACGCGCTCCTCCCGTGAAAACGAGGAGGAAGAAGAAAACTCTCCCCCTTCAGCGGGGGGAGGAAAGAAGAGGAAAGCCGCCCCAACAGGGGAGGCCGAAGGGTCCAAGAAGGGGAAAACCCTTCCTCCGGACTACTCCACCGACGCCAACGAGGGTCAAGAGGAGTGGCCGCAAAGGGCCAGGCGCCCGGCGGGATCATAAGTATTCGGATACCAGAGTAACTCATAGCATTCCCTTGTTGCACAGCTGTTCCTTATGTCGAATGTAATTATGCAGTCCGCCCAAGGCCGGGCTCGACGAGTCGTCGAGCGGCTCCCTATATTCATCGGACGTGAACTCAGTTCCGCCCGCTGCCTCCCCCCGCACTGCGGACGACGCCGAAGCGGCGTCGCGACAAGCTCGGGGCCAAGAGGAGGTGGTCCTGGAGGAGCCACGAGGCGACCTTCCGGACTCCGGGAGTAAAGGGGACAAGACCCCCCCCCCCAGGGCTCCAAGTCCGGCTTTGAGCCGGACACCTTGCCGGAATCTTCAACGGTTCCGGACCGCGGTAGGCGAACTCCTTCTAAGAGGAGCAATGTTTCTGAGCCGGCGGCCTCCGTCCAACCGGAGGTGCCGGACAGTCTGCTGGAGGTGCTTAACGGCGCCTCCATCGACGAGGAGCACCGTACTATTATGAGTATGGTGATCCAGAAGGTTCAGTCCGCCAAGAGCGGACTGACTGAAGCTTGTGCCAGCCTTCTAACAGGCTTCGAGGTAAGTAAGAATATGTAAAAAAATATTACCGCATAGGCAGTAGCCCCTGATGCTCTGTTTGGCGTTCGGAAAGAAAAGCCAAATAGAGGATCAAATAAATTTCGCAGGAGTCTAACAAAAAAAGAGTCAATATACGTATGCAGGCTTCGCTGCTTGCGACCGCCGCACTAACTGCGGAGGTACGCACCCTGAAGCAGGGTCTCGAGCGGTCCGAGCAAGAGCTCGGCCTGGCCAAGCAGCAGCTCAAGGAGAAAGAAGGTAAGAGATACCTTATAAAAATATATATAAAGATGCAATTGCAAAAATTAACAGGATTATGCTACTTATTGCAGGGGCCACAATTGAGGTGGCGACCCTCAAGCAGGCGCTGTCCGAGGACGAGAAGAGAGCGGCTTCAGAGCGCACCGAGCGGGAGAAACTTGAGGCGCAGGCCGGCGAGGCGCAGCAAGAGCTTCAGGCTCTCATGAAAAAACATGAGAGTTTGGAGCTTGAATCGAAGACGCGAGCGTCCGAGCTCGCCGCGACCATCGAGACTACCAGGTCTGCCAAGGCCAAAGCCCAGAAGGCCCTCCAGGAATTGGATGCGGTGAAAAGGATAGCGGCGGGTAAGGCATTCTTTATGCAAAGCAGACATATAAAAGTAAGCTACTTGTTACTTACCCGAATCCGGAGCTCTCCAGGGGCGTTCGCAGATCTTCCCCGTGGCGTATCCGATGCCGCTGCATTCTATCGAGCCGAAGAAGGCAGCTCGACGGAGAAGGTGTTCTGGTCTCAGTATGCTGAGGCCGGACACCCTGTGCCCTTGAGCGACTAGCTGAAGCAGCTGGTCGAGATCCACAAGGCGGCCGAACAGGCCATGAAGGGTTTCATAGTTCGGCTGTGGCCTGGAGAGGCCCTGCCTGGGAGCTACTTCGGACTGGTGCGGTGGCTGGTGGAGGCCTATCCAAGGCTCGAGGTCATCAAGTACTCCGTCTGCATCGAAGAAGCCCGGAGGGCCCTTGCCCGCGCTAAGGTGCACTGGGGCAAGCTGGACGGCGAGAAGCTTGTGAAGGACGGGCCTCCGCCGGGGAAGGAGCATCGCAAACCCGAGAACTATTATAAGGATGTTCTGAAGGGTGCCCGCCTTGTGGCGGATGAATGTACCAAGGATGTAATTTTTGAATGAACTCGCTCGTATTATCATGTGCGCTGAAAACTTGTTCATTTGCGCTAAGCAATGCTTGTTGAATTTAAAATATTACTTTCTGTGCGTCCGTTTATCGAAAATTGAGAGATGGCTAGTCGTCGGCTTCTGCCCCCATGCCACTAGTGCTGGGGTGTTCAGGATAAACCTGAGTGCTCTTTTTCCCATGTTTGGGTCCTTCGAGGGAGGCGCTCAGCACAACGAACAAGGCAATCGGACTATAATGCTTGAACACTCTCACTTAGCCATAGAACTCTATAATTTTAAATTTCGGCGAATCCCCTAGTATTCGGAAGACCGAGTTCGGGGCGCTATCCACGCCTTGGCCGGACAGAATCCGGTTCCTCGCTCTAAGCGGCATAAGTCTTTAAGGACTCGAAAAACCTCTCGAACAGCGACCGGTCTCTCGCCTTATCATGACAGTCAGTTTTAGCTTTCTCTACTGAGGTGCTCAGCCCAGCTCAACTGGGGCACAATCGCAGTAGTCCTCCTAGTGCTACCTTAGCCGATATAGCGGAACGTAAGGCATCAAAACATAGGAGCCGGGCAAACCCAACTATTGACCCAAATCATGATTCGGAGCCGATGCATATAATGCTATAAGTTCGGGGTGCCGCACTTGTGAAAGTGTTCGGACTTTTCACACCATATTAAGGGGTACTGGAGCCCCTGGCGTATTTGCCATACCAAAGTGTACGGGTGCAACATGTCATTAGTGAACATATATATATATATATATATATATATATATATATATATATATATATATATATATATATATATATATATAAGAGAGTAATGCAAAAGATAGACAAAAAGCTATGCATTGTTTATAAGAAGGCTGCTATCCAAGCAGAACGATACAAATAGTGTGATAAGCAAAATAAATTGGACTATTTAACATGTCCTGTCCAGGGGCAGGCCGCGGAATTATATTTAAAACAGGTATACTGCTCGTAATAGAGACCACCTGGGAGTTCCATAATGTGGCATGGCCTGTCTGCTTCCCTGGTTCTTGCATCATTTGTGCGGCAGTTGAATTGCCGAACAGGTCATCCAAAGTATGGAGTCCTGAAAGTAAGAGAAAATAAAGAAAGAATTCGGCAGCCCTTAGTATGGTTTAAGCCATGTTCTGGGCGTGCCGTGATGGTGCCCCTTCCCCTGCGCCCATGGTACTTTGAGAGCGTAGTTATGTACGCGAAGCACTGGTTTTGCTATCTCATGAGGGCTGGGGTTGGGGCCGCATTGCTACGCCTGCTCAGAACATGCCAGGCGGTCCTGTTGTAGGTTACTCCGGGCGCGCTTGACAGTGCCCGGCTTTTTGAAGGCCGGACTGGAGAATTGCCTGGAGAGGCTGCTTTGTACTTCTGCTGCGAGCGCTGCCGTATGCTCCTCCGTTCGAAGAGAGCGTTTGGTGTTTCCGTTGACCGTGATTACTCCTCGAGGGCCTGGCATCTTCAGCTTGAGGTATGCATAATGCGGTACCGCATTGAACCTTGCGAATGCGGTTCGTCCGAGCAGTGCGTGATAGCCACTGCAGAACGGGACTATGTGGAAGATTAACTCCTCACTTCGGAAGTTATCCCGAGATCCGAAGACCACTTCAAGTGTGACTGAGCCTGTACAGTTGGCCTCTACACCTGGTATGACGCCTTTAAAGGTCGTTTTGGTGGGCTTAATCCTCGAGGGATCTATGCCCATTTTCCGCACTGTGTCCTGGTAAAGCAGGTTCATGCTGCTGCCACCGTCCATAAGGACTCTTGTGAGATGAAATCCGTCAATAATTGGGTCTAAAACTAATGCGGCGAACCCGCCATGATGGATGCTAGTGGGGTGGTCCCTTCGATCAAAAGTGATCGGGCAGGAGGACCATGGGTTGAACTTTGGGGCGACTAGCTCCAGCGCATATACGTCCCGTAATGCACGCTTCCGCTCCCTCTTGGGGATGTGGGTTGCGTATATCATGTTCACCGTCCGCACTTGCGGGGGAAAACCCTTCTGCCCACTGTTGCTCGGCAGCCTGGGCTCCTCCTCGTCATCGCTACGCAGCCCCTTGTCTCTATTATCGGCATGTAACTTGCCTGCCTACTTGAATACCCAACAATCCCTGTTGGTGTGATTGGCTGGCCTTTCGGGGGTGCCATGTATCTGGCACAAGCGGTCGAGTATTCGATCCAAACTGGATGGGCCCTGAGTATTTCTTTTGAATGGCTTTTTCCGCTGACCGGATTTGTAGCCTCGGAATCCGACATTGACCGTCGTATCCTTGTTGTTGTCGCTGTTAACGCGGCGTTTTTGCTTGTACCGGCGCGACCTGCCACTTTTGTCCTTGGTATCCGAATTACCAAGGTTTTTGGTTAAGTTGTTGTAGCGAGCTAGCCAGCTGTCTTCTCCTGCGCAAAAGAGGGTCATGAGTGTCGTGAGGGCTGCCATAGATTTTGGCTTTTCCTGTCCCAGGTACCGGGCAAACCACTCGTCGCGGATATTATGCTTGAAGGCTGCTAGGGCCTCTGCGTCCGGACAGTCAACTATTTGGTGTTTCTTTGTTAGGAACCGTGTCCAGAATTGCCTGGACGATTCCTCTGGCTGCTGAATTATGTGGCTTAGGTCATCAGCGTCCGGTGGTCGCACATAGGTACCCTGGAAACTGTCGAGGAATGCGACTTCCAGGTCCTCCCAAGAACCGATCAAATCTGCTGGCAAGCTGTTAAGCCAATGCCAGGCTGGTCCCTTAAGTTTGAGTGGGAGGTACTTGATGGCGTGTAGATCATCGCCGCGGGCCATGTGGATATGAAGGAGATAATCCTCGATCCATACCACAGGATCTGTTGTGCCATCATATGATTCGATGTTGACGGGTTTGAAACCCTTAGGGATTTTATGATCCATTACTTCATCTATGAAGCATAGTGGGTGTGCGGCGCCTCTGTATTGGGCTATATCACGACGCAGCTCGAATGAGCTTTGTCTATTGTGTTCGGCCCGGACGGATTTATTATGTCCGGAGTGACGATCGCCGTCACGTGCCGTAGGGCGCCCACGCGATCCGTCGATCAATCTTGTTTGTCTTGCCTTGTCCTCCAGTATCTCTCGTAGGTCTAGCGCATTTTCCCGTGCCTTAGTATGTTTTAAGCGGCGCCGGGGCACGGCTTGAGTGGAGGGCCAAAAGGCCTCTCTGTCGCGGCCACGAGGTGGCCGGTCGGCCATGTCATGCGCTGGTGATGTATGTGCTTCCTCCTCTAATCGGGGTAGCAGCCTGCGCTTTGGGTATCTTGGAGGGGCGTTCGAGTTCATACTCTTCGGCCGCAAGGACTTCAGTCCATCTGTCAGCTAGCAAATCTTGATCAGCTCTAAGTTGTTGCTATTTTTTCTTGAGGCTGCTTGCTGTGGCCATGAGCCTGCGTTTAAAACGCTCTTGTTCGGCGGATCCTCTGGCACGACGAATTCGTCGTCGTCGAGGCTTCCCTCGTTTTCGGAGGGAGGCATGTAATTATCATCCTCAACCTCTTTGTCTGCCGCTCTCTCGCGAGGGCTGGCTTCTCCATCCTCCTGTGCTGAATCTTGCTGGAGGGGGTGCTCTTTGGCGCTATCCGGAGTATTATTATCTCCCGTGCCAGAATCACCGTTTTTGCTTTGGTGGGATTTAAAGCGGCGCCGCTGACGCCGGCGCTTGGGGAGTTTGTTGGATGTGTCATCCCCCGTTGTTCCGTCGCCCTCTCCATCTTTTGGAGTGTCCACCATATATATGGCATATGACGAGGTGGCATTCCAGCGCCCTACAAGTGCTGGTTCTTGGTCGTCTCCTGCATCGTCGTCCATACCGTTGATGTCTTCGGAGTCGAAGTCGAGCATGTCCTTAAGTCGTCGACAGTGGCTACGAAGTGGGTGGTGGGTGGGCTTTGAATTTCTTCATCATCCGTGTCCCAACCTTGCCGACCGTAGTCCGGCCAGGGCTCTCCTGATAAAGAGAGAGACTTTAGCGATTTCAGAATGTTGTGAAGGGCGAGTGCTGAAAGATGTCCGCAGTGGTGAACTCCATGTTTGATGCCCAATCGTTTTCGATCGGCAGGCGCGCGGAGGGCTTGGAGTCCGGAGAGGAATCCGGTCCCTCGGAGTCACAGGCCTTGCGGAGTGCAGGGCTGGTGTTTGGCTCGATCGCCTTTGAGATCACAGCCCCCGAGGCGGCGTCCAACCACTCATCCTTGATTGGCGCAGTAGGCTCCTAATTAAGGGTCAGAACCGGAGCGTGTGCGGTCTCCAGGACACTGTTCGGCGGCAGAGCCCGATCATGCTCATCGAGACAGTGCGGCGCGCTTGGCTGTGGCTCGAATCCGTCGAAGATCAAGTCTCCGCGGATGTCTGCCGTGTAGTTTAAACTTCCAAATCTGACCTGATGGCCAGGGGCGTAGCTTTTGATCTGCTCCAGGTGGCCAAGCGAATTGGCCCGCAGTGCGAAGGCGCCGAAGACGAAGATCTGTCCAGGAAAACAGTCTCACCCTGGACCGCATCGTTGTCGATGATCAAAGGAGCCATCGGGCCTAAAAGCGACGACACAGAGGAACTCTCAATGAAAGCACCGATGTCGGTGTCAAAACCAGCGGATCTCGGGTAGGGGGTCCCGAACTGTGCATCTAGGCTGGATGGTAACAGGAGACAGGGGACACGAAGTTTACCCAGGTTCGGGCCCTCTCGATGGAGGTAAAACCCTACGTCCTGCTTGATTAATATTGATGATATGGGTAGTACAAGAGTAGATCTACCACGAGATCAAGGAGGCTAAACCCTAGAAGCTAGCCTATGGTATGATTGTTGTATGTTGGAGTTGTCCTACGGACTAAAACCCTCCGGTTTATATAGACACCGGAGAGGGTTAGGGTTACACAAAGTCGGTTACAATGGTAGGAGATATGAATATCCGCATCGCCAAGCTTGCCTTCCACGCCAAGGAAAGTCCTCTCCGGACACGGGACAAAGTCTTCAATCTTGTATCTTCATAGTCCAGGAGTCCGGCTGAAGGTATAGTCCGGCTACCCGGACACCCCCTAATCCAGGACTCCCTCACCACCGGAAACCTTTCAGGATGTCGTTCACACTAGGACACAATGTACAACCCTAGAATCTATTTGTGGAAGCAGTGCGTCATCCATGTTACCAGATGGTAGCAGTGCAGAGGCAACACCGCCGGAGAGCAGTCTGAGCACATATATTATAGTTCTTAAGGCTCTACTAGAGGCAGAAAGAGATGGTGTGGCTGCCATGAATGAGGTAATCTCGATCTTGAGGCTAGAAATCATGCAATTAGTTGCACGCATCATGCAAGCAACCCAAGATTTGGAGGAAGTAAGAATGTTGCATTTGAAGACGGAGGAGCTCCTTCTGCTTCTGCTATGTGAAGCCCAGGGTAATCCCAGTTCTTCTTTAGATACCGGTTGAAATTGTCATTAGATTATTGTACTTGCATGTAGTGTCATGTTTCTGAATGGATTATGTTTTAAGACCCCCTATGTTGTCCATGAGTTGTAATGATCTAAATTTTTTAGGCGAGGTAATCCTCAGCACTTGTATTATTGACATAAGGTGAACTATTTTTCGTGTGAGAATATTGTATTGGATGAAATAACTGTTTGACTCAAAGTGTATCCAACCTACTGAATTTGAAGATCATGGCATTTCTAAATCATAATCATATATAAAGGTGGAATAAATCTTTGTAGTGGTTTTGAAGAAATAAATAACAAAACGTAGAATTATCTATGGATATTCGTAATTGAATAAAATTTGGATTTGGATTTAGTTGCCAGGGCCCAGGGCAAACGTGAATGCTAATCTCCCAGGTTTTGAATGGAGCGGCTAAACACCCACTATCATTTGTGGGCTGGCCGAAGCAAGTGTCTGCGATATGGAAATTACTGTCTACCCCTGTCGATCGGATTTACACTGCTGCTGATAGGGGTACACTAGTAACTTCAATCAGACGTGACACGACGGCCTCTGAGCCCATTCAGACACGGTGGGTGCCAAACGTGGGCGGCAAAACACATTTGATTCAAGCTCGTCCGAAAGACATGTGTCTCTCCCTCCATTTCCCAATTCATCCATGGTGGGCGGCAAAACAAACTCTCCTCATCCGAAATCGATGTAGGCTAATATTTTAAATAGGGGCAGATGTGTAACTTCCCTCAGACATGACACAACCGCCCTACCTGTCAGCCCCGTTCATACACCGTGGGCGCCCAAACATCCTCTCCTGGCCCGAAATCATTACCGGAAAATATGTGGGAGATGCGAGATTACCGTCCTATCCCCAACCAACATGATGTCCGAAATTTTAAATGGGGGATAAGTTCGTAACTTTCCAACATTTCAGACAAGCGCGTCCCAAAGTTTGAGACCCCCCTCCCCCTCCATTTCCCCATTCATACACCGTCGGAGCCACGACAACCTCCCCACTGCGGCCAGCCTCCTCCGTCCACCACCCCATCCTCCACCTTGTCGGAGCCGCTACCCCTACCCCGTCGTCCACTGCAAGAGATGGACGTCTCTCATCCATGGCGCCGTACCAGGATCCTTTCATCACGTCGTCTCGCTTCATCAGCGCCATCGTCCACCTTGTCGTTGCCGCTCCTACAACCGCCTCGTCCACGGCAACATGATTTATCCCCCGACCCGGCCGTCTACCGTCTAAAGTCTTCTTCCCCACTGCCGACAGCCATCGCACCCGCAGCACCCTCAACGAATCAGCAGGGGCCTACACGGTGTCCCAAGAGAGGTCGTACTCTTCCATATATGTGCTTAATTTATTGATCTCACCCGGAAAATAGATCGTAATTGTTTACTGTACTTTTCTTGTCCGTACCAAATCGTAGTGGCTAGTTGAAAGCAAACATTGGTTGCGAAGTAGCTTTGTCCGGTTTGCACCTTTAGATCCGCCATGGCACGGTCACTATACTCGTAAAGCTTATGGTTTCCCCCTTTATATTCACTACCATCATCGTAGGTGCTTCACTGCTTCGTGTCATGCTAGCACTGCTCCTCGATATCTCAACCCATCAAGCGAAACAACGTGCCACTCATAATTCCAAAGCTTATGTGTTGGAATACCAATCTGATATGATGCTCATATTACTAAAACAGAGAATGTTTAATTGGTCACCTAATGTTCCTATATTCGTTTCGAAAATCATGTGCACCACCCACTGGTCCAGCTAGTTCCACTTTCCTAATTTTACTCTTGATGCTTAGAGTTTTGCCCTTTTATCTACTCTACTATGATCTGCGTAGGTGCTTTCTGTCGTACTAGCATTACTCCACCCTTCAAGCTAAACAACACAAAACTCAAAATTCCAAAGCTTAGTATTTCAAGTATGATTGTGATACGATACTGATATTAGTTAACAGACACATTTAATTGGTTAGCTAAAGGTCCCACTTGATTTTCCAAATGCATGTCGCGACATATAGAGGGACAGCAGAATTGCATTTCTTTGTCACTTGTTGACTATACTTTCTTGTCCATACCAAATCTTAGTTGTTATTTCAAAGCAAACATTGGTTGCTAACTACCCTTTGCGCGGTTTGCAGCTTTAGATCTGCCATCCCACTACCAGGGTCAACACTATACTCATCATGCTTACGGTTTCCCCATTTTATGATGACCACGATCAGCCTACATGGTTGGTGTTGTAATAGCACTACTCCACCCATCGAGCTAAACAAGCTTAGTTGTACAAATTCAAATATGATATTATGCTGATATTAGTAAAACTAAGAGATGTTTAATTGGTTAGCTAAATGTTCCTACTTTAGTTTTGAAATGCATGTGAGCCACATATGGAGAGACCGGAAGGAATAGTATTTCTCTGTGCGCTCTGGTTCATCATGGGAGGTCAACCAACATTGTATAGAAAGACTTGTATATCTTCAATCTGCTTGCTCTTCTACTCTTCTTTAAGATGATCCTCTTCTCTTGCGGTCGACTGGTCAGGTCGAGTTATTCTCCCTTAGTATATTTTGAATCTGTTAGGTCAGGTCGACTTGTTCTTCTTTACTATACGTTGAAGCTGTCATCTGCGAAGTATCATCACTTCTGGAGCTCTCATATTTTTGGTAGTAGGCCACATTATACTAATGCACACACCAAATTATAGCATGCATGGCACCTCTTAGAAGAATTGCAGAGATAGCGCAAAGGGGTTTACAGGAAGGAAGTATTGGATTAGAATCACTTCTGCATTACAAAGATAATCTCACTTGTTTTTATGTTTTCATGCATGTCAGGTATTGAACATTATCAAAATGAATATGGGAATGGGCGCACGAGAGGAATATTGCGGAACAATCCAGTGGCTAACAAACTTGGCATGGTGGAGGATGGCCTATCTTATTCACCCATGAAGGTGCTTGCTCTAACTTGGCAAGGTTGTATTGGTCGCACATATTTTGCATCTGACCTCTTGCATTACTTCTACTTTGTTACACCATCTGCTTAGTTTAAGCATCATATATGAGTATATGCCATACCTATGCATTTTCTGTACCTATTCCATGTGTCGTCATACTATGTTTTTCCAGTCAAATGTTGTTCTTTCGTAATAGATGTCCAAAAGGAAGAGGGCGTAGATCCTCAAGGAGTACAAACTAGGTATTTGGAAAAGGTAGTGATACCTGTTAAATCAGATAGACCAGCACCACAGTAAACACAGGCCCAAATGTACCACACTTTACCCCTACTCCAGTGGCCAAGCCCCTATTAGAACTCCTGAGAGCCCAGCGTCAGGAACTGTCTATGATATCAATTCAAAATTTGAACTCCTAAATTTCTTCATGTGCCTTACCTTCTCTCTTGTATGAAAACTAATTTTAGATGAATCTCCTTGCTCAAAGGATCATAGGATCTCACGACAATACTGGATAAAGCCAATGCCATTGCACGCGTTGATGTCTACATTCCTCTTGTCAGTACCTTTTGCCTTGTAATGTTGTACTTAATTAATTGCTATTTGATTATGTATCATCAGTCTATACCTAAGCTTCATTATCCTCTATTTCTTCCAATATTATTTGATATATATTTACTCTTTGCAAAATGTAGAATAATGGCAATGCTTATAAAGAATTTTCTTTGGGGAATTTATCGAATTATCCTTCCATCGACATGGAGAAGGGCTTTATCCAGCTCGTGTTAACATGTAATGTAAGTTCATCCTTCTCAAGCCTTCAAACTTTGTTCTAGTGTAGAGTTGGATAGGCATCATTTCCTAAATTGAAGAAACATGTTCGCTACCTGTGACCAAAGAAACATGTTCCTTATCTCGGTATGTTGTAATTTAGGCTGGAAGGTTCAGTGGATCTCAGTGTTGTCGGTCTTCAGGCCGGCCCGTTACTCATATGGGCCAAAACGTGGGCCTATAATCATCTTGGGACATTAGCAGCTCTAAACCTATAGTAGTTTCCTGCCTTTAATAGGCCGAGTAAAGTTCTGGCCAGCTGGGCCAGAGAATACCATGGGCTTTTAACAGGCTAAAAACCTAGATTGGGCTAGCGTTGAGCCGGAAAATTCATGGGCCAATACAGGCCAAAACTGCCTAAGGCCCATGTTGGGCCCAAATAGGACGAGTAGTTGACAGGCCAAAATATATCTCGGGCCTATTTGGCCCAATAAAATTATGGGCTTTAAGCAGGCCGGTATCCACGCGGGCCATAGGCCCAAAGTGTCACGGGCCATTATTAGATGGGATGTAAGCAGGCCGGATTCAACGCGGGCTGTAATTAGGCCCAACTGTTACACGGGCCATTAAAAGGCCGATAGGCCAGTTGGGCTGAAATTTATCTATGAAGACTATGGGACATTAAGAGGCCTAAAGTTACTTCGGACAAGAAATAGCCCAGTTTCTGCGTGGGCCGTTAAATGGCCTAAAGTTAAACCGGGCCGAGAACATCCTAGATACTCCACGGGCCGCTAACAGGCCGAAACTATTACCGGGCTGAACAGGTAAACAGGCATTTAACAGGCTGAAATACAAACCTGTCTTAGAATGGGCCCAAAGGTATAGTGGCCTGTTAATGGACCTGGTCCGATATGGGACGTAATTTGGCCCAAAACTTGGCAGGCTGTGAACGGGCCTGATCTGATATGGGCCTCAATTTGACCCAAAACATGGCAGGCTGTTAACGGGCCAGCCCACTAGTGTCTGAAAAACATGGTGGGCCTATAGCTGGGCCGGCCTTTTCACCATAATGGGCCTCTATTGGGTCGTGCCACGCGTCGACGTATCATAGGCGCCTCCTGTCCAGTGAGTGGATGACATCTGTCCCAACGAGAAGCTGACACGTGGTTCCGTCGGCCAATGAGAATTTTACACGTGGAAAATCCCCATTGGTCGGGGTTGTTAACGGGTTATCAGATCCAAAACCGGATCCGATAGCTTAACGACATCCCGTTATGGTGGATGCCACGTGTCGGTCACCCTTGACGAAAGCACTTATATGACGCACGATTTATCGTCATGGAAGTGGACACTTCTGTGATGATAATTTTGGTGATGTTATGGAACACTTCGACGACAGCACAGGTATGACTATCTTTATTCTGTCATAAAATCGTCATGGATGTATATGCATGATAGAAAACGTGACCTACTGTGACAAACACGTATCATCATGGAAGTGTCTTTTTTGTAGTGTTCATCACCATCCTCATCTCTTTTACGCGGTCCACTCTTCCGCACCCCGCTGTAATCCCCTACTTAAACATTGTGCTTTATGCCACATATTATGATCCAATGATGTGTTGCCATCCTATGATCTTTTGAGTAGATTTCCTTTGTCTTTCGGTTGATTGATGATCTAGATTAGTTTGAGTTGTATGTTTTATTTTGGTGTTATCCTAAGGTGCCTTCCGTGTCGTGCACGCGTGAAGGATTTCCGTTATAGGGTGTTGCAATACATTCATGATTCGCTTATAGTGGGTTTCTAGAGTGATAGAAGCTTAAACCCGAGTAAGGGGGTTGTTGCGTATGGGATAAATGGGACTAGATACTTTAATGTTATGGTTGGATTTTACCTTAATGATCTTCAGTAGTTGCGGATGCTTGCTAAGTTCCAATCATAAGTGCATATGATCCAAGAAGAGAAAGTATGTTAGCTTATGCCTCTCCCTCATATGAAATTGCAATAATGATTATCGATCTTGTTAACAATTGTCTAGGACAATTCCGCACACCAACCCATCATTATTCCACACTCGCTATTTATAATATAATAATATATTCTAACTTTATATTAACAACACCTACTTTTATATTTTAGTTCTATGATATCATGCAAAGCTATCCTCTTCATACCCACAACGTAGTTTTATTTCTCGTTTCTAGTTGGAAGCAAATGTTCGGTGTATGTAGAGCCGTATCAGTGGCAGATAGGACTTGAGATAATATTGATCTTACCTTTAGCTCCTTGTGGGTTCAACACTCCATACTTATCACTACCTTTGGAAATTTCTACGACGATTCCTTGCACTTGGGGATTATCAAGCTCTTTTTTGGCGCTGTTGCCGGGGAGCAATAGCGTGGGGTTGATATTTTCGTGTATGCTTGTTTGCTTTCTTCACTAAGGCGATTTTGTTTTTCTTTAGTTGTGGGTGAAACAAACAAAACAATTTAAAAAAATGCAAAATACAAAAAAAATACTTGCCTCTTATGCCTAAAAACTTTTTAAAAAAAGAGAAGTCATTGGAAGGTTATGCACTAGAGAAGTGAGGGTCGACCTTGAACACGTGTGTTCATGCTCATGGAAACAATGTAGAATTTTTCATGTAAGTTTCTCAAAAATAATTATTCTCTTGCATATATTCATTGCATTATAAAAGTATTGAGCCAAGGTTTGGCTTTAGAATGTTTAAATTTGCTAGTTTGGTGTGTGCAGCAGAAAAACAGAAACTTTTGTTGTAGTGCTTGAATTCTTATTTTTTTTGCTGGAGCATGATAAAATCTTGAAATTTTTACACATTACTGCTATGTAAATTGTTTATATTTCCTGTTTTGTTAGAATTTTGGGAGTTACAGAAGTATGCGGAAGTTCTAGATTGCTACAGACTATCCTGTTTTTGACAGATTCTGTTTTCTATGTGTTGTTTGCTTATTTTGATGAATCTATGGGTTGCATCGGGGGGTATAAACCATGGTGAAGTTGGAGTACAATAGATATAATGCTAATGTGAAATTGGAATGAGTACAACAGTACCTAAAGGTGGTGATTTGCTTTATTATACTAACGGATCTCACAAAGTTTTTTGTTAAGTTTTGTGTGGATGAAGTGTTCAAAGAACGAGGAGACTGGTATGAGAAGAATAAGGAGAGGAAAGAGTTCAAGCTTGGGGATGCCCAAGGCACCCCGAGTAAATATTTAAAGGATATTCAAGCATCTAATCTTGGGGATGCCCTCGTTGGCATCCCACCTTTCTTCTTCAATAATTATAGGTATACCTCGGTTTTTGTTTTGTTCGCATCATATGTGTCTTTTGAGTTTATTTTTTCTTTCTTTTCCTTTATGCTCCATGCTAGTGTGAGATAGACCTTCATTGATTTGTAGAATGCTCTTTGTGCTTCACTTAAATATTTTGAGTATGTATTTATAGAATGCTATTTGTGCTTCACTTAAATCATTTGAGTATGGCTTTATAGAATGCTTCGTGTGCTTCACTTATATATTTTGAGCTTGGATATTGTTAAATCTATATTATTTGTAGAATGCACTATGAACTTCAATTATACCTTTTAGAGTATGAATAAAATTATCATCGGAATTGGGCTTGGAAGTGTATCATTAAAAATATCATGTCTAGCTAGAAAGGCATTAAAGAAAAGCACTTGTTGGGAGACAACCTAATATTTATCCTTATTGTTTTTTTGTGTTCACATTATTAAGCTACAGTAGTAATCATGTTTTATATCTTTTGTTTCGATAAAGTGCCAAGCAAAGCCTTTGGGGTAGTGTGGATGATAGTTGACTTGATTCTGGGCAAAAACAGAAACTTGTACACACAGTCACAGAATTTTTTTAAATTACTGCAGCATTGAAACATTTTGAATTTTTTACATATGATTGACATACAAATTGTCTACGTTGTCCTAATTTTTTAGAATTTGTGGAGTAACATAAGTAAGGTTGTTGTTCAGATCATTACAGACTGTTCTGTTTTTGACAGATTCTGTTTTCAATGCATAGTTTGCTTGTTTTCTAGTTTCTATGGCATATATTGCTCAATATAAATTGTAAAAATGATATGGTACAATAGGCATTGTATGACAAAAATTATGAATCTTGTCTTTGACAGTACCAAAGTGAATGATTTACTCTTTATCATACTAATCCATCTCACGAAGTTCTGTTAAGTTTTGTGTGATTGAAGTTTTCAATTTTTGGGTGAGATATCAATACAGGAGAATAAGGAGTGGAAAGACCCTAAGATTGGGGATGCCCAAGGCACCCCAAGGTAATATTCAAGGAAGACTCAAGCGCCTAAGCTTGGGGATGCCTCGGAAGGTATCCCCTCTTTCGTCTTCAAAACCATCGGTATACCTTACTCGGAGCTATATTTTTATTATTCACATGATATGTGTTTTGCTTGGAGTGTATTTTCATTTTACTTGTTGTTTGAATAAAATCATTGGATCTTAAATCTTGAATGAGAGAGAGAGAGAGAGTCCTCCCATGGCTAGTTAATTATTTGACTACTCAGTGTTCTTCACTTATATCTTTTTGGAGTAGTTTATCATTTACTCACATGCTTCACTTATATCCTATGAGTAAATGGTTGAATGAATTGAATATCATAGATATGAAATTATATATGCTTGATATGCTTATCCCATGGGGAGTAATGACTTCACTTATAAGAAGTATAGGTGGTAAAATTTATTGAAAGTTAGCAAACTCAACATTGGTCACTTGAACAATTCATGGAAGAATATTGAAGGAAGAGAGATTTCACATATAAATATACTATCTTGGACATCTTCTATGATTGTGAGCCCCATTAATTATTTTCAAACTTGAGCAAATTAGTTGAAGTTGGACAAGGAAGACAACGTAATGAGTTATGTTTGGGTATATTTCCATAGAAGTTATATTGTTATGGATCCTCTAACATGTGGTGCTTGCTTAGGATCTTTTGCTAGCCAAAATTTTGCACTAAGTAGAGATACTACTTGTGCATCCAAAACCCTTAAACCCAGTTTCACGTCATGAGTGTCCACCATATCTACCTATGGATTGAATAAGATCCTTCAAGTAAGTTATCATCGGTGCAAAAAGCAATAAAAACTGCTCCTAAATATGTATGATATTTTATTGTAAGGAAAAATAAGCGTTGTACGAACTTGTGGTGGTAAAGAAATAAAAGCGACGGACTACATAATAAGGCCATGTTTGGTTCAGCTTTTATCGACGGATTCCGCTGCCGTGCAGCAGAATCTGAACCAAAGGGCGAACCCAGCAGAATCCGATTCCAGAAATCCGCTGCCAAAATCTGAACCAAAAGCGGAAGCAGCCCAGGACGTGCTTTCCAAAATCTGATTCCGCTGCGGGCCAAAATCTGAAAAAGCTGTATCAGCTGGTTTGCCAAATGACCTACATTTTTTTCACATCAGATTTTCCACAGTTGTTTTTCCACAGCAGATTTTTCATAGCTGCTTTTAAAAATCCATAGCCGAACCAAACAGGGCCTAAAGGTTGTTATCACAAAGGGCAATACAACATGACGTTCCTTTGCATTAAAAGTTTGCACATCCAACATTCAGAAGTGCATGAAAACCTATGCTTCCCTCTGCAAAGGGCCTATCTTTTACTTTCATGTATTTACTTTTATGCAAGAGTCAATAGTATCCCTTCCTATTTCAACCTCAATTATTATTTAGTTGGCAAGCATCATGGGGTGGGGAAAGATCCAAGCATATATGGCCATTCAAATATATTTGATCATGAATTATTATTGTTGACAATTATCTATATGATAAATAAGTTGGGAGGCGAAACATTAAGCCCCTATCTTTCTCTGTGTTTGATGGATGCTTTGAGTGTTAGCAATCATGGAAGACTATATGATAGTTGAGTATGTGGTATTTTCTAAATCAAAGCTCTTACATAGACCTTCCTCAAAATAAGATGAATTGCAATTGTTGATCACTAAGAACATGGTTTGTTAGTGCTCAAGAAATTTTATGGTCTGTACTTCAACTTGTGAATAGCTTGCTACTTGATCATGAGAAGTTTTATGAGATGAGCTATTGTTTATGATATATAATGATGCTAGAAAAAGTGTTTTCAACTATCATTGATCAAACTTGTGCACTTGCTAGCATTCACACTTCATAAATTATTTCTTTTATCATTTACCTACTCGAGGACGAGCAGGAATTAAGATTGGGGATGCTGATACGTCTCCAACGTATCTATAATTTACGAAGTATTCATGCTATTATATTATCTATCTTGGATGTTTTATATGTATTTATATGCTATTTTATATGATTTTTGGGACTAACCTATTAACCTAGAGCCTAGTGCCAGTTTCTGTTTTTTCCTTGTTTTTGAGTTTCGCAGAAAAGGAATATCAAATGGAGTCCAAATGACCTGAAAATTTACGGTGATTTTTTATGGACCAGAAGAAGCCCCCGAAGCAAAAGAGTTGGGCTAGAAGAGTCTCGAGCCAACCACAAGGGTGGAGGGCGTGCCCCACAAACACCCCCTCCAGAGGGTGCTCCACCCTTGTCGTTGACTCGTGGACCCCCCTAACGTGAAACCAACGCCAAAAATTCCTATAAATACAAAAACCCCCGAAAAGAAACCTAGATCGGGAGTTCTGCCGCCGTAAGCCTCTGTAGCCTCGAAAAACCAATCTAGGCCCTCTCTAACACCCTGCTGGAGGGGCCCATAATCACCAGAGGCCATGGAGGAGGATCCCGGAGGGGGCCATCATCGCCATGGAGGCCAAGGACCAAAGGGAGAACCTCTCCCCATCTAGGGGGAGGCCATGGAGGAGGAAGCACAAGGGGGAGAACCTCTCCGCCTCTCTCTTGGTGGCATCGGAGTGCCATCGAGGGAACCATTGCCGCGGTGATCGTCTTCGTCAACATCACCATCTCCATCACCATCCTCATCTCTTTTATGCGGTCCACTCTCCCTCACCCCGCTGTAATCCCCTACTTGAACATGGTGCTTTATGCCACATATTATGATCCAATGATGTGTTGCCATCCTATGATGTTTTGAGTAGATTTCCTTTGTTTTTTGGGTTGATTGATGATCTAGATTGGTTTGAGTTGTATGTTTTCTTTTGGTGTTGTCCTATGGTGTCTTCTGTGCCGCGCACACGTGAAGGATTCCCGCTGTAGGGTGTTGCAATATGTTCATGATTCTCTTATAGTGGGTTGCTAGAGTGACAGAAGCTTAAACCTGAGTAAGGGGGTCATTGTGTATGGGATAAAGGGGACTTCATACTTTAATGCTATGGTTGGGTTTTACCTTAATGATCTTTAGTAGTTGCAGATGCTTGCTAGAGTTCCAATCATAAGTGCATATGATCCAAGAAGAGAAAGTATGTTAGCTTACTCCCTCATATGAAATTGCAATAATGATTACCGATCTTGTTAACAATTGCCTAGGACAATTCTGCACACCGACCTATCATTATTCCACACTCACTATTTATAATATATAATAATATATTCAAACTTTATATTAACAGCACCTACTTTTATATTTTAGTTCTCCGATATCATGCAAAGCTATCCTCTTCATACCCACAGCGTAGTTTTATTTCTCGTTTCTAGTTGGAAGCAAACATTCGGTGTACCTAGAGTCGTATTAGTGGCAGATAGGACTTGAGAGAATATTGATCTTACCATTAGCTCCTTGTGGGTTCGACACTCCATACTTATCACTTCCACCTTTGAAAATTGCTACGATGATTCCTTGCACTTGGGGATTGTAACATCTTCACATATATCATGAGTAAACTAAACAGATGGCGGTGCAACGAAGCAGAAGACATGCAAGACACCTTATGCAAGACACGTGCAACCTATAAAACCTTGCCAAATTAGAACAGATGCCTTATTGGGTGTACAGGATAGGCCATCTGCCTTTGACTCCTTGAGCTCAGAATAGTCATTAGGATCATATTCCGAACATGAATCTGTAGGTCGGGAGCATGTGGGTTTCATTGCATCCAGAATGGACCTTAATCCGTTGATGCCAAGTTTGTTACCCATTGAACTGTTCCGCAATACTCTTGTCATGTACGCATTCTCATATTCATTGTGATTACGTAAGTAGTGAGATTATCTTTGTAATGTAGAGGATATTCTAATATAATATGGGCCCCTTGTAAACCCTTGTGTGTTATCACTGGATTTTGATGAGAGAGCTCATGTGTGTTGTAATATGGTGCGTACATTAATATAATCTAGCACAACTACAAAAGAATAGGCTCCATATTGGGAGCTCCAGTTGTAAGGATAGTTGGCAGATGATAGGTTCATAATATACCATATAGAAAATTTATTGCCACACCATCATAAGGAGAGCGCACAGCCACTAGGAAGATTGTAGTGTATATAAAAGGGGCACACCATAACCATCATAAATAAATCGAGAAAAGGGAACTAGCTGGAAAATACGGGGTTGTATTGCCGCTACTAATTTAAAGCCTATTGATCACCTAGAGGCCAGCTCTATTCGTCTAAAGGCGCACTGTTGTTACTGTCAGTCTAGTCTATCAAAGACCGCACAGCTTCCACCATTTCCTGGACATTACGGCAGACCAACTCGAAGTTCTAAAATCATCTAGCAGAAGCGGCACAATAGAGTTGTCGACTGCAGATGTCCCTGCTCCCCTTCCTGAAAAGGAACATACTGTACTTATTAAAGAAGAACAGAAGAGGAATATGTTAAAAATAGAAGGGGGGGCATATTATTGAGATTCCGCTTCCTTCTATACAATGTTGGTTGCCCACCCATGATGAATTAGAGCGCCCAAAGAAATGCAATTACATGATGTCTCCCTATATGTGGCCACATGCATTTGAAAACTCAAGTGGGAGCATTAGCTGACCAATTAAATGTGTGTCTATTAACTAATATCAGTATCATATCACATTCGTATTTGAAGAAGTAAGCTTTGGACGTACGATTGGTGTGTTGTTTAGCTTCAAGAGTGGACTGTTGGTAGTACGACACAATGCACCTACACAGATCATAGTGTAGATATAATGGGAAACCCCTAAGCATCACAAGTAAAATAAGGAAAGTGGAACTTGCTGAAAAATATGGGCTAGTATTGCCGGTACGGCTAGAAAGGCTTCGGAGACTAGCTCTCTTCAACTGCATGCACAGTACTATTACTATCAGTCTAACTCTCAAAGTTGACACACGTCCCAACATTTTCTGGATATTATGGCAGACCAACAGGAAGAGTTGAAAGCTTCCATGACAAGCGATTGAATAGACATGTACACTTCAAATGTCGTTGCTCCTCTTCATTACAAGGAACATATTGTACTACTATTATACTCCCTTCGTTCCTAAATATAAGTCTTTGTAGAGATACCACTATGGATCGCATATAGATGTATATAGATACATTCCAGAGTGTAGATTCACTCATTTTGATTCGTATGTAGTCCATGGAGGAATCTCTACAAATACTTATATTTAGGAATGGAGAGAATAATTATTAAAGAATAACAGAAGAGGAATGTGCTAAAGAAGAGCAAGTAGATTTTGGATAATAAAATGTTCGTTTCCCACACATGATGAACCAACTCTCTGCTGTCTCTCTATATGTGGTGCACGTGCTTTTCAAAAGTAAAGTAGGAACATTAGCTGACCAATTAAACGTTATCTATTTTAGTAAGATCAACATCATATCAGATTCGTATTTGAGCAACTAAGTTTGGAATTATGAGTGGCAATGTTGTTTACCTTGATAGGTTGAGGAGCAGCGCTAGCACGTCTCGAAGCACCTAGGATGATGGTATTGAATATAAAGGGAATGTCTACATGCAAGTCGCCTGACTTTCGTCATTTGGGTGAGTCGACCATTTCAGGCAATTGGATGAAGATCCTACATCTCCTAACCCTTCTTCTCGCCTCTTATTCTTCCCCTACAGACTGCCGCACGGGCCGCCAGCCAAACCACCAGCCTCCGCCCTCCCCTGAACCGCCCACCATTGTCGATCTTCCGCCGCCCCTGGCCATCCCTCTAGCCACCCCCCACCTGTGTCAAGTTTTGCCTCCAGTGAGGCCCCACCACAGCCCGATGATCGCCCCCTCCCAACCACTGTCCCCACCCAAAACCCTAAGATAGATAATGGGGTAGCCCTCCAGTGAGCCCCTTCCTTCCATACGGCGAACTCCGACGAACTCTTAAAAATGGGATGACCCCGAATTGAAATTCAGTTAACTGTCATTTAAGCTAATGTGGAATATAAAAGTGGAAAACCATAAGCATTGCGAGTATAGTTGAGCATGCCATGGTGGATCTGAAGGTGCAAAGCAACTTCGCAACCAATGTTTGCTTTCAACTAACAAGTAAGATTCTAAGTGATGGACAAGAAATCACAGTAAAGTAGTGGTGATCTATTTTCTTGCTGAGATAAATAACTTGAGAAGATATAAAAGAGTACCACCTCTGGTGTGGCGCCGTGTAAGCATCTGCTGAGACGTTGAGAGTGTTGCGGTAGCGATGGATGTCGGCGGCGTGGAAGCGGATTTAGGAGGGCAGACCGTGGCGGCAGGGAAAATATCTGGCGCGGTGAACGAGACGGTCGTAGGAGCAGCCTCGGCAAGGTGGACGGCGGCGCGGATGAAGCGAGAGGACGTGATGCAACGATCCTGGTCTAAAGCCATGGATGATAGAGATTGTGGATGACAAAGTAGTATATATATACTACTTGTTGGGGAACGTTGCAGAAAACAAAAAATTTCCTACGGTTTCACCAAGATCCATCTATGAGTTCATCTAGCAACGAGTCATGGGAGAGAGAGATTGCATCTACATACCACTTTGTAGATCGCGAGCGGAAGCGTCCAACGAACGGGGATGAAGTAGTCGTACACACCGTGATCCAAATCACCGGAGATCCTAGCACCGAAAGCACGGCACCTTCGCGTTCAACACACGTACGGTCAGCGTAACGTCTCCTTCTTCTTGATCCAGCAAGGCAAAGGAGAGGTTGGGGAAGAAGACTCCAGCGACAGCACGACGGCGTGGTGATGGTGGAGCCGCAGTACTCCGACAGGGCTTCGCCGAGCTCTGACGGAGGTGGAGGATGTGTTGGAGAGGGAGAGGGAGGCGCCAGGGCATAGGGTGCGCAGCCCCCCCTCCCCTCCCCCCTTTATATAGGCCTCTGGGGGGGGGCACCGGCCCTGGGAGATCTGATCTCCCAAGGGGGGCGGCGGCCAGGGAGGTTTCCCTCCCCCCAAGCCATCTAGGAGGTGCCTTCCACCACTAGGACTCCTCCCTTTTGGAACCCTAGGCGCATGGGCCCCTTTGGGGCTGGTTCCCCTTGGCCCATGCAGGCCAAGGCGCACCCCCTAGGGCCCATGTGGCCCACCAGGGCAGGTGGCCCCACCTGGTGGACCCCCGGGACCCCTCCGGTGGTCCCGGTACAATACCGATAACACTGAAACTTGTCCCGATGGCCGAAATAGCACTTCCTATATATAATTCTTTACCTCCGGACCATTCCGGAACTCCTCGTGACGTCCGGGATCTCATCCGGGACTCCGAACAACATTCGGGTTACTGCATATACATATCTTCACAACCCTAGCGTTACCGAACCTTAAGTGTGTAGACCCTACGGGTTCGGGAGACATGCAGACATGACCGAGACGGCTCTCGGGCAATAACCAACAGCGGGATCTGGATACCCATGTTGGCTCCCACATGCTCCACGATGATCTCATCGGATGAACCACGATGTCGAGGATTCAATTAATCCTGTATACGATTCCCTTTGTCAATCGGTATTTTACTTGCCCGAGATTCGATCGTCGGTATCCCAATACCTCGTTCAATCTCGTTACCGGCAAGTCACTTTTCTCGTACCGTAATGCATGATCCCGTGATCAAACACTTTGATCACATTGAGCTCATTATGATGATGCATTACCGAGAGGGCCCGGTGATACCTCTCCGTCAAGCGGAGTGACAAATCCCAGTCTCGATCCATGTCAACCCAACAGACGCTTTCAGAGATACCCGTAGTATACCTTTATAGTCACCCAGTTACGTTGTGACGTTTGGCACACACAAAGCACTCCTACGGTATCCGGGAGTTACACGATCTCATGGTCTAAGGAAAGGATACTTGACATTGGAAAACTCTAGCAAACGAACTATGCGATCTTATGCTATGTTTAGGATTGGGTCTTGTCCATCACATCATTCTCCTAATGATGTGATCTCGTTATCAATGACATCCAATGTCCATAGTCAGGAAACCATGACTATCTGTTGATCAACGAGCTAGTCAACTAGAGGCTCACTAGGGACATATTGTTGTCTGTTATTCACACTCCGGATAACAAAATTATAGCACGAATAAAGACGATTATCATGAATAAGGAAATATAATAATAATGCTTTTATTATTGCCTCTAGGGCATATTTCCAACAGTCTCCCACTTGCACTAGATTCAATAATCTAGTTACATTGTGATGAATCGAACACCCATAGAGTTCTGGTGCTGATCATGTTTTGCCTTAGGGAGAGGTTTAGTCAACGGATCTGCGACATTCAGATCCGTGTGCACTTTACAAATCTCTATGTCTCCATCTTGAACATTTTCACGAATGGAGTTCAAGCGACGCTTGATGTGCCTGGTCTTCTTGTGAAACCTGGGCTCCTTTGCAAGTGCAATAGCTCCAGTGTTGTCACAGAAGAGCTTGATTGGCCCCGACGCATTGGGTATGACTCCGAGGTCGGTGATGAACTCCTTCACCCAAATTGCTTCATGTGCTGCCTCCGAGGCTGCCATGTACTCCGCTTCACATGTAGATCCCGCCACGACGCTTTGCTTGCAACTGCACCAGCTTACTGCCCCACCATTCAAAATATACATGTATCCGGTTTGTGACTTAGAGTCATCCAGATCTGTGTCGAAGCTAGCGTCGACATAACCTTTTACGACGAGCTCTTCGTCACCTCCATAAACGAGAAACATTTCCTTAGTCCTTTTCAGGTACTTCAGGATATTCTTGACCACTGTCCAGTGTTCCTTGCCGGGATTACTTTGGTACCTACCTACCAAACTTACGGCAAGGTTTACATCAGGTCTGGTACACAGCATGGCATACATAATAGAACCTATGGCTGAGGCATAGGGGATGACACTCATCTCTTCTATATCTTCTGCCGTGGTCGGACATTGAGCTGAGCTCAATTTCACACCTTGTAACACAGGTAAGAACCCCTTCTTAGATTGATCCATATTGAACTTTTTCAATATCTTATCAAGGTATGTGCTTTGTGAAAGACCTATGAGGCGTCTCGATCTATCTCTATAGATCTTGATGCCTAATATATAAGCAGCTTCTCCAAGGTCCTTCATTGAAAAACTTTTATTCAAGTAGGCCTTAATGCTATCCAGGAGTTCTATATCATTTCCCATCAAAAGTATGTCGTCTACATATAATATGAGAAATGCTACAGCGCTCCCACTCACTTTATTGTAAACACAGGCTTCTCCATAAGTCTGTGTAAACCCAAACGCTTTGATCATCTCATCAAAGCGAATGTTCCAACTCCGAGATGCTTGCACCAGCCCATAAATCGAGCGTTGGAGCTTGCACACCTTGTCAGCGTTCTTAGGATCGACAAAACCTTCCGGCTGCATCATATACAATTCTTCCTTAAGGAAACCATTAAGGAATGCCGTTTTGACGTCCATTTGCCATATTTCATAATCATAGAATGCGGCAATTGCTAACATGATTCGGACGGACTTCAGCTTCGCTACCGGTGAGAATGTCTCATCGTAGTCAACCCCTTGAACTTGTCGATAACCCTTAGCGACAAGCCGAGCTTTATAGATGGTCACATTACCATCCGCGTCTGTCTTCTTCTTAAAGATCCATTTATTTTCTATCGCTCGCCGTTCAACGGGCAAGTCAGTCAAAGTCCATACTTCGTTTTCATACATGGATCCTATCTCGGATTTCATGGCTTCCAGCCATTTGTCGGAATCCGGGCCCAACATTGCTTCCTCATAGTTCGAAGGTTCACCGTTGTCTAACAACATGATTTCCAAGACAGGGTTGCCGTACCACTCTGGTGCGGAACGTGTCCTTGTGGACCTTCGAATTTCAGTAGGAGCTTGATTAGAAGTATCTTGATCATCATAATTAATTTCCTCTCTAGTCGGTGCAGGCACCTCAGAAACGTTTTTTTGAGTTTTGCCATTTTCCGGTTCAAGAGGTAACACTTCATCAAGTTCTACTTTCCTCCCACTTCTTTCGAGAGAAACTCTTTCTCTAGAAAGGATCCATTCTTGGCAACAAAGATCTTGCCTTCGGATCTGAGGTAGAAGGTATACCCAACAGTTTCTTTAGGGTATCCTATGAAGACGCATTTTTCCGACTTGGGTTCGAGCTTTTCAGGTTGAAGTTTCTTGACATAAGCATCGCATCCCCAAACTTTCAGAAACGACAGCTTAGGTTTCTTCCCAAACCATAATTCATACGGTGTCGTCTCAACGGATTTCGACGGAGCCCTATTTAAAGTGAATGCGGCAGTCTCTAAAGCATAGCCCCAAAAAGATAGTGGTAAGTCGGTAAGAGACATCATAGATCGCACCATATCTAATGGAGTGCGATTACGACGTTTGGACACACCATTACGCTGAGGTGTTCCAGGCGGCGTGAGTTGTGAAACTATTCCACATTTTCTTAAGTGTGTGCCAAATTCGTGACTCAAGTATTCTCCTCCACGATCTGATCATAGAAACTTGATCTTTCTCTCACGTTGATTTTCAAACTCACTCTAAAATTCCTTGAACTTTTCAAAGGTCTCAGACTTGTGTTTCATTAAGTAGACATACCCATATCTACTCAGGTCATCAGTGAGGGTGAGAACATAACGATAGCCACCGCGAGCCTCAACACTCATTGGACCGCACACATCGGTATGTATGATTTCCAATAAGTTGGTTGCTCGCTCCATTGTTCCTGAGAACGGAGTCTTGGTCATTTTACCCATGAGGCATGGTTCGCACGTGTCAAATGATTCATAATCAAGAGACTCTAAAAGTCCATCTGCATGGAGCTTCTTCATGCGTTTGACACCTATGTGACCAAGGCGGCAGTGCCACAAATATGTGGGACTATTGTTATCAACTTTAACTCTTTTGGTATTCACACTATGAATATGTGTATCATCACGTACGAGATTCATTAAGAATAAACCATTAACCATCGGAGCATGACCATAAAACATATCTCTCATATAAATAGAACAACCATTATTCTCGGATTTAAATGAGTAGCCATCTCGAATTAAACGAGATCCAGACACAATGTTCATGCTCAAACTTGGCACTAAATAACAATTATTGAGGTTTAAAACTAATCCCGTAGGTAAATGTAGAGGTAGCGTGCCGACGGCGATCACATCGACCTTGGAACCATTCCCGACGCGCATCGTCACCTCTTCCTTCGCCAGTCTCCGTTTATTCCGCAGCTCCTGCTTTGAGTTACAAATGTGAGCAACTGCACCGGTATCAAATACCCAAGAGCTACTACGAGTACTGGTAAGGTACACATCAATTACATGTATATCACATATACCTTTGGTTTTGCCGGCCTTCTTGTCCGCTAAGTATTTGGGGCAGTTCCGCTTCCAGTGACCACTTCCCTTGCAATAAAAACACTCAGTCTCGGGCTTGGGTCCATTCTTTGGCTTCTTCCCGGCAACTTGCTTACCGGGCGCGGCAACTTCCTTGCCGTCTTAGTGGTTTTATTCACCATCAACACTTGATGCTCCTTCTTGATTTCTACCTCTGCTGATTTCAGCATAGCATATACCTCAGGAATGGTCTTTACCATCCCCTGCATATTGTAGTTCATCACAAAGCTCTTGTAGCTAGGTGGAAGCGACTGGAGGATTCTGTCAATGACCGCTTCATCCGGGAGATTAACTTCCAGTTGAGTCAAGCGGTTGTGCAACCCAGACATTTTGAGTATGTGTTCACTGACAGAGCCATTTTCCTCCATCTTACAGCTAAAGAATTTGTCAGAGACTTCATATCTCTCGACCCGGGCATGAGCTTGGAAAACCATTTTCAGCTCTTCGAACATCTCATATGCTCCATGTCTCTCAAAACGCTTTTGGAGCCCTGGCTCTAAGCTGTAAAGCATGCCGCACTGAACGAGGGAGTAATCATCGCAGCGTGACTGCCAAGCGTTCATAACGTCTTGTTCTGCAGGGAGAATAGGTGTGTCACCCAGCGGTGCTCGTAGGACATAATCTTTCTTGGCAGCTATGAGGATGATCCTCAGGTTCCGGACCCAGTCCGTATAGTTGCTACCATCGTCTTTCAGCTTGGTTTTCTCTAGGAACGCGTTGAAGTTGAGGACTACGTTGGCCATTTGATCTACAAGACATATTGTAAATATTTAGACTAAGTTCATGATAATAAAGTTCATTTAATCAAATTATTTAATGAACTCCCACTTAGATAGACATCCCTCTTCTAGTCATCTAAGTATTACATGATCCGAGTCAACTAGGCCATGTCCGATCATCACGTGAGACGGACTAGTCAACATCGGTGAACATCTTCATGTTGATCGTATCTTCTATACGACTCATGCTCGACCTTTCGGTCTTCTGTGTTCCGAGGCCATGTCTGTACATGCTAGGCTCGTCAAGTCAACCTAAGTGTTTTGCGTGTGTAAATCTGTCTTACACCCGTTGTATGTGAACGTTAGAATCTATCACACCCGATCATCACGTGGTGCTTCGAAACAACGAACTGTCGCAACGGTGCACAATTAGGGGGAACACTTTCTTGAAATTAGTATGAGGGATCATCTTATTTACTACCGTCGTTCTAAGTAAACAAGATGCAAAACATGATAAACATCACATGCAATCAAATAATAAACGTGACATGATATGGCCAATATCGCATAGCTCCTTCGATCTCCATCTTGGGGCTCCATGATCATCTTGTCACCGGCTTGACACCATGATCTTCATCATCATGATCTTCATCATCGTGTCTCCATGAAGTTGCTCGCCAACTATTACTTCTACTACTATGGCTAACGCGTTTAGCAATAAAGTAAAGTAATTTACATAGCGTTTCTCAATGACATGCAGGTCATACAAAAAATAAAGACAACTCCTATGGCTCCTGCCGGTTGTCATACTCATCGACATGCAAGTCGTGATTCCTATTACAATAGCATGAACATCTCATACATCACATATAGATCATTCATCATTCATCACAACTTTGGCCATATCATATCACAAAGCACTTGTTGCAAAAACAAGTTAGACGTCCTCTAATTGTTGTTGCAAGTTTTACGTGGCTGAATTAGGGTTCTAGCAAGAACGTTTTCTTACCTACGTTAAAACCATAACGTGATTTGTCAACTTCTATTTACCCTTCATAAGGACCCTTTTCATCGAATCCGCTCCAACTAAAGTGGGAGAGACAGACACCCGCCAGCCACCTTATGCAACTAGTGCATGTTAGTCGGTGGAACCGGTCTCACGTAAGCGTACGTGTAAGGTTGGTCCGGGCCGCTTCATCCCACAATACCGCTGAAGCAAGATAAGACTAGTAGCGGCAAGAAGAGTTGACAACATCTACACCCACAACAAATTGTGTTCTACTCGTGCAATAGAGAACTACGCATAGACCTAGCTCATGATGCCACTGTTGGGGAACGTTGCAGAAAACAAAAATTTTCCTACGGTTTCACCAAGATCCATCTATGAGTTCATCTAGCAACGAGTCATGGGAGAGAGAGATTGCATCTACATACCACTTTGTAGATCGCAAGCGGAAGCGTTCAACGAACGGGGATGAAGTAGTCGTACACACCGTGATCCAAATCACCGGAGATCCTAGCACCGAAAGCACGGCACCTCCGCGTTCAAAACACGTACGGTCAGCGTAACGTCTCCTTCTTATTGATCCAGCAAGGCAAAGGAGAGCTTGGGGAAGAAGACTCCAGCAACAGCATGACGGCGTGGTGATGGTGGAGCCGCAGTACTCCGACAGGGCTTCGCCGAGCTCTTACGGAGGAGGAGGATGTGTTGGAGAGGGAGAGGGAGGCGCCAGGGCATAGGGTGCGCAGCCCCCCCTCCCCTCCCCCCTTTATATAGGCCTCTGGGGGGGCGCCGGCCCTAGGAGATCTGATCTCCCAAGGGGGGCGGCGGCCAGGGAGGTTTCCCTCCCCCCAAGCCATCTAGGAGGTGCCTTCCACCACTAGGACTCCTCCCTTTTGGAACCCTAGGCGCATGGGCCCCTTTGGGGCTGGTTCCCCTTGGACCATGCAGGCCAAGGCGCACCCCCTAGGGCCCATGTGGCCCACCAGGGCAGGTGGCCCCACCTGGTGGACCCCCGGGACCCCTCCGGTGGTCCCGGTACAATACCGATAACACCGAAACTTGTCCCGATGGTCGAAATAGCACTTCCTATATATAATTCTTTACCTCCGGACCATTCCGGAACTCCTCGTGACGTCCGGGATCTCATCCGGGACTCCGAACAACATTCGGGTTACTGCATATACATATCTTCACAACCCTAGCATTACCGAACCTTAAGTGTGTAGACCCTACGGGTTCGGAAGACATGCAGACATGACCGAGACGGCTCTCGGGCAATAACCAACAGCGGGATCTGGATACCCATGTTGGCTCCCACATGCTCCATGATGATCTCATCGGATGAACCACGATGTCGAGGATTCAATTAATCCTGTATACGATTCCCTTTGTCAATCGGTATTTTACTTGCCCGAGATTCGATCGTCGGTATCCCAATACCTCGTTCAATCTCGTTACCGGCAAGTCACTTTTCTCGTACCGTAATGCATGATCCCGTGATCAAACACTTTGATCACATTGAGATCATTATGATGATGCATTACCGAGAGGGCCCGGTGATACCTCTCCGTCAAGCGGAGTGACAAATCCCAGTCTCGATCCATGTCAACCCAACAGACACTTTCAGAGATACCCGTAGTATACCTTTATAGTCACCCAGTTACGTTGTGACGTTTGGCACACACAAAGCACTCCTACGGTATCCGGGAGTTACACGATCTCATGGTCTAAGGAAAGGATACTTGACATTGGAAAACTCTAGCAAACGAACTATGCGATCTTATGCTATGTTTAGGATTGGGTCTTGTCCATCACATCATTCTCCTAATGATGTGATCTCGTTATCAATGACATCCAATGTCCATAGTCAGGAAACCATGACTATCTGTTGATCAACGAGCTAGTCAACTAGAGGCTCACTAGGGACATATTGTTGTCTGTTATTCACACATGTATTACGATTTCCGAATAACACAATTATAGCACAAATAAAGACGATTATCATGAATAAGGAAATATAATAATAATGCTTTTATTATTGCCTCTAGGGCATATTTCCAACACTACTATATGATAGTATATGAGACATGTTGGGTAATTATCCCGAATGGTAGGATGTATCTTGAATGAAAGAAAAAAAAGACACATATCAATGTATTGTATTATTATTATTATGGATCGCGATATATGGCACACGTGTGCCACATAGCAAAACTATCACACACCTCATTTCTCCCCTTTAATTTCACGCATGATTGTATTAGAATGAATTAGTCTCTCCTTTCACATGTGTTCATTTCTCTAATTACATGCATGCACTAGAAAACAAAAAAGGCGATGTCATTCTAGATTCTTCTTATTCCAAAAATTCAAAATGTTTTGTAGCTCAAACCGTCGGTCCAATTCAAAAATCGTTTTCACATAAATGATTCGTTACGGTGAGATCTTCGTAACTAGATCCCATGTTGGTATGTTCCAACGATATTTTTTTCAGGTCAAAAGTTACCATGCTTGGGTTACGTAAGTTACCACCCCTGTGGTATACAAGTTACCATGCTATTTCCACATAAGTTACCGGTGGTATAAACATGGTTCTCCACCCTTCTCCACATGCGCATGCATATATGCACTAGAGGACAAAAAAAGTTGATGTCATCATAAATTCTTCTTGTTTCAAAAATTTAAAATGCTTTGTAGCTTAAATCGTCAGTCCGAAGCAAAAAGTCGTTTTCGCATAAAAGATTCATTGCGACGAGATCTTTGAAACTAGATCTCATATGGATATGTTTCAATGCCTTTTTTGGATCAATAGTTAACACGCATGGGCTACATAAGTTACCACGATGCAAGTTATCGTACTATTTACCGTGTTATTTTCACATAAATTACTTGAGTATGTTTTTCAACAAAAGAAATTCCCTTGATCAAAGTTACCGTGGTGTTTATATATAAGTTATCGGATATGTTGTATATTACCGTGTTATTTTCACATAAGTTACCGGAGTTATGTTATTTAACAACATTTTTCTCCTTGATCAAAGTTACCGCGTGTGTTTGTGCGTAACTTAGCGGATAAGAGGTTCATATATTACGGTGCTATTTTCACACAAATTACCGGTGGTATGTTTTGACAAAAAAATCCCTTGGTGGAAATTACCGCGGTATTTATACGTAGCTAATCGGATATGCCGTTCATATATTACCATGTTACTTTTACATAAATTATCGAGGGTATATTTTTAAACTTTTTCCTCCTTGGTCAAAGTTACCGTGCTATTTATACGTACCTTATCGGGTATGCGGTTTGTATATTACCATGGTATTTTCACATAAATTATCGGGTATGTTTTCAACAATTTTTTCCTTCTTGGTCAAAGTTAAAACGGTGTTTTTATGTAAGTTATCGAGTATGTGGTTCGTATATTACCATGCTACTCTCACATATGTTACCGGAGATGCATTATTCAAAAACTTTTTCCACGTTGATCAATGTTACCATAGTGTTTGTATGTAAATTATCAAATATGCGGTCCGTGCATTACCGTACCATTTTTTTACACAAGTTATCGGGTATATTTTCTAGAAACATTTTTCTTCTTTGGTCAATGTTATAGTGATGTTTGTATGTGAGTTATTAGGCATGTTGTTTGTATATTACCATGTTTCTTTCATATAAATTACCGAAGGTAAAAATATCCGATTGGTCAAAGTTACCATGGTGTCTTTACATAGATATGCGATGTATATATAATCATGATAATTAAACAGAAGTTATCGGTGTATGTTTTCAACAACTCCCCCCGTAAAAAATTAACATGATGTTTGTACTTAAGCTATCAGGTCTGTGATGAATACATTATCATGCTATTTATATAGAAATTACCGGGGTTATATTTTCAACAACTTTGTTCCCCGAGTCAAAATTAGCATGGTGTTTGTATCTAAATTATCAAGGTTGTGGTGTGTAAATTACCGTGCTATTTACACAAAAGTTATCGTTGTACGTTTCAACAATTTTTCCCCGGTAAAATACCACGGTGTTTGTATGTGTGTCATCAGGCATTCCATGTGTATATTATCATGCTATTATAAGGGGGTATATTTTCAACAAGTTTTTTCCTGAGTCAAAATGACTCATCTAAAATACAAGATCATGCAAAATTACTCATCTTGTCAAACAAACAAAATCATGCTTCTCTCATATAGTTCAGATGCATAATTAAGTAATTAACTAAAAAATGAAACCATGCTTGATGCATATAATTCAGATGCATAAATAAACTGAAGAAGAAAACCATGATTGACTCATATCGTCTAGATGCATAATTTTTCTTGAACCATGCTTTAGTCGTATATAATTCAGTAGTTCAGATGCATAATTTTCCTTGCTGAACCAGATCTTAACTATGAGTCATGCAGGAATCATGCATCATGCTCATATGAACCCAAATTCTGCTGAAGTTAGCCACCCAACAAGGAATGCAGAAAAAGTACTCACAGGATCGAGAACACATGAAGTAACTGAAGAACACCAGAATTTATAGATGAAGAAGAGAAACCAGTCAAGATGCATGTCAGTCACTCGCTTATGCAAGGAAATCACCAGAATAATCCTCAAAAATAACAAGGAGCCGAACCCTCGCTCACTTCGCCAGCCCCACACGAACTGCTTGCCTGCTTGTCAGTCATCGCCACCAGTGGCGGAGCCAGGATTGGACCAAGCCCCGGACCCAAAAAAAATTCGCCGCGAGGGAAAATCTTAACGCCCATAAGGGTTTTAGCTACCTTAAAGGATTCCCCATACAAAATATGGCTCGGTTGCATTAAAAATTTAAAATTTAAACTCAATGCTTAACAATACAACAAAATAGATAAAAACTTGAAAGAACAGTACATGGTAAAAAAAGAGTACCAAATTAACGATTTGCTTCATCAATGCCTCGCATAACCTCATTAATAGTGGAAGAAGAGTCAACACCTTCATGGCATAAAAAGCAAAATATCATATGAGAAGGCATAAACATCAAGTGAAACAATTACCATTGATACATATTTAAAAATGTACCACTTCGATGAGGTAAGAGCCCCTTGCGAGACCTATATGATTGAAAGCGATACACAATATCATCATCATCAATAGTTGCAAATACATCTCGCTCAATATAGCACACCATCCTATAATTCAGCCAATCATCACTCATCCTATCCCTCAACTCAGTCTTGATAATACTCATTGCTGAGAAAGCTCTTTCCACTGATGCGGTTGCAACAGGCAAAATCAATGCCAACTCAATGAGGCGATATACCAAAGGAAAAACAATGTGTCTACCAGTCTGAACCATCTTCACAGCAAGATTACCAAGGTCATTAAAACTCACAAAATCTGGATTAGCTCTCACATCAGCGATGAATGTTCCTAGCTGGTTTCTAAGGACAAAAGAAATCTCATATGTGGAGAAGTCATCAGCATACAACTTAGCAAGTTCAACAAGTTTGTCTTCATCAAAATTAGCAAAAGAGTTCCTTGGATCAAGACATGCAATGCATCTTAACAGTTGAGTAGATCTCTCAGCAAAGCGGTTATTTAACTCAGTAATAACTTGGTCATGCACAACATTGAACAATTCATATCTGAAGCGATGATAGTAAGTTACCATTTGACCACCACGCCCCCTTGAACGACCTCGAGCAGGAATTGTATCATCCATGTTAGGCAATATAATGTTATGTTTAACACAAAAGTCATTCGTCTCTTCCAAGAGTTGATCCCAACCATTTTCCCTTATATATTGAAGTTTCTGCAATGTGACACCAATCAAACTCACTGCAAGAACAATGTTTTGATCTTTCCTTTGCAAACATTGTGACAACTCATTAGTTTTGCCCAATAGATTGATCATAAGATGCAACATGAAAACAAATTCAAAGCTTTCCATCTGAGAAATCAAGCCACCTGATGTGCTTCTTTGTATTAAATTTTCTGCATCATCATGAATGTTCTCTAACACTTGCAAAACTGATTTCCACATAGTTAGAAATCGACACAAAGTTTTATGATGTGTGCCCCACCGTGTATCCCCGGGCCTAACAAGATTGGTCGCTTGATTTTTCCCTCTTCCTGAAAAAATCTCCCCTGACTCCAATTGGCTTACAATATTTTCATGTTGTTGTTGGGCTGGTTCATCATGTCTCTTACAAGAAGCATTGACAGTGTTGACAATCAAAGTCATGTGGTTAAAGAAATCCGTTACAGAAACAACACTTGGCCACAGCAACAACCACTAACTACAACTGATGGGCAAAGCAATGGCTATAAAATGCATAAGGATTTTCATCTTGTATTAACTTTTGCAACCCAAGAAATTGCTTCTCATGTTAGAAGCTCCATCATACCCTTGCCCTCTCAATTTAGACATAGACAAGCCGTGCTCAAGAAACATACCATCCAAAGCTGCCTTTAGAGAAGTTGCCCTTGTGTCAACAACATGCTTGATCTCAATAAATCTCTCAATCGTATACCCATGACTGTTACCATACCTACATGAGACAAATAGGCAAACAAACAATTAGGTGTTACTATTAGTGATGAAGAAAACAACAATTAATATAAAAAATACAAAGTTAGTCACCTTAAAACCATAGCCATTTGTTCTTTTATGGATGCATCTCTGGACTCATCAACAAGTAAAGAAAAATTCCTATCTCCGATATCAGCAATAATGGATTTGGTGGTCTCTTCCGCGCAAGCTTGGCACAATTGAAATTGTACCTCATGTGAAGTCATCAAATGGTTCCCACCCGCACTATCAAGCAAAGTCCTAGCAATAGGATCCTTCTTCCTATACCAACTCATCATCTCCAAAAAGTTCCCCCTATTATTTGAACTTGAACTCTCATCATGACCACGAAAAGCATGACCTTGTAATAGAAGAAATCTGATAATACCCAAAATAATGATAAGACGAGCTTTGTAGTCTTCTTCACTCTTTTTGGTACCACGATCCATCACATGTGCCACACATTGCCTTTGATTTTTGAAAGCCTCATAATGTTGTCTAGCTTTATTGTGAGCACTGTTATGTTTACGAACATGTGTATCAAGAACACTAGGTCCATCCTTCCAATTTCTATATCCTACTCTTGTGAATGCCTCAATACCATAATTTTCCGCTCTTGGTTGCTTAAAAATAAAGCAATAAAAACAAAAGGCTGCTTCTTTATGAACACTATATTCCAACCAATCGCCATGGTTCTTGAACCAACTAGCATGAAAGCTTCTTGTTTTTGAAGATTTTCCTTGGGGTGTTTTTTATATTTATGATCAGTTGGTTGGCATGGACCCATATTTATATAAATCCTTCTAGAAGCATCCCTAATGTCTGGATCTAAACTTTCAATTGGTTTTCTAAGACCAGGATCAGCTTCAATATCACCTTTACGGAATTGACCAAGGGCATCAGCAGGAATACCACGATTGTTTCTCTCTTGAGTTGTCATTGCAGGTGGGTTGCTTGAAGTTGAATGTGGTGGTCCCATTTCTACAGTTGTTTCTGTTTCTGGTGTTGATTCAGTTTCCTCGGCCACTTGATTCCCTCCATCTGAAATGATAGGTGTAGACAGCCCCGTTGCGGACACCGGTGAAAAAAATCTCTTCATCTTCTTTTTCTACAATATATGAAATAAAACTGACAATTACATCAATTTGGGTTCAACAATATCATACATATATGACTAGATAGAAAAGAACATGGCATAAATTTCAGTTTAGAGCAGTTTGTACACTGATACAACTCATGCAAACAAAACATGGTACAAGTAGAAAGCATCAACGGGGAAACAAGGAAAGCATCAAAGAAAATTAGAAGCTACCACAGACGGCAATGAAGCAGTGCCGCAGCAGGAGAACGACGAACAGGAAGGCTGCGATGGGCGACCTACAGCCCGGGAGCAGAAACTGGGTGTGCGGCGTGTGCCGGGGGCAGAGCCACGGCGAATGGCGGCGCGGGCGCTGGTGTCCCTGCTGCTCCTGGAGATCGATTGTGCCGCCCTCGTGCGTGCGACTCAGCGGGCGGCGGCCGCCGCGCAATCGTTTCGTCTCCTGTGCCTCGTGCCTGCTGGATCATGGGGTGTGTTGTTGCCATATGTGCGTGCGTTTCTGGCAAAGCAGTCCACCAAGCCTTTGGGCCTTCTTCTTTTTCACTGGCTGCGCCCCGGGCCTGCAAAAGAAATCTATATAACTATAGCCTAATAATTTTTCCACGCCCCGGGCCTGGGCCCTGGGTGCCGGGGGTCCAGCTCCGCCCCTGGTCTCCTGTGCCTCGTGCCTGCTGGATCGTGGGGTGTGTTGTTGCCATATGTGTGTGTGTTTCTGGCAAAGCAGTCCACCAAGCCTTTGGGCCTTCTTCTTTTTCACTAGGCTGTGCCCCGGGCCTGCAAAAAAATCTATATAACTATAGCCTAATAATTTTTCCACGCCCCGGGCCTAGGCCCTGGGTGCCCGGGGCCCAGCTCCGCCCCTGATCGCCACCCTTCGTTCAGTCCGCCGAAGATCCCCCATGGCGCCCGGATCCGGTCTCCGCTGTCCCCGACCTGGGTCTCCCCGGATCTGGCACAGGGGCCGAGCTGGGCCCCAGGCACCCAGGGCCCAGGCCCGGGGCGTGGAAAAATTATTAGGCTATAGTTATATAGATTTTTTTGCAGGCCCAGGGCGCAGCCCAGTGAAAAAGAAGAAGGCCCAAAGGCTTGGTCGACTGCTTTGCCAGAAACGCACGCACATATGGCAACAACACATCCCACGATCCAGCAGGCACGAGGCACAGGAGACCAGGGGCGGAGCTGGGCCGCGGGCACCCAGGGCCCAGGCCTGGGGCGTGGAAAAATTATTAGGCTATAGTTATATAGATTTTTTTGCAGGCCCGGGGCGCAGCCTAGTGAAAAAGAAGAAGGCCCAAAGGCTTGGTGGACTGCTTTGTCAGAAACGCACGCACATATGGCAACAACACACCCCACGATCCAGCAGGCACGAGGCACAGGAGACGAAACGATCACGCGGCCGCCGCCGCCCGCTGAGTCGCACGCACGAGGGCAGCACAATCGATCTCCAGGAGCAGCAGGGACACCAGCGCCCGCGCCGCCGTTCGCCGTGGCTCCACCCCCGGCACACGCCGCACACCCAGTTTCTGCTCCCGGGTTGTAGGTCGCCCGTCGCAGCCTTCCTGTTCGTCGTTCTCCTGCTGCGGCACTGCTTCATTGCCGTCTGCGATAGCTTCTAATTTTCTTTGATGCTTTCCTTGTTTCCCCGTTGATGCTTTCTACTTGTACCATGTTTTGTTTGCATGAGTTGTATTAGTGTACAGTTTATGCCATGTTCTTTTGTATCCAGTCATATATGTATGATATTGTTGAACCCAAATTGATGTAATTGTCAGTTTTATTTCATATATTGTAGAAAAAGAAGATGAAGAGATTTTTTTCACTGGTGTCCGCAACGGGGCTGTCTACACCTATCATTTCAGATGGAGGGAATCAAGTGGCCGAGGAAACTGAATCAACACCAGAAACAGAAACAACTGTAGAAATGGGACCACCGCATTCGACTTCAAGCAACCCACCTGCAATGACAACTCAAGACAGAAACAATCATGGTATTCCTGCTGATGCCCTTGGTCAATTCTGTAAAGGTGATATTGAAGCTGATCCTGGTCTTAGAAAACCAATTGAAAGTTTAGATCCGGACATTAGGGATGCTGCTAGAAGGATTTATATAAATATGGGTCCATGCCAACCAACTGATCATAAATATAAAAAAACACCGCAAGGAAAATCTTCAAAAACAAGAAGCTTTCATGCTAGTTGGTTCAAGAACCATGGCGATTGGTTGGAATATAGTGTTCATAAAGAAGCAGCCTTTTGTTTTTATTGCTTTATTTTTAAGCAACCAAGAGCGGAAAATTATGGTATTAAGGCATTCACAAGAGTAGGATTTAGAAATTGGAAGGATGGACCTAGTGTTCTTGATACACATGTTGGTAAACATAACAGTGCTCACAATAAAGCTAGACAACATTATGAGGCTTTCAAAAATCAAAGGCAATGTGTGGCACATGTGATGGATCGTGGTACCAAAAAGAGTGAAGAAGACTACAAAGCTCGTCTTATCATTATTTTGGGTATTATCAGATTTCTTCTATTACAAGGTCATGCTTTTCGTGGTCATGATGAGAGTTCAAGTTCAAATAATAGGGGGAACTTTTTGGAGATGATGAGTTGGTATAGGAAGAAGGATCCTATTGCTAGGACTTTGCTTGATAGTGCGGGTGGGAACCATTTGATGACTTCACATGAGATACAATTTCAATTGTGCCAAGCTTGCGCGGAAGAGACCACCAAATCCATTATTGCTGATATCGGAGATAGGAATTTTTCTTTACTTGTTGATGAGTCCAGAGATGCATCCATAAAAGAACAAATGGCTATGGTTTTAAGGTGACTAACTTTGTATTTGTTATATTAATTGTTGTTTTCTTCATCACTAATAGTAACACCTAATTGTTTGTTTGCCTATTTGTCTCATGTAGGTATGTTAACAGTCATGGGTATACGATTGAGAGATTTATTGAGATAAAGCATGTTGCTGACACAAGGGCAACTTCTCTAAAGGCAGTTTGGATGGTATGTTTCTTGAGCATGGCTTGTCTATGTCTAAATTGAGAGGGCAAGGGTATGATGGAGCTTCTAACATGAGAGGCAATTTTGTGGGTTGCAAAAGTTAATACAAGATGAAAATCCTTATGCATTTTATAGCCATTGCTTTGCCCATCAGTTGCAGTTAGTGGTTGTTGCTGTGGCCAAGTGTTGTTCTTCTGTAACGGATTTCTTTAACCACATGACTTTGATTGTCAACACTGTCAATGCTTCTTGTAAGAGACATGATGAACTAGCCCAACAACAACATGAAAATATTGTAAGCCAATTGGAGCCGGGGGAGATTTTTTTCAGGAAGAGGGAAAATCAAGCGACCAATCTTGTTCGACCCGGGGATACACGGTGGGGCACACATCATATAACTTTGTGTCGATTTATAACTATGTGGAAATCAGTTTTGCAAGTGTTAGAGAACATTCATGATGATGCAGAAAATTTAACACAAAGAAGCACAGCAGGTGGCTTGATTTCTCAGATGGAAACCTTTGAATTTGTTTTCATGTTGCATCTTATGATCAATCTATTGGGCAAAACTAATGAGTTGTCACAATGTTTGCAAAGGAAAGATCAAAACATTGTTCTTGCAGTGAGTTTGATTGGTGTCACATTGCAGAAACTTCAAGATATAAGGGAAAATGGTTGGGATTAACTCTTGGAAGAGATGAATGACTTTTGTGTTAAACATAACATTATATTGCCTAACATGGATGATACAATTCCTGCTCGAGGTCGTTCAAGGGGGCGTGGTGGTCAAATGGTAACTTACTATCATCGCTTCATATATGAATTGTTCAATGTTGTGCATGACCAATTTATTACTGAGTTAAATAACCGCTTTGCTGAGAGATCTACTCAACTGTTAAGATGCATTGCATGTCTTGATCCAAGGAACTCTTTTGCTAATTTTGATGAAGACAACTTGTTGAACTTGCTAAGTTGTATGCTGATGACTTCTCCACATATGAGATTTCTTTTGTCCTCAGAAACCAGCTTGGAACATTCATCGCTGATGTGAGAGCTAATCCAGATTTTGTGAGTTGTAATGACCTTGGTAATCTTGTTGTGAAGATGGTTCAGACTGGTAGACACATTGTTTTTCCTTTGGTATATCGCCTCATTGAGTTGGCATTGATTTTGCCTGTTGCAACCGCATCAGTGGAAAGAGCTTTCTCAGCAATGAGTATTATCAAGACTGAGTTGAGGAATAGGATGAGTGATGATTGGCTGAATTATAGGATGGTGTGCTATATTGAGCGAGATGTATTTGCAACTATTGATGATGATGATATTGTGTATCGCTTTCAATCATATAGGTCTCGCAAAGGGCTCTTACCTCATCGAAGTGCTACGTTTTTAAATATGTATCAATGGTAATTGTTTCACTTGATGTTTATGCCTTCTCATATGATATTTTGCTTTTTATGCCGTGAAGGTGTTGACTCTTCTTCCACTATTGATGAGGTTATGCGAGGCATTGATGAAGCAAATCATTGATTTGGTACTTTTTTTTTACCATGTACTGTTCTTTCAAGTTTTTATCTATTTTGTTGTATTGTTAAGCATTGAGTTTAAATTATAAATTTTTAATGCAACCGAGGGGTATCCTATGGGCGTTAAGATTTTCCCTCGCGGCGAATTTTTTTTGGGCCCGGGGCTTGGTCCAATCCTGGCTCCGCCACTGATCCGGCAGGTGCGCCACCGGCCGCCTTGAGCCAGGCGTCTTCGTCTCCATCGCTCGGCTTCACGTCATCCCTAGCGCGTGGACTGCAACGTCGGCCATCGCCTCCTCTCTGTTCGTGCCGTCAGGGATGAGGTATGCAACCACCGGAGCCACTCGCCGCCGTCCCTCCTGATCCTCTCCAGCTCGCACCTCCGGTGAACGTCCGCCCGGCCGCATCTTCCTCTCCTCCGCTTCTTCCTCGTCCCACATCTCAATCTGTCTCTGTCGGGATGCAGCGCGCGGGCGACGAGGTGGAGCCATAGTTGCTGCAGTTGCCGGAGACAAGGTTATAGGTGACCACGAGATCTCGATCGGGTGGCTCCCGATGCGTTAGATAGTTTTTGCAATCCGCCACACGGTTGCCAAATACATATTTCGTACTCCCTCCGTTCCTTGATATAAGGTGTATTGATTTTTGAGAAAACCCCCCCGAAATATAAGGTGTATTGTGTTGCACCACTCGTTTGGATATTTTTTTAGGATTTGATTACATTTCCTTATATTAGGTAAGCTCCTCTATTTACTCGTGCCAATTAGTCAGGTGTAATCTCGCCCAAAACTTGTGAAATTTTCTCTCCATGTGGGTTTTTTAATTTTCGTGTCAAAAACTATACACCCTATATTCAGGAACGAAGGAAGTATTATTATTCATGAAAGCGTTACAGATCGACTTGGTAGTCAAACATTGCGGTACCCTCGAATTACATTATTATCACACCATGTGCGAGATGAACGTCCGGAAAGGCAAGAACATTATTTCATGCATATACTACTATTAATTATTCGCTCGAATGCAAATCAGAAGACGAGGCCGGTCAGGGGCCCGACCGGCTACTGGTCTGCAGCTGCAGCTCAGTATCCCATGGCGGCGCTGGCCATCTCAAATGCTTCGGCGTAGGACACCGAGGACGCGGCCTGCTTTAGCATCCACTTCTTGAAGGGGTGGAAGAGGATCTCGTCGGAGCAGGTGAACTTCTGCGGTTTCGGGCACTCGATGAGCGTTTCGGCGTCCCCGGCCACGCAGATGAAGATCTGATACAGCTGGAACTTATCGAACGGCCCTTTGCTGCACTGGATCACCGGCGTCACGCCGGTGCCCGCCTGGATAACCTTCTTGATCTTCTCCAAGCTGTACAGGCCAAAGTCCGGCTTGATCCCTGCAATGACAATACTTACTCCCCCCGCAAAAAAAAAAAAAAATACTTACTCAATGGTGATGGTTTCCTTTCCAAGAAAACGGCAGTCATGAGCCATGGATGCATGCATGCGTCACCTTTGGAAACGAGGCGAGAGAGGGGGTTGATCTTGCTACGGAGGGCGATGGCGGCTTGGAAGTAGGCCTTGTCGTCAAGGCCGGAGCAGACGCCGGACGTCTTCCAGGCGCTCTTCCAGCTGCTCTGGCCGTTGTTGCTGGGGCACTTGATGTTGCTCCAGAACTGCCTCAGACCGCTGATTTCCAGAATCTGCGGTAAACGCAAAACATTGCATGCATCACAGTGGTAAGAATCCGTAAAGCGCTGGACTGGAAACTAGTTACCTCGCCGGAGTTGAGAGGAGTGCCGCTGCAGCTGGTCTCGGGGGCGTCGGTCGTCGCGTTGAAGACGGTAAAGCCCGATACGTAGAAGTCGGCCGCCGGCACGACGGGGCTCTTGGGCATGCAGCATCCGCCGGTGGTCTGCGCGCAGTATGCTCCCGGCCACTGTGTCCATGGATTATTACGTCGCGTGTGAGTCATGTTTTAGAAGCATTATTATTCTGGATGATGGGAGCTTTTCAATGGTGAAATACTCAGGTGGTCCATAAAACCACGTGCATGATAATCTCGCATGTCCACATATCCGTCAGGATGGTTGGTGTCACACATACTACACGTCCTAGGTGAGGCATATGCACGTACAGTGAACAACTGAATGGTAACTATCATGTGTAGAAATTTTGAATGATGCAATAAAAACAAATAAAATACGGACAATTCGCCACTATGTTATCATGATTTGCACGTCCATACCATCAAACCAATCTGGTAGTAGATACTACCAGAATCAGAAACGGCAATGGCAGGGGAAGCTATCAGCATGCCAAGAAGGCACAGCAGTGCTGTCCTGAAAGCCATACCGAAACCTTGCTTGATTTCTGTCTACTAACAAACTTTGCTCGCTAGTGCGCTTATTTGGACACCGAGAAATGCCTTGTTGAGGAGTGACTACGGGGTGCAAGGGTATTTATAGGACGTTGGGCAGGCCTACCGTCCCCCCACATTTCATATTTTTTGTGGTGCATATATTGTGCCCCATTCTCGTCCACACGTCTAAACGATAAGATCTCTTAGTACTCCCTAACCCCCCCCCCCCCCCCCCCCCCCAAAAAAAAGGTATACACTTTAATATGGTATTGAACTAGATTTACACAATAGTTCCTGATGCGGAGGCATCACCCCTGTAACTCCGTTACCCAGGTAATGGACTCCAACATGCATATCCTTTGGGGGGGGGGGGGGAATAATCATCATTTTGCCTTTATTGATTTTTGAAGGCAATTTTGAAAGTGCCAATATAATGATGTCAGGAAAGATAATGTTAGGTAGTTTGTAGGAGTGCCTTAAATAATCCACCAATGCATTTCCAAAATTGCCTGAAAAAATACATTAACGCACTTTTTCAGATTGCCTTAAAAGCTTACAGCATGGCATTTCCGTTATTGCCTTAAAAGATAACAGTAAGGCAGTTTTCAATATTGCCTTAAAAGGTAACAGTAAGGCAGTTCACAATATTGCCTCAAAAAAATAGTTTAGCGCACTTTTTCAGATCGCCTTAAAAGATTAAGGCAAGACATTTCCATTACCTTGATTTACAATAATACTGATAACAATAGTTTTTTTACAAAAATGCTGTCAGAGCAGCTTTTTCATTGAAAATGTGTCTATGGGGGGGGGGGGGGGGGTAATACAGAGAAATTACAAGCGCATAAAAAATGGGCCAGAGCGACATCTTGAACCTGAAGTTCCTCTTGCTCTGCTTCCAGCAGATGTCTGGCCTCAAGATTAACTTCGATAAGAGCTCGGTGATGGTTCTGGGATACTCCGACGCCGAGCGTCGGAGTATCGCGGACCAGCTCAATTGCCCCGCTCGGGAGTTTCCCCACAACCTATCTGGGGATTCCCATTAGTGACTCTAGGCTCACGGTGGCCGAGCTTCGGCCCACGGTAGGCAAGCTCCAGCACCGCGTGGAGCCATGGCAAGGAAGGTGGCTTTCCAAAGCCGCCCGAGCGGTGCTGATCAACTCGTCCCTATCCAGCCTGCTCCTATTCATAATGAGCTTTTACGGCCTGCCCGAGACTCTGCACCATGAGATTGCAAGGGTTCAGGGTCGCTTTTACTGGGCTGGTGACGGAGACAAGCAGAAATACCACATGGTTCGATGGTCTGAAATTTGTAAACCGCGTGACCAGGGCGGGCTTGGGATAATGTGTTCCAAGCGGATGAACATTGCCCTCCTAACTCGATGGCTTTGGCGGATTGCGAACGGCGAGGGTGGCCTGTGGCTCCGCATCATTCAGCGGAAATACCTACGAGGCCAACCCCTCGCCTTTTGCCAGCGGTCAGGTGGCTCCCAGTTCTGGCAATCTATCATACAGCTGCTTCCGGTCCTACGCATTGGATCCTCGATTACGGTAGGATCTGGTACTGCCACGCTGTTTTGGTTTGATCGCTGGGCTGGAGATGCCCCCTTCGCGGCTCGTTTTCCTGACCTGTTCTCCATCGCGGTAGACCCGCGCATATCGGTGGCGACGGCCCTTATTGACTTAGGGCGTCTCGCATTCCGGCGTCAGTTCGGTCCGGCAGAGACTGCGGCTTGGGATGACCTGATCGCATGCATTGCGCTTCACGAACCTGTGCTTGAGAATGGTGAGGATCGCACTCGATGGCGTCTAGAGCCATCTGGGCTTTTCTCCACCACGTCGCTCTACAAGGCGATAGCCCCCACTCCGAGTCCTGCGGCGCTTACCGTCATCTCGGAGAAACGGCTCCCTTTGAAAATTAAGATATTCCTATGGCAATGGATTCGTGGCCGCCTTCCATCTGGGGTGGAAGTCCTGAAGCGCAACGGCCCCGGCGACCAATGTTGCCCGCTCTGCGGACCGGAAGAGGATTCGAACCATATTTTCTTCACCTGCCTGTCCGCGCAGTTCCTCTGGAGCTGTTTCCGCGAGACGGTTGGGGGCAGCTGGGACCATAACAACTTCCCCGACCTTTTCGCCGAACTCCAGGCACTGCCACCGCCGTCCCGCCACATTACTTGGCTGACCATCGGCGTGCTTGCATGGACGCTGTGGACTATTAGGAATAAACTTGTGATTCAGCGTATTCCTCTTCGGCGCGCTACTGATGCTTTGTTCAAATGGTCTGGTTACTTGCAGCTTTGGCGGCCGCTTAGCCGCCCCAGGGAGAAAGACGCCATCACCTCCATCATCACCCAGCTTCGCGCGATGGCTCTCCGTATGGCGCCGCAGCTTCCCCCACCACCACCTGAGCCAGATTAGTTATTCTCCGTCTTTGACGCCGCCGTCGTGAGTTGTGTGTGCCACGTTTGTGGTGTTTGGGCTTGTTGTGCTGTGCCCACAGAAGACTTTGTGTTGTTTGTGTTGGACCTTGTTGAGGTGGCGTTGTGTGTCTGTGTGTGTGCTGGTTGATACCTTGTTGAATGCTTGGTGGTTGCTTTATTTATAAAGCGGGGCGAAAGCCTTTTTCGGTAAAAAAAAATGGGCCAATCAGCATTCACTACCGCTAGCACTATCCCTTAGTCAGGCTCTCTTGGTCTAAACAGCAATAAGCTTGCCCTGCGACGAATGGCGGCGTGCCAAATTCTTGCTCCGTCGATCATCCTTGCCAGCACCGGTGATACAGTGGATGGTTGTTGTTTGAAAATTCTGGCATTGCGCTCATTCCATGTGGTCCACCATACTAGCTGAACAAGGGAACTCCATTGTTTTAGCTCCGCTCCGGTGATCATGGTGGTGGTCTGTTCCGCCCATTGTGTGACAGATGTGGTGGTTGGAGACGGTGCTAGGTCCAGCCGCAAGTTGCAATAGCGCAGGATCGCCTGCCAAATTTGGATCGAGAAGGGGCATGTTGCCAGCAAGTGACGCACATCTTCCCTGGGTCCATTGCAGAAGGCGCAAGCCGCGTCATGCGGCCACCCCTTTTTCGCAAGCACATCAGCAGTGTTGCATCTGCCAAGCATGGCTAGCCAGGCAAAGATCTTGCATTTACCCGGGGCATCAGATTTCCATATGAAGTCACTAAAACCGGCTTTGATGCAGCCTTCAAATTGCATTAGGTAGGCCGATTTGGATGAATATTCGCCATTGGCCATCCATTTCCAGCTCACCTGGCCAGGCTGATCACGGAGGACAGTATTGTTAATGGTTGTCCACAAGGCTGTGAATTCTATTGTTGCTTGTGCAGACAGGTTACGTCTTAGGTGTCTGATCCATCTTCCATCGCCAATGGCCCGCGCCACTGTGAGATTTTTCCGTGTGCAGTGCCTGAAGAGCGCGGGGTAAGCATGTTGCAAATTAACTCCGTGATGCCAAGGCTCCTTCCAAAATAAAATCGGCTCTCCTTTGCCAAGATGGAAAACAACATAGGCATTGAAGAGGGTTGTTGCTTTGGGGTCAATGGGGAGTTCGAGCCCTTGCCATGGCTTGTGTTGATCGTTCCGTGATTGCCATAGCCATCTCATTATGAGAGCCATACTTTGGGCCGCTAGGTTGGTAATTCCCAGGCCCCCAAATTTCTTTGGCCTGCATACCAGCTTCCAGTTGACAAGACACTTCCCTCCAGCTGCCACTTCGCTGCCTTCCCACAGAAAACCACGGCGAACCTTGTCGATCAATTTTGCCAACCATGCCGGCAGATGAAGAGCTATCATTTGGAACACTGGCATCGCCGATAGGACGCTCCTGACTAAGTCCAACCGCCCATCAAGGGAAAGCAACGCTAGTTTCCATCCTTTCATCCTCCCCACGATTTGGTCGCAGATCGGCTGCATATCCCCTCTTTTCAGTTTGGAGACTGATAGAGGCATGCCAAGATATTTGCATGGGAAATCTTTAATTTGGCAGCGTCTTGTATGAGGTCTGTAAGGGCCATCCCGTCGTAGCAAATAGGGGTGACTGAAGATTTTGCCAGGTTAGTGTGCAGCCCCGTGGCCTCTCCAAAAAGCCGGAGCAGTTGCATAACCAGGAGCACCTCTCTTCTGGACGGCTTGATGAATGTAATCGCGTCATCAGCATACAGTGAAGTTCTGAAAGGTGTGTTTTGCCGCCCGATCGGTCCCAGGATCCCCATGCTCACAGCTTTCTCAAACATCGCAGCTAGGCAGTCCGTCACAAGAACGAACAGGAGCAGGGAGAGAGGATCTCCCTGCCTTAGGCCCCTTTGCAGGCTGATCTTCTCCGATAGCTCTCCATTTACCAAGACTTTAGTGGATGCCGAGCCGAGAAAGGCAGCAAGGCAATTTGTGAATTTTCTTCCAAAGCCCCTCGCCACGAGTAACTCGATTAGGAACTCCCAAGAGACCGTATCAAATGCTCGCTGAATATCTATTTTGAGCACTAGAGCTGGTGTTTTGGATCTGCGAAAAACCTTTGCCATGCCGTTGACGTAACAAAAATTGTCTTGAATGGCTCGACCTTTGATGAAGGCGTTCTGACATGGTCTGATCAGGTCTTTCATTCTTAGCTGCAGGCGTGTTGCAAGAATTTTGGTCACCAATTTGGCGAAGCTACACACTAGGCTGATGGGCCTGAAGTCTTTGGCGTGATGGCCTCTGCAGTTTTGGGCAGCAGTAATAGTTGCTTGATTGAGACGATGAAGGTTGGTCGTGGAGTCTGCTTGTACTGCCCTAACAGTTGTGATGAGGTCGGTCTTGATAATGGGCCAACATCGTTGGTAAAAGAGGCATGTGTTCTTTGATATTGGCGAGGATCTCTTCTTTAGTGAATGGTGCATCCATTTACCGAAAAAGGCTTTCGCCCCGCTTTATATATAAAGCAAACCGCCAAGAGCACACATACACGGACTAGTTCAGAACACACACACCCAAGTCACATAATGAGAAGTACAAAGGTTCTGCTGAGGGCACAGCTCAACAAGCCCAAAATAAACAAAAAGGACGCGGCCGAGGCAAGGCATCTAATCCGGCTCCAGGGGTGGCGGAGGGGGCGGCGGCGACAGACGGACGGCCATCGAACGAAGGTCGGCGATGAAGGCAGTGATGGCGTCCCGGTCCTGAGGGCGGCTAAGCGGCCACCAAAGCTGCAAGTAACCAGACAGTTTGAAGAGAGCGTCAGTAGCCCGTCGAAGAGGAATACGCTGGATCACAAGCTTATTGCGAATCGTCCAAAGAGTCCACGCTAGAACCCTGATCTCGAGCCACCTAATGTGGTGAGAGGGGGGAGGGGAGTTCTGGAGTTCGGCGAAGAGGTCGGGGAAGTTGGTGTGACACCAATCACCTACCACAGCCTCCCTAAAGCAGCTCCACATGAATTGAGCTGAGACACAGGAGAAGAAGATGTGATTCGAATCTTCGGGGGTACCACACAGGGGGCAGAGGCCGGACCCAGGGCCATTGCGTTTGCGGACCTCCACCCCAGACGGAATCCTACCGCGGATCCATTGCCACATGAATATTCGAATTTTCAGTGGCAAGCGGATGGACCAAACCGCCAGGAGGGGGAGGGCGGAGGAGGGTGCAATGGCCGAGTATAAGGACTTGGTGGAGAATTGGCCCGAAGGCTCAAGACGCCACCGAACCTCGTCCGGGGCCACATCCACCGCCGGCTCGTGGAGAGCGACGCAATCTAGCAGCTCAAGCCACGCGGTGGCTTCCGGGGGCCCAAATGGCCTCCGGAAGGCGAGGCGCCCTAAGTCAATAAGGGCCCTCTCAACGGAGATTAAGGGAGCAACAGCAATGGAGAATAGGACGAGGAAACGGGCCGCAAAGGGGGAGTCTCCCGCCGAACGGTCGAACCAGAACAGCCTCGCTGTGCCCGATCCAACCGAGATGGAGGTTCCAATGCGAAGGACGGTAAGAAGTTGGACAACCGATTGCCAAAACTGGGAGTCGCCGGATCTTTGACAAAAGGCGAGGGGCTGTCCGCACAGGTACTTGCTCCGGATAATGTCAAGCCAGAGACCACCGTGCCCTTGCGAAATGCGCTAGAGCCAGCGGGTGAGGAGGGTGATGTTCATGCGTTTAGAGCACATGATACCGAGGCCTCCCTGTTCTCGGGGCTTGCAGATGTCCGACCAGCTAACCATGTGGTATTTCTGCTTATTGTTGTCACCCGCCCGGAAGAAGCGAGATTGAATTTTGGCGATCTCATGGTGAAGGGTCTCATGGAGGCTATAGAAGCTCATAAAAAACAGGAGGAGGCTAGTGAGGGAGGAATTAATGAGGATCGTCCGAGCCGCCTTTGACAGCCATCGGCCTTGCCAAGGCTCCATGCGCATTTGTAACTTGGCAACTGTGGGGCGCAAGTCCGCGACAGTGAGCCGAGAGTCACTGATGGGGGTTCCCAAGTATGTCGTGGGGAAGGAGCCGAGGCGGAAATTGAGGCGGTTGGCGATGTCAAGGGCTTCAGTCAGAGAGTAGCCCATAACCATCACATCACTCTTGTCGAAGTTGATCTTGAGGCCAGACATTTGTTGGAAGCAAAGAAGGAACTTGAGGTTAGCGATGTCCGTGTCCGAGCCCTCGACCATGATGATGGTGTCGTCGGCGTACTAGAGCATGGAGATCCCGGAGCCGCCTGCCAGATAAGGGGTAATCCCACGAATATGGCCAGCGGCTTTGGCCTTATCTAGGATGGCGGCGAGCGCGTCCACCACCATGTTGAACAGGAAAGGGCAGAAAGGATCGCCTTGTCTAACCCCACAGAGGGTGGGGAAGTAAGGACCAATCTCCCCATTGATGTTCACGGCAGTGCGTCCGCAGGACACAATCTGCATCACCCGGGTGATCCAACGATCATCGAAGCCCTTCCGGAGCAAAACTTCCCGAAGGAAGGACCAACTAACAGTGTCGTAGGCCTTGTGAAAGTCTATTTTCAGGAAGACCGCCTTGAGGTGTTTAGACCGAACCTCATGGAGGACTTCATGGAGAACTAATACCCCATACAAGATATACCGCCCTTTCACGAAGGCGGACTGGTTGGGGTGGGTAATGAGGTCCGCTAGTAGGGTCACCTGAAAGTGCAACTATCCCTGAGTGGTTTTGGTAATTCCTAACAACATATAGCTCATTGAGCTAACATTATTCCAAGATTAATATTTCAGGAAAAGCTCAATGAATGGCATGGCATGGATGAGGAAAGTGGATCCCTCAAAATTCTAAGGACAAAAAGTTTGGCTCAAGCTTGAAGCTCAAGACTCTACATTTTATATTTTAGTGATCCAAGATCACATTGAGTCTATAGGAAAAGCCAATACTTTCAAGGAGGGATGAGGTGTTGCTTAATGGCTTGCTTGCTCAAAGTGCTTAGTGATATGCTCCAAAACCCTCAACTACCTTCCCACATTCACATATGACCTAAACCAAAAGTCAAACTCGGCCCCACAGATTCTTTCTATCCGGCGCCACCGAGTTTCAGATGTCATAGCCACTGCCACAAACCCTAGGCAAATCGGTCTCACCGAGATGGGATTGTAATCTCTCTGTTTCCCTTCGTAACATTTCGGTCTTACCGAGATGAGCGATCGGTCCCACCGAGATTGCAATGTAAACTCTCTGTTTCCCTTTTGTAACATTTCGGTCTCACCAAGATGAGCGAATCGGTCTCACCGAGTTTACCTGACCAACTCTCTAGTTAGCTTATTACCAAAATTAGTCCCACCGAGTTTGTGTAAACAGTCACACTGAGATTACATTATGACCTAACCCTAACCATATCGGTCCTACCGAGTTGCATCTCAGTCCCACCGAAAATCCTAACGGTCACTAGGTTTGCTGAATCGGTCCAACCGAGTTTAACCATTCGGTCCCACCAAGTTTGGCAAATTGTGTGTAACAGTTAGATTTTGTGTGGAGGCTATATATACCCCTCCACCCACTCTTCATTCGTGGAGAGAGCCATCAGAACATACCTACACTTCCAATACACATTTTCTGAGAGAGAACCACCTACACTTGTGTTGAGGTCAAGATATTCCATTCCTACCATATGAATCTTGATCTCTAGCCTTCCCCAAGTTGCTTTCCACTCAAACCTTTTTTCCACCAAATCCAAATTCTGTGAGAGAGAGAGTTGAGTGTTGGGGAGACTATCATTTGAAGCACAAGAGCAAGGAGTTCATCATCAACACACCATTTGTTACTTCTTGGAGAGTGGTGTCTCCTAGATTGGCTAGGTGTCACTTGGGAGCCTCCGACAAGATTGTGGAGTTGAACCAAGGAGTTTGTACGGGCAAGGAGATCGCCTAGTTCATGAAGATCTACCGCTAGTGAGGCAAGTCCTTCGTGGGCGACGGCCGTGATGGAATAGACAAGGTTGCTTCTTCGTGGACCCTTCATGGGTGGAGCCCTCCGTGGACTCGCGCAACCGTTGCCCTCCGTGGGTTGAAGTCCCCATCAACGTGGTTGTATGATAGCACCACCTATCGGAACCACGACAAAAACATCCGTGTCTCCAATTGCATTTGAATCCTCCAAACCCTTCCCTTTACATTCTTGCAAGTTGCATGCTTTACTTTCCGCTGCTCATATACTCTTTTGCATGCTTGCTTGAATTGTGTGGAGATTGCTTGACTTGTGCTAAGATAGCTAAAATCTGCCAAGAACTAAAATTGGGAAAAGGCTAGATTTTTATTTGGTCATGTCGTCTAATCACCCCCCCTCTAGACATACTTTCGATCCTACAAGTGGTATCAGAGCTTTAGTCTTCATTTGCTTTGATTTCCATAGCTTTTGGTGGTCATAACCTTGGTTTCACAACCTAGGAGAGTATGGCGTCTAGCGAGGGAAATTATCACCGTAGAGGTCCTTACTTTGACGGTACTAATTTTGCTAGTTGGAAGCATAAGATGAAAATGCATATTCTTGGACATAACCCCACCGTTTGGGCTATTGTGTGTATTGGCTTGCAAGGTGATTCTTTGATGGGAAAGAACCGAACCGTGAAGCTACCGCGGAAGAGTTGAAGATGCTGCAATACAACGCTCAAGCTTGTGATATCCTCTTCAACAGATTGTGCCCCGAAGAATTCAACAAAATCAGCCGTCTTGAGAATGCAAAGGAAATTTGGGATACTTTGATTGATATGCACGAAGGTACCGACTCCGTCAAGGAATCCAAATTGGATGTGCTTCAAAGTCAACTTGACAAGTTCAAAATGAAGGATGGTGAAGGTGTCGCTGAAATGTACTCTAGGCTTGCTCTTATCACAAATGAGATTGCCGGCTTAGGGAGTGAAGAGATGACCGATAGATTCATCATCAAGAAGATCCTAAGAGCCTTGGATGGAAAATATGATACCGTGTGCACATTGATCCAAATGATGCCAAATTACAAAGATCTCAAACCAACGGAAGTCATCGGAAGAATTGTTGCTCATGAGATGTCACTCAAGGATAAAGAGAAACTTCACAACAAATCAAGTGGTGCTTACAAAGCCTCATGTGAAGCCCCCACATCATCGAGTGAGAAACAAACCTTCAATGAAGAATTGAGCTTAATGGTGAAGAACTTCAACAAGTTTTACAAGAGTAGAAGCAAAGAGAGAAGCTCCAAGTCAAGGTCCTACAATGACAAAAGATCTTCTAGTCGAGAGCGAAACTGCTACAATTGTAGAAGGCCCGGACACTATTCCAATGAGTGTACGACCCCCTACAAGAGAAGAGAAGATTCTCCCAAGAGAAGAAGTAGAAGAGAAGAATCACCATCTAGAGAAAGGAGTAGAGATGATCGTTATGAACGAAGACCCTCACGAAGAAGTAAGGATTCGGAAAGAAAGGACAAGTCATCAAGGAGCTACACAAAACAAAGACATCAAGCTCATGTTGGTGAATGGGTATCCGGCTCCGACTCCGACAACCACTTCGAGAGAAGCTATCACTCCGACTCCGAATATACTCAAGATGAAGGTGTTGCCGGTCTAGCACTTGTGACAACCAACTCCTACGACATATTTGACTCACCAAATGAAGGAGTTGGAACATGCTTCATGGCTAAAGGCGCAAAGGTATCACACCCCGAGTATGTTGATTTCAATAGTGATGAAGATGACTTGTTAGGTGATGATGATTTACTTATTGACAACTCTAGTGATGAATACTATGATGAAACATCAATTAATCATGCTAATCAAGATAAAACGAATGACAATGATAAGGAGAAGATTGAGTCTCTAACTAAAGAACTAAACACTCTTAAGTTAGCTCATGAAACTATCTTAGGAGATCATTGAGAACTTTTAAGGACTCATGAGAAATTACGCTTTGAAAAGCTCAACCTTGAGCAAGAGCATGAATTCTTAAAAGCAATCAATGATGATCTTCGTAAGAAAAGTTCTTCTTACATTGCCAAGTGTTTACTCTTATCCACTTACATGCCTCAAGTCAAGTCTAGTAATAAGAACAAGAAAGATTCTTCCTCTAGTAGTAACAATAATCATGCTAAATCCAATATTGTTGCTCCTAGTAGTTCTCTTGATTCCACTAATGATTCTCTTAGCCAAGTTACACTTGAGCAAGAAAATAGCTTATTGAAGGGAATTATAGAGAAAGGTGTTTACAAGAGCCTTGCCGGAAGTAAGCAATTCGAGGAAATTGTACGCAAGCAAGGAAGGCACCGGAAGAATCAAGGTGTTGGTTTTGAACGAAAGTTCAATGCCAATGGAGTTGAGTGGGAAGAAGATCAATACCCCAAGACGAAGTTTGTTCCTCAACAAGAGAAATATGATCCTACTTCTTTCAAAGGGACACAAGCTCAAGATGATCTTCCACCACAAGACCACAAAGGAAAAGGCAAGGACAAGCTTCAAGAGGAAATTGATGCATTTGAAGAAGCTCCTAAGGCCTTGGTCAAGTGGGTTCCCAAGACTATATCAAGTTCCACTTCATCAAGTACAACTACAACTCCGAGGATTCCCATCAAGATGGTGTGGATCCCGAAGAAGAAGAACTAGAGAGTTCTTGAGGGTGACTCCGCCAAAATACTTCACTCTTATCATCTTCACAAGAACGAGTGCAATCAACTTCCACATCTTGCACTAGTTCAAGGAGTCACAAACCCTCTTGTTGGTAAGACAAGGGACAAGGTAACCTAAAAGCTTTCATAGACATCATCTTGTGTGTGCATTACTCCATATCTATGGATATTCTTGTTTGTTCCTTGTGGGACTAACCCGTGTAGGTATTGAAAGTGCAACTCACTCCAATGGATAGCTCCAAATGATCTACATCAACATTGAGCATCCACATCTTCAACATCTACATGAAGTCATCATCGACAAAACCCAAGGTTAGTTCATCCCTCTTAGGGGGGATCTCACATCTAGGGGGAGCTTTACTCTAAGAATTGAGCTAAAGCAACTCTAATGGTGTGAACACAACAATGCTTTAGGTAAAAGTGGTAACCCCACTTGTGCTTAAACGATGAGTATGACCTATGATCAAATGTTCTCATTTGACTCCTAAGTCAATATACTCATATATAGATGACCTAGTCATCGCAAATTGTTTGATAGATACTAGAATTGGTTGTGCATGCTTTGCCACATATTTCAATTGCCATTTTATTGTGTGAGCATGTTGATTGCATATTTTACTCATTCGAGGACATCCACTTATTGTTTTGATTGATTGGTTTTCTTTTCTTTTGCCAAGTGGATGGACAAGAATGCCTAATAACCCTCTCTAGCTATCTATGATTTTCTCGTCTCAAACTCTATTCATGCTACATCACAAAATTTGATCAAGTCAGATTCGAACCACTCTGTGTGAGGAGCACTCGGAGTCCCCGATTCGTCATAGACTTAAACTTCCAAAACTTCTTTGTGCGTCTCGGTCTGACCGATTCATCCATTTCGGTCATACCGAGATCACTAAGTCGATCTAGGTTTTCAATCTCGGTGCAACCGATTTGAACCTTTCGGTCACACCGAGTTTCAGTAACTGCTTGCAGTTATGAATCTTGGTGCCACCGAGTTGTTCCACTCGATCACACCGGCAGGGTCGAGCTATATATATCCACAGGCAAAAAAATTGGAAATTTCTCCGAAGTCTTTTTGCCCGCGCTTAGCCTGCTCTGCCTCCAGGGTCTCCGGATCGTTCATCGTCGAACTAGGGTATGAACTTGATCACTGTGCTATCCTCAATCCGATTCCTAGCACACTGTGTTTGCCATGAATCTTGCCACGATTGAAATGATCTTATCCAGTCAAAACACTCCATAGATTAGAGTTGAATTGAAAATTTAGGGTTAGGTTTCCGCCGAAACCATCTCGGACCATCCGAGTTGTGGAAATCGGTACCACCGATTCGGCTCAGGCCATTGCACATAAGATTCTCGGTCCGATCGAGAATTGAAAATCGGTGTGACCGAGTTCAGGACTTTGTGAAACCCTAGCAGTCTCGGTGCTACCGAACTGTGACTCGGTCTGACCGAGTTCACTAGTTTTGGGTCCAACAGCTGCTTCGGTATCACCGAGTTTACAAATCGGTTGATCCGAAATGCTTTCTGAGGAAAACTAAATCTGAGTTTTTGATTCATTCTTTTGCAAAAACCTCTGTATTTTGTGATGCTTATCCACTCTACCTCATCTATAATCTATTCACAGGGTCAGCTGTTAGTGTTTGCATCATGTCTGATCAGAGTGACAGTCAGAACAAGTCAGAGGAGCAAGTTCACATGAGTGAGGGCACTAGTCCCTCTAGCAGCTCATATGATGGAAGCAGGAGCACTTCCAGCAACATGCCCAAAGCTGCCACCAGAACAAGGAAGAAGAAAACTTTAGAGTCTGAGGATGAAGACTATGTGGCCACTGAGGATGATGCCACATCAAAGAAGAAAGTGTTGAAAAAGGAATATGGCTCAGCTGCAGCCACAAAGCCAGGTATGCAGAAGAAGGCACCTGCAAGGAGAATTCCCACTTCCAAACCTAGGAAGGTTGCCACTGGAGAAACCATAAAGTTTACCATTGAGTTAGAAGAGGAAGTTGTTGGCCAAGATAAAAAGAAAAAGAGAGTCAGAACCACTACTGCCAGAGTTCTTGGCAAACCCTCTATGAGGAGAGATTCAGAAGAGGAAGAAGAAGAGGAAGAGGTTGCTGCACCAGCACCTAAGGCCCAGAAGCTTATGGGTGATGCTATCAGGACAGGGGCTGCTTCATCAAAGGCCAAAGAAGCACCCAAAGCTGCCTCCAAGCCCAAGACTGCGCCAAAGAGAAATACTAGAAACATATCTGCTGCTGAGAAGAACAAGGCCCCAGTGCCTGAGACTGTTGCTGAAAAAGGAGATGAAGAGCATGTTCTGAGAAAATTGAAGCCAAAAATTCCAAACCACAATGATGCTTATCCTGTGGCTGAGAACATGAAGATCAGGAGAGACTCAGGACTGAGGAAATGGAGAGAGGCAGATCCATATGCTACCAGAAGAAGAACTGATGTGGATTACAGGTTCCACACCAAGGAACATCAAGATTTCTATGAGACAGTGCTGCTTGACAAGAAACCTATAGTGTGTGACATGAGGTGGGTCGACTGGACCTACATGAAGGAGAATGAGGAACACTATCCTGGTGTGTATGACAGTTTCAAGGCTTGTGGAGTAGATGAGTTTGTGCCTCAAAAGCTCACTAAGTGGAATGATGAACTTATCATGCAATTCTGCTCCACAGCTCACTTCTACCCAGATGGAAGAATTGTCTGGATGTCTGAAGGCACTAGATACTAGTCTACAGTTGCAGAATGGGCTCAGTTGATCAATACTCCAGAAGAGCAAGAAGATGACTTGGATGTCTATGCCAAGAAGAAGAAGGATCACAACTCCATGGCCAGCATGTACAAGGAAATTCCAGATGCAGACCTTGAGACTCACCAGTTTGGGTCAGTGAAACATTTGCTGTCATGACTGCCTACTATCAATTGGATACTAAGGCATACTCTTCTGCCCAAGTCTGGAGATCACAGGATGATCAAAGGCCACTCCATAAATCCGCTACATATATTTGATGTGCCACAAAAGTTCAAGGTTATGAGTCTCATTGTTGAAACTATCAAGAGGACTGCTGCAGACCAAAAGAGAAGTTGTGGGTATGCCCCACAAATCCAGGAGTTGATTAACTCAAAGATGGGTACTGGCACATACTTGTTGGACAAGGAACACTTGGTCATTTATCCATGAACCATCCTCAGTACAAGCACAAGCCAAGAGGGCGAAGGCAAAGGCAGAGAAAGCTGCAAAGATGCCAACCAAGGAGGAGGCATCTCAGTATCTTCTAAAAAGCAAGCAAGATCAGCTTGGCTACTTGATTGCATCCACTCTAAGGATAGAGAAAGGACTGGCCACCCTGACTCGAAACCAGGAGAGCTTGGAAAGAATCATGGAGCAGAAGTTCTATGACATGGATGCGAAGATAACTGAGATCCAGTCTGTTGTGGAGCAACTTCAGGATGACATGCAGGAGAGGAAGGGCAAGACAACAACTGAGGCATTTGCCAGAGTGCCTAGAGCTCAGAGGTCAACTGTAGTACCAGTACCAGTCACTAGAGCCATTCATCTGCACCAGCTACAGCTTCAGTGCCACGAGCTCCAGCACCTACCCCAGCAGCTCCATCTACTTTGACTGAATCCTTCGTTCTTGGAGTTATCCGGACACCACCACCTGAAGACCAAGCTTGAGAGACGTTTTAGTGCTATGCATTTTCTATGAACTTTTTGGTAACTTGTTGCCAAAGGGGGAGAAAAATGTATAGATCATAGGCTTCGAGAGAGAGCGTTGCTTTTTATTCTCTCTTGCTTTGGTGGTTGAACTTTATTTGCTTGTTTGTGATACTTGGATGATCATGTGTGTTTGATCATATGCTACATTAATGCTTGTTGGATCATACTATCATTTTATCCCTATTTGATCATTCACTTTGCTTGGTGATGAGTGCATGTATTTAATTCTTATCATTTTGAGCGCTCCACCAAGATGTATATGACATGGAAGAGTAACCCATGATCCTAACTCATTGTGCATTTGCAGTCCAAAGCAAATCTTAATATATGCACAAATTTAGGGAAAGCTCTTGCTTTTCACACACTTCTCAAAGCGACAATATCTTTCACTCTTATTATCATTTGTCGAAGCTTTGATCTATATGTTGTCATCAATTACCAAAAAAGGGGAGATTGAAAGTGCAACTATCCCTGGGTGGTTTTGGTAATTCCTAACAACATATAGCTCATTGAGCTAACATTATTCCAAGATTAATATTTCAGCAAAAGCTCAATGAATGGCATGGCATGGATGAGGAAAGTGGATCCCTCAAAATTCTAAGGACAAAAGGTTTGGCTCAACCTTGAAGCTCAAGACTCTACATTTTATATTTTAGTGATCCAAGATCACATTGAGTCTATAGGAAAAGCCAATACTATCAAGGAGGGATGAGGTGTTGCTTAATGGCTTGCTTGCTCAAAGTGCTTAGTGATATGCTCCAAAACCCTCAACTACCTTCCCACATCCACATCTGACCTAAACCAAAAGTCAAACTCGGCCCCACCGATTCTTTCTATCCGGCTCCACCGAGTTTCAGATGTCATAGCCACTGCCACAAACCCTAGGCAAATCGGTCTCACCGAGATGGGATTGTAATCTCTCTGTTTCCCTTCGTAACGTTTCGGTCTTACCGAGATGAGCGATCGGTCCCACCGAGATTGCAATGTAAACTCTCTGTTTCCCTTTTGTAACATTTCGGTCTCACCGAGATGAGCGAATCGGTCCCACCGAGTTACCTGACCAACTCTCTGGTTAGCTTATTACCAAAATCGGTCCCACCGAGTTAGTGTAATCGGTCACACCAAGATTACGTTATGCCCTAACCCTAACCATATCGGTCCTACCGAGTTGCATCTCAGTCCCACCGAAAATCCTAATGGTCACTAGGTTTGCTGAATCGGTCCGACCGAGTTTAACCATTCGGTCCCACCGAGTTTGGCAAATTGTGTGTAACGGTTAGATTTTGTGTGGAGGCTATATATACCCCTCCACCCACTCTTCATTCGTGGAGAGAGCCATCAGAACATACCTACACTTCCAATACACATTTTCTGAGAGAGAACCACCTACACTTGTGTTGAGGTCAAGATATTCCATTCCTACCATATGAATCTTGATCTCTAGCCTTCCCCAAGTTGCTTTCCACTCAAATCTTCTTTCCACCAAATTCAAATCCTGTGAGAGAGAGTTGAGTATTGGGGAGACTATCATTTGAAGCACAAGAGCAAGGAGTTCATCATCAACACACCATTTGTTACTTCTTGGAGAGTGGTGTCTCCTAGATTGGCTAGGTGTCACTTGGGAGCCTCCGACAAGATTGTGGAGTTAAACCAAGGAGTTTGTAAGGGCAAGGAGATCGCCTACTTCTTGAAGATCTACCGCTAGTGAAGCAAGTCCTTCGTGGGCGATGACCGTGATGGAATAGACAAGGTTGCTTCTTCGTGGACCCTTCATGGGTGGAGCCCTCCGTGGACTCGCGCAACCGTTACCCTCCGTGGGTTGAAGTCTCCATCAACCTGGATGTACGATAGCACCACCTATCGGAACCACGACAAAAACATCTGTGTCTCCAATTGCATTTGAATCCTCCAAACCCTTCCTTTTACATTCTTGCAAGTTGCATGCTTTACTTTCCGCTGCTCATATACTCTTTTGCATGCTTGCTTGAATTGTGTGGAGATTGCTTGACTTGTGCTAAGATAGCTAAAATCTGCTAAGAACTAAAATTGGGAAAAGGCTAGATTTTTATTTGGTCAAGTAGTCTAATCACCCCCCCCCCCCCTCTAGACATACTTTCGATCCTACATCACCCTATTGGCGTACCCCTTTGCCAGAATCCGGAAGATCACATTGATCACCGTGATCGGGCGGAACTGGAGAATGTCAGAGGCCCCTGCACTTTTGGAATGAGTGAGATGATCCCATAGTTGAGGCGACCGAGGTCAATGGTCCCAACATAGAACTCATCAAAGATGGCCATGATTTCCGGCTTAATCACATTCCAGAAGGTCTGGAAGAATTTCACCGGGGGGCCGTTGTAACGCCCTCGATGCGGCTATATCTCCCACGTGTCGAAGCACGACTTACAGGCATAACCGCATTGAAAGCAATGTCGCAAGTGAGGTAATATTCACACAACCCATGTAATACATAAGGGAAAGAGATACATAGTTGGCTTACAGTCGCCACTTCACACAATACATAAATAAACATTCATCATCCAAATTACACTCAAGGTCCGACTACGGAACCAAAATGAAAGAAGACTACCCCAAATGCTACACAGATCCCCGAATCACCCCAACTGGGCTCCACTACTGATCATCAGGAAAAGACACATAGTAACGGCCACGTTCCTCGTTGAACTCCCACGTGAGCTCGGATGCGTCACCTGCACTGGCATCGTTGGCACCTGCAACTGTTTTGGTAGAATCCGTGAGTCACGGGGACTCAGCAATCTCACACCCGCGAGATCAAGACTATTTAAGCTTAAAGGTAGGGTAGGGTTGTGAGGTGGAACTGCAGCAAGCGACTAGCATATATGGTGGCTACAACGCAAAAGAGAGCGGGAAGAGAAGCAAAGCACGGACGTGAAGCTAGAAGTGATCAAGAAGTGATCCTAGAACAACCTACGTCAAACATAACTCCAACACCGTGTTTACTTCCCGGACGCCGCCGAGAAGAGACCATCACGGTTACACACGCGGTTGATGTATTTTAATTGAGATCAACTTCGGGTTTTCTACAACCGGACATTAACAAATTCCCATCTGCCTCATAACCGCGGGCACGGCTTTCGAAAGATAATACCCTGCAGGGGTGTCCCAACTTAGCCCATTATAAGCTCTCACGGTCAACGAAGGATATTCCTTCTACCGGGAAGACCCGATCAGTCTCGGAATCCCGGACTACAAGACATTTCTATAGTAATAAAACAAGTCCAGCAAAGCCGCCCGATTGTGCCGACAAATCCTGATAGGAGCTGCACATATCTCGGTCTCAGGGCACATCCGGATGAGACATCCTACGAGTAAAACCAAGCCTCAAGTTTCCCCGAGGTGGCCCCGCAGTCTGCTCGTTTCGGACCAGCACCCAGAGGAGCACTGGCCCGGGGGGGCTAAAATAAAGATGACCCTCGGGCTCGCGAAAACCCAAGGGAAAAGGTGTAGGCGGTAGGCAAATGGTAAACCAAGGTTGGGCCTCGCTGGAGGAGTCTTATTCAAAGCGAACTGTCAAGGGGGTCCCATAAATCACCCAACCGTGTAAGGAACGCAAAATCAAGGAACATAACACCGGTACGACGGAAACTAGGGTGGCAAGAGTGGAACAAAACACCAGGCATAAGGCCGAGCCTTCCACCCTTTACCAAGTATATAGATGCATTAATTAAATAAGAGATATTGTGATATCCCCAAAATAACCATGTTCCAACATGGAACAAACTTCAACTTCACCTGCAACTAGCAACGCTATAAGAGGGGCTGAGCAAAGCGGTAACATAGCCAATCAACGGTTTGCTAGGAAAGGATGGTTAGAGGTTTGACATGGAAATATGGGTGGCATGATATAGTAAGTGGTAGGTATCACAGCATAGGCATAGCAAAAGAGCGAGCATCTAGCAAGCAAAGATAGAAGCGATTTCGAGGGTATGGTCATCTTGCCTGCAAGGTTCTCAGAGTTGTCGAAAGCTTGATCTTCGTAAGCGTTCTCAATAGGTTCCTCGTTCACGTACTCGTCTCCCGGCTCTACCCAAGACAAGAACACAAGCAAAGGAACAACTATCAACCATGATGCAATGCGCAAGCAACATGATGCAAAACATGGCATGATATGCGAGATGTGATATGCAATGCATATGCGCGCTCCGGAAGGAAAAAGATGAACAAGGCATAATCTTGGAAAACCAAGTATTCCACTGGAAAGGTGAGATGATTTCGGTTGAAATCGATATAAAGATCACCGGAATCGGATGCACGGTTTGCAAATGACAAGCAAAACAAGAATGACAAGATTCTGCCATTAACAGCATGATGCCACTTAGCAAGCAACAAGAAATTAAGCTACTGCACCCAAACGTATCAGCAAAGCATATGACAGAGATCTACTCAAGATGCTTGACAAAAGATGAACACTGAGATACGGCTAAATCACATCATAACAGGTTCAAACAAGCATGGCAAAAGTGCAAAAGATAACAGGTTCACAGACTTAGTGAAAATACTATCATACCAGAAATTAACATCAGGATGACATGTTTAGAGTAAGGAAACAACATGCTACAGGAACAGTACATAGCAAAATATGGCATGGAATGAATCTACTCAAGGCATTGAACAAAAGTCCCTTACTGACCAATAGCCAAAAAGGACCAGAAAATATAATAACACCCATGTCGAATAAGCAAGTTTCGTTACAGGTTTCAGACTTGGCAGAAAACTGGACATGTCAAAAACAGATAACAAGTAGGCATGTTTACGAGCTCGATGCACTCACTACGGAGCATTACATGATAAACTAAGCATACATTCATTAATAAGACATGGCATAGAAGCTAGACATGGCAAGAATAACATCATAGCATGCAAGGACCAAGTACAACAAGCTTGGCAAAATCGAATAGCATGTACACAATCTGCCAGTAACATTTTATAGCAAAAGTAGAGCTCGATTGACTCAAGCTATGGCACTCCATAATTACAAACAAAGGCATGTATGGGTAGAGCAAATCCATATGCTCAAAACAACCTTACTGATCATGCTCAAAAGAGGCATAGATCTCTCTGAAACAACATGAACACATGGCATAAAAATAACAGCAAGGCTTGACTTAGTGAAATTAATGTCTCTGAAATCAGCAACATTATGATCCCTAGTTTGCATGCTTGTGCTAGTCACCACAAATATCACAAAAATACATGGCATACACCCCTGGAAAGATAGCATGGCATATTTCAAAACACATGTAGGACTCAACTCCATAGGATGCACACATCAATCATGGAAAAAATGACAAAAGTGCATGTTCTGAAACAGATCTGAAACTAACATCACATAGCCCTCTTATAACAGCATTTCGGGCATCAAGATGAGCTCAAATGAAAATGATGCAATGAGATGAAATGATGTACTCATCGAGACGAACAATTTGACATATTACACGCACGGAACGGAGTAGTATGCAGCAAGTTATGATGCGTTGAACATTGCTAAAACAATATGCAGAGAAAAAGACAGAGATATACCCCTCGCGAAACGGATCTAGGGTTTGGCACGCGGAACGAGGTTCGCCGGAGGAGGGCCGCGGGGACGCGGGGAGGCTCGCCGGAGTTCCTAGGCGGCGGATCCGGCGAGGAGGGGTCCGGATCCGGTGGCGGCGAGCTTGGACAGCGAGGGGCGGCGCGGAGGAGTGCGGCGGCGGAGCCCGGCGGCGAGGCGCGCAGGGGAGGCAGCGCGGAGGCGCGCGGGTCGCGGATCCGGGGCGGCGGCGCGCAGGCGGCGGGGCGGCGGAACGAGGCGCGCCGGCGCTGTTGGGGATATTGCTATCTGGGGTAAACCGGCCTGCAGGGTCCGGGTTACCTCCGTCAATGGACCCGAGATGTTAAAGCCCAAGGAGAAATAGAAGGGCCCAAGGCCTATAATCGGTTTAAAGGTTTATGGTGTAAACCGGCCTGGGGTAAACTTGTATTGTAAGTTAGGAATAGAGAGACCGACCCGGGCACGTTTATAAGCCGGAGGTCGGGACTTTGCAGACCGACAGGCGTCACCCGTGTATATAAGGGGACGACCCGACGGCGGTTTGGAGACAGAGAAGAAGAACTCGAGGTTTAGGCGAAGCTTATCGCTCCCTAAGCCCTCGAAACCCATCAATCCCATCACAACTAGACGTAGGCTTTTACCTTCATCGAAGGGGCCGAACTAGTATAAAAACCGTGTCCTTGTGTCCACTTTTAACCCCTTCAAACTAACCCGTTGCGATGGCTCCACGACTAAGTCCTCTCACTAGGACATCTGCCGTGACAAACCCACGACAGTTGGCGCCCACCGTGGGGCTATCGCGAGATGGTTTCAAGTTTTTGGAGGGCCGCTTTGAAGGACTCGAGGGTTACGCTGTGGGACGGATGACCAAGAGCCGCCGCGGAAAACTCTACATCGACAGCACAGGCTGGGGCCCCGACGCCGGCTCGATCGAGTACGGGTACCGGGTCCCCTTTGGCGGCATCCATGTTTTCATCGGCAAGATCGGAGAACCGGGCCCCGAGTTAGGCATCTGCGCCGACCTCGTCGAGACAGCTCAGTGCACGAGATCGACCCTGGCTAAACCGACCAGGAAGCACGCCTTCGTGGGAGTCATCCACGGGGGAAGCTACGAGGAAGGATCCGAATCTGGTGACGAAACCGCCATCTACTCCGGCGATGAAACGTCGACCGGGGAGACCGAATCTCTTTACCAGCTACAAGATGATCGGATTGGGGGCGGCTCCGATGGCAACAGTATTCCGGACCCCTCTGATCTGCCCTATCGGGTTGGGATCTTCATGGCTGGAACACAGGCGGCGCCACGATCATCAACTGCAGCAGCAGCGATCTCCGGATCGGCAGCAGCAACGGCTGCGCGGGCGGGAGGCCCTACGGGTTCACCAGCCCAAGTTTTTCCAGACCTGTTTGACGCACTGACAGCGCTCATGGCGGAAGCCAACCCGGTGGATCAGGAGGTTCATAATGCTGAGATTGCCAAGGTGAGAGAGCAGATCACTCAAGCTAAAGCGGAGCTGGCAGCAGAAGAGATCAGGATGACGGCGGAGCGCGCCGCTTTGGATGCACAGGCTTACAGGCTCATGATGGACCAGAACGCGTCTCAGGAAGTCCTGAAGAGGAAATCCCGATCTCGGTTGCCTGCAGCCCTCGACGCCCGAAATCTCTTCAACACCCCGGGGGTAAACCGTGCGGAGGCGACAGTTGGCGCCCCGGTTCAGCACCGGATAATAAACCTGCCGCGTCACAACACTGGTACACCACAGGCCGTGCCAACACCGTCAGGTCATTATTCCAACCCGATGGATAACCTCGTCGCGGCGGCAGCTCGGCTGGAAGCCATTCCGATCGAAGGCGATTCACCGCAGGACGTAGAAACACGCCGGGTCAAGGAGCTCCTTAGGACCGCGTTGGCCCAACAAGAAGCATATTCACAAAGCCGTGATCGGATTCACTCCACCCCTCGCCCCAGCAGGAGCCATAGTAGGCGTATGGAGGAGCCGGCTGTTTCAAGCAATGCCAGGCGTGAAGCGCTCCGCGGCAACAACCCGGCAGGCGTCGACAATGCTCAGGAGAGTGTGGATCGCACCCGTGCGCGGGAGGCCGGAATAGCAGCGCATCATCAGACTCGTCAGCTTACACCTATCTTCCCAGCGGCTACGGTTGAACCGGGGGTGGTCTCCAGTTCTTTGGGAGTACCGTGCCTTGTTCCCGCTTTACGCAACGTACGCCTGCCCAGAGACTTCAAAGGCCCCCGCAAGGTACCAAACTACACGGCAGATCAGCCTCCGGAGACATGGGTGGAGACCTATGAAATGGCTATGGAGATGCTGGATGTGGATGACACGGCGTGTGCCAATTATTTTACTATGATGTTAGAAGGAACGGCCCGGACTTGGCTAAAGAGCTTACCGCCTAATTCAATTAGTTCATGGGCCCAATTGCGCGCCCGGTTTATCAAGAATTTCAAGGACACGTGTAAACAGCCAATGTCGATAGTTGACCTAGCAGCCTGCGTTCAGCAAGAAGGGGAATCAACTACCCATTGGGTACGGCGGGTATCAGAAGTTTTGCACTCATCAGATCGCATCAACGCAGACACCGCCGTGGTGCTGTTGGAAAGCAACTGTCGGTTTGGCCCTTTGAAGCTAAAGCTGGGCCGGATGAAGCGTGATTGTACAGATATAGGAACGCTCATGACCGCTTTAGTGAAGTATGCGGATTCTGACAGTACCAAGGATCCTGACTCTGGTGATGACAAAGCAGGGAAGGGAAAGAAGAATAGCAACACCAAGGGCCAGCAACATCGGCCGACAGGTAATGGAGGCGGAGGTAAGCGTAAACCGGACGGGAGCATGGACTTGGTGGCCAGCACAAGTGCACAGAATAAAGGCCAGCGGCGTAAGGGGAAACAGCCAAGTTTCCGCGCAAATCCCGGTCCTAATCCGGAGCGTTTGAACTTTTTCTTAAACCAGCCCTGTCCGAAGCACGGAACAAAAGAGGAGCCAGCAACCCATCTTTGGAAGGATTGTTATATCATGAAGGAATTCAAAAGTTCAAACACTTTCCAATATGATCATAGCTCCGGCGGTGGTTCAGGTTCCGGATCAGGATACGGTGGCGGAAATTCCGGTCCAGGGTTCCAGGGTAATCCGGGCGGACAGGACAGCCGAAATAATCAAAGTAATCAAAGTGGTTACGAACAGCAGCAATCAGGTTATCAGAACAACCCGAAACAGTTGAGTGGTGGACAGTATCATGTCTTTACTACAAGCTTGGATAAACGAGATAGAAAGCTTCAGAGGCGGGCAGTCAGTGCTGTTGAACCGGCCACGCCTCACTATCTGCGTTGGTCGGAACAGCCTATCATATGGAGCCGAGAAGATCATCCTCCCAGGGTTTATAATCCGGGTCAGTTAGCACTGGTGGTAGCACCTCAGGTGGGAGGTTATAAGCTTACCAAGGTGCTCATGGACGGAGGGAGCAGCATTAACATCTTGTATTATGAGACCTTCCGTCGCATGGGACTGGTGGATAAGGATCTCAAACCGACCCATACCGTGTTCCACGGGGTGGTGCCTGGCAAGTCTGCATATCCGGTCGGTAAGATAGCCCTTGAAGTGGTCTTTGGCGATAGTCACGATTCCAGATCAGAGACGCTGACGTTCGAAGTGGTTAAAATCCAAAGTCCGTACCACGCTTTGTTCGGAGGGCCAGCCTATGCAAAATTTATGGCACGGCCCTGCTACGTGTATCTGCAACTTAAGATGCCGGGTTACAAGGGCACTATAACGGTTCATGGCAGCCGTCGAATTGCTTTGGAATGCGAGGAAGGAGATGCGACTTATGCAGAATCGGTTTGTGCTACGGAGGAGCTAAAGCAGTACAAAGACAGTGTTGATCCGGAAGATATGACTTCATTAAAAAAGCCAACTACAGACCACGATCCGGCCTTGAAGTTCAAGTCAGCGGCCGAAACTAAGCTGGTTGACTTCGTGCCTGGCGATTCATCCAAGCAGTTCAGCATCAGTGCAAACTTATGTTGAAGCCTTGGGTTTTTATTTAAACCGGACCTTAATTGTCAAGGCAGCCTGATCCGGTTTGCCATCTCGGTTTGGAAATATTGATAAGCTAAGTTGCAATGGAATAAAGCACAAGGGAGTTACCTCAAGTTTCTCCTTCATCATCTTGATCATGCCAGCTTCATAATCCCGACTGGTGTACAGTCGGTTCAGGTACCCAGAATAAAGATCCGGGACGCTTAAAGCGGCGTACGTAGAGGAATCAAGGTCCCATTTGCCCTTTATGGCCGAGATTTCGTCCTTGGCAGTATGCTTGGCTAAAGAAGCAGTGTTCCCCAGTTCAGAGTGACCGGTGCCGGTAATCACAACATCATCATCCTTGGAATCGCTGCTCTGCAGTGGCCCTGTCGGTTTATCAACAGTTCCAGAAGGGGGGATGGATTCCTCAACCCGAACAGGACTGGCAGGCGGATCAGTACGGCTGGCAGGTTCGATAGTCCTTTCTTCAGCACATGTGTCATCTTGCGGAGATAGATAATTCTGAGTATCTTCACGACCCAGAGCGTCAGCACCAGGAGTTTTCTCCGGTTCAGGAGCGGCAGTTCCCTCAGCCGGGTTATCCAGACGAGCCTTCTTGCTCGGTCTAGGTTTAGCCCTGGAAAAAGCCCAAAGATTGAATAAACGGTATAAGATGGATTAAGAGACCCATACAGAGATATGTTATGATCGGTCCAACTTACCCAATGACTGTCTTCAACGGTGGCAGTTGAGTGGCTGAAGATTCACCGGAAGATGAATGGGAAGTGACCTGATAATCGGAGTCAGATGGATTTAGAGGCTGACGAGTTAAACCTGCTTTAGGAGGAAAGCTAGCGCGTAAATCGGAGACCTCTGAGCGGCGTTTCCGAACCGGGCTGTTCGGTAAACCGGCGGAGGTGACTACCTGGCCGCTATGCCGGGTGGTGCGTCGAGCTTCATGTTGCTGGGTCTTCACAAGAAATTTGGGATCCAAGTAAGCAAGAGGGTGAGAAAATTTAATTTTCCGGTTTGCTTGGCGAGGTTTTTTCAAAGGCAAAGGAACGACATCAGAAGAAAGAATAGTTACCTCTGGGCCTTCGGCATGGCTCGCTTCAGCGTCGTCCTGACAAATATCATCATCAATAAGACGTATAAAAAGCAAACCAACTGAATCGAGGTCTACCCCGAGGTCCGGATTACCCACATCATCCTCCTCTAAATCCGGAGTAGAGGAAGCGGTGTTCCTTTTCCTCTGAGCGGGCTTCTTCACCCTCGTCTTGGGTCGGGTTACCTTTTCGGTCGGCTCTTGAAACTTCTTGCTCCAAAATGGATCATCTCCCTGTGTCAGAAAGGACTGGAGTTAGCAATATGTGTATAAGGAGATCATAAACTCTATAACAGACAGAGGGGAAGTGCTTACAGCAGGTGGCTTGTTTGTGGCACAAAATGGAAGCAGGCCGGTTCGGGCGCAAGCATATTCCGGTTCATTCAGCATCTTTTTCACAGCTTCGGTGACTTCGTCTTCCGTTAGCTGAATGTTGCAGTGCCTCAAAGGATCATCAACCTGGCCCGTGTATTGGCACATTAAACCGGAGCGGATGCTAAGGGGCAGGATGCTCCATGAAATCCAGCAGCGGGCAAGGTCTACCCCTGTCAAACCGTTAGCCATGAAGGCTCTGAGCTTGGACAGCTGAGGGGCATACTTACTCCTCTCTTTGGCGGTTAGCCTTTGGGGGAAGGGGTGGGTATTGCTAAGCCTCTCCGGACGGAAGCCGGGCAGTGGATTTTCTTCAGCAGGGGAAGTATCCTTGCAATAGAACCAAGTATGATTCCATTCTTGTGGATGACTATGCAGTTTGGCATGAGGATAAGTCACTTCTTTCCTCTTTTGAATCGTCACACCACCCAGCTCCATATTAGGGCCGTCGGTGAATTCAGTACGTCGGTTCAGATGAAAGCAGTCCCGGAACAGCTCTACAGTAGGTTCCTCCTGGAAGTACGCCTCGCAAAGCACTTGAAAATGGCAGATATTCGTGACTGAGTTTGGACCAACATCTTGTGGGCGCAACTTAAAGTTAGCAAGGACGTCCCGATAAAATTTTGAACCGGGTGGATTAAAACCCCGGGCCAGGTGATCCGCAAACACCACCACTTCTCCATTCTGTGGGGTAGGAGGACATTCGTTTCCTGGAACCCTCCAATGAATGGCATTTTTGCTGTTCAAAGCGCCAGTCAGAACTAAGTTGTTCAGTTGGGTCTCAGTGATGCGAGAGGGAACCCAGTTGCATTCGTACACCTGTTTTGCCATGAGAAAATCTACAAGACAAAGGTGTTCCGGTTTAAGAACGAGTGTGAGTGTAAACCGAAGATGCTCTTATATAGAGTCAGGTTATCTACAATGATATCAACCAGCGGTTCATCAAGGGGACTAATGGATGTGTGGATCGGTTTGTTCGCTTTGCTAAGAGTTAAACCGACCAGATCTAACAGTTGTGAATATGCAAGCAGAAACAGATCCCGTATGGATTCGTTCAAAGCAATGGATCTACAGCTAGGGCGAAAAAGAAGCAAAAATATGAAGTTTGGCTCACAGCAGAACAACGTAAGTTCGGCAAGCAGGAAAAAGAGTGAGATCTAAGGAGATGAGTACAGATTTATGGCGACTGCTGAGAGGGACTACAAGTCACGATACAGGTATCATCATCTGTTCGGAAAAGCGGCTAGGGGGATGAACAAGAAACAGTAACAGGATGACGAACCCTAAAACAGATCTAAAAGCAGAAGAACAGAGGCCTTACCGGGATCCAAACGGATGTGGAAGGTCGCCGCGGTGCTCTGGACCGATCAGGTTGATGCAGCGGCCGGAGTTGATGCGGTGGCTGACGGCGGCGGCGGAGCTCTGAGGTCTGGGTCGCGAGGAAGACGAAGAAGAAGACGAACGGGAGGAAAGGAAGATGGCCTTCAAGTCCTATTTATAAGGCGCGGCGCGCGTGTCAGGCGCGCGAATCCAGGGGCCGGAGATTTCGGGAGCCCAACCGTCGCCCTGATTGTTGCGGATTAGCAAAAGGAGACGATAACTTTGTACTGACGTCACATCGGTTTACCGTAGCAAGGGGAGACGAAGAAACCAGCGGTTCAACAGTTACTGGAAGACATTTGAAGACAGAAATTTTTGTTAAGGATTGACATGAACCTATTCAAATCAATCTGGGGCCTAATGTTGGGGATATTGCTATCTGGGGTAAACCGGCCTGCAGGGTCCGGGTTACCTCCGTCAATGGACCCGAGATGTTAAAGCCCAAGGAGAAATAGAAGGGCCCAAGGCCTATAATCGGTTTAAAGGTTTATGGTGTAAACCGGCCTGGGGTAAACTTGTATTGTAAGTTAGGAATAGAGAGACCGACCCGGGCACGTTTATAAGCCGGAGGTCGGGACTTTGCAGACCGACAGGCGTCACCCGTGTATATAAGGGGACGACCCGACGGCGGTTTGGAGACAGAGAAGAAGAACTCGAGGTTTAGGCGAAGCTTATCGCTCCCTAAGCCCTCGAAACCCATCAATCCCATCACAACAAGACGTAGGCTTTTACCTTCATCGAAGGGGCCGAACTAGTATAAAAACCGTGTCCTTGTGTCCACTTTTAACCCCTTCAAACTAACCCGTTGCGATGGCTCCACGACTAAGTCCTCTCACTAGGACATCTGCCGTGACAAACCCACGACAGGCGCGGCGGCGGCTCGGGCGCCAGGGCGCGCGGGGCGGGATCGGGCAGCTCGGGCTCGGAGGGCCAGATCCGGGTCCCGGCGGGCCGACGCGGAGCGGGGGAGCGGCGGGACAGGTGGCGGCCGGGGGTTGGAGGAGAGCGGCGACGGTGGTGACGTGGCGGCCGCCTATTGGCTGGAGCGATGTGGCGGCGGGCGGTGGACGTGTCCGGCGCAGCGTGGACGCGTCCGGCGGCGCGAGGTGAGCGGGGCTAGGGTTTAGACTGCGAAAATGGACGTGGAGGGCACATATTTATAGCTAGGAGGAGGTAGGAGTGTCCAAATGAGGTGTGGTTTTCGGCCACGCGATCGTGATCGAACGGCGATGGACATGGGGGTGACTTAGATGGGTTATTGGGCTGATTTGAAGGGGTTTTGGGCTGCAACACACACGAGGCCTTCACGGTTACCCGGTTAACCGTTGGAGTATCAAACGACCTCCGAATGACCCGAAACTTGACAGGCGGTCTACCGGTGCTATACCAAGGCCGCTTGACAAACCTCGGTCCATTCCGAGAAAGTTTAATACCCGCTCACGGAAAAAGGTAAAAGAGGACGCCGGGGAACATAGGAGCGCCGGATTGCAAAACGGACAACGGGGAAAATGCTCGGATTCATGAAACGAACACGTATGCAAATGCGATGCACATGATGACATGATATGAAATGCATGACAAGGACAAAATGCAAAAAGACGGGAAACCCAACCACGGAAGGAATATCATATCACATTGCCGAAAATGGCAAGAGTTGGAGTACAAATGTGGCAAGTTACATCCGGGGTGTTACAACACTCCACCACTATGAGAGGATCTCGTCCCGAGATCTAGGACTGAAAGAAATCCGGATATTCGGAACGAAGGTGGTCCTCGCGCTCCCAGGTGGCTACTCGGTCTGAATGGTGAGACCACTTCACTTTCAGGAATTTGATGGACTTGTTGCGAGTCTTGCGCTCAATTTGGTTCAAGAATGGCAACGGGATGCTCATGATAAGACAAATCTTCTTGAAGATCAATCTCTTCGAAGTTGATGGTGCGCTCAGGCGTCTTGAAGCACTTGCGAAGCTGTGACACGTGGAACACATCGTGCACATTTGCAAACTTGGAGGGAAGCTCAAGTTGATAGGTGAGATCGCCTCTTTTGCCGATGATCTTGAAAGGACCCACGTACCTAGGGGCAAGCTTCCCCTTGATACCGAAGCGACGAGTGCCTTTCATTGGAGAGACGTGGAGGTAGACGTGGTCTCCGATCTCGAATGCCACATCACGATGTTTGCTATCGTAATAGCTCTTCTGGCGCGATTGAGCGGCTTTGAGATTCTCACGAATGACCTTGCACATTGCCTCAGCCTCTGAGATCAAATCATTGCCAAGAAGTTGGCGTTCACCCATCTCAGACCAATTGAGAGGAGTACGGCACTTTCTGCCATAGAGAATCTCGAATGGGGCTTTGCCCGAGCTGGCTTGAAAGCTGTTGTTGTAAGAGAACTCAGCATAAGGAAGACAATCCTCCCACTTCATGCCGAAAGAGATAACACAAGCCCTGAGCATATCTTCAAGAATTTGGTTGACACGCTCGACTTGTCCACTAGTTTGAGGATGGAAAGCTGTGCTGAAGCAAATATTTGTGCCCATGACCTTCTGAAAAGAATCCCAAAACTTGGATGTAAAGATGCTGCCACGGTCTGAAGAAATCAATTGTGGAATGCCATGCAAGGAGACAATTCTGGAGGTGTAGAGCTCTGCCAGCTGCGCTGCTGTGATAGACTCTTTGATAGGAAGAAAATGAGCCACTTTAGTGAGCTTGTCGATGACGACGAAGATGGCATCATTTCCACGCTTGGACTTTGGAAATCCAGTCACGAAGTCCATTTCGATATGATCAAACTTCCATTGTGGAATAGCAAGAGGTTGGAGTAGACCAGCTGGTCGTTGGTGTTCTGCTTTCACCCTTCGACAGACATCACATTCATTCACAAATTGAGCAATTTCTCGCTTCATTCGAGTCCACCAATACGACTGTTTGAGGTCATGGTACATCTTTGTACTTCCAGGATGAATTGACAGAAGAGAATTGTGAGCCTCGTTCATAATGACTTTTCGTAGATCACCCTTTGGAACCACAATCCGGTCCTCGAAGAAAAGAGTATCTCTGTCATCAACGCGATAGCACTTGTATTTGGAAATGCCCTTGTCAATACCACGTTTCACCTTCTTCACCATGGTATCCATCAGTTGTGCCTCACGAATCTGATCTTCCAAAGTAGGAGAGACTATGAGGTTGGCAAGAAAACCTTAAGGAACAACTTGGAGATTCAACTTGCGGAAAGCTTCACAAAGATCCGGTTGAAAGGGCTTGAGGATTAAGCTGTTGCAATAAGCCTTCCTGCTCAAAGCGTCTGCAATCACATTAGCCTTGCCTGGAGTATATTCAATACTCACATTATACTCTTGAATCATTTCGACCCATCGAGTCTGCCTGAGGTTGAGGTTGGGCTGAGTGAAGATGTAGTTGAGACTCTTGTGATCGGTGAAAATGTCCACTTTCCTTCCCAACAAGAGATGTCTCCATGTTATTAATGCATGGACAACTGCCGCCAACTCAAGATCGTGAGTGGGGTAGTTCTTTTCGTTGGGCTTCAACTGACGAGAGGTATAGGCCACAACCTTCTTTTCTTGCATTAACACAGCACCGAGACCTTGAAGACAAGCATCACCGAAAACTTCATAAGGCTTGGATTCGTCAGGAGGAGTCAAAACTGGAGCAGTGACGAGTTTCTCTTTGATAGTGTTGAAAGCAACGTCACACTCAGGAGACCAGACATACTTCACATGCTTCTGGAGGAGGTTGGAAAGAGGCTTTGCAATCTTTGAGAAATTCTCAACGAATCTTCGGCAATAGCTTGCAAGTCCAAGAAAACTGCGAAGCTGCTTGACATTCTGAGGAGGTTCCAATTCAAAACTGCAGACACCCTCTCTGGATTAATAGCAATGCCCTTGGCAGAGATGATATGCCCAAGGTAAAGAACTTCATCAAGCCAGAATTCATATTTGGAGAACTTCGCATAGAATTTATACTCTCTGAGCTTGTCGAGCACCAATCTCAAATGCTTGGCATGATCCTTCTTATTCTTGGGGAAGACCAATATATCATCGAGATAGACCAAGACGAATTCATTGGTGTAGGGGTTGAAGATGAAGTTCATCATTCGAGAGAAACTTGGAGGAGCATTGACAAGGCCGAAAGACATGAAAGTATATTCATAAGAACCAAAGCTTGTTCTGAATGTTGTCTTGGGAATATCTTCTTCACGAATGCGAATCTGATGATAACCCATACGAAGGTCAAGCTTGGAGAACACTTTAGCACCTTTAAGTTGCTCGAATAGCTCATTGATGTTGGGAAGTGGGCACTTGTTCTTGATTGTCTTCTTGTTCAATGGACGGTAATCAACGCAAAGTCGGTCCGTGCCATCCTTCTTCTGGACAAAAAGAACACCACAACCCCAAGGAGAAGAACTCGGTCTGATCAAACCCAGACGCTCTTGTTCATCGAGTTGTTTCTTCAATTCCTTCAACTCTTTTGGCCCAAGCTTGTATGGACGCTTGCAAACGGGTTCCGTGCCAGGCTCAAGATCAATAACGAATTCAACTGGCCGGTGAGGAGGCATACCCGGAAGCTCTTCTGGAAAGACATCTTGGTACTCACAAACGACTGGAATCTGAGAGATAGCATCCAATTCGCCCTTCTCATTGAGAGAAAACAACCGAATGGTATCATCACGAGCGGCATAGATGATTACTTCGTCAGAAGAGTGAGTTAATTGAATTTCCCTGGCAGCACAATCAAGCTGAGCCTTGTGCTTAGAAAGCCAGTCCATCCCGAGAATAAGATCAATATCAGAGTCACCAAGAACAATTGGTTTAGCCAAAAATCTATAGTCACCCATCTTGATAGAGACATCGGGAGGAACCAATCTAGAAGACAAGAGTTTTCCAGGAGAAACAACTTGCATAACTTTGGACAAAATCTCTGTGTCAACATTATGCTTCGATGCAAACGGATATGACATGAAAGAATGCGATGCACCGGTATCAAATAAGACTTTTGCAAGAATATCATTAACTGAGAGATTACCCATGATCACTTCAGAAGAATCCTCTGCTTGAGCTGCGTTCATCATGTTCACCTTGGCATGCTTAGGATTATGCTTGACCACTGCATTGCTTGAAGATCTCACAGGAGGAGGAGGCGGAAGGCGCCTTTGGTTGAAGCACTTGTTCGCATAGTGACCCTTTTGCTGACATTTGTTGCAAGTCACCTCTGAGAGCGGACGATGATAAGGAGCATTTGGTCTTGGAGCTTGATTCTGAGACTTGTTCTGATAGCCAGGGTTGGGTGGGTGGGAAGATCCACGACCACCTGAGTTCTTCTGCTGATAAGGCTGGCGGAACGGAGGAGGAGGAGGCAACCAGAACTTCTATTGCTTAGCCACCACTAGTGAGGAAGAAGAGGACTGAACTGCGTCCCTGACTCTCTTCTTAGAAGCCTCACACTTGAGCTGAGCAGCTTCTTGTTTCAGAGCCATGTTATAGAATTCATCATACTTTAATGGCTCAAAAAGCACGAGAGCTAGTTGCAGATCTTCTCTGAGGCCACGCCTGAATTGGTAAATCATGCTCTTCTCATCAGGAATGTCTTGCTTAGCAAAACGAGAGAGCTTCTGAAACTGAGTGTTGTATTGATACACAGACATGTTGCCTTGCTTGAGATTGCAGAATTCCTCACGCTTACTCTCAACAACACTTTCTGGAATGTGATGAGCTTTGAAGTCACGGCGAAAATCATCCCAGGTAATCACACGACCTCCTCTGGAATCTTTGTATTGTTGGAACCACTCAGCAGCTTGATCCTTGAGTTGAAAAGAGGCAAACTTGACAAAATCCTTAGGTCTGACATTGCTACATTCGAAGTGCTTGTAGATGTCCACGAGCCAATCATCGGCGTCTGTGGCCTCGACACAGTAGCTGAAAGTCTTTGGCTGATTTGCAAGGAACTGATTGAGGGTAGCAAAATGCGGCTGATTGTTGCCTTGGCCTTGATTTCCTTGATTACCTTGCCCTTGGTTGCGATCTTGCAAGAGCTGAATCAGAATCTGAGCGTTGGCATTGGTGGCTGTCATCAAGGCTTGCCATGCCTCCGGAGGCGGAGGTGGTGGCGGAGGGTTAGCCTGACTTCCTTCATTGCGTTCTGGATTCTGACGCGTTGGCGGAGCCATCCTGAAGAGGATGACATCCATTAGCATCTTGAAAGACATATATTCAAGCTGAATCAAAGGATCGAAATTGCAACATATAGTCTTCACAATAAACATTCGAACGAGAATGAACGAATGAATTCCAACGTAAATCATCACACTTCCAAACGTTGAGAAGCCACTTAGAAAAAGGTATGGAATAAAATCAACAAGGTACGGATGTGAACAAATACTTGATAAGGATTACCCAATCACAAACCAAATATCTGCGGGAAGAAATACTAGAGCTACATGAATTCCCACTTATAAACTCCCGAAACTTTCTGGTTATGCAATCAGGTGTTGGGGATACAGGGGACACAAAATATATCACCCAAACTAACAATACCTAGATCCAGCTGTATCCATCCTTCAACACATAACCAAGAAACCTTCAGAAATCGTCTACCTCAACCTTCGAAAAAAAACATCCGTTATACGAGTTATGGCAATACTCCCGCACTCGCCTCAGTACTGGGCTATCAGGGTTATCTCACCAACAACTATACAAAAGAGATTTTCGATGTCGGCGTACTAAACTCAGGTATTCCAGAACTGCAACGATAAAATTATGACGACAACACCTCAGAGCTCAACTCCCCGGGACACCTCCACTAAACCCCTGCTGACGGGAGGCACCAAGACAATGTTGTCATCATAAAACCATCGGAACGATTCTAAGATACCCGCGTGATCCTAAAAAAATTTTAAGTGAAATTTGAGAAGAGAAGAGTCAAAACTCTATGTCAGGATGCCTTACCAGAGCGATGAGGAGACTGGGAAGTAAAAAGAATTCCTAAACTCCCCGATATATAATTCCTAAATGACTCAAAACATTTTTCTAGACACAACTCGGCCGCTAAAAACGATCAAACAGTGGGGGCTCCTAAGGTCGGGGAAGGCTCTGATTACCAACTTGTAACGCCCTCGATGCGGCTATATCTCCTACGTGTCGAAGCACGACTTAGAGGCATAACCGCATTGAAAGCAATGTCGCAAGTGAGGTAATCTTCACGCAACCCATGTAATACATAAGGGAAAGAGATACATAGTTGGCTTACAGTCGCCACTTCACACAATACATAAATAAACATTCATCATCCAGATTAGACTCAAGGTCCGACTACGGAACCAAAATGAAAGAAGACTACCCCAAATGCTACACAGATCCCCGATCGTCCCAACTGGGCTCCACTACTGATCATCAGGAAAAGACACATAGTAACGACCACGTTCCTCGTCGAACTCCCACTTGAGCTCGGTTGAACCATCCGCACTGGCATCGTCGGCACCTGCAACTGTTTTGGTAGAATCCGTGAGTCACGGGGACTCAACAATCTCACACCCGCGAGATCAAGACTATTTAAGCTTAAAGGTAGGATGGGGTTGTGAGGTGGAGCTGCAGCAAGCGACTAGCATATATGGTGGCTACAACGCAAAAGAGAGCGAGAAGAGAAGCAAAGCACGGTCGTGAAGCTATAAGTGATCAATAAGTGATCCTAGAACAACCTACGTCAGACATAACTCCAACACCGTGTTCACTTCCCGGGCTCCGCCGAGAAGAGACCATCACGGTTACACACGCGGTTGATGTGTTTTAATTAAGATCATCTTCGGGTTTTCTATAACCGGACATTAACAAATTCCCATCTGCCTCATAACCGCAGGCACGGCTTTCGAAAGATAATACCCTGCAGGGGTGTCCCAACTTAGCCCATTATAAGCTCTCACGGTCAACGAAGGATATTCCTTCTACCGGGAAGACCCGATCAGTCTCGGAATCCCGAACTACAAGACATTTCAACAGTAATAAAACAAGTCCAGCAAAGCCGCCCGATTGTGCCGACAAATCCTGATAGGAGCTGCACATATCTCGGTCTCAGGGCACATCCGGATGAACACTACGTACGGCAACCGAAGATACCCCAAGTTGCCTCAGGGTGGCACCGCAAGTGGCTCTAGTTTGGACCAGCAATCGAAGGAGAACTGGCCCGGGGGTTAAAATAAAGATGACCCTCGGGCTCGCGAAAACCCGGGGGGAAAAGGCTTAGGTGGCAAATGGTAAAACCAAAGTTGGGCCTTGCTGGAGGAATCTTATTCAAAGCGAACTGTCAAGGGGGTCCCATAAATCACCCAACCGTGTAAGGAACGCAAAATCAAGGAACATAACACCGGTATGACGAAAACTAGGGTGGCAAGAGTGGAACAAAACACCAGGCATAAGGCCGAGCCTTCCACCCTTTACCAAGTATATAGATGCATTAATTAAATAAGAGATATTGTGATATCCCAACATAACCATGTTCCAACATGGAACAAACTTCAACTTCACCTGCAACTAGCAACGCTATAAGAGGGGCTGAGCAAAGCGGTAACATAGCCAATCAACGGTTTGCTAGGAAAGGATGGTTAGAGGTTTGACATGGCAATATGGGTGGCATGATATAGCAAGTGGTAGGTATCGCAGCATAGGCATAGCAAAAGAGCGAGCATCTAGCAAGCAAAGATAGAAGCAATTTCGAGGGTATTGTCATCTTGCCTGCAAGGTTCTCAGAGTTGTCGAAAGCTTGATCTTCGTAAGCGTTCTCAACAGGTTCCTCGTTCACGTACTCATCTACCGTCTCTAACCAAGACAAGAACACAAGCAAAGGAACAACTATCAACCACGATGCAATGCGCAAGCAACATGATGCAAGACATGGCATGATATGCGAGATGTGATATGCAATGCATATGCGCGCTCCGGAAGGAAAAAGATGAACAAGGCATAATCTTGGAAAACCAAGTATGCCACTGGAAAGGTGAGATGATTTCGGTTAAAATCGATATAAAGATCACCGGAATCGGATGCACGGTTTGCAAATGACAAGCAAAACAAGAATGACAAGATTCTGCCATTAACAGCATGATGCCACTTAGCAAGCAACAAGAAATTAAGCTACTGCACCCAAACGTATCAGCAAAGCATATGACAGAGATCTACTCAAGATGCTTGACAAAAGATGAACACTGAGATACGGCTAAATCACATCATAACAGGTTCAAACAAGCATGGCAAAAGTGCAAAAGATAACAGGTTCACAGACTTAGTGAAAATACTATCATACCAGAAATTAACATCAGGATGACATGTTTAGAGTAAGGAAACAACATGCTACAGGAACAGTACATAGCAAAATATGGCATGGAATGAATCTACTCAAGGCATTGAACAAAAGTCCCTTACTGACCAATAGCCAAAAAGGACCAGAAAATATAATAACACCCATGTCAAATAAGCAAGTTTTGTTACAGGTTTCAGACTTAGCAGAAAACTGGACATGTCAAAAACAGATAACAAGTAGGCATGTTTACGAGCTCGATGCACTCACTACGGAGCATTACATGATAAACTAAGCATACATTCATTAATAAGACATGGCATAGAAGCTAGACATGGCAAGAATAACATCATAGAATGCAAGGACCAAGTACAACAAGCTTGGCAAAATCGAATAGCATGTACACAATCTGCCAGTAACATTTTATAGCAAAAGTAGAGCTCGATTGACTCAAGCTATGGCACTCCATAATTACAAACAAAGGCATGTATGGGTAGAGCAAATCCATATGCTCAAAACAACCTTACTGATCATGCTCAAAAGAGGCATAGATCTCTCTGAAACAACATGAACACATGGCATAAAAATAACAGCAAGGCTTGACTTAGTGAAATTAATGTCTCTGAAATCAGCAACATTATGATCCCTAGTTTGCATGCTTGTGCTAGTCACCACAAATATCACAAAAATACATGGCATACACCCCTGGAAAGATAGCATGGCATATTTCAAAACACATGTAGGACTCAACTCCATAGGATGCACACATCAATCATGGAAAAAATGACAAAAGTGCATGTTCTGAAACAGATCTGAAACTAACATCACATAGCCCTCTTTTAACAGCATTTCGGGCATCAAGATGAGCTAAAATGAAAATGATGTAATGAGATGAAATGATGTACTCATCGAGACGAATAATTTGACATGCTATACGCCCAAAACGGAGCCACGGGTGCAAAGATATGGCAGATCAAAGTTAGCACAAAAATTAGGGTTCGGGAGCGAAAAGTCAACCGAGATATTACAGATCCAGATCGGGATCTCGCGGGTACTATTCACGCACGTCTCCCGAGGTCGCCGGAGTGGAAGGAGGTGGCCGGAGCAGCGGGGAGCGCCGGAGGAGGTCGCCGCCGGCGATGGAGGCGATGGCGGCGTCGGCCGCGGGCGGTGGGGCGCCGGCGAGGTGGCGGCGTGCGGAGGCGGCGTCCCGCGGCGGACGGCGGGCGAAGGCGGCAGGCGGCGAGGCGGCGCACGGCGAGCAGAGGCGGCGGCGGCTGCGGGCCCGGCGCGGCCCGGTTCGGCCCCGGGGCGGGCCGGATCTGGGCCCGGGCGGCGCGGCGAAGTGGGGACGTTGGCGCGGGTGACGTGGCACGCGCTGAGTGGAGGGGAGCAGCGGAGGGGCGACGTGGCGCCTTCCGGTTGGCTGGAGCGAGGTGGCCGGTGGACACGTCCGGCGCGGTGCGGACGCGTCCGGCGGCGCGAAGAGGAAGACGCTAGGGATTCATCCGCGAATTTGGACAGGGTGCACTTATTTATAGGTAGAGGGGGTTAGGAAGCTCCAAATGGAGTGCGGTTTTCGCCCACACGATCGTGATCGAACGGCGATGGACATGGGAGTGTCTTAGATGGGTTATTGGGCTGATTTGAAGGGGTTTTGGGCTGCAACACACACGAGGCCTTCACGGTTACCCGGTTAACCGTTGGAGTATCAAACGACCTCCGAATGACCCGAAACTTGACAGGCGGTCTACCGGTGCTATACCAAGGACGCTTGGCAAACCTCAGTCCATTCCGAGAAAGTTTAATACCCGCTCACGAAAAAAGGTAAAAGGGGACGCCGGGGAACATAGGAGAGCCGGATTGCAAAACGGACAACGGGGAAAATGCTCGGATTCAAGAAACGAACACGTATGCGAATGCGATGCACATGATGACATGATATGAAATGCATGACAAGAACAAAATGCAAAATGACGGGAAACCCAACCACGGAGGGAATATTATATCACATAGCCGAAAATGGCAAGAGTTGGAGTTACAAATATGGCAAGTTACATCCGGGGTGTTACAACACTCCACCACTACGAGAGGATCTCGTCCCGAGATCTAGGACTGAAAGAACTCCGGATATTCGGAATGGAGGTGGTCCTCGCGCTCCCAGGTGGCTTCTCGGTCTGAATGGTGTGACCACTTCACTTTCAGGAATTTGATGGACTTGTTGCGAGTCTTGCACTCAGTTTCTTCAAGAATAGCAACGGGATGCTCATGATAACACAAATCTTCTTGAAGATCAATCTCTTCGAAGTTGATGGTGCGCTCAGGCGTCTTGAAGCACTTGCAAAGCTGTGACACGTGGAAGACATCGTGCACATTTGCAAAGTTGGGGGGGAGCTCAAGTTGATAGGCGAGATCGCCTCTTTTGCCGATGATCTTGAAAGGACCCACGTATCTAGGGGCAAGTTTCCCTTTGATACCGAAGCGACGAGTGCCTTTCATTGGAGAGACGCGGAGGTAGACATGGTCTCCGATCTCGAAAGCCACATCACGGTGTTTGCTATCGTAATAGCTCTTCTGGCGCGATTGAGCGGTTTTGAGATTCTCACGAATGACTTTACACATATCTTCAGCCTCTGTGATCAAGTCGTTGCCAAGAAGTTGGCGTTCGCCCGTCTCAGACCAATTGAGAGGAGTACGACACTTTCTGCCATAGAGAATCTCGAATGGGGCTTTGCCCGAGCTCGCTTGAAAACTGTTGTTGTAAGAGAACTCAGCATATGGAAGACAATCCTCCCACTTCATGCCGAAAGAGATAACACAAGCCCTGAGCATATCTTCAAGAATTTGGTTGACACGCTCGACTTGTCCACTAGTTTAAGGGTGGAAAGCTGTGCTGAAGCGAATGTTTGTGCCCATGGCCTTCTGAAAAGAATCCCAAAACTTGGATGTAAAGATGCTGCCACGGTCTGAAGAAATCAATTGTGGAATGCCATGCAAGGAGACAATTCTGGAGGTGTAAAGCTCTGCCAGCTGCGCTGATGTGATAGACTCTTTGATAGGAAGAAAATGAGCCACTTTAGAGAGCTTGTCGATGACGACGAAGATGGCATCATTTCCCCGCTTGGACTTAGGAAAACCAGTCACGAAGTCCATTTCGATATGATCAAACTTCCATTCTGGAATAGCAAGAGGTTGGAGTAGACCAGCTGGTCGTTGGTGTTCTGCTTTCACCCTTCTGCAGACATCACATTCATTCACGAATTGAGCAATTTCTCGCTTCATTCGAGTCCACCAATACGACTACTTGAGGTCATGGTACATCTTTGTACTTCCAGGATGAATGGATAAGAGTGAATTGTGCGCCTCGTTCATAATGACTTTACGAAGATCACCCTTTGGAACCACAATCCGGTCCTCGAAGAAAAGAGTATCTCTGTCATCAACGCGATAGCACTTGTATTTGGAAATGCCCTTGTCAATACCACGTTTCACCTTCTTCACCATGGTATCCATCAGTTGTGCCTCACGAATCTGATCTTCCAAAGTAGGAGAGACTATGAGGTGGGCAAGAAAACCTTGAGGAACAACTTGGAGATTCAACTTGCGGAAAGCTTCACAAAGATCCGGTTGAAAGGGCTTGAGGATTAAGCTGTTGCAATAAGCCTTCCTGCTCAAAGCGTCTGCAATCACATTAGCCTTGCCTGGAGTATATTCAATACTCGGATTATACTCTTGAATCATTTCGACCCATCGAGTTTGCCTGAGGTTGAGGTTGGGGTGAGTGAAGATGTAGTTGAGACTCTTGTGATCGGTGAATATGTCCACTTTCCTTCCCAACAAGAGATGTCTCCATGTTATCAATGCATGGACAACTGCCGCCAACTCAAGATCGTGAGTGGGGTAGTTCTTTTCGTTGGGCTTCAACTGACGAGAGCTATAGGCCACAACCTTCTTCTCTTGCATTAAGACAGCACCGAGACCTTAAAGAGAAGCATCACAGAAAACTTCATAAGGCTTGGATTCGTCAGGAGGAGTCAAAACTGGAGCAGTGACGAGTTTCTCTTTCATAGTGTTGAAAGCAACATCACACTCAGGAGACCAGACACACTTCACATGCTTCTGGAGGAGGTTGGAAAGAGGCTTTGCAATCTTTGAGAAATTCTCAACGAATCTTCGGCAATAGCTTGCAAGTCCAAGAAAACTGCGAAGCTGCTTGACATTCTGAGGAGGTTCCCAATTCAAAACTGCAGACACCCTCTCGGGATTAATAGCAATGCCCTTGGCAGAGATGATATGACCAAGATAAAGAACTTCATCAAGCCAGAATTCACATTTGGAGAACTTCGCATAGAATTTATACTCTCTGAGCTTGTCGAGCACCAATCGCAAATGTTTGGCACGATCCTTCTTATTCTTGGAGAAGACCAATATATCATCGAGATAGACCAAGACGAATTCATTGGTGTAGGGGTTGAAGATGAAGTTCATCATTCGAGAGAAAGTTGGAGGAGCATTGACAAGGCCGAAAGACATGACAGTATATTCATAAGAACCAAAGCTTGTTCTGAATGTTGTCTTGGGAATATCTTCTTCACGAATGCGGATTTGATGATAACCCATACGAAGGTCAAGCTTGGAGAACACTTTAGCACCTTTAAGTTGCTCGAATAGCTCATTGATGTTGGGAAGTGGGTACTTGTTCTTAATAGTCTTCTTGTTCAATGGACGATAATCGACGCAAAGTCGGTCCGTGCCATCCTTCTTCTGGACAAAAAGAACACCACAACCCCAAGGAGAAGGACTCGGTCTGATCAGACCCAGACGCTCTTGTTCAACGAGTTGTTTCTTCAATTCCTTCAACTCTTTTGGCCCAAGCTTGTATGGACGCTTGCAAACGGGTTCCGTGCCAGGCTCAAGATCAATAATGAATTCAACTGGCCGGTGAGGAGGCATACCCGGAAGCTCTTCTGGAAAGACATCTTGGTACTCACAAACGACTGGAATCTGAGAGATAGCATCCAATTCGCCCTTCTCATTGAGAGAAAACAACTGAATGGTTTCATCACGAGCAGCATAGATGATCACATCGTCAGAAGAGTGAGTCAATTGAATTTCCCTGGCAGCACAATCAAGCTGGGCCTTGTGCTTAGAAAGCCAGTCCATCCCGAGAATAAGATCAATATCAGAGTCGCCAAGAAGAATCGGTTTAGCCAGAAATCTATAGTCGCCCATCTTGATGGAAACATCCGGGACATAAGAGCTTCCTCGTCCGTGTAGATGATGGAGAGTTGGTCTTCCAGGTCATACCGAGAGAGCCACTCATCAGGGGAGAGACCGACCGTGTCAGCGCGGAGGTCGAATGCCTGAATGGCGGTCAACAAGGCCTTTTCCCGCTCACGGAGGTCACGACCCAGGTTGGCGCCCCACCCCTTCATGAACTGTCAGCCGCGTTTGGCACAGAGTTGCCAATAGTCAATAGCAGAGGGGCGGAGGTGAGAAAGAGACCTGGGCTCCACCCGGCGAGCCCCAACAGCCTCCACGAATCCAGTTTGGGACAACAGAATGTCTCAAACCAAAATCGGGGCGGGTTCAGAGGGCGCTCGTCAGAGGAGGACAAAAGAAGAGGGACATGGTCGGAGCCAATCCGAGTGATAGCCCGGAGAGAGGCCAGAGGGCAGCGGAGGTCCCATTCTGGGGAGACTAGGACCCGGTCCAGGACAGACTGGGTCGGGGAGGCTTGCCGATTGGTCCAGGTGAACCTGGCACCGATCCTATCTATTTCGCGAAGACCAAGATCGGCAATGCAGTCATTAAACATCTACATCCGTGCATAGTTGACATGGTCATTGCTCTTGTCTTCCGCGAATCGGAGGAGGTTAAAATCGCCTCCGACAACCACCGACAGGGAGGCCGCAGAGACCTTCAGGTTAAGCTCCTCGAGGAAGGATGCGGATCTACTGTGGTCAGCCGGGCCATAGACGATGATAACCTCCCACTTGAAATTCAGGGCTCGCTCATAGAGCTCCATACTAACAAAGAACTAGCCCCGGTCCATACTCCCCACCTCGAAGGTGGCATCCTTCACACCTAGAAGGATGCCACCCGAATGGCCGGCGTTCCCACTAGAAGGGAGCCAGTGCCACGCAAAGAGGTGGGAGCTTAGCCGGTCAAGCTCCCGCAATGAGAAGTCAGAGCGCATGGTTTCCAGGATCGCCACTATGTCAATATGCTCATCGCATACGTACTCGATGAGTTGGCGGCGTCGGCCGTCATGGCCGAACCCGCGGATGTTCCAGAATAAGGCACGCATTAGGGAGCCATTGGGGGGCTGCTTGACCCTAGGACGCGGGAGGCGCTTTGGGCGCGGAGAGCGGCAGTGCGAGAGCGGGTGCGGCCACGAGGCTCGGCCTCCACCACTGGTGGGCGACCAGCCGCCCTACGAGGTTGAGACGGGGTAGCCACCGAAGGAGGGCCCGAGGGGGTGGAGGGAGCGAGGAGGGCCTGGCGGGCCTCTACCAACTTCCCATCCAGAATCTCGCGAGCCTGGATGGCCGCAATCTGCACTAAGTGGGGAGCGGATTCCCCCTGAAAACAATTGCGGACTCGGACGCAATCTTCGCAAGGTGACCTAGAGGGACCGCTTCGAGTGCAGAGAATGAGCAAGTAGAAGTTGAAGGGGGCGGCTGGCGTACCCGGCTCCAGGTTCCAGGCAGCGGCCCGAAGCTCCGCCCGCTCGGGGACAGGCAGAGCAGGGCTACCGTCTGGCCGGGCGGCCTCAAGCCTGACACTCCGTCGCGAGGCCGTCACCGGGGTGGAGGAGGACCGACCACAGCGGGAGTAGGCCGCGGACCGTGGGGGAGGGGGTTGGGAAGCCACGGGGGTGGTCACCCGAGTCTCTTCCTCCCAGTCGGGGTTCGTCGTACCCGCGAGGAGGAGAAGCGGCTGGGAGCAGTCGAGGTGCTGGGGGGATGAAGCAGGAGCTGGCGACGCGGGATCAGGGGCGGGAGGAACCCCAGTTTCCACCGACAGCGGCTGCCGGGGGTGGTGGGGGGTCCTCGAGGACCATCGGCAGGGGAGGCGAGCTGGGGAGGAGAGGCGCAGCACCCTTGAGTGTCGGCGAGAAGGTGGCCGGGGAGGCGCGCGTCGCGACGGGGGTCCCAGCCGTAGGGGAGGCCAGGACGGAGGCGTTCGGCTGCACGTCCAGGATCGTCATGGCGGGGAGTGCGTCGGGGGAACGGGGAGAGGAGGCCGGTGCGACGATGAGGCTGATGTCGGAGGCATCACTCCCCTCGGAGGCGGCTGCAACCGGAGAAGGAGGAGGCGCAGCGAGCCCAGCTTGCCGCCCCCACGGCTCGGACGGGGCCGGGCGAGGAGTCGAAGGGGAGCGGGAGGGGCTATCCTCAGAGCCCTCCTCATCATCAGAGTGGTGCGACCGAGGGTGATGACGACCGCTGTAGTCATCCTGGGACCCAGGAGGAGCGCCGGGGAGGGCGTCGTCGAAGAAGCGGGGCCGACCCACATGATTGGGTGGCTCGGGAGTGATGCGGAGATCAAAGCCCTGGTCGTTGAAGAAGATCCGGATGGTGGTGCGCAGCTTAGAGGAGTCGAGGCACTTGACTTTGACGCGCACCTCCTCCTCCTTGCGGAGGGATAGCTCGTCGGCCACCACCACCTTGCCAAGGATCAAAGACATATTGTCGATCACCCGCTCGGACCGGGCAATGACAGGAAGCCCGGCGACCAGGATCCAAGCAGTGTCAAGGACCACGACGGCCTTGGGGTCGAGGATCGGCTCGGAGATGTCGACGACCAACTTGTTGAGGGCGAGAGTGATCTGATCACTGCGCATGGCGTAGCCGTGGCTGAGAGCGTCGGGGAAGACTACCGAGAAAGCGCCACTGGTGGTGAGGGTGGCCTGCCAGTCCCATTGGCGACGATAGAGGTGGTTAAGCTCAGCCTCAATCATCTCGGGGGACGCGACACCATCAATCACCGTGACGAGCGCCTGGAGGGAGGGGGAGGGGACGTCCGGGAGATTGATGTGGAAGAACCCCAACCCCTTGATCCCATGGCCGTACATCATCAACTCCTCATCCATAGGCTTGTCCGGGCACAACAGCGCGGGGTGGGAGGGATCCTTGCAAATGTAGCAGCATGGGGGGTTGACACAGTTGACTTGAGAATGACCCGCAATGCTGTAGTTGAAGCACAGCGGACTGGGGCGGCCAGAGACAGGGCCAGACGCTGCCGAGCGGCGGGAGGCCCACACAGGGGCTGCCTGTTGGTTGGCCTGAGCCTGCCCGCGCCCCTTCTTCTTTTTGGCCGCACCCGGGCGACCGCGAGCCTGGCCACCCCCAGCACCACCGGCGGCAGGGGGACCAGAGGAGTTTGCGGCGTGCGGCGGGACGTACTTCCTAGCAGGGGCCGCGGCGGGTTGGGGAGGCGCACGCGGGGAGAGAGGGCGGGCCGGGCGGGGAGGGAATGGGATGCGCTCCCGGCGCCGGGGCGGGGAAGGAGAGCGTTGTCGCGAGGAGCGCCAATCGCCCACCGCCGATGGAGGGGAGCGGGACCGAGCACGCCCATCGGAGCGGCCTGGGGAGCGGCGGCGGTCACGGCGGTCGTCGAAGCCCTGCGAGCGGCGGCTCTCCCGGTCCCGGAGCTCGCGCCGCAGCTCATCCTCGCGACGGACGGCGTTCGGGGAGGGGCGAGGGGGGTCGCGGCGGTCCTCGTCGTCGTCCCACTCCTGCGTCATGGGCAGAGCCGACGGACAGGAGAGGGAGAAGGATGGGGAGGGATCCGGGCCGGCGGTCTCCGACGAGGGGGGACGAGGAGGCGGGTGAAGCGGGGCGAGGGATGGGGAGGAACTGGAGATCTCTTCGGGGGAGGGGGAGACCGTGGCGGCGGGATGGGGGGACAAGGGGCGCGGCAGGCCGTATGGAAGCCAAATCGATCGAGGGCGCTCAGTGGGCTTAGGGCACGGAGCCGGCCCAAGGATCGAAGGCCCAGCAGACGCGGCCTGGGGAAGAGGCCTATGGGCCCGGAGGGCCAGGCTAGCCACCCGGCACGAGCGGGCCACCTCCTCGCGGCCCACAGGGGCACGACCCAGGACAGGGAGCGGGGCACCGCGCGGAAGGGTTTCCCCTTCGTAGGGAGGTGCCGCCACCGTCGCCGGGGCAAGGGGGTATCGGTGTCAAAACCGGCGGATCTCGGGTAGGGGGTCCCGAACTGTGCGTCTAGGCTGGATGGTAACAGGAGACAGGGGACACGAAGTTTACCCAGGTTCGGGCCCTCTAGATGGAGGTAAAACCCTACTCTGTTTGATTAATATTGATGATATGGGTAGTACAAGAGTAGATCTACCACGAGATCAAGGAGGCTAAACCCTAGAAGCTAGCCTACGGTATGATTGTTGTATGATGATGTTGTCCTACGGACTAAAACCCTCCTGTTTATATAGACACCGGATAGGGTTAGGATTACACAAAGTCGGTTACAATGGTAGGAGATCTTGAATATCCACATCGCCAAGCTTGCCTTCCACGCCAAGGAAAGTCCCATCCGGACATGGGACGAAGTCTTCAATCTTGTATCTTCATAGTCCAGGAGTCCGGCTGAAGGTATTGTCCGGCTATCCGAACACCCCCTAATCCAGGACTCCCTCAGTAGCCCCTGAACCAGGCTTCAATGACGACAAGTCCGCCGCGCAGATTGTCTTCGGCATTGCAAGGCGGGTTCCTCCTCCAAGTTCTTCATAAAAGATTTGTAAACACCGAGAATAGTGTCCGGCTCTGCAAAATAAGCTTCCACATATCGCCATAGAGAGAATAATATTAACACAAATCAAATCTGCTGACGTATTCCGCAGCGTGTCATCACACTACGGCCAAGTCTTTTACTTGAATCGTTTTCGTTCCTCCACCTCAGCACATTCTGCGAGGCGGTTTCCTTGGCACGTCTTGTCAAAGCAGAGATCGTGTCCCCTATTTACGGGATTCTCATCAATACGGACGTGGGTAACCCAACCGCGCCATTTATCACAGCGCTTGGGAGGCAAGCGAGTTTTACTAGGCTGGTGGGGACGCATAACCGCATCCGCCCATATAAGGGGATAAGGATCCATATTTTTACCTACGCCTTCTTCCTCCTTTGCCTATCCATCTTCTGCGCACCCGAGCTCCAGCGCCCAAGCCCGCACTTCCCACCTCAACCTTCTCCAGCAATGTCTGGAGCGGGAGGCAAGTGGATGGTCTCCTCCGTCATGGAGGGCCATGTCAAAAAGTTGAGGAAGGCCGGATACTTGTCCAAAGACATCGCGCACCAGCTTCCCGAGGAGGGGCAGCTTCTCCCCACCCCAAGGCCTCACGAGAGGGTAGTTTTCCTTCCCCACTTCCTCCGCGGACTGGGTTTTCCACTCCACCCATTTGTCCGGGGGCTCATGTTCTACTACGGCCTGGATTTCCACGATCTGGCCCCGAACTTCGTCCTCAACATCTCGGCGTTTATCGTCGTGTGCGAGGCTTTCCTCCGCATCCGCCCCCATTTCGGCCTCTGGCTCAAGACCTTCAACGTCAAGCCCAAGGTGGTGCGCGGCAGCCAGGCGGAGTGCGGCGGCGCCATGGCGGGCAAGATGGCCAACGTCCTATGGCTCGAGGGCTCCTTTGTGGAGACCCTAAAGGGGTGGCAATCCGGGTGGTTTTACATCACCGAGCCACGCGATCCGAAATGGATCGCAGCCCCTGAGTTCCGATCCGGACCCCCCACGCGGCTCATGTCCTAGAAAGAGACGGGCCTGTCGTGGGGTGACGAAAAAGAGGTGACCGGACTGCAAACATGCATCCAGTCCCTGGTGGACAAGCCGATCAAGCTTGTCAATGTAGTTGAGGTTATGCTCGTCCGCCGGATCCTCCCGTGTCAACAACGGGATTTTAATCTGTGGGAGTTCGACCCGGCGCAGCACCGAACCCTCAACAGGCTCTTCGACACGATGTATGAAGACGTCTGGAAGGTGCTAACCAAGGGCGCCGAGGCTCCCGCATCCGCTTCCGAGTACCGCGGATACACCTCGCAGCGTCACGCTAGCGAGGTAAGCTATCCTCACCTTTTACAGGATGTTAAGTTTTTTCATAGTTTGACTCGATGCGGGATCTAAACTCCCTTACCTTTGACAGGCATGGCAGGCGAAGTCCGGACCGATTAACTGTCCGGCTCCCTTGCCCGAAGACCCAGCCCTTGCTCTCCTAGCGAAGCTGCTGGCTCCGGCGCCTTATGTGGTGCCGGAGAAGAAGGCCAAGAAGAAGAAGCCCACGGGGACTCGAAAGAGTGCCCGTAACGTGGTGGTGTCGGACTCGTCATCCGACGAGTCCGAGATGCTCTCCTCCCGCGAGAACAAGGAGGAGGAAGAAGAAACCTCTCCCCCTCCAGCGGGGAGGGGGGGAAGAAAAGGAAGGCCGCCCAACGGGGGAGGCCGAAGGGTCCAAGAGGAGGAAGACCCCTCCGCCGGACTACTCCCCCAACGCCGACGAGGACGACGAGGAGTGGCCGGACAGGGCCAAGCGTCCGGCAATATCGTAAGTATTCGGATACCATAGTAACTCATGATATTCCTTTGTCGCACAGCTTTCCCTAATGTCGAACATAATTATGCAGCCCGCCCCGGGCCAGACTCGACGAGTCGTCGAGCGGCTCCCTTGATTCGTCGGACGTGAACTCAGTTCCGCCCGCGGTCTCCCCCCGCACTGCGGACGACGCCGAAGCGGCGTCGCGACAAGTTCTGGGGCAGGAGGAGGTGGTCCTGGAGGAGCCGCAAGGCGACCTCCCGGACTCCAGGAGTAAAGGGGACAAAACCCCCCAGGGCTCCAAGTCCGGCTTTGAGCCGGACACCGCGCTGGAATCTTCAATGGTTCCGGACCACGGCAGGCGAACTCCTGTCAAGAGGAGCAAGCCTAATGAGCCGGCGTCCTCCGTCCAACCGGAGGCGCCGGGGAATCTACTGGAGGTGCTTAAGGGCGCCTCCATCGACAAGGAGCACCGTACTATCATGAGTACGGTGATCCAGAAGGTTCAGTCCGCCAAGAGCGGATTGACCGAAGCTTGCGCTAGCCTTCTAACAGGCTTCGAGGTAAGTAAAAAATATGTAAAAATATTACCGCATAGACAGTAGCCCCTGATGCTCTGTTTGGCGTTCGGAAAGAAAAGCCGAATAGATGATCTATTAAATTTCGCAGGAGTCTAACAAAAAAGAGTCAATATGCGTATGCAGGCTTCGCTGCTAGCCACCGCCGCACTGACTGCGGAGGTGGGTGCTCTGAAATAGGGCCTCTAGCGGACCGAGCAAGAGCTCGGCCTTGCCAAGCGGCAGCTCGAGGAGAAAGAAGGTAAGAGATACCTTACAGAGAAAGTGCCTATAGAAAGACGCGATTGCAAAAAATGACAGGATTATACTGCTTATTATAGGGGCCACGACTGAGGTGGCGACCCTGAAGCAAGCGCTGTCCGAGGCCGAGAAGAGAGCGGCCACGGAGCGCACCGAGCGAGAGAAATATGAGGCGCAGGTCGGCGAGGCGCAGCAAGAGCTTCAGGCTCTCATGAAAAAACATGAGAGTTTGGAACTTGACTCTAAAACGCGAGCGTCCGAGCTCGCCGCGGCCGTCAAGACTGCCGAGTCTGCCAAGGCCGAAGCCCAGAAGGCCCTCCAAGAGTTGGAGGAGATGAAAAAGATAGCGGCGGGTAAGGCATTCTTTATGCAAAGAAGAAATATAAAAGTAAACTACTTGTTACTTACCCGAATCTGGAGCTCTCCAGGGGCATTCACAGATCTTCCCCGCAGCGTATCCGATGCCGCCGCATTCTACCGATACGAAAAGGGCAGCTCGACGGAAAAGGTGTTCTGGTCTTAGTATGCTGAGGCCGGACACCATGTGCCCTTGAGCGACCAGCTGAAGCAGCTGGTCGAGCTCCACAAGGCGGCCGAACAGGCCATGAAGGGCTTCATAGTTCGGTTGTGGCCTGGAGAGGCCCTGCCTGGGAGCTACTTCGGGCTGGTGCGGCGGCTGGTGGAGGCCTGTCCAAGGCTCGAGGTCATCAAGCGCTCTGTCTACATCGAAGGTGCCCATAGGGCCCTTGCCCGTGCAAAGGTGCACTGGGGTAAGCTGGACGGTGAGAAGCTTGTGAGGGACGGGCCGCCGCCGGGGAAGGAGCATCGCAAGCCCGAGAACTATTACAAGGATGTTCTTGCGGGTACCCGCCTTGTGGCGGATGAATATACCAAGGATGTAATTTTTGAATGAACTCGCTCGTGTTTATCCTGTGCGCTGAAAACTTGTTCATATGCGCTAAGCAATGCTTGTTGAATTTAAAATATTATTTTCTGTGCGGCCGTTTATCAAAAAATTGAGAGATGGCCAGTCGTCAGCTTCCGCCCCCATGCCACTAGTGCTGGGGTGTTCGGGATAAACCTGAGCACTCTTTTTCCCATGTTTGGGTCCTTCGAGGGAGGCGCTCAGCACAACGAACCAGGCAATCGGACTATAATGCTTGAACACTCTCACTTAGCCATAGAACTTTATAATTTTAAATTTCGGCGAAGCCCCTAGTTCGGAAGACCGAGTTCGGGGCGCTACCCACGCCTTGGCCGGACAAAGCCGGCTCCTCGCTCGAAGCGGCATAAGTCTTTAGGGACTCGAAAAACCTCTCGAACAGCGACTGGTCTCTCGCCTCATCATGACAGTCAGTTTTAGCTTTCTCCACTGAGGTGCTCAGCCCAGCTCAACTGGGGCACAATCGCAGTGGTTCTCCTAGTGCTACCTTAGCCGATATAGCGGAACGTAAGGCACCAAAACATAGGAGCCGGACAAACCCAACTATTGACCCAAATCATGATTCGGAGCCGATGCATATAGTGCTATAAGTTCGGGGTGCCGCACTTATGAAGTGTTCGGACTTCTTACACCACATGAAGGGGTACTGAAGCCCCTGGTGTATTTGTCGTACCATAGTGTACGGGTGCCAGATGTCATTAATGAACATATATATATCAAAAAAGAATAATGCGAAAAATAGACAAAAAGCTATGCATTGTTTATAAAGAGGTTGCTATCAAAGCAGAACGATACAAATAATGCGATAAGCAAAGGATATTGGACTATTTAACATGTCCTGGCCAGGGGCAGGCCACGGAATTGTATTCAAAACAGGTATACTGCTCGTAACAGAGACCACCTGGGAGTTCCATAGTGCGGCATGGCTTGGCTGCTTCCCTGGATCTTGCATCGTTCGTGCGGCATTTCAATTGCCGAACAGGTCATCCTAAGTATGGAGTCCTGAAAGTAAGAAAAAAAAAGGAATTCGGCAGCCCCTAGTACGTTTTAGGCCGTATTTTGGGCTTGCCATTATTGTGCCCCTTCCCATGCGCCCATGGTATTTCAAGAGCGTAGTTATGTACGCGAAGCACTGGTTTTGCTATGTCGCGAGGGCTGGGGTTGGGGCCGCATTGCTACGCCTGCTCAGAACGTGCCAGGCGGTCTTGTTGTAGGTTACTCCGGGCGCGCTTGGCGGTGTCTGGCTTTTTAACGGCCGGACTGGAGAATTGCCTAAAAAGGCTGCTTTATACTTCTGCTGCGAGGGCCGCCGTGTGTTCCTCCGTTCGGAGGGAGCGCTCGGTGTTTCCGTTGACCGTAATTACTCCTCGAGGGCCTGGCATCTTGAGCTTGAGATATGCGTAGTCCGGCACCGCATTGAACTTTGCAAATGCGGTTCGCCCCAGCAGAGCGTGATAGCCACTGCGAAACGGGACTATATCGAAGATTAACTCTTTGCTTCGGAAATTGTCCGGAGATCCGAAGACCACTTCAAGTGTTACTGAGCCTGTGCAGCTGGCTTCTACACCTGGTATAACGCCTTTAGAGGTCGTTTTTGTGGGCTTGATCCTCGAGGGATCGATGCCCATTTTCCGCACTGTATCCTGGTAAAGCAGGTTCAGGCTGCTGCCGCCGTCCATGAGGACTCTTGTGAGATGAAATCCGTCGATAATTGGGTCAAGAACCAATGCGGCAAACCCGCCATGACGGATGCTAGTGGGATGGTCCCTTCGATCAAAGGTGATCGGGCAGGAGGACCATGGGTTGAACTTTGGAGCGACTGGCTCCGGCGCGTATACGTCTCATAGCGCACGCTTCCGCTCCCTCTTGGGAATGTGGGTTGCGTATATCATGTTCACCGTCCGCACTTGTGGGGGAAAACCCTTCTGTCCACTGCTGTTCGGCGGCCTGGGCTTCTCCTCGTCATCGCTGTGCAGCCCCTTGTCTCTGTTTTCGGCTCTTAACTTGTCTGCCTGTTTGAACACCCAACAACCCCTGTTGGTGTGATTTGCTGGCCTTTCGGGGGTGCCATGTATCTGGCACAAGCGGTCAAGTATTCGGTCCAAACTGGACAGGCCCTAAGTATTCTTTTTGAATGGCTTTTTCCGCTGACCGGATTTATAGCCTCTGAATCCGGCATTTACTGTCGTATCCTCGTTGTTGTCGCTGTTAACACGGCACTTTTGCTTGTTCCGGCTTGTCCTGTCACTTTTGTCCTTGGTATCCGAATTACCAGGGTTTTTTGCTAAGTTGTTACTGCGAGCTAGCCAGCTGTCTTCTCCCGTGCAAAAGCGGGTCATGAGTGTCGTAAGGGCTGCCATAGATTTCGGCTTTTCCTGTCCCAGGTGCCGGGCAAGCCACTCGTCGCGGATATTATGCTTGAAGGCTGCTAGGGCCTCAGCGTCCGGACAGTCGACTATCTGGTTTTTGTTTGTTAGGAACCGTGTCCAGAATTGCCTGGCCGATTCCTCTGGCTGCTGAATTATGTGGCTTAGGTCATAGGCATCCGGTGGTCGCACATAAGTGCCCTGGAAGTAGTTGAGGAACGCGGCTTCCAGGTCCTCCCAAGAACCGATTGAGTCTGCTGGCAAGCTGTTGAGCCAATGCCGGGCCGGTCCCTTGAGTTTGAGTGGGAGGTATTTGATGGCATGTAGATCATCACCACGGGCCATGTGGATATGAAGGAGATAATCCTCGATCCAAACCGCGGGATCTGTTGTGCCATCGTATGATTCGATGTTTACGGGTTTGAAGCCCTCAGGGATTTTATGATCCATTACTTCATCCGTGAAGCATAATGGGTGTGCGGCGCCTCTATACTGGGCTATATCACGGCGCAGCTCGGAGGAGCTTTGTCCATTGTGTTCGGCCCGGCCGGATTTATCGTATCCGGAGTGACGATCACCGTCACATGTCGTGGGGCGCCCGCGCGATCCGTAGATCGACCTTGTTTGCCTTGCCTTATCCTCCAGTATATCTCGCAGGTCTGGCGCGTTTTCCCGTGCCTTAGCATGTTTTGAGCGGCGTCGGGGCATGGCTTGAGTGGAGGGCTTAGAGGCCTCTCTGTCGGGGCCACGAGGTGGCCAGTCGGCCATGTCATGCGCTGGTGATGTAGGTGCTTCCTCCTCTAATCGGGGTAGCAGCCTGCGCTTTGGGTAACGCTTGGAGGGGCGTTCGAGTTCATACTCTTCGGCAGTAAGGACTTCAGTCCATCTGTCAGCTAGCAAATCTTGATCAGCTCTAAGCTGTTGTTGCTTTTTCTTGAGGCTGCTTGCCGTGGCTAAAAGCCTGCGTTTGAAACGCTCTTGTTCGGCGGGGTCTGATGGTACGACGAATTCGTCGTCGTCGAGGCTTGCCTCGTCTTCGAAGGGAGGCATGTAGTTATCGTCCTCGACCTCTCGGTCTGCCGTCCTCTCATGAGGGCTGGCTTCTTCATCTTCCTGTGCCGAATCTTGCTGGAGGGGGTGTTCTTCAGCGCTATCTGGAGTAGTATTATCTCCGGTGCCGGAATCACCATTTTTGCTTTGGCGGAATTTAGAGCGGCGCCGTTGACGTCGGCGTTTGAGATGTTTCTTAGAAGTATCATCTCCTGCTTTTCCATCGCCATCTCCATCTTTTGGAGCGTCCATCATATATATGTCATAAGACGAGGTGGCCTTCCAACGCCCTACAGGTGCTGGTTCCTGTTCGTCTCCTGCATCGTCGTCCATGCCGTCGATGTCTTCGGAGTCGAAGTCGAGCATGTCGGTTAATTCCTCGACAGTGGCTACGAAGTGGGTGGTGGGTGGGCTTTGAATTTCTACGTCGTCCGTATCCCATCCTTGCTGACCATAGTCCGGCCAGGGCTCTCCACGATAAAGAGAGAGACTTTAGTGAGTTCAGGATATCGCCGAAGGGCGAGTGCTGAAAGATGTCCGCGGCGGTGAACTCCATGATCGGCGCCCAATCGGATTCGATTGACAGGGGCGCGGGGGGTTCGGAGTCCGGAGGGGAATCTGGATCCTCGGAGTCACGGGTCATGCAGAGTGCGGGGCTGGTCTGGCTCAATCGCTTTTGAGATCGCAGCCCCTGAGGTGGCGTCCAACCGCTCACCCTCGATCGGCGCCGCAGGTTCCGAATTAAGGGTCGAAACCGACGCGCGTGCGGGCTCCAGGGCACTGTTCGGCGGCAGAGCTATATCATGCCCATCGAGACAGTGCGGCGCGCTTGGCTGTGGCTCGAATCCGTCAAAGATCAAGTCCCCGCGGATGTCAGCCGTGTAGTTCAAACTTCCAAACCTGACCTGATGGCCAGGGGCGTAGCTTTCGGTCTGCTCCAGGCGACCAAACGAATTGGCCCGCAGTGCGAAGCCGCCGAAGACGAAGATCTGTCCGGGGAGAAAAGTCTTACCCTGGACCGCATCATCGTTGATGATCAAATGAGCCATCGGGCCTAAAAGTGACGACACAGAGGAACTCTCAATGAAAGCACCAATGTCGGTGTCAAAACCGGCGGATCTCGGGTAGGGGGTCCCGAACTGTGCGTCTAGGCTGGATGGTAACAGGAGACAGGGGACACGAAGTTTATCCAGGTTCGGGCCCTCTCGATGGAGGTAAAACCCTACTCCTACTTGATTAATATTGATGATATGGGTAGTACAAGAGTAGATCTACCACGAGATTAAGGAGGCTAAACCCTAGAAGCTAGCCTACGGTATGATTGTTGTATGATGATGTTGTCCTACGGACTAAAACCCTCCGGTTTATATAGACACCGGATAGGGTTAGGTTACACAAAGTCGGTTACAATGGTAGGAGATCTTGAATATTCGCATCGCCAAGCTTGCCTTCCACGCCAAGGAAAGTCCCATCCGGACACGGGACGAAGTCTTCAATCTTGTATCTTCATAGTCCAGGAGTCCGGCTGAAGGTATTGTCCGGCTATCCGAACACCCCCTAATCCAGGACTCCCTCAGGGGGCGAGGCCGCCGGCCAAGGGCGACGAGGGAGGGAGAGAGGGCGGAACTGACGCGCGAAGGAACCAAATGCGGTGATGAAGGGTCAGAACGGGGAGCAGCGGGGCACAATCGCGCCGGCGGGCGGGGAGGCGGGAAGAGCCGAGGGGGTCGCCGGCGCCAGCCGAGGAGGGGACACCATGGACAACCGCCATGAGGATCGCGCCGAACCCAAGTCAGACCGGCCCGCCACTCCCCAGGAGCGACGACGGCGGCCTCCCGAGCCCCGCAAGGCTGCGCCTTGGCCCCGAGGCGGACGAGCAGAGTTCATCGGCCGGTTCTGCGCGCGTCGCCGCGAGCCGGAGGCAGAACCTCCGCAACGGGAGGCTGAGCCAGCGGCCGCGCTGGTCGGCGACGCACGAAGGAGGGGGACGGGAGGGGCCAGGGCAGTCAGCCAGGGGGGTTCGTCCTCCTCGGCGAGGTCCGCCCAACAGATCCGCGGCAACACCTTGAGGGAGGACGGGAGCGGCGAGGAAGCAGGCGTCGCAGGAAGCGGGGAAGCCGGGCGGGGGTCCGACGAGGAGCCGGGCGGGGAGGGAACGCCGGCCGCGGCGCTCGCCGGGGGCGGGGGCGCGTCGCCAGGGTCGCCAGAGCCCGAAACCTCCATCTCCTCCTGGTGCATCCATTTCAGTCATAACAATCCTCTCATAGCCAAGCGCCGCCAGATTGAGACGTCTTTCTCTGTTTTCTTTGGCCCCGAAGATTGGTTCAAAGAAATCGTGCATGGCCTTCACTTTGAGCGCGATCTCACAATTCAGCAGTAAAGGACAGTGGTCTGAAATTTCAGATGAAAGCGCCTGGAGCATGCAGTTTGGCATCACCTCTTCCCACTCCCCATTTATCAGGATCCGATCTAGCTTCACCATGGTTGCACGCTCTTCTTGCTCATTGCTCCAAGTGTACCTACGCCCGTGCAGGTAAAGGTCTTTCAGCTGCAGCTCATTGATGAAGTTCCGAAACGCTGTAAGGCATCTTCGGTTGATCCGTGGGTTGTTCTTGTCATCAGCCCGTGCAATGAGGTTGAAATCGCCAACGATTGGATAAGGCTCTGAACAGATTGCTTGAGTTGTTGGAGGAAGGTAATTTTTTGTTCCCAACCTTGCGGTCCATAAACAGTGATAATCCCCATGGGCTCTCCTTGTGCTGTCTCCCCTACAACAGTCACTGAATGATCGTGTATCTCAATGGTGGAGAAAGAGTAATGATCCCCTTTCCAAGCCATCAGGACACCACCTCTAGTCCCATCAGCCGGCAGGTAGGCGAATTCGGTGAATCCGGTGCCACAACATTGATGCACAACAGCCCTGTCAATGAAGGATAATTTTGTCTCTTGCAAACACACTAGAGTTACATTATTACGATACACCAACTCCTTGACTACCGTCCTTCTCTCTGGGTTGTTTAGGCCCCTGACATTCCACACTAACCAGTTGTCATTCATTGGAACACATGATCGACGCACTGCATGTGGTGCCGCCTATGCCGATGCCAGCACCGGCGCACCACTTTTGCCAGCCCTAGCCAAAGCAGTGAGAGCCTCCAATTGAACTGGCAAGAGCGGTTCCTCGAACGCCTTCGCGTAGGCCAGGAGGCGCTGATCTTCTGATTCGCCCCGCTCTGGGATTGCAAGCCCGCGCTTGGACATGATCAGGCGCCTTGCTTGCTTCATCATGTTCCCCTCGGCCTCCGGAAACAGTTTTTTCTTACAGCTCAGACGGTAGCTGCGCCGAGTAGCCGTAGCCGGTGCCTTTGCTGGGCGCCGCAGTCGACCACGCTTCGGCTTTGGTAACAATAGTGGATAAGATATGAACAAACACAGCTATGATAACTTCCTGGGAAGCTTCAGTCATTACTCATTAACCATCTAATGTCAGAATAGTATCGCTGGGCCATAAGTAGCAGCACATATGCATCTTTTCAGTGTACAAAGAATGCAATTATATTGTCTCATTTTGCATGTAAACAACTCCTAAGGTGCATTTTGGCTAAAGTTGCGTTATTAACTACTTATGTCTTTATATGAACAAGCTATGAAACTGTAGTGCCATGCCAACACTGTTTAGTCCTCCAAATGATAAAACAAACATAGTAAGATGCCAGACCCAGCTTCAAGTAATCAACCATGCTGCAATTTGAAGAGAATTATCCCTTACAAAGTTACAAGCATGTTTGTCTCAGCGAAAAGAAAAACGATAGGCAGAAGGATAGAGCGTACTTTGGAGTTCGTAGAAAATGCAGGGGTCCATCCTAGATGTGCATGTTGCGTAGCAACTCGTTCAACAGCTACAAGGACACGGCTTTCCTCAACTGTGTCCTGCCAATCAAGAACTTCCTCCTGATGTATATTAGGATAAATAAAGTTAAATAACTAAATTACATCCTTTGCCAAGATATAGGGAGAAGGATTAATACAAGGTAGGAAAATATGTAGCTCCTGTAGAAACACTCGCCATCTCCAAGGACAGGCCTGAATTCCTAATAGGCCAACTGAATTGTTCAATGATTGGGCAGTTTTAAATCTCGGCAGTACTCGAATCACTCGCCAAATCCGTTACAGATAGACACAATACTCAATTTTGGTGCCATGCATTATAACTTCTTATTTAAAGTTCTACTGTTACAGTTCAAATCAATTTCTCAATAATCAATTAATACCATGACACAAAACTTGATGATGCCTATTCTTTGCTTGTAGTGACACTATGAAGCAGATGATGGAGCTTCTAAGCACTATTATGTAAGAATAAAATAGGCTCAGTTTGATTGCTCAAGATGCACAATCTGAAAACTCTAACAATCTGAACTTCGAAACTATTTTAATCTGGATTTCATGTAACAAATTTTAGACCAGCCCATGACCAGCAGTGTTAAACTAGAAAATAAGTGGATAAAATCCATAGAACAATGGCAGTAGAACACGACAAGAAAAAATGGAGGAAAAAACAGGACGGCAACGTGAAAATCACACCATGTTCTAAGCCGATTCAGGAGCAAAGGGGTCTGCACATTGAATAATCACCCTCTTGTCACCCTCTTGTGAAAATCACACCATGTTCTAAGCCGAGAAGTGACCAGTCAGCATACTCGTGGTCTAAAAATTGATTACTGAGACGGAAGCTGAGAAACAACTGTTACATGAATGGATACCAGAATTTCTAAATAAAGATGGTGTAAAAAGGAATAATCACTGTAATGGGGAGAATTTTTCTGAACCTAGACCCAACCGCATTCCGAAGAACAACTGTCCATTTTATATTGAATTGAATAGTAAAACAATGAAATATCTGTACTATCCTTCCCTCAAGTATGACATGCTCATCTTACATACAGTATGTGTTAACTGAGCCAAAGTTATCCGGTCTCCTATAATCAAGATGCTTGAAGACATTTGATTTGTCATTCTTAAATTTATCAAGTGTTTAATGTTAATAGTTCCTCGACAAAACGTCTTACATTCCAAAATGGAGAAAATATATTAGCATGTGATTGGATGTCCATCCAAATGTCCAATGCATAAAGAACAAACGTACAGTTGATAAAATTTCAGCCAAACAACCCCAAACGTGTGATGCTCATGAGCCTACTCATATGTGTGAGAACATGTATATGGGGGCGGATATCGTTGGCTAAGATGGTGACAGGCACCTAGATTGGTCGAAAAGCTTGTGGCGCCCGCGAGCAGCATCGCCCCTAGCAACCCAAATGAACGATCGGGAATCGCCAAACAACGGAGGTCCTCCTCTGATGGCAGGAGAAGATGATAAGGTATTGTCGTTGGCGTCGCTGTGCGCCGGAGGGGCCGGCCGGGAGCGGTGGCGCACGGCGGCAAACAGACGGAGTGTTGATGGGGGAATTCACCACGTGAAAGGTGCGTGCAGGGCATGTCGAAGTAGAGCTTTGTCCTCAAGCACAGCGCAGATTAGAGCTTTGTCCTCAAGCACAGCATGATTGCATGAAGGGGACCTGTGAGCAGCAACTGTTCCCCATAAAAATTGATGAAAATGAGCGAGTACCTGCAAAAATAGTGATAACAGAAACATATCATTAGAATCTGTACGCATGGCATAGGCCGGTCCCCTCCCCTGCCTAGAACAGAGACAGTATTCAGTAGCATCAGCTCGAGCACTAATCAACAAATCTATGACTAATTTCAGGAGCGGAATCACAAGCGTAGTAACCTTGATTAATCAATCAAACTAATCCCAACCTACACTCCATCGGCAGTCAACAAATCCCGACCCAAAATACAGAGCACGCATACGGCCTGTTGTGCCATGCCGACCGAACAAGCGGCAAAGCCACTCCGCAAGCAAAGCGAGAAATAGAGAGAGGGGGGTCACTGGACGAAGAAGGGCGGCGCTCCGCAGCTCGGATCTCGGCTCGGCCTGTACTCTCGCTAGGGTTTTTGTGATTCGCTTGCTGGCTTTAGAGCAACTCCAGCACCCCAAAAATATCACCTAATCAAAAAAAGTTGGTGTCTTGGGTCATCCCACTCGCACCCTATCCCAAGCAAAAATTTATGAGGAGAATGATTAAGTGGGCCAAGAAAAAAGACATGTGGTGAGACACGATTCGCTAAACTTGTGTCGGCGCCCCCAAAAGACCCAGCGCGCCGGGTTTCGCCTGGGTTTGCAGGCACTATTTTGACGTCCCAGGGGGCGTTGGGGGCGTGGCTGGGCCGTTTTTGGACGAAAAGTGTCGTTCGAGCCTAAAAACGTGTCCTGGGGGGCGTCCTGGGGAGCCTAGTGGAGATGCTCTTAAGGCTGGTCATAGTGAGAGTAACTTAGACTAGTAACATACATATGCTACTAGTCTATGTTACTACATCTATAGTGCATACTATCATAGATGGTCTTATTTATTGACATGCATGACACATAGTAGCATCACATTTATTATGTTACGGTATCTATCTATGTTACTATAACCATCTCTCTCTTTTTAATTGTCTGCCACATAAGCATGTTTGCAAGTTCCAAATGCATGATACTACTTATGTTACCCCACTATGGCCGGCCTAACAAGGACAGAAATCAATGGCACAACACACACAACCATCTCCCAAATAATCATTGGTACCAAGGGAGGGGGAGGTGGCGTCGCGGTCGAGGTCTTCGGAGAGGGCGGTGTCACGTGCCCAGAGTCAGACCAGCCCGCCGACGAAGACCTCCAGGCCAGGCCCAAGAGGAGGAAGCGGCCCAGCAGACTCTTCGACCCAGCCACTTGGGAAATGGGTGGATAAGTGTGTGTGGGAGGGGGGGCTCTCTCCTCTCTGGAACCCTAGCTTCTCCTCCCGATCCCCTTTCTCCTCCCTCCATTACATGTACCTCGCCATGGATGCGATGAATTGAGTAGAGAGGCCTTAACATATGGTAACGGATTTGCCAGATTATCTCTAGAAACCCACCTTCTCTACATGTCAACAACGCCAAGCGGTGGGAATGGAGGAATTCAAAACAGCGTTCAAGACACATCATGGACTCTATGAATTTAAGGTTATGCCCTATGGAGTCATGGGGGGAGGGGGTTGCGACCTTAGGAACTATGAACATTGTCCTCTCACCATTGCTGAGAAAAGGAGTGCTAGTTTTTATTGATGACATTCTAGTCCACGATGCTACTATAGAGCATCATTTGTCATTGCTGAAACAGGTGTTTCAACTGCTGTCTGAACATTAGTTTCATCTCAAGTATGCTAAGTGCAAGTTTGCCCAGCAACAGCTCACCTACTTGGGACACGTCATTAGTGCTGTTGGTGTGGCCACAGATGATAAGAATATTGCAGCAGTCCGGGATTGGCCAACTCCAACCACGGTCAAAGAGGTCAGAGGCTTCCTTGGGTTGGCTGGGTAACTTTGGAATCATCAGTCAAACTCTGACAAATTTGCTGAAGAAAGGGGCGGTATTCCAATGGACTGAGGATACGGAGCCCACATTTCAGCACCTTAAAACGACCATCATCATCATGCTAGTGCTGGCCTTGCCGTAGTTCGATCGCACGTTTGAGGTGGAGACAGGCACCTCTAACATGGGGGTTGGGGCAGTTCTTATGCAAGACGGTCATCTGTTAGCCTTCTTCAGCAAGGCCCTGAGCCCACGCAATCAAGGATTGTCAGCGTACGAGAAGGAGTTCATAGCAGTCCTTATGGCCGTGGACCATTGGCGGCCGTATGCTCTAGTTTCGTATCATAGTCGTATCTTCACCAACTCGGTTTGGAAGGAGCTTTTCCGGCAGGTGGGTACAGACATGCGCATGTCTTTGGTGATGGAAATATGCCCTAGAGGCAATAATAAAATGGTTATTATTATTTTTCCTTAATCATGATAAAGGTTTATTATTCATGCTACAATTCTATTGATCGAAAATTTAACATGTGTGAATACATAAACAAATACCATGTCCCTAGTAAGCCTCTACTAGACTAGCTCGTTGATCAAAGATGGTTAAGGTATCCTAACCATAGACATGTGTTGTCATTTGATAACGAGATCACATCATTAGGATAATGATTTGATGGACAAGACCCATCCGTTAGCTTAGCTTGATCGTTCAGTTTATTGCTATTGCTTTCTTGATGACAAATACATATTCCTTCGACTATGAGATTATGCAACTCCTGGATACCGGAGGAATACCTTGTGTGCTATCAAACGTCACAACATAACTGGGTGATCAAAAAGATGCTCTACAGGTATCTCCGAAGATGTTTGTTGAGTTGGCATAGATCAAGATTAGGATTTGTCACTCCGAGTATCGGGGAGGTATCTCCGGGCCCTCTTGGTAATACACATCATAAGAAGCCTTGCAAGCATAATAACTAAGGAGTTAGTTACGAGATGATGTATTACAGAACGAGTAAAGAGACTTGTCGATAACGAGATTGAACTAGGTATGAAGATACCGACGATCGAATCTCAGGCAAGTAACATACCGATGGACAAAGGGAATTACATATGTTGTAATAAAGTTCGACCGATAAAGATCTTCGTAGAATATGTAGGAGCCAATATGGGCATCCGGGTTCCGCTATTGGTTATTGATCGGAGAGGTGTCTCGATCATGTCTACATAGTTCTCGAACCCGTAGGGTCCGCACGCTTAATGTTCGTTGACGATATAGTGTTATAGGATCTATATGATTTGGTGACCGAATGTTGCTCGGCGTCCCGGATGAGATCACGGACATGACGAGGAGCTCCGAAATGGTCCGAAGGTAAAGATTGATATATAGGACGATGGTATTCGAACACCGGAAGTGTTTCGGAGTGTACCGGCTAGTCATCGGAATACCAGAGGGGGTACCGGACACCCCCGGGAGGGTAATGGGCCTATTGGGCCATTAGAGGGGAGCACACCAGCCCACAAGGGGCTGACGGACCCCCGTATGGTAGCCGGCTAATAACCCACAAGTATAGAGGATCAGTTGTAGCCTTTCTCGATAAATAAGAGTGCTGAACCCAACGAGGAGCTAAAGGTAGGATTTGTATTCCCTTCAAGTTATATCGACCACCGATACAAATCTACGTACGCTTAACGTTCGCTTTACCTAGAACAAGTATGAAACTAGAAGTACTTTATAGGTGTGATAGGATAGGTTTGCAAGATAGTAAAGAGCACGTAAATAAAATCTAGGGGTTGTTTAGATAAAAAATAACTAAGTTAGTTTTAGTAGAGAGCTTATTGTTACAAGAAAGTTATTTGTCCCTAGCCAATCGATAACTAGACCGGTAATCATTACGGCAATTTTATATGAGGGAGAGTGATGACCCACAAGTATAGGGGATCTATCGTAGTCCTTTCGATAAGTAAGAGTGTCGAACCCAGCGAGGAGCAGAAGGAAATGATAAGCGGTTTTTAGCAAGGTATTCTCTGCAAGTACTGAAACAAGTGGTAATAGATAGTTTTGTGATAGGATAATTTGTAACGAGCAAAAAGTAACAAAAGTAAACAAAGTGCAGCAAGGTGGCCCAATCCTTTTTGTAGCAAAGGACAAGCCTGGACAAACTCTTATATAAGGAAAAGCGCTCCCGAGGACACATGGGAATATCGTCAAGCTAGTTTTCATCACGTTCATATGATTCGCGTTCGGTACTTTGATAATTTGATATGTGGGTGGACCGGTGCTTGGGTGTTGTTCTTACTTGAACAAGCATCCCACTTATGATTAACCTCTATTGCAAGCATCCGCAACTACAACAAAAGTATTAAGCTAAACCTAACCATAGCATGAAACATATGGATCCAAATCAGCCCCTTACGAAGCAACGCATAAACTAGGGTTTAAGCTTTTGTCACTCTAGCAACCCATCATCTACTTATTACTTCCCAATGCCTTCCTCTAGGCCCAAATAATGGTGAAGTGTTATGTAGTCGACGTTCACATAACACCACTAGAGGCTAGACAACATACATCTCATCAAAATATCGAACGAATACCAAATTCACATGACTACTAATAGCAAGACTTCTCCCTTGTCCTCAGGAACAAACGTAACTAATCACAAAGCATATTCATGTTCATAATTAGAGGGGTAATAATATGCATAAAGGATCTGAACATATGATCTTCCACCAAGTAAACCAACTAGCATCAACTACAAAGAGTAATCAACACTACTAGTAACCTACTGACACCAATCCCGGACTTGGAGACAAGAATTGGACAGAAGAGATGAACTAGGGTTTGGAGATGAGATGGTGCTGGTGAAGATGTTGATGGAGATTGCCCTCTCCCGATGAGAGGAGCGTTGGTGATGACGATGGCGATGATTTTCCCCTCCCAGAGGGAAGTGTCCTCGGCAGAACAGCTCTGCCGGAGCCCTAGATTGGTTCCGCCAAGGTTCCGCCTCGTGGCGGCGGAGTTTCATCCCGAAAGGTTGCTTCTTAATTTTTCCTCGACGAAAGACCTCATATAGTAGAAGATGGGCATCGGAGGGCCAACAGAGGGCCCATGAGGTAGGGGCGCGCCCTAGGGGGGGGGCCACCCTCATGGACAGGGTGTGGGCCCTCTGGTCTTCATCTTTGGCGAGGATTTTTCATTATTTATTGTAAGATATTCCGTGGAGTTTCAGGACTTTTGGAGTTGTGCAGAATAGGTCTCTAATATTTGCTCCTTTTCCAGCCCAGAATTCCAGCTGCCGGCATTCTCCCTCCTTATATAAACCTTGTAAAATAAGAGAGAATAGCTATAAGTATTGTGACATAATGTGAAATAACAGTCCATAATGCAATAAATATCGATATAAAAGCATGATGCAAAATGGACGTATCAACTCCCCCAAGCTTAGACCTCGCTTGTCCTCAAGCGAAAGCCGATAACGATAAATATGTCCCCATGTTTAGAGGTAGAGGTGTCGATAAAAATAAAATATGGACATGAAGGCATCATGATTATTCTCATAACAACAACAACATATATATATATATATATATATATATATATATATATATATATATATATATATTGTCATATGATTACTTATGTTCAAGTGATGATCTATTCACAATGCAAAAGTATGAATCAGAAACTTTATTGAGAACCAACCAGCTATAATCTCAGTCATTGAAGCAATTGCAATTTATCATAACATCAGAAAGAGTCTATGTCAGAGCTTAAAAGCAAGTCCACATACTCAACTATCATCTAGTCCTTCATAATTGCCAACACTCACGCAATACTTGTGGTTACTGAGTTTTAATCGGACACAGAGAAAGATAGGGGCTTATAGTTTCGCCCCACAACCTTTTACCTCAAGGGTAATGTCAACAATAATAACTCATCCTCCCCTACATCCAATTAGGTACATATATCAGAATTTTTCCAACATCTTGTGCTTGCCAAAGGATAAAATGAAAAAGGAAAGGTGAAGATCACCATGACTCTTGCATAAGGTAGAGGATAATAATAAAAGATAGGCCCTTCGCAGAGGGAAGCAGAGGTTGCCATGCGCTTTTATGGTTGGATGCACAAAATCTTAATGCGAAAGAACGTCACTTTATATTGCCCCTTGTGATATGAACCTTTATTATGTAGTCCGCCGCTTTTATTACTTCCACATCACAAGATCATATAAAGCTTATTTCTCCCACACCAATCAATCATACATATTTAGAGCAATTTTTATTGCTTTGCACCGATGACAACTTACTTGAAGGATCTTACTCAATCTATAGGTAGATATGTGGACTCTCATGGCAAAACTGGTTTAAGGGTATTTGGAAGCACAAGTAGTATCTCTACTTTGTGCTGAGAATTTGGCTAGCATGAGGGGGAAAGGCAAGCTGAACATGTTGGAGGATCCATGACAACATACTTTATCTCAGATATAAGAAAACATAACTCATCACGTTGTCTTCCTTGTCCAACATCAACTCTTTAGCATGTCATATTTTAATGAGTGCTCCCAATCATAAAAGATGTCAATGATAATGTATCTATATGTGAAACCTCTCTTTCCTTATTACTTCCTATTAATTGCAACTATGACCAAAGCTATGTCCGCCAACTCCCAACAACTTTTAGTCATCATACTCTTTCTATGTGAAGTCACTACTCTCAATAAGATCAATATGAACTCTTTGTTTCTTTTTATTCTTTTTCTCTTCTTTTCTTTTATTCACTCAAGATCATGGCAAAATAATCAAGCCCTTGACTCAACACTAATCTTTATTATATATAGCTCACGGACTCGATTACATAGAGAGATCATAAAGCAAAACTCAAAACTAGATCATGCCATCAACTTTATTCTACTAGATTAAGATACTACTAATAGGATCGAACTAAGAAAAACGGTAAAGATAGGAGTGTGATGGTGATACGATACCGGGGCACCTCCCCCAAGCTTGGCAGTTGCCAAGGGGAGTGCCCATACCCATGTGATTATGTCTCCTTCTTTGGTGATGGTGTAATATTCTTGGCGATGATGCCCCTCAGGATACGATTCTCCTCCTCGAGTTTATTGACTTGCTGCTTGAGGTCCATTATTTCCTTATGAAGCTTTCCTGTAACGGCTAAAGATTCTTGCACCCAAGGGTGTTTCATAGCTGCGGGAGAACAAGTGACACTCCTCTTCATATTTTCATAAGAAAGAAATCTAACATTGGAAGGGATAACCGAGTCTGGAATAGCTGAGCTCTGTAGTTCCCCCATCGTGAACCCAGCTCGGAAGCGAGAGGTGACTTCTTGATCCTCCATGGCATCTACCCTCATCAAGTCAGCCTCCATCTCTTCCTCCGTTGCTGGCCCAAAGTGGTCAGCATCGCTGTTTGCCCTTGGTTCCGATGCCGGATTAGACACCCGGCTCTCCCCGACTGACTCTTGAGAAGACATCTTGCTCTAATCTGCAGCAGCAACAGCTCTAAACAAGAACAGAGGATAATTGCATGATACGAGAGTCAAAACCTTCAGGAGAATATGTAATGAATTTTTACCGACCAAAATACGTATCGTGCAAGAAAACGGAGTCCGGAAGGCACACGAGGTGCTCACGAGGTAGGGGGCGCGCCCAGGGGGGTAGGGCGCGCCCTCCACCCTCGTGGGGCCCTCGTGTCCTTCCCGGACTACTACTTATTTTTCTATTTTTCTAAACATTCCAAAACGGAGAAATATTGCCTTAGAAATTGTTTTGGAGTCGGTTTACTTACCGTACCACATACCTACTCCTTTTCGGAGTATGAAACGTCCTGGAAAGTGTCTCTTATGTATTCCTCCGGGGTTACGGTTTCAATAATATTGGTTTCAACATTTATGGGATTACCTGAGATATAATGTTTAATTCTTTGACCGTTTACCACCTTTGGGTTTGTGCCTTCGAAGTTGTTAATTTTTATGGCACCAGAACGATAGACCTCCTTGATAACATAGGGGCTTTCCCATTTAGAGAGAAGTTTTGCTGCAAAAAATCTTAAACGAGAGTTGTATAGCAATACATAATCACCTACATTAAACTCACGCTTTTGTATCCTTTTGTCATGCCATCTTTTAACTTTTTCTTTAAACAACTTGGCATTTTCATAAGCTTGGGTTCTCCATTCATCAAGTGAGCTAATATCAAATAACCTCTTCTCACCGGCAAGTTTGAAATCATAGTTGAGCTCTTTAATAGCCCAATATGCCTTATGTTCTAGTTCGAGAGGTAAGTGACATGCTTTTACATAAACCATTTTATATGGAGACATACCCATTGGATTTTTATATGCAGTTCTATAGGCCCATAATGCATCATCAAGTCTCTTGGACCAATTCTTTCTAGACCTATTGACAGTCTTCTGCAAAATTAATTTGAGTTCTCTATTACTCAATTCTACTTGACCACTAGACTGTGGGTGATAAGGAGATGCAATTCTATGATTAACATCATACTTAGCAAGCATTTTACGGAAAGCACTATGAATAAAGTGTGAACCACCATCAGTCATTAAATATTTAGGGACTCCAAACCTCAGAAAAATAACTTCCTTAAGCATTTTAATAGAAGTGTTATGATCAGCACTACTAGTTGGAATAGCTTCTACCCACTTAGTAACATAATCAACAGCAACTAAAATATGTGTATATCCATTAGAGGCAGGAAAAGGTCCCATATAATCAAAGCCCCAAACATCAAATGGTTTAATAACAAGTGAATAATTCATAGGCATTTCTTGACGTGTACTAATATTACCAATTCTTTGACATTCATCACAAGACAAGACAAACTTACGGGCATCCTTGAAGAGAGTAGGCCAATAAAAACCGGATTGCAATACCTTATGTGCAGTTCTATCTCCTGCGTGGTGTCCTCCATAAGCTTCAGAGTGACACTTGCGTAGGATCTGTTCCTGTTCATGCTCAGGTACACAACGTCTAATAACACCATCTACTCCTTCTTTATAAAGGTGTGGGTCATCCCAAAAGTAATGCCTCAAATCATAGAAGAACTTTTTCTTTTGTTGGTATGTGAAACTAGGTGGTATGAATCTAGCAACAATATAATTAGCATAATCAGCATACCATGGAGTACTACGAGAAGTACTTATGACATTTAATTGTTCATCAGGAAAGCTATCATCAATAGGTAGTGGGTCATCAAGAACATTTTCTAACCTAGACAAGTTGTCTGCAACGGGGTTCTCAGCTCCTTTTCTATCAACAATATGCAAATCAAATTCTTGTAGCAGGAGAACCCATCTAATAAGTCTAGGTTTAGCATATTTCTTTTCCATAAGGTATTTAATAGCACATGATCAGTGTGAATAGTTACTTTAGAATCAACAATATAAGGTCTGAACTTATCACAAGCAAATACAACTGCTAAGAGTTCTTTTTCAGTAGTAGCATAATTTCTTTGAGCATTGTCTAGAGTCTTACTAGCATAATGGATAACATTTAATTTATTATCAACTCTTTTCCCTAGGACAACACCTACAGCATAATCACTAGCATCACACATAATTTCAAAGGGTAAATTCCAATCAGGTGGCTGAACAACAGGTGCAGAGATCAATGCTTTCTTAAGTATTTCAAATGCTTCTACACAATCATCATCAAAAACAAATGGTATATCTTTTTCTAATAAATTAGTTAGAGGTCGAGAAATTTTTGAGAAGTCCTTAATGAACCTCCTATAAAATCCGGCGTGACCAAGGAAACTTCTTATACCTTTGATGTCCTTGGGACATGGCATCTTTTCAATAGCATCAACCTTGGCTTTATCAAGTTCAATACCTCTTTCAGAAACTTTATGCCCCAAGACAATACCTTGATTAACCATAAAGTGGCACTTTTCCCAATTCAAGACAAGATTAGTTTCTTCACATCTCTACAAAACTCGATCAAGATTGCTCAAGTAATCATCAAAAGAAGATCCATAGACGGAAAAATCGTCCATGAAAACCTCACAAATCTTTTCACAAAAGTCAGAGAATGTAGCCATCATGCATCTTTGAAAGGTAGCAAGTGCATTACATAAACCAAAAGGCATACATCTATAAGCAAAAGTACCAAAAGGGCATGTAAAAGTAGTCTTTGATTGATCTTTAGCTGATATAGGTATTTGAGAGAAACCAGAATAACCATCTAGAAAGCAATAGTGTGTATGTTTGCATAATCTTTCTAGCATTTGATCGATAAAAGGTAAGGGGTAATGATCTTTCTTAGTAGCATTATTTAATTTATGGAAATCAATTACCATCCTATATCCTGTAATAATTCTTTGTGGAATCAATTCATCTTTATCATTAGGAACGACAGTAATACCTCCCTTCTTAGGGACACAATGGATAGGACTTACCCACTGACTATCAGCAATGGGATAAATTATACCTGCCTCCAGAAGCTTTAGTATTTCATTTCTTACCACTTCTTTCATTTTAGGATTTAGACATCTTTGAGGATCACGAACTGGTTTAGCATCTGCTTCCAAATTTATTTTGTGTTGACATAGAGTGGGACTAATGCCCTTAAGATCATCAAGAGTATATCTAATAGCAGCACAGTGCTTCTTCAGAGTTTTCAATAATCTTTCTTCTTCATGCTCTGAAAGGTTAGCACTAATAATAACAGGATATATCTTCTTTTCATCAAGATAAGCATATTTAAGATTATCAGGCAACGGTTTAAGCTCAAACACGGGATCACCCTTGGGTGGAGGAGGATCCCCTAAGATTTCAATAGGCAAATTGTGTTTCAGAATGGGTTCCTGTTTAAAGAATACTTCATCTATTTCCCTTCTTTCATTCATAAACATGTCATTTTCATGGTCTAGCAAATATTGTTCTAAAGGGTCACTAGGAGGTACGACAATAGAAGCAAGACCATTAATTTCATCCTTACTAGGCAATTCTTCTTCACGATGTTGTTTACTAAATTTAGATAAATTAAACTCATGGATCATATCATCCAAGCCAATAGTAACAACATTCTTTTCGCAGTCTATCTTAGCATTAACATTGTTCAAGAAGGGTCTACCGAATATAATGGGACAAAAGCTATCTTGTGGGGAACCAAGAACAAGAAAATCAGCAGGATATTTAGTTTTCCCACACAGGACTTCAACATCTCTAACAATTCCCATTGCTGATATAGTATCTCTATTGGCAAGTTTAATTGTGACATCAATTCCTTCTAACTCAGCGGGCGCAATTTCATGCTTAATTTCTTCGTATAAAGTATGCAGTATAACGCTAGCACTAGCACCCATATCACATAAGCCATGATAACAATGATCTCCTATTTTAACAGAAATAACAGGCACGCCTACCATAGGTCTATGTTTATCTTTAGCACAAGGTTTAGCAATTCTAGCAGTTTCACCACAGAATTGAATAACATGCCCATCAATATTATCAGACAAGAGATCTTTAACAATAGCAATATTAGGTTCAACTTTAACTTGCTCAGGAGGTGTATAAGTTCTAATATTGCTTTTACGAACCACAGTTGAAGCTTTAGCATGATCCTTTATTCTAACAGGGAAAGGTGGTTTCTCAACATAAGAAGTAGGGACAATAGGATCATTATAAGTGACAGTCTTTTCTTCAACTTTAATAGGTGCAACTACTTTTACTTCTATGGGAGGATGATATTTAAACCACTTCTCCTTAGGGAGATCAACATAAGTAGCAAAAGACTCACAGAAAGAAGCTACTATCTCAGAGTCAACTCCATATTTAGTGCTAAACTTACGGAAAATATCGGTATCCATAAAAGATTTAACACAATCAAACTTAGGTGTCATACCTGACTCCTTACCTTCGTCGAGATCCAAATCTTCAGAGTTGCGTTTAATTCTATCCAATAAATCCCATTTAAATTCAATAGTCTTCATCATAAAAGAGCCAGCACAAGATGTATCGAGCATGGTGCGATTGTTTTCAGAATGCCGAGCATAAAAGTTTTGAATAATTGTTCCTCTTGGGAGCTCATGATTTGGGCATGAAAATAACATTGATTTAAGCCTCCCCCAAGCTTGAGCGATGCTTTCTCCTTCGCGAGGCCAAAAATTATATATATAATTGTGATCACGATGAACAAGATGCATAGGGTAATACTTTTGATGAAATTCCAATTTCAATCTTCTATAGTTCCATGATCTCGTATCATCACATAGCCTATACCATGGCAATGCATCTCCCTTCAAAGATAAAGGGAAGACCTTCTTCTTAGCAACATCATCGGGTATACCTGCAAGCTTAAATAATCCACAAACTTCATCCACATATATTAAGTGCTCATCAGGATGCTTTGTTCCATCTCCTGTAAAAGGATTAGCTAGCAGTTTTTCTATCATACCGGAAGGAAATTCAAAGGGAACATTTTCATTTTCAGTAGGTTCAGTAGGTTGAGGAGTAACTCTTTGCTCTACTGGTCGGGGTGAAGATACCCCGAACAAGCCCCTCAGAGGATTACTTTCCATAGTAACAAGTGACAGTAAATTTCAGCACACTATATAAATTTTTCCTTACCAAATTCCACCTACCAAAGGCGCTTCACTCCTCGGCAACGGCGCTAGAAAAGAGTCTTGATGACCCACAAGTATAGGGGATCTATTGTAGTCCTTTTGATAAGTAAGAGTGTCAAACCCAACAAGGAGCAGAAGGAAATGATAAGCAATTTTCAGCAAGGTATTCTCTGCAAGTACTGAAACAAGTGGTAACAGATAGTTTTGTGATAGGATAATTTGTAACAAGCAACAAGTAACAAAAGTAAACAAAGTGCAGCAAGGTGGCCCAATCCTTTTTGTAGCAAAGGACAATCCTGGACAAACTCTTATATAAGGAAAGGCGCTCTCGAGGACACATGGGAATATCGTCAAGCTAGTTTTCATCACGTTCATATGATTCGCGTTCGGTACTTTGATAATTTGATATGTGGGTGGACCGGTGCTTGGGTGCTGTTCTTACTTGAACAAGCATCCCATTTATGATTAACCTCTATTGCAAGCATCCGCAGCTACAACAAAAGTATTAAGGTAAACCTAACCATAGCATGAAACATATGGATCCAAATCAGCCCCTTACGAAGCAACGCATAAACTAGGGTTTAAGCTTCTGTCACTCTAGCAACCCATCATCTACTTATTACTTCCCAATGCCTTCCTCTAGGCCAAATAATGGTGAAGTGTTATGTAGTTGACGTTCACATAACACCACTAGAGGCTAGACAACATACATCTCATCAAAATATCGAACGAATACCAAATTCACATGACTACTAATAGAAAGACTTCTCCCTTGTCCTCAGGAACAAACGTAACTACTCACAAAGCATATTCATGTTCATAATCAGAGGGGTAATAATATGCATAAAGGATCTGAACATATGATCTTCCACCAAGTAAACCAACTAGCATCAACTACAAAGAGTAATCAACATTACTAGTAACCTACTAGCACCAATCCCGGACTTGGAGACAGGAATTGGACACAAGAGATGAACTAGGGTTTGGAGATGAGATGGAGCTGGTGAAGATGTTGATGGAGATTTCCCTCTCCCGATGAGAGGAGCGTTGGTGATGACGATGTCGATGATTTCCCCCTCCCGGAGGGAAGTGTCCCCGGCAGAACAGCTCTGCCGGAGCCCTAGATTGGTTCTGCCTCGTGGCGGCGGAGTTTCGTCCTGAAAGGTTGCTTCTTAATTTTTCCTTGACGAAAGACCTCATATAGCAGTAGATGGGCATTGGAGGGCCAACAGGGGGCCCATGAGGTAGGGGGCACGCCCCCCACCCTCGTGGACAGGGTGTGTGCCCCCTGGTCTTCATCTTTGGCGAGGATTTTTTATTATTTATTGTAAGATATTCCGTGGAGTTTCAGGACTTTTGGAGTTGTGCAGAATAGGTCTCTAATATTTTCTCCTTTTCCAGCCCAGAATTCCAGCTGCCGGCATTCTCCCTCCTTATGTAAACCTTGTAAGATAAGATAGAATAGCCATAAGTATTGTGACATAATGTGAAATAATAGTCCATAATGCAATAAATATCGATATAAAAGCTTGATGCAAAATGGACGTATCAGAGAGGCATAAGCTAACATACTTTGTCTACTTGGATCATAGGCACTTATGATTGGAACTCTAGCAAACATCTGTAGTTACTAAATATCATTAAGGTAAAACCCAACCATAGCATTAAAGTATCAAGTCCTCTTTACTCCCATACGCAAACAACCTACTTACTCGGGTCTGTGTTGCTATCACTCACGCCGCCCACCATAAGCAAATCATGAGCATATTACAAACTCTACAGCAATAATCCCTCACGCTTGCGCGACATGGAGAGCACCATAGGACAGCACCAATAATAAAACATGCAACTCAAACCAATCATGATCATGATCATCAATCAACCCATAGGCCAAAACGGATCTACTCAAACATCATAGGATAGTCATACATCATTGGAAAATAATATATAGCGTTGAGCACCATGTTTAAGTAGAGATTACAGCGAGAAGAAGAGGTGTTACAACACTGCATAGAGGGGGAGAGAGTTGGTGATGATAGCGGCGAAGTTGTTGGTGTAGATCGCCGTCACAATGATGGCTCCGGAGGTGTTCCTGCGCCAGAGAGAGTGGGAGAGAGCCCCCCTCCTTCTTCCTTGACCTCCCCCCCTAGATGGGAGGAGGGTTTCCCCTCTGGTCCTTGGCCTTGTAACGCCCCGGACACACCCGCCGGTGGTCGTTACTCATGGCGGGATCTAGACTGGCCCCACAGATCAATATTAGTCTTTTCTGCACACTTTGTCCTCACTCGTGCACACCCGGGAGAAACTTCCCGATTGGTCACCCATCCTAAAATTACTCCAAGCTGAGCACGCTTAACTTTGGAGTTCTTTCGGAATGGGCTCTCAGAAAAGAAGGAATTACTTATTGATATGAGTAGTCTATCATCTCTATTAAGCCAGGCTATCACATACACCCCCACTTAGAGGAACCAACGTCCTCGTCGGGCCACACGAGCGTTCCCTCTTGGCACATACGTCGATGCATCCAGTCCAGAACATGTGTCATGCCGTGTCCCATGACGGGTCACAAACGTCATGAACAACATGACCACGCACCTATTCGCAAACATCCGTGTAACTGCGAGGGTCGGCTTTGATACCAACTTGTGACGCCCCGGACACAGCCGCCGGTGGTTACTCCTAGTGGGATCTAGATTGGTCCCACAGATCAATACTAGTCTTTTCTGCGCACTTTCTCCTCACTCGTGCGCACCCGGTAGCAACTTCCCGGTTGGTCACCCATCCTGAAATTACTCCAAACTGAGCACGCTTAACTTTGAAGTTCTTTTCGAATGGGCTCCCGGAAAAGAAGAAATTCCTTATTGATATGAGTAGTCTATTGTAGCGACCCGATCCGAATGGATCAAGTCTCTGTGCTTAAGTGTCATCCCTGGATCGGTATGCTGACACACACAGTACTCGAAGGATTTATAACAGAGGTAAATCACATGTATAAAGTAACGTAAATACTATTACCTCAATCCAAATAGCGGAAGTAACAAGGTTGTGGATTCCCATAAACACCAACGGCAAAGTTGAGTGTAGAAATCGTAACCCTAACGTATCACTTACTCGTCGTAAGAAGTCCTGTCGTGGGTTTGTCACGGCAGATGTCCTAGCCAAAGGACTTAGTCGTGGAGCCATCAAAACGGGTTAACTCGAAGGGGTTAAAGCGGACGCAGGGACACAGAGGGTTCATACTAGTTCGGCCCCTTCGATGAAGGTAAAAGCCTACGTCTAGTTGTGATGGAATTGATGGGGTTTCGATGACTAGGGAGCAAACAAGCTTCGCCTAAGTCTCGAGTTGTGGTTGTCTGTCCTTGAACCGCTGTCGGGTCATCCCCTTATATACACGGGTGACGCCGTTCGGTTCACAGAGTCCCAATCTCCGGTTCATATTCGTACCCGGGTTGGTCTCTCCTTATTCCTAACTTATAATACAAGTTTACATACAAGGTCGGTTTACGGCCATGAGTGTTAAACCGACTACGGCCTTGGGCCTTCATCTGTCTTCTTGGGCTTTAACACTCTGGGACTACTGATGAAGTTAACCCGGCCCTGGTAGGCCGGTTTACGCCCAGTAGGAATATCCCCAACATTAGGCCCCAGATTGATTTGAACGTGTTCATGTCAATCCTTAGCAGAAATCTTCATCTTTATCATCTTCTGATAATAGTTGAACCGTCTTGACGTTATCTTCTCTACTTGCTGTTAAATCGGGGTGACGTCATCTGTCATAAAGAAAGTATTCATAATACCTCATCATTTTAATAAGGCTGCGAAAATCGAGGCGACAGCTTCGTTCGGTGGCCCCTGGTTTGTCGCGCCTGACACATATCCTTTTGCCTTATAAATAGGACCGAAGGGTCATTTCCTTTTTCCCCCTTCCTGCCTTCTCGTCTTCGTCTTCCTCGTCGTCAGCTTTGAAGCTCCGTCGCCGCCGTCGCCTTCAACCTCGACCTTGGCCGCTGCATCCACCTGAACGCACCAGAAAACTGCGGTGCTCTTCTGCACTTTCCTCAACTCTGGTAAGTCCTCTGTTCCTTTTAACCTAGATCTGTTCTAGGGTTCTCAGTTCTTGAGATGTTCATTGACAGCTCCTGCTCGTGTATTAGCCTCCGTACGGATCTGTAAAACTTTATCCTGAATGCCATGTTGCTTTCCGCATCCACCTATAGTCTCGTGTTTAAAGTCCGTGGATCTCATCTGCATATCTGCTCGTTGATTCACTTCCGCCCTGCTTTAACGCCTTTGAATATTTTTTCTGTTTTTCTGAAGCTGCCTTAGATCCGTTTCTGTACTGGAATTTTTGTGAAACTTGTTTCTGCATACTTAGCCATTTCGGAACCTCCCATGCTTTCAATACTCAGATCAGGCGGTTTAACTTACCATAGTAAAAATCAATAAATCGGTATATACCATTAGTCCCCTTATTGAACCGTCAGGATCCCTTAGTCATAGCTCACCGCTTCATAAAGCTTCGGTTTGAATGTAATTATCCTCGGTTTGATCCTGGTCATATCCGTGTATATTTTATACCCAACACAATCTCAAACCGGGATCGCTTATTTTGTAGACTCCACCATGGCCAAGCAAGTATATGAGTGCAGCTGGGCTCCTTCTCGTGTGACAGAGACACAACTGAATAACTTAGTCTTGACTGGCGCTTTGAGCAGCAAGAAAACCATCCACTGGAGGGTCCCAGGAAAAGAATGTCCTCCCACACCCCGAGAAGGAGAGGTTGTAGTTTTTGCGGATCACTTAGCTTGAGGCTTTAATCCACCCAGCTCGAAATTTTATCGGGACGTCTTGCCCAATTTCCAACTTCGTCCGCAAGATACTGGCCCCAATTCTGTCACCAACATATGTCATTTCCAAGTGCTCTCCGAGGTGTTCTTTCAAGAGGAACCTTCAGTCGAGTTATTCCGGGATTTGTTCCATCTAAACCGTCGCACAGAATTTACTGATGGTTCCAATATGGAATTGGGTGGCATGGTGATTCAAAAACGGAAAGAGGTCACTTATCCTCACGCAAAGCTGCACAGCCATCCCCAAGAATGGAATCAATCGTGGTTCTATTGCAAAGATACCTCTCCTGCAAGTGAAAATCCCTTGCCCGGCTATCGTCCGGAACGGCTTAGCAACACACACCCCTTTCCACAGATGCTGTCGGCCAAAGAGAGGAGTAAGTATGCACCCCAACTGTCCAAGCTCAGAGCCTTTATGGTCAACAGTTTAACAGGAGTGGATCTTGCTCGTTGCTGGATATCCTGGAGCGTACTGCCTCTCAGCCAACGATCCGGTTTGATGTGTGAATATACAGGCAGTGTTAACGACCCTCTGCGGCACGTGAACATCCAACTTACTGATGAAGAAGTCACAGAAGCTGTGAAGAAAATCTTGAACGAACCGGAATATGTCTGAGCCCGAACCGGCCTGCTTCCTTTCTGTGTTACCAACAAACCGCCAGCTGTGAGTGTGAATTTCCCCTTTCATTAACTCTGATAATGTTATATCTGTTTAACAGTTGATACCAATATCTGTTAAAACAGGGTGATGATCCGTTTTGGAGCAAGAAGCTTTCGCAGGAAAAGGCAAACAAACCGGAGAGGCCAACCCGTCCAAAGACAAAGGTCCTTAAGAAACCTGCTCATAAGAGGAAAACCACTGCATCCTCTGATCTGCCTGCTGATGATGATGTGAGTAATCCGGACCTTAAGGTAGAACTTTATTTACTTGGCTTTCTTTTACATGCCTTATTGATGATAATACTTGTCAGGATGATGCCGAAGCTAGCCATGCTGATGACGCAGAGGTAATTATTCTCTCCTCTGATTCAAACTCTCTGCCTTTACTAAAGATTCGTCAGGCAATCCGGAAAGTTAAATTTTCTCATCCTCTTGCTCATTTGGATCCCAAATTTCTTATGAAGACCCAACAGCATGAAGTGCGCCGCACGACTCGGCACAGCGGCCAGGTAGTTACCTCCGACGGTTTACCAAACAGTCCGGTTCGGAGACGCCGTTCGGAGGTCTCTAATTTGATTGTCCGTACTTGTCCTAAAGCGGGCCTTTTTCGTCAACCGCTTAACTCATCTGACTCCGATTATCAGGTTACCTCCCACTCATCCTCCGGCGAGTCAACGGGTACTCAGCTGCCACCGCTTAAAACCGTGCTTGGGTAAGCTTACATTTATCATAACTTTCTTGATCTTGTAGCCTTCAATATATACTGTTTTTGATTTTGCTGTTCCTCTCAGGGCCAAACCGAGGCCGAGCAAGAAGGCTCGCCTGGACAAAGCGGCCGAAGAAGAAATTGTCCCTGAAACGGGCGCCGATCCAAATGTTGAGGCAGCTGTTCATGAATATATGCCAAATGACCCGCCAGCACAAGATGAGGTCTTTATTGCTGAAGAGAGGCCTGTTGATGCTTCTGGTCCTGCTGATCATCCTGGAAGTCCCGTCCGGAATGAAAAATCCGCAGATCCATCCAAAGCTACTGATAAACCGACCGCCACAGTGCAAACCGGTGACGCCCAGGGTGATGAAGTTGTCATCACTGGCATTGATCATACCGAACCCAGCAACCCTGTCGCTTTGTCCAGACACACTGCCAAGGATGAATTTGCTGCAATAGGCAAGGGCAAATGGAACGTCGACTTGGCGACTTATGCTGCACTGAGTGCTCAAGATCTTCATTCTGGTTATCTGAACCGTCTATACACCAGTCGTGACCATGAAGCTGGCCTAGTGAACATGATGAAGGAAAAATTTGAGGTAATTTTCATATGCCTCTTCCTGCTTGTCTATCTTTTATTCTTGCTGATTCCCCTAGCCCCCAAGGGCCGGTTTGTAATTTTCTATCAAACCGGAACTTGTGAAATACAAAGCTGCATACTTCAGAATGTGCTGATGTTGCCCCCAAGGGCCGGTTCAACTTAATGTAGTTAAACCGGGACTTAATAATATAAACCTGAATGTCTCAAACTCCACTGATAATTTTTGAGCGAATAGCCATTAGCCCCCAAGTGCCAAGTTGAATACCTGTATTGAACTTGGGACTTTGCGATGAGTTGACAGTTGTAGATCAAATAGGCATTAGCCCCCAAGTGCCAAGTGCGTAACTTGTTATGTGGTTGGTACTTTAATATCCATACCGTTTTGTTAAACCATATAACTGTCTGAATGTAGGCTGAGCTGAAGACCAAAGCAAACCAACTCGCCGATCTTCAAGAGAACTTGAAATCTCAACAAGCTGAAACCTCCAAAACAAAAGAGGAGTTGACCATCGCTTTAGGCGTCATGGAGCAGCTGAAGGAGGGCTTCAAGAAAGATCAGGCGGATTGGGCCACTGAGAAAAACACTTTGATCAAGAAAATTGAAACTGCTGAAGCTGCCCTTAAACCGGTGACAGACGAACTGGCCAGCGTAAAGCGACAAGTGCATACAATGACTACCGCCGTCTTTGGTAAGCGTTCTTTGACTTCTGTGATAATTCAGTCTTCCTATGATAGGTCCGGTTTGTGAACTGCTTATCATGTTGCAGGCACCCGCATTAACCACTTGGGGTCAGATGTTCGAATGAAGTTGAAGGCTGCCTACACATTAATCGAACAACTGTATACTGGAGCGCAGCGGATCATCACGACTGCGTCACATAACAATCCGGCACCCACGTTAAGCCAAGATACTCTTAAGAGATTATCAATGCTTCCTCCCCGGATTGAAGAGCTGAAAAAATCTACTGCTCGAACCGGTGCCATCAATGCTTTAATCCGAGCAAAGGCATGGGTGCCAGACTTTGATCCCATCGAAGCAGCTCAGGGCTATCCCAGTTTGAAGGAAGACGGGTCAGAGTTCAATGAAGAGGATTTGAGGGCAATAAACCGGGCAGTGCGCCCTCTGGCTTGTCAATTGGTAGAAGAGGCAGATTTGACCCATTATCAAGCCCAATATAATAACCAAAACAAACGAGTGGCTGCACCAGTTCCCGAAGCAGGAAATCCGATCCCGCCAATCCGTAAGCATACTTACGCTCCTGATATTGAACCGTCTTCACTGATCCATGATGAAGTTGTTTTTCAAGCGTTAATGGGAATCGACTGGACCACTGTTGACTTCCAGCCGCTGGGTAGGGCAGAAGAAACTGAAGCGGAGCAGGGCGACCCGCGACCATCAGATCAAGGCGGCGACCAAGCTTGAACCGGAGACCGGTTTAATAAGCTGACTTGTTATACTTTACCAGAAAAACAATGATCTTATTCGGGTACTATGTTGCCTTGTAATAGGATAGCCAATACTTTTGCTTCTGAGATGCCTTCGTGCATCTGAACTGATATGCTTGGTTGAAAGATCGAAACTGCCGATCTATACCTTCTGCAATCATAAAATCTTTAAACTACCAGGGCGGTTGTACCGCCAGCTGGTTTATGAATTTCATATATATATATATGCAAGGAGATTGACATATATGATCAAATTTTGTGATACAAAATACCTGCCATCATTGGGCGTGAAGTAGGCTTAGCCACTTTTGTCACGGCGGTTTGATAAACCTGCACCGTCATGGGAGAAAAACAACTCCTGTATATATAATGTCGGTTTACTGTGCAAACCGTGCTTGATCATAATAAACATTTTGTTACTCCAAAAAAGGATGTTAACAGAAGAAATCAAACCAGGTAAATAATCTCCGGTTCAAGAACAGACCGTGTTCCGCCAAATTTGGCAACTTGAACCAGTGTAAAACGTTTGTTGGTTTAAAAACGCAATCAAGACAAAATAGCAGTTTATCAAGAAAATTATTAAAGCAAAGGCAATGATAAAACCGTTTGCAAAAAAGAGGCTTTACTGAGCCGATCAAATGGCGTTACCATGGTCGGACACAACCAAGCTCCCAATAGGTGTAGCTATGGTTTGAGTCAGCCAGGTCCCCAAATGAAACCGTGACATTACGCCGATCAAGTGGCATGGCAATGGTTCGGGTTCGACCAAGCCCCCAAGTGATTCTATGGCCTTTAGGCCGATCAAGAGGCGTGACTGGTTCAGACTTGACCATGTCCCCAAGTGATCTGGTGACTTTTGCCTATCAAAAGGTGTTGCATCGGTTCGGACACGACCGAGCCCCCTAGTGATATTTATAATTTTTGCAAGGGGTAAACCGGAGGCCGCTTTAAGACAGAACAACCCCATGTAACCACGCATGATGTAAAAGAACAGATACCCCGCTTTAACTGAGGATCCAGTTTATTGTATTTATAATATGTACATTGTCACAATATATACATAAGCAGAGCCAATGGCTCAAGTATAGTAAGGCCGAAGATGAGCTATGTTCCACGGCCTGTTGGTCTCCTCTTCTGATTTGCGTGATTCTTTTCGCTCTCGAATATCGATCAGATAGTATGACCCGTTGTGCAGATTCTTGCTGACCATGAAAGGTCCCTCCCAAGGCGGGGATAACTTATGCATATCGGTTTGATCTTGAATGAGCCGAAGCACCAAATCTCCTTCTTGAAAGGTTCTGGTTCTGACTCGACGACTGTGATAGCGACGAAGATCCTGTTGGTAAATCGCCGAGCGGGCAGCTGCTATGTCTCGCTCTTCATCCAGCCGGTCCAAAGCGTCTTGTCGAATTGTCTCATTGTCCGCTTCAACATAAGCTGCCACACGAGGTGAATCGTGACGGATATCACTAGGGAGAACCGCCTCCGCTCCATAGACCATGAAGAACGGCGTGTATCCTGTTGATCTGTTGGGTGTGGTATTAATGCTCCATAATATGGATGGCAACTCTTCTACCCAACAACCCGGCGTCCTTTGCAAAGGAACCATAAGCCGCGGTTTGATGCCTCTCAAAATCTCCTGATTAGCTCTTTCTGCTTGACCATTGGACTGTGGGTGCGCTACTGATGAAACATCAAGGCGGATGTGCTCCCGCTCGCAAAACTCCTTCATGGCGCCTTTGGACAAATCGGTACCATTATCTGTGATGATACTGTGTGGAAAGCCAAACCGGAAAATCACCTTTTTGATGAACTGAGCCGCCGTGGCTGCATCACACTTGCTAACAGGCTCCGCCTCCACCCACTTTGTAAATTTATCAACCGCCACCAGGAGGTGGGTCTTCTTATCCTTGGACCTTTTGAAAGGCCCAACCATATCCAGCCCCCAAGTTGCAAACGGCCAAGTGATTGGAATCATCCTCAATTCTTGAGCCGGTACATGAGCACGTCTTGAGAACTTTTGGCAACCATCACATCGTCTGACCAGATCCTTCGCATCAGCATGAGCAGTTAGCCAATAGAAACCATGGCGGAACGCTTTAGCCACCAAAGACTTTGAACCGGCATGGTGACCACAATCCCCTTCGTGGATCTCACGCAAAATTTCACAGCCTTCCTCAGGAGATACACAGCGTTGATATGCTCCCGATACACTGCAATGGTGCAACTCGCCATTGACAATTGTCATGGACTTGGACCGCCGTATTATTTGCCTGGCCAGAGTCTCATCCTCTGGTAACTCGCCTCGGTTCATGTATGCCAGGTAAGGAAGTGTCCAATCCGGGATGACGTGAAGAGCTGCCACCAACTGAGCCTCCGGGTCAGGAACAGCCAAATCCGCTTCACCTGGGAGCTTGATCGACGGGTTGTGCAGCACATCAAGAAAAACATTAGGCGGGACAGGTTTACGTTGGGAGCCCAATCGACTCAGGGCGTCTGCTGCCTCATTCTTCCGACGGTCCACGTGGTCCACCTGGTAACCCTTGAAGTGAACCGCAACAATATCCACCTCACGACGATATGCAGCCATGAGTGGGTCTTTGGAATCCCAAGTGCCAGACACTTGTTGAGCCACTAGATCCGAGTCACCGAAGCACTTAACCCGGCTTAGATTCATCTCTTTAGCCATCCGGAGACCATGGAGCAAGGCTTCATACTCAGCTGCATTGTTAGTACAAGGGAACATTAAGCGGAGAACATAACAGAACTTGTCACCTCGTGGGGAAGTTAATACGACTCCAGCCCCCGAGCCCTCCAATTGCCGTGACCCGTCAAAATGGATGGTCCAATTTGTGTGATCCAGCTTCTCTTCAGGGGCCTGCAGCTCCGTCCAATCATTGATGAAATCGACAAGCGCTTGGGACTTCACCGCCGTCCGAGGCACATATTTTAAACCGTGCGGCCCAAGCTCTATAGCCCACTTGGCAATCCGGCCTGTTGCTTCCCGGTTCTGGATGATATCACCCAAGGGGGCAGAACTGACCACTGTGATGGGATGCCCTTGGAAATATTGCTTCAGCTTCCGGCTTGCCATAAAAACTCCATATACCAGCTTCTGCCAATGTGGATACCTTTGTTTGGATTCAATAAGCACCTCGCTGATATAATAAACCGGACGTTGGACCGGATGCTCCTTGCCTGCCTCCTTCCGCTCCACCACAATAGCCACACTGACTGCGCGAGCATTAGCGGTAACATACAGCAGCAATGGCTCCTTGTCAATGGGAGCAGCGAGCACGGGCGGATTGGACAATTGCCGCTTTAAGTCCTCGAACGCCTGATCCGCAGTAGAACTCCAGACGAATTGATCCGTCTTTTTCAACATCTGATACAAAGGGATTGCTTTCTCACCAAGACGGCTGATAAACCGACTCAACGCGGCGATCCGGCCAGCCAATCGTTGAACGTCATTGATACACTTCGGTTTGGATAAAGAAGTGATGGCCGTAATCTTCTCCGGATTGGCCTCGATTCCCCTGTTTGACACCAGAAAACCCAACAACTTGCCTGCCGGTACACCGAAGACACATTTGGCCGGATTGAGCATCATCTTATACGTCCTCAGATTATCAAAGGTCTCCTTCAAGTCACCAATCAAAGTCTGTTTCTCCCTTGACTTGACCACAATATCATCCACATAGGCATGCACATTGCGGCCAATATGCTTGTGAAGACAATTCTGCACACACCGCTGATAGGTTGCCTGGGCACTCTTGAGCCCAAAAGGCATAGATACATAGAAAAAGGATCCAAAGGGAGTTATGAACGTTGTCTTCTCCTGGTCCTTAATTGCCATTTTGATCTGATGATAGCCGGAGTATGCATCCAAAAAACTTAAACGCTCGCAACCCGCCGTAGCATAATAATTTGATCAATACGGGGAAGGGCAAAAGGATCTGCTGGACAAGCTTTATTCAGATCAGTGTAATCTACACACATGCGCCAGGTGCCGTTTTTCTTAAGGACCAGCACCGGATTAGCAAGCCACTCAGGGTGAAAAACCTCAACGATGAAGCCAGCTGCTAGGAGCCTGGCCACTTCTTCTCCAATAGCTTTGCGTCTTTCCTCGTTGAACCGACAGAGGAATTGTTTCACCGGTTTGTACTTAGGATCCACATTAAGAGTGTGCTCAGCGAGTCGCCTCGGTACACCTGGCATGTCAGAAGGCTTCCATGCAAAGATGTCCCGATTCTCACGGATGAACTCGATGAGCACGCTTTCCTATTTCGGATCCAAATTGGCATTGATGCTGAACTGCTTGGACGGATCGCCAGGTATGAAGTCAACAAGCTTAGTCTCAGCTGCCGATGTGAACTTCAAGGCCGGATCGTGCTCGGTGGTAGGCTTCTTCAAAGGGGTCATATCCGCCGGATCAACATTGTCTTTGTAATACTTCAGCTCTTCGGTGGCACAAACCGATTCTGCGTAAGCCGCATCTCCTTCTTCGCATTCCAAAGCGACCTTATGTCTTCCATGGACTGTTATAGTCCCTTTATGACCCGGCATCTTGAGCTGCAAGTACACATAACAGGGCCGTGCCATGAACTTGGCATAGGCCGGTCGACCAAACAGGGCGTGATACGGGCTTTGGATTTTTACCACCTCAAATGTCAGTGCCTCTGATCTGGAATCATGATCATCTCCGAAGGCCACTTCCAGTGCTATCTTGCCAACGGGGTATGCTGACTTGCTAGGTACCACTCCATGGAAAACCGTATTCGATGGTCGGAGATCTTTATCCGTTAACCCCATGCGACGGAAAGTCTCATAGTATAGGATGTTAATACTGCTACCCCCATCCATGAGTACCTTGGTGAACTTATAACCTCCCACCTGAGGTGCCACCACCAAAGCCAGCTGACCCGGATTATCAACTCGGGGAGGGTGATCCTCTCTGCTCCAAATGATTGGCTGCTCTAACCAGCGCAGGTATCTCGGCACGGCCGGTTCAACAGAATTAACTGCCCGCTTTTGGACCTTCCGGTCTCGCTTGTCCAAGCTAGTGGTGAATACATGATATTGCCCACTATTCAGTTGCTTCGGGTTGCTCTGATATGACACGTTGCAGCCACAAAGGGTCAGTACATTGAATGTACTGGCAAATTCACACTGTAGAGCAATGATGAATAATGGCTATCACTACATGCATATTTGGCTGGTGGAAAAGCTCTATGGTTACAGTTCTGCGTAAAGCCAATTTTTCTCTACTACAAAGGAATAAATTTTATTTAACTATCATGGTGGTTGTTAAACATTGAGAATGGTTGACAGCATTCTCAATCCCAATTAAGCATCATCATTAAAAACCCAACAAATTATTTGAGTAACGTGATGAGCTCCACATGATAATCCAAGAACTAGATACTCAAGATTGTCCATAACCGGGGACACGGCTAACCATGATTAGTTTGTACACTCTTCAAAGGTTTGTGCACTTTTCCCCACAAGACTCGATCTCCTCCGTTGGATTTCTCGCACTACATGGTGTTTGAGAAACGGATGACCGAGACATAGTCTTTCAGAAGTGTTAGCACCTTACGATGGGTAGACCGTACCACCTACATCCCCTACATCTGATAGTCTACCACTGTAAGAGTTCACACGACTTAATCAACTATGCTAGAGCCCATAATAGCTTGTGGCTGCACACGGAAGTTTCTTGTATGAATAATCTCATGATCCCTTTGAGCCTGGGTGGCGGTCCATAAAAAAACAGGCAATCATGGAATACCCCGGTGCCTAGACAGGCAATCGTTGGAATACCCAGGTGCCTCAGTCCACCCAGATGTGTGTTAAAGTTGCCACCTTAAGTAAACCATTAATTAACAATCTCACATCTGTCATGAATACTCTCAAACCCAATCCACGTCTACGAGCATAGCCTGGCAATATAAGCATAACGTAATAGTAACTCCCAAGGTTTGAATGCAGGGCAATAGGTTCCTACCTCGTCAACTACTTCCCAATACCCACATGTTATCAATCCTACTCATGCAATGTTTGAGGGTTGAAACTAATGCATAAAAATTGGGTATGAAAGGGATGTGATCAAAGTGTGAACTTGCCTGCAATTTTGATGAAGATGATTCGCACTCATAACTCTTGATAGTTCTACTCGTCTCACTCCGGTCAATCTATCGTAAGCAAGCAATAGTAACCACACATAAGCACTCACTCAAAAGATCCGTAAGATCGAAGAAGACGATTCGGAAAACATCAAAACCAAGCAAATAACTCTTGCAACATAAAACAATTTCTAATAGTACCAAAATTATGTGAATTTGGCCTTATCAGAAAGTTTAGGTCAAGAGCTTTAATTTGCAAAAGAATCAACTCAAACGGAGTTATAAAACTCAAGTTATGATCAAACGAAGTTCAAATTTAGATCTGATCTAATTCAAATTTTAAACTTTCAAAAACATGTTTGAGTTGGATTATTGGATAGAGGGGATCATAACGAAGAAGTGGGCGTTGGTTTCGTTGGATTTGGACAAAAGAGTAAAAAGTTGTAGCCGTTTGAAGATTAGGGACTCATTTGTAAATAAAATATTCACGGATAGGTCCCTGGCCAAAAACTAAAAAGAAAAGGAAAAATTCTACTGAACGAATGTTCGCTGCCGAACGCTAACTAACAAAACTGTTCGCTAAGGAGATCTAAACGGAAAACGTCCGCTGCATAATAAAACAAAACGGTTCTTAGAAAAAAAACCGATCTGGACCGGTCGACGGCGGTTTTACCGGTTCGGCCGGTTTGGTCAACTCCGGCGCTGGGGCGGGCGTCTCCGGCGACTACGACAATGGCGGCGAAGCGGCTCCGGCGGGCGAGCGGCAAGGTACGGAGGCGAGCGCGCGGCGAGGCGGCGGAGGGAGCGGGGCAGTGCGGGCTAGGCGCGGGGCGACGGCTGCAGCGCGGGAGGTGAGGAGGCGGCGGCGACGAAAACGGGAGGAGTGGAGAGGTGGCGGGGCTGCGGGATTTATAGGGGGAGGGGCGAGCGGCAACTTGGAGGAGGGGGCAGCGCAAGGCGGCACGGGAGTCCGGGGCGGACACGGCGAGCGGCGGCGGCTCGCGCTCGGTCGGGAGTCCGTCCCGAGGTCGGGGGCGAGGGTGCTTGGCTGGTGGGCCACGGCCTGGCAAACTGGGCCGGCCCGGTCCGGCGGAGGAAAGAAGTTTTTTTAAATAATTTTGCAGACGGCAGAAATAAAATAAATGCAAATAAAATAAAATATAGCATAGGCATATTATATATCAAAATTTTAAGAAAAAGATTTTCTACAACATGGACATTTTTATAATGCCAAACAAAATCCACACAAATTCAGATAATTCAAAGAGTGCTACTGCCCTATTAAAATCCAGTAACAAACATTTTAAAAATACCAAAATGATTTCAAATTAATTTTTCTCCAATTTTCTATTGTAGGGAATCATGTTACCCTATTTTCCGTATATTTTATTTTTGGAGAAAAATAATTTGAATAAAACCCAAATAACTCCAAATTGAAAATAATTTCCAAAAGGACTTTGAATTTTCTCCTTTTAAACTCCCAACTCATATTTCATATAATTTCAAGAAGTCATTTTATCTTCTCTCGTGAAAATCATTGAGTTGCATAAAGTTTCAGAATTGGAAATATTTTCAAATGAAATTCAAATATTTTCAACACCCCTTGTCATTTAAATAAATGGAAGAAGTCATGTCATCTTCTCTCTAGGGTTTTGTGGTGAAAAGAATTTGAATTCATGGAGATCAGAAAGCAAAGATGAAAGTTTGGGAAAGTCCTTTTATTCCCTCTCATTTAACTTTCAAAAAGTTTTGAATTTCACTCAATTACACTCAATCAATCAAACAACAAACAAGCAAACAATCAAATCTATCTATTTATTATAACATTCCAAAATTTAGAATTTTGGGATGTTACAAACCTACCACCCTTAAAATGAATCTCGTCCTCGAGATTCGGAGAGGCTAGAATGAAATAGGTTAGGATTGGGGCCTTCTCAAAATCCATCGATCATCACAGGGGGTCTGGGGTGCTACCACCCTTAAAAGCATTGTTATGGTTCCATCCAAACTAATATACTTCATCCTTGCTCTTGACAGTGTCGGTCTTCTCAGGTCGTAAGGATAATTCCTTCTCTGGCTCTTCCGATAGCGGCATAACCTTTTCCTCAATTGTTCTGTACTTTCATCCTGGTAAGGTTATTCCGAGACTGGGTCTTCTTAGCTGACGGGTCTGGCGCCAATGCTAAACAACTATCGATATCTCATGGTGGTCAACAATTTAGGGTTTCTCCTACAGGAAATGGGTCTGGTTGATCCTCACCGTATAACCTACGATTGGCAAAAGCTGCCTTGTACAAGGGAAAATTGCTATACCATTCTAAGGTTCAAAAAAGGTTTAGATCATCATCACTCTACTATAGGTAAGTCACCCAGATTTACCATCCCATATAACAAAGCGAATAATAAGAGTAAGTCGGTATGGTGATCAATCCATCCCGCACCCAAATCATTACCTTGTATATGTTTTAGCGAATCTTGCATTCTAACACTCGGTCATCCTCACAAGCATTGCAGAATTTCTCTCATCAACGAACTAAGTTCGGATAAATCCATTGATTCTGCAAGCCAAACAAACATCTATTGTTTCTTCACAACTCTCAGGTTTGCGGTAATCCTATAAGATCGTCTATCGATAAAATCGTAACTTCTTCCAGGGTTTTTCCTTCAGCAAGAGTGTGCTTGCTTCTTGGCAGGTCCTGGGGCCTGTGGGTTATGGCCCATCTCATCACTTGTAGTCCTTGAACTTATCATCGGGCAACTGATCATGTCGGTGTACTAAAGTAGGGGTACCTTAGTACCCCGAACTTGTGCACGGGCAGTAGTAGCGACCCGCGGCAAGGCCTGCCAGGGGAGCGACAAGAGTCTCCACGGCCCTTTCTGGGCCGGACGAAGGCCAAGTGATCGAGCCTAGAAGACCAGGCCCCGGCAAGAGGAGCTTGCCGGGGCGAGAAGGCGAGGTCCGGCAAGAGGAGCTTGCCGGGCCAAGGCGACAAGGCCCCGGCAAGAGGAGCTTGCCGGGACGACTAAGCCGAAGCACCAAGGCCCCGGCAAGAGGAGCTTGCTGGGACGACTAAGCCGAAGCACCAAGGCCCCGGCGGGGGGAGCTCGCCGGGACGGCCGAGCCAAGGCACACCAAGAGAAGCCCGCCGCGGCGCTCCGCGCGCCTCGGCAAGGCCTGACGAGCGGCAAGCTCTCAGGTGTGGCAAGACAACCACCGCGGAAAGCCACTTGCCGCGGCAAACCACCACCTCAGGCATGCGCTCCAGCTCACCCTCCCACGCGTCACTCTGGAGCTTCCCCGGAGACACGTGGCGGGGCGCCGCGCAACCTGGGGCGCGCGCATGGCATGCGACGTTGGCAGAGTCGCCCCCGTGGCAAGCGGAGGCGCCCCTAACGGTCCGCCTCGGCACTGTTCAGGCGATCCAGACGGGCATTTAATGCCTTTGTCCCCCGCCGTCAGAGTTAGGTGCGATAGCACTGTGCGCCACTATTCGCACGGGGTCGCCTGCTGGGGCTGCTCTGCTCCTACCCAACGACAACGA